>OZ038512.1:53602571-53740071 GCA_964036315.1 Acanthosepion esculentum | reverse complement strand
GTGGTTTAAATAGTGGGGCTAGATGGTGCTGCTCCCACAGTTCAATAGTGACCTGTCTATACTGTTAAACAATCTGAGACTTAATGTCATATATTGGTAACGGTGTGAAAGTCAAAGAAAATTTGTCATGATCATTCCAAGATGCAAGTGCCAAAAAGAAGAAATAAGGTAATTTTTTTTCTATAAATGCAGGACTTAATTAACGAATTTTACCGCACCATTTTGTTCAATGACATTCATTCATTTGGTAAATGGAATCTCACGTTGATCATGTGTGTGTTAATGTTGCATACTGAAAAACACGGTGGCCTGACTGCAGGTGCATTCAAGTTCTAGCAGGTCATAAGCATGTGAAACTTGTGGCACATTTGGACACTTAAAAGGGTTCAATATTAACTTTAAACAGTTATAATATGTTAAGAGAAAATAATTACTGATAGATACCAGAGAAATTGTTCTGCTAAAATTTAGTTGCAATTTATCAAGAGAGAAACTAATTTACAGTATCTTTACTTTTGTAAAAACATTGAGATTTGTTTTAACATATCATTTACCTGAGCAATCATTTCATCAATCACAGCTTCAGTAATATCCCATTCTTTATTCTGAATAACTAATGCAAGCCAATCTCCAGCCACGTCTGCCAACATGTATCGAGGAGCTAGCAAAGACGCTGATAAGCTTAGAACCTAAAAAATAATTAAACATTAAATGCAATCATTATCTCAGAGCCTGTAATTTATGAAATCATGAAGCACAAAGAGTGACAAGACAATTTTTTTTTTACATGTAAAAAGATTCCAAAAGGCTTACTGCTTTAGTGTAATAATAGACAACTTTATGTTGAGTCACCTTTCAAGAGAAAATTATGATAGTAAAAGATTGTCATTTTGAATTTGTTCCCTCACAGATTATGCTAACTTATGTGCCAAAGGGAGTTACTTTTTTTTCTTTTTTTTTTTTAAACAACTAGATTTTTTAAATTCATATACAAGTAAATAGGGGTACAACTCATTTTACAAATTAATTGATTTATATTAAAATAAAATTTTAAAGTCAGTTAAGGAGCCTTAGTCTTAGGGTTAGATGAGCTATTAAGAATTTTGGAAAAACTACAACACAATAGATGATGATAAAAAAAAAAAAAAAAAAAAAAAAAAAAATTGCCTTCAACTTTTTTGAAATTGTTGCAGGTCCTGAGGACCTACAAAAATTTTGCAAAGTAAAAGTGTGGGCATTGTAAGCTTTGCAAACATTATGAATTTTGAAATTTCAAATGATGATATTAATGAGTTGCCTAAGGAATAACCAATGAAGAATTGACTGAAATGGTAAAATTTGAACAATAAGACGATGAAATGCCTGAAACTACTGCTCCTACTTGATGCTTAAGTTTAAAAGGATTCAATGAAGCTTTAAAAAAATAAAAATTGAGAAGTTTAAAATTTTTGAATGTGAAAACAAAATGTAAAAGGACAAAAGTCGTTTCAGATTTAATTAAAGCATGCACTTGTTATTGTTAAATTTATCATGAAAAGCAATTCACATTCAAATCTTTTATAAAACAAAAAGTGATGGCTATCAAGAGGAAAAGAATACGTCATCACTGAAAGAATTCTTTAAGCTGATTAATACATTATTATTTTTATGTAGGTTTTTTGTTTTTAAGAATTTTTGTTCCTTTTATGTATATGGATTTTATTTCTTTTTCTTATTAAAAAATTGATGGAACAAGATTTTTTTCATTCTTTATTTTATTTAGAAGAATTAACAACTTCAACTGTTATTCATTGTCTTATTCTTTAAGACAATTCAAAGATTTTATACACAAATTATTCTATGTCAGAAAATAACTATTCAATGTATTGATTTCTACAAATAATGATAGTTCATTTTACAAACGTCTCCTTCATAAGGAATGAACTTATATGTTAGGTATAACTGTAAATAGAAAAATGAACACAAAGTTATCTTTATCTTCAAATGCCTTGAAAAAAGTTGTTTTTCTTTTCTTTATGAACGAAATACTCTTCTGTGTGACATCTCATGGCTTTTCACAATTTCCTATCATTTGTAGATCTTATTTAGGTTTATTTTTTGCCATCCCACCTAATCCTTGTTCTGCCAAAGAGTTACACAAACTCGTTAGGCAAGTTATTTGCTGCATTACTGTCTCTATTGCCTTTATATCCTGTGAGTGTCAAATTTGCCAAATCCTTTTTCCTCATTATCTAGAAATTTCAACTTTCTCTTTCTGATTCTAAGCATAAGCATCTTTCTTGTTTCCATTTTCCTTAAAACTTCATCATTACTCACATGCTCAGTCAATGTTATTCTCTATATCTTACTGTAGAAGGGCATCTATTTTGCCTCAAGGCCCACAATATCAATAAGGTGCAAATCAACTAGATTTTTTCATTCTTTAAGCTATCACATTTTAGGGGGTACCATAATTAAATAGCTATGGCTACAACACACTTTTTTTTTTTTTTTTTTTTTTTTTTTTTACAGTTGAGTACAAATGCAGACCCCACAATATTATCATTCACTTACAAATAATTTAGAATCTTTTTTGCATTCATTAAGTTAGTACATTTTAGGGTTACCTTAATTCGCTACCTGCTTTCGGTGACATTTGCAATGAAAGTTACAGACGCCTGCTTTTGGTGACATTTACGATGAAAGTTACAAATGCCTTTTTACAGTGACATTTATGATGAAAGTTACAGATGTCCGTTTTCGGTGACATTTATGGTTAAAGTTAGAGATGCATGTTTTCAGTAACATTTACTGATGTCTCTTCTCAGTGACATATGGTTGAATGAAATCAATACATATAATAGTCCAATGACTTAAGTAAATGCCATTTATTATGTGACTTTAACTATGGGATGCATACAAAGCCAGCAGTATGCATCCACGAAAACATTGCCATGCAGGTATCTCTCCCTGATAAGAACCTTATGACTGGAAGTGATCAATGAAAGGAAATAAAGAGAGCTTTGTTTAGCTCAGATGATTAAGGAACAGACAACTTCATCCTTGTTCAAGCTCTTTCTTTTAACTTTTCATCATAGTTCTAAATGAAGGAAGTTCTCTCAACCAAAACCAATGTGAATAGAAATGCATCTTCTATATCCTCCCACTAGACTATGATAATTGAACAAAGATTAGAAACTGCTATGAAATATTTTATTATATTTGTGCCATGATTGACCGATTACATTACCAATCAAACAGTATTATGAATGACAATATGGAAGACCAAGATTGAAACAATTCCAAAAGAATTTGGAAAAGGCTATCATTCAATACATTGTTGATGTGGAACATTTTTTTCCCCAAAAAGGAAATCATTAATATTTAGTTAACTTTAAAAACATACCTGTATCACAGACTTCCAGTCTTGAGTTTCTTTATATTTTTTAAAGAGATACGGACGTAGAGCACCTACAATGACTGTCATTGATTTTCCATTGGCTGTTATTATAAGAGAACAAAAAAACATGTTATAAATTGGCTAGAATTCAACAAACTTTATTTTTTTAAAAAGACAAAATGTTCAAATGTAGAGAGGTTTCCAGCAATTTAGAAAATTCTTTTCTTAAAATGACTGGCCTGCTCATAAAAAAATAGGGATGACTTTGGAAGAGAGATACTTTTTGTAGATAAGCATTTATTAGACCATCTTCTACCTGCAACATTTGTCAGAATCATTAGAAAATGTTGATTTTATACAATTTCAACAGGTGTACTCACCAATTTTCTCCAACTATATGTCATAAGGAAACTGATACAATATAATCAATATGTAATAGTAATATCAACTTGCCTCAGAAATTCAAGCAGAAATATCCTTTTAGAAAGAGGGGGACCCTGTATAAATACAGAGTCAAATCGATACTTGCTTTATTAAATCATTATCTGTACCTTATAAATGTATAAATGCCCATTTTAAAAAAAACTGAAACTGTTTATGTCATTGATAACTGTGTACTATTGATGATGTCTTTTTCCCCCAATTTGTAATAGTAGTAGAGTTACCAATTATATAAGCACAGTTTCAATCTTGAGATTTGTAAAAAAAAAAAACTTTTCAATCCTGACAAATATCGCTGCTTGAAGGTTGAATGAATAATGTGCATTAACAAAAAAAAAAAAATCTTTTTTTTTTTTTTTTTTTTTTATGAGCAGACCAGTTAGAAATTAAGTAATGTCAACTTAACAGGATATATAAGTTGTATGGATACGAGTTTGTTACCCTGGGTTTCATGCTTTTGCAATCATCAGACAAACTGGTTTATTTTTTAAAATTGGATGTATTTATGCTTGTTTGACTAGGCTTGTGATGAGAGGGAGAATCTCCTGTGTTTGTTTGAGGTGACACTCTCATACACATAGACACACATACATACCGGTGTATGCATTTTAGTTCACACAAACACATTCATATAAACAATCCGAGGCTAGGTGCAGGTACATATCCATGCGTTCAAGCGTGCATACATATGCAGTTGTAATTCTATTTTGGTGTTGAGACAGCTTTTTTATATACGTAGCAATGTTCCTTTCAAGAAGGAGTGAGTAGGGGTGTTCTTGATGCTTTTCAGATCTACCGCCTGCACTATCAGAGAAACTTACACTTCTTCACACACACACACACACATATGTAGATGCACACTTACACTCTTATTGGTCTGGCCCTTTCACAACCACTTTGGTTATACGGGGTTCTGTTTGTGGTCATAGTGATGATGTTTGTATTTTCAACAGTAACTGCTTGTGTGCTGTTGACGATTGTGATTATGCTGGTAGTGATGATATCTTGATATTAATTATTATTAATATGTTAATAGTTATTTATGTGTTAACGGTAAATTAACCTTAATGACGGGGGACGAAATTATAAAAAAAGGGGGGATAATGATAATTGTAATTATGATAATACAGATAATATAACAATGATGATAAGAACAATATATAGATATATATATATATATATATATATATATATATAGACAATATTAGTGGTGAATATACACATACATATGCAATTATATATACACATACATATATGTATAAAAATAATTCCAAGAGGATATGATCCAGGTAGAACTCGATGTCCAGGACAGAGTAAGGATATAACAAAAAGACTTAAACACTAATATTCCATGGTCATAATTTATTCCATTGGAATCGTAAGAACGATCCAATTCATCAGGCCTACAGATTCAATAGTTTTTGAATCTGTAGGTCTGATGAATTGGATTCAGACCTACAGATTCAAAAGTTTTTGAATCTGTAGGTCTAATGAATTGGATCGTTCTTACGATTCCAATGGAATAAATTATTTTGAATCTGTAGGTCTGATGAATTGGATCGTTCTTACGATTCCAATGGAATAAATTATGACCATGGAATATTAGTGTTTAAGTCTTTTTATTATTATTATTATTATTATTATATATATATTTTTTTTTTCAAATTTATATTCTATTTACAGTCTCAATTTACAAAAAAAAAAAAAAAAAAAAAAAAAAAAGAAAAGAAAAAAGAAATTTGCTTCCAGATACAAACCTTCTAAGGTTTGTGTCAAATCTTTAACAGAAAAATAATCCATTTAAATTCACATAAAATCTTAAATACCCTTAACAGATACTATTGCTTGGGACTGTAAAATATTTTTGAGGATCACAAAAAGCTCTTTACACTCACCAAATTCAAGTGCAGAAGCAAAGCCTTCTGTTTCAATCAAATTAATAAAGTAACCAAAATTTACTTCAAAGTTTGTAAATCCAATTTCCTGGAAAAGAAAATAACAAAATTGTTAAAACATAACATAAATGCATGTGCACACACACACACCATATATATATATATATATATATATACAGGGTGTTCCAAAATGTTTGACCCCATTTCGTAGGCCAATAATTTTGATAATTTTCGTTGGAATGACCTCAAATTTCCACAGCTTGTGTAGAAACGTTTCAAGTTTTTGTGTGTAACGTTTGGCATTTCTATCTTTTCAGGTTAAGAAATGACGTTCACTTCAAAAGAAAAGGCATTTTGCGTGTTAGAGTATGCTCGGACTCAGTCACCGAAGACAGTGCAGCGTGCCTTCTTCACAAATTTTGCAAAGAAGGCACCAACTACAAAACAAATTAGGACTTGGCACCACAAATTTCAAGAAAAGGGCTGCTTATGCATACCTAAATCGCCAGGATGGCCATCAACATCAGCAGAGACAGTGGAGCAGGTTCGTGAAGCCTTCCTGCGTAGTCCTTGGAAGAGTGTTAGAAGAGCAAGTGTGGAAACCCACATTCCACAAACAACAGTTTGGCGGATTCTGAGGAAATGATTGCGATTTAAACCTTACAAGCTGCCTTGAGGGAAGGTGATAAGCGAAAACATAAAGAATTTTGTGTTGAAATGCTAGATAAACTCGAAGAAGACGATTTCGATGATCGGCTAGTTTTTAGTGATGAAGCCACGTTTCACACGAGTGGCAAAGTTAATAAACACAATGTTCGACGTGTGCAGAGTCACAGGCGGCGCTCATATTGAACATTTATGAAAATCTGCCATAGAACCAACAAATATTTGTACTTTTCTTTGTAAATTTAACCAATAAAACTTATGACCTTCAACATAAAGTGTATTTAGTTTCATTAAGATCCATCAAGTAGTTTCCGAGATATGGGCATTTAGAATGGGGTCAACCATTTTGGAACACCCTGTATATTATACACCCCCCCAAGTAAACTGAGAACAAATAGAGTATAATTCAACTGTACATAACATTTAATTTAAAAGGGGGGGCTCAGTACCCAGTAGAGTTAAATATTATTTATTTTAGGATATTAAAACATAAACATGTTAAAAATCACTGCACGTTTCAACACTACAAATGTGTCTCCTCAGGCAATGCTAAACCACTGACAAGCAAAAGATTAATTTCAAAGGCAGAATACTTTTTTTAAAAATTGTCTTATGAGCTTTGCCATGATTAACCAATCGAATATGACCTATGTTAATTTCAAACCCACTGGAAAGATTATTAAGTTGCATATAAATTCTACACAATTTCCTTATGGACAGATACAAGTTGTTTCCTTATTTCATAAGACGTATCAAAGTCTGATATTCAAGATTCCAAATAAGTAAAAGCTAAAAGGGGTAGGGAGGTAATTTAACACAATGCTAACCAGTTATATGCTTGTTCAGTTCCTAACATGAAATTCTATAGTTGATAAATAAAAGGACCCTTTACAAAACTGATAAAGAACTTAACCATGTGAAAAAAACAAATCAAAAATACAGAATTCTTTTGCCAAATTAATATGCAACCATTAAATAAAGAGCATCCATATAAGATGTTAACAATACCAACTAATCTATGTAAGATGTTAATAATAACTAAACACTTGTACATCCATATAAGATGTTAATAATACTAAATAATACAAAGCCATATTAAATAAAAATGAATTTTACAAATAAAATAGTAAGCCATATAAGGTGCACCACACTTCATCTACTAATTATTACTATAAGAAAAAGTATTATTGAATTCAAAGTTTAAACATATTGTAAGGTAAAAGGTAGGCTATGCCTACAATTTACAGTCAATTCACTTCCTTGGTTTAATAAAAAGTTTTTATAAGGAAATCTGATAATTTCTAATTTTTCATATAATCATAGAAAACAGAGTTCATTTAAAGATCTACATGTTTTAGCTTTTTTTGAAATTTTTCATTTTACCACTAGAGTTTTATTAGCTTCTTTTAAAGTCTGAAAATATTTAAAAAGAGATGTACTATTTTTATAAGTATTATTGGTGAAGGATAAGATATATTGATACAACCTAGTCTTAAAAGAATTCTTAGTACTACCAATATAAAATTATTCAACAGTTGGATTCTCTATTGTAGAAATAGATAAACAAGTGGTTAAACATTGGTTTTGTAATGGGCATTCGTTAGAATTCTTGCAATTACATTGGTTAATTGTATCAACAGAATTTATTTTTCGATGTGTATTATTATCCAAATTTTTAAATTGGTTTAAAATTTTATTATTAATGTCTCTTTATAATCTTCAAGTTTATTGGTGCAGCTATGACTTAGTTTTAGTGTGTTTCTGTTAAATATTTTGCTAAGAGAGTTATTTTTAGGGAAATCTTTATCAATTAAATAGAGGAACTTCTGGCCTAACTTAGTATTGACTAATTGGTTAAATGAGGTTGTGTATCAAATGATTTTCCTATTCCTTAGACCAATATTATATTTTCTATACTTGATTTCAGCATACTTATAACCACTATTTTTTAAAACAGTATTATAAACACCACTGTATTTATCAAACATATCTTTGTCAGATGAGCTGTTGCTAATTAATCCTACATTCTATAGATGAGGGTATATGTTTAATTACATATGGAGGATGGTTAGAATTGAGGTGAATATATAATGAGTTAGCATTATTTTTCATATAAGGTTGGAATACATCATTAACAAGATCTAACGTAACATGAAGAAAATCAACTCATTTAACATTAGTAGCAAACTTAACCTTAAGATTTAAGCTTTTTAATTTCCTATAACTCATTTTCCTTAATTTGTCAACCTTAATTTTAATAGAATTTCTTACTACCATAAGACCATCGTCTCTGTATAACCCTATATTATAAACATTAACAATCATAAGTGCTAAGATTATATAGGATAAATAACCCCACCAGGTCAGAAAACTCTCCTTGGACTTTTACAATGGACTGGTACTGCAGATGTCATTAATTGGTTCAAAGGAATTAACAGCAAAAGAAGGTGCTCTTTTATCCAATTTGATATCGTAGATTTTTTCCTCTCCATCTCCAAGGATCTTTTTACTTTAGCTTTCAAATTTGCCAAGGAATACTCTATATCTCTATGGGAACATTAGATTCTGCAGAGTCTTCTTTGGGAGTTCTTTTCAGAACAATCAGATTGGGTTTTCCAAGCTGCCGTTATCACATTTGTAACGTCGACCTTCAGTCATCAAGGACAAATTCACCGGACACCGTTTTTTTTATTTTGTTTACCTTTTTACCTCTCGTCTCGCTGTGACGTCTTTTTCTTGTTACTGTCTTATTTTTATTTTTTTTAATCTTTTCCTTTCTCTTTCCTTTGTGTTTTCTAGCATAGACTATGCTTCCTTAGCTTTAATTCCCTTTTTATCACGCATTACCGTTATTATCTACCCTCAGCAACTCGATAAGCCACGTGAATAGAGTTTTCTTTTTGGTTCTTCCTGGTTCGGTCCCTGCATGCACGCACCCTTGCTCGCCACTCCGCCTTTCCATATAACTTTGGTATGTTTTATTTAATTCTTCTTTAGCCTTTTCATCGCCTTTGTATTGAAAATGTATTATTGTAGCACGACAAGTAGTTTGTTGCCTCTTTAATTCTGTGTTGCTCATTCAACCAGCTTGTACTTTCTAGCCCAGAATTATTGATATTTAGGAACGAAATATAGGACTTTTCTATGCAGAATTTGCTCAGTCGTTTTGTCATGCTCTTTTACCATGTCTACCTTTGTGAATTGACGCTTTCTAGCTCTCAACACTGAGCTGCCTTTCCGAATTTGTTGCTGTCATATTTAATTTAATTACAACACATGCTTTGCAGTTCGTAGCCATTTTCTCCACTACCAGACCACCTTGTGGCTGCTTGTAGTAGTAGTTAGCTTTATTTTTTCTTTCTTTGTTCTTGCGTGCTTCCTTCTTTCTATCTAGTCTTTCCCTTTCATCTTTTTATTTCTCTCTCTTTCGTTGCAGTGGACTCATCTTTTTTTTGTTTTTGTTCATTTTTTTTCCCCAGATTTTTTACCTGATTCACGGAATAAAATCTTTCGTTTTTAAATAGAATTCGTCCGTGTTTTGTGAATTCGAGTTTACACTGTTTGTCTAAAGCAACATGTTTTTTTAGCATTTGTTCAGGGCAGCACAGCTGTACCTTTGTAATCACCATTAGACTCATCAAACTCTTTCCAAATCCTCTGCACTGACATTAGATTGACACCCAAACACTCTGAAATGTTTGTATTGGTGCTTTTGGTGTGAATGCCAAGCAGTACAGTATGCCACTTCCAAATTCCTGGTGCTCTTTTTCTCAGACAGTACCCAACTGACCCTACTATACAGTGCAGTCAACAAAATCAAAAACAATGTGTATGCACAAAATTAAAAATGGCAACATTATATATATATATATATATATATAGCTGGATTTTGACCTTCTGGGTCCCCTGGGTTAATGAAATTATAGGGCTTCCCTCAGGCAGAGACACCCTCTCACTTGCCCACACCTATCTTAAATGTTTTTTTTCTCTCATGATACATTTTAATGACATTTACATGGCTGAAAGCAAACTTATTGCAAATTCCCTAAATAAACTACAATAGCTATCAATCTGTCTATAAAAATATTCTTTTAGAAATACGACTATTTTACTATTTATTGCAAACCAAATTAGCACATATTTTAACACAACCCGAATAAAGAGATTTTTTTAAAACCAGAATTATAACAATAAAACAATCAAAATAAATGAATCTATCATATTGATATCATTTCAGTTTATAAGACTATTTAGAAGTTATAACATCTAAAAAATTAAAATTATTGATTTATAAAAGCTTGAGGGATCCTATGATGTAGTTGATACTAGCCTAAACACACATGGAAACCTACCAACCTCCATCCTCAACCTACTTGTGAAAAACATGACCATAATAACCTCATCCACATGTAAAAAACGGCTAAAAACAATGGAAGTATTAATAATAAAAACAAAAAGCCAACACTCAATGACAGCAGCTATGAACACAGCCACAACATGCTGTGTTTGGAAAATCAAAATTCGTAAACAATTATATTGGCCACACCACAACATGCTTAAAAAGAAGACTTGTGCTACATCTTTCTGACCATAGCTCAATTAGATCTCATTTAAATACTCATGGAGAGCTACCAGACCCTATTCACAACATACTTGTTGATAATACAAGTATAATATTACATGCAAAAAAAGGCTAAAAATAATGGAAGCCTTATTAATAAAAGCAAAAAAACTAACACTCAATAATATCAACTATGAACATGGACACAATGTTTGCTGTGTTTTGAAAATAAAACATTCTATAATACTAAATACATACATACATACATACATACATACATACATACATACATACATACATACATACATACAACAATCTATTTCCAGTTAACAGTTAACATATTACATCCTTGAAAATGACTAAATGTATAGCTGAAAGCACTCAGAAAAATATAACATTTGGACAGTTTTTGTATAATTTATCAACTGTAAAGAAAAAAAATTATAAGGTCATATGAGAAATTATATAAAAAACTTAAAGCACTTTGTCTGTCATATTTAATGAAACTTGTGTGTGTGTGTATATATATATATATATATATTTATATATATATATAAAATGCTGAAATAGGTGCTTTGCACTAAATTTCACACTAGGCCAAATAAGCTAGGTGCATGAAAGGCCCGAGATGATAACTTGCCATTTGAAGATTAGTGATTCACTTGTTGGTAAAATCTTCTTTCAAACATTCAGGCCAGTAGACAAAAATAAATATACTGTTTAAAAAATAAATGGAGTGTCTACTCAAATATGAGTATCCACTAAAAATAATGTTTAAAGTGATAAAAAAAATCATTCACATTAATAAAAATCCATTACTTTCTCTAAAATTTGCTTTGCTGACATTTTTAAAAAAACTGCAGAAAATAAGAGATCTAGGACAGGAGAAGTTTTCCCTTAAAAGTACGATTTGGCCTTGCCTGACTAATTGGCTCTTTGTGACTCAGTTGGTCAGAGTGTATCAGATTTAATAACTCCCTTTGCCCAGAGGGATGAAGGTTCGAATCCTGCCAGAAAGCATAAATTTTTCTTCAATAAGATTTCTCAAACATTCAGGCCAGTAGATGAAAATAAATAAATATACTGTTTAATAAATAAACAGAGCATCTACTCAAATATAGATATCTACTAAAAATAACATTTAAAATGATGAAAAATCTGTTGGATTAATAAAAATCCATTACTTTCTTTAGAAAAATATTTCATATATTTATGGGGTATTATGTAAATTTATTAATATATACTTAATAGCTCTTATTTTGCATTGAGCACTGTTTTACTTACACCAAAAGATTATATATATATATATATATATATATATATAAAATGAGAAAAAAATAAGATTCATAATCTGGTGTTCTTATGAATTATTTTTATTTTTAAAAAAACAGTGTTCAATACAATTCTGTAGAGCATAAACATTAAAATAATGATTGAATTTCTCCGTAACCGTAACAATTAATAATATCAAGAGTGTATGTGCTTATAAACTCAGTAAATTTCTAAATAAGTTATTCCAAAACTTGCTTGAAAATGAAACAGTACTAGGGATTTTAATTTAAGTCTATAATTAAATTTAAAGTTTTAGTTTCTGTTTTTGAAAAATGGTAATTCCTGTGTAGCGACAGGACAATATTTTTAAATTTATATCACACACACACACACACACACAAAACAATTCAAGAGGAGCTGGGCAGTCTCTCAGAATGAGAATGTAAGGACAACATTCAGTTGAGAACTACGAGTCCTGTAATTGAAACAATTGAAATTCCCATCAGTAGCAGTTAATGGGGTCAATCATTTAAAGGAAAAAAAAATATTAGATTACCATAAGTATCTGATATCCTTCCTTATAGGTGTAACCAAGTTTAATTAATCCAGGTACGAGGTATTCATGCAACGTTAAAATCAATCCGTCTTCTGGGTTTATCAAATTTTGCATCAGTTTGATTGTTTTCAAATAATCTGAAACAACAGAAATAACTTTTGTTAAAACAAACCAAATTGCAAAAAAGGTAATAAAAAAACACCCCAAAAAACTCTAAGACAGGAAAATAAATGCCAATTCTTTTTTTATGTGAATAGCTTTAGACAAGATCCAAAGGCTTGTTATGTCATTACATGTAGTCCATTTGTGCTACCAAATCCGCAGACATTTATCTCACCATAAAATGCTAATTGATCAAGATGACCATTTTGATTATGTAATCAGTATGGAAACACCCGCTAAGAGTGACAGTGAAAGGTTTTTCAGCTAATGAAAACTAGAACCTTAAAGGGAATTTAAACAGGTTAAATTTGAAAAAGTTTAGAAAATAATATATTGAGGGTTTTGATAATTTTTTTTTATTACTACCTCAGTATAAGCAGGTCAACTTTAACCCTCAGACAGTTGTGGTCTAGTTGCTGGGAAAGAAACTAAAAGTTGATGTCATCACCTTTAACATGCCTTCTAAAATACTGCACGATAGATAATTTGTTTTTTATGGTTTATCAACTCTTTATGGGTTAAAGCCAAAACATTTTTTATTGTAATAATTTTCTTTTTTTTGAGAGTGAATATTGCATTAACAACTTTGTTGAAAATAATGATCTTTCCAGATCGAAGTCTTACTAATTAACCCATAGCTGGAGGGAGTTGTATTCATAACTTTTCCAAAGGCATTTGCATGTAAATGAATGTAAGAAATCCAACTGGAAATCAAACTAGGCTCTCTCAGTTCTCATTCTGAAGATACTTCACAAAAAATTTTTTAAAATTTTCAACATAAAAAATTAACCATTTACAGACTAGAAACTGTGAAAGTCCAAGTTTTGGAGACTAACTTGATTTGCAAGACTGAGAACAAAGTTCCCCGATTGAATTATTGAACATACTAGTCATCAGTAATGGTCATTTTTACCATTTTTGCTATGTGTTATGAATGAGATAATTGCATCACCAAAGCGGAAATGGTTAAAGTGGAAATTGTAGCCCCCAACGAATGAAATTGTTTTTACAAACAATTGTTGGGCCTCTATCCTGGAAAAGACATTTGTATTTTCCTTATTCTCCCACTTCCTGAAGATTTTTAACTCGTTTTGCTTAAGACTTCATACCCAAACAAACAAGATGAGTGGGACAGATAAACAGGGGAAGTTAGAGCCTTAAAAGTGGCAACAAAAGCTATTGCCAAACAAGCTTCAAGATTTTCCTGCACATTTCTTATTCTGTCTATTACTATATTTTCCTAATTATTTAGAACTAGTAGTACCCATGGAAAATTCATGGTTTTTCTATTTGAATTTTTCAATGGATCATAATTCTTAATTTAATGATTGAATAAGTTCCAAGAATATAAAATGCCCATAAAAATTTTCCTATTGTTCAATGAAATATTTGAGCTTAACAACTTTAACTAAATATTACAATAACAATCATAAATATGAATGTAGGTCATTATTTAAAGAAGTAAGAGAGTACAAATGAAAAGTATAACTGATAAGGTTTTCCATTTCATTGATGCAGAAAAACACGTAAGATTAGGCACCTCCACTAATTCATGATAATTAAGGCTTAAAATTAATTTAAAAAATTAAAAAAGCTTTCTTAAAGTTTTAATTGAAAGCTAAAGGATTAAATTTACTATTGTCAGTAAGATATTCTGTAGTGTACTTTAAACAGAAATTATATTGATTGGAATCGATTCACTTTGTTTTGGTTAAAAATAGCTGATTAGTGCTTAGTCATCTGTCATCACAATGTAATTTTCTTTATTGAAAAATATTCCAAAAACAAAATATACTTTTCTGAAACTCTGAGAAATATTAGCTAATTTAAAGTATAATTAATCTGATTTGAAACAAATATTATTTACTTTAAGTTGAAAATAAGAGAGAAATGGATTTTTAAAACAGTGGCAGTGGTTTATGTGCTTTTCATTGCTTGTCAATCACTTAACAAGCACTGATAAGGTGTTGATAGTTTTATTGTTGTTCTACGGAAACTTGATCTGTTAAAACATAATTTAAGAAAATGATAAGTGATCCCCCCCTTTTTTATATAATTTTTAAATACTCAGTAATCTTAAAACTGTTGGAAATATTCTCCGTAATCTAATTTTAGGAATGCTGACTTTAAATTTAATATAGTCATTGATTTTTTTTTCTGATAATGTCATGTATAGTCACCCATACTGTCAAAATGAGCATGTTTATGCACACAAAAAATTAAAAATTATTTTTAAAATCTTAGTGCGCGATGATTTGTTTTAAGCTTTTCAATTTTCGCTTAGTAAATATAGTCTTCACTTAATAACCGAATGACATCAAAGGTTTGAAGAATTGTAGAAAAAAA
Source organism: Acanthosepion esculentum (assembly GCA_964036315.1). Lineage (NCBI taxonomy): Eukaryota > Metazoa > Mollusca > Cephalopoda > Sepiida > Sepiidae > Acanthosepion > Acanthosepion esculentum. Next base: position 53,724,793 of record OZ038512.1, on the reverse strand, counting down.
CTCTTGAAACTTTATAAATTATTATAATTAAAAAAATAAAAAATGAAAACAATTCTTGTAAAAATTCATTATTCATCAAAATCTTTTTTTCTTCATACTATAATGTCCTTAATATATATTTATAGGAACAATTAAAAGCTTATCTAATTAAATAATGTCAGTTTTATTAGTTTTTATTTTACTATTTGGAGCAAATTTTTGGAAAAGCAGTAAAAAAAAAAAGAAAAAAAAGAGAGATGATTTGCATTCTCCAAGGAGTCCAACGCTTAACTAATAAAATAAAGTTTGAGGTCAGAATTTAATTTCTAGAAATTTCATAAAATTAAGTGGGGAGTAACAGATGTTGAAAAAAATTGTTTTACCAAGATTTTCTAAAAATAATTAAAAAAATAAATTCATTTTTGAATAAGTCCTGAAAGTTTCATTAAAATCCAGCAATTATTTGATTTTTGCAAGAATTTCCAAATCAATGTGTTATTTTACTGAAAAAAGGCACTAAAATTTCCATAGCTCTGTTACACTGTTTGGTTAGATCCAGTGGCAGGAACCAAAAAAACAGTTATTATTTCTTACACAAAAAAAAAAAAAAAAATTTTTTTTACAAATCTATTTTTTCTTTAATTTGGAAATAAATTTAATGAATTCTTTTTATCTCTGTCTATATTTCTGAGATGAGGTATTATGTACATTATTTACATTATTCGGACTATTGTCCTCATCTTTGTCGCCATATTTATTACAACGTTTTGGCCTTCTTCAGGTGGTTGGAATGTCGAACTGAACCCTTTATTTCGCTCACTTGTTCTAGTTCCACGTGCCATGTTTAATGGATGTCAGTTATCAGTTATCTCCTGTTAATTATCCCTCTGAAAGTTCTCCACTGCCTTAACCAGGTATTGAACTCACACTCTTTGGGTCCTGCCACTGGATCTAACCAACGCCTTTATCCACTGTGCCATGTGTACTTGGTTAGATCCAGTGACAGGACCCAAAGAGTATGAGTTCAGTACCCGGTTAAGGCAGTGGAGAACTTTCCGAGGAAAAATTAACAGCAGATAACTGATAACTGACATCCATTAAACATGGCACGTGGAACTAGAACAGTCTACCCCAGTGAGTGAAATAAAGGGTTCAGTTCGACATTCCAACCACCTGAAGAAGGCCGAAGCGTACAACGGCCGAAATGTTGTAATAAATATGGAGACAAAGATGAAGGACAATAGTCCGAATAATGTAAATAGTGTTCTTTTTATCTATATTTTAAAATCAAAATATTTAATTATAACCTTTAAAGAATTTTTATAAAAAAGTACATTTAGTTTAAAATATTTATTCTTTAATAATTTTTAACATGATTTTTTCTTTACTAATTTGTATCCTCAACCCTAGAACACTAACCATGGGTATATAGTACCCAGCACAAATTTTTCTATTTTTCATTACAATTTTCAGTACCTGATTTTCTTACCTAAATAATGTTTTTCAGTTCCTATTAATGTTGACTCAAAGTACAAAGTTTGAAGTGCCTGCATGTAAAATATTTCAAATAAAGATTTATATTTAATATTTTTTTTTGATATTTTCAAAATCGGGTATGATATACCAATCATTAGTAGTGGTGTAACTTTAATTGATAGTTAGTGTTCTAGGGTTAATTATATTCAAATTCTAATTTTCTATTATTGAATGCAAGTTTTGTATTTGATTATAATGGAAACATTTTCTGCAATATTTTAAGTAAAAATCTTCTTCAAAATACTAAACAAACCCCCCCCCCCCAAAAAAAACAGAAAAACTATACATCTCACTATATATAACATTTATATATATATATATAAAAAAAACAAAATGAATCTAATAAAAATGATTCATTTTAAGTTTATACCAGAGTAATTTGCATAATTGTCATCTTGGGAAAACAGATTTCAATATGCAAGTGTATATAATGCTTTTGAATGCAAATTATAAAAATAGGATTATAAAAATAGAAAAAAAAAAACTGTCTCAATCAAAAAAAATGAATTATGTCAAATAGAGAGAGAGAGGAAAAAACAAAAGGACATCAGATTATTTTTTCAGCAAAAGATGTTCTGACCTAATACAAGACTATCATCCAGAAATTTTAAATTTCAAATAAAAACTATTTCAATCTTAATTGAATATTTATGAACCCATTAGTTGCAGATGACAAGAATTTCAATCCTTGCAGCTCTATAGCTCAACTGTTATTTCCAAATATTTGACATGTCCTTATAACTCAATGTGAATGACAAAATCTTGATTATCATCCCTTAAGGGATTTCAGTTGTTAAATCTCTAGAGTCCTGAGTGAATTGTGGAAAAATCTGAATATGAGATGTTATTGCAATTAAATTGATACATCTTGAAAACCAGTATTTACATTAGTCGGACTATTGTCCTCATCTTTGTCGCCATTTTTGTCACAACGTTTCGGCCGTTGTACGCTCCGGACTTCTTCAGGTGGTTGGAATTTCAAACCAAACCCTTTATTTCGATCACTGGGGTAGACTGTTCTAGTTCCACGAGCCATGTTTGATGGATGTCAGTTATCAATTATCTCCTGCTAATTTTCCCTCTGGAAGTTCTCCACTGCCTGAACCGGGTATTGAACTCACACTCAAACATGGCTCGTGGAACTAGAACAGTCTACCCCAGTGATCGAAATAAAGGGTTCGGTTCAAAATTCCAACCACCTGAAGAAGGCCGGAGCATACAACGGCCGAAACGTTGTGACAAAAATGGCGACAAAGATGAGGACAATAGTCCGACTAATGTAAATACTGTACATAATACCTCATCTCAGAAATATAGACAGAATCTTGAAAACCATTGAAAATTATGTATTACAAGTTGATTTTATGTGAAAGTAAATTCATTTCTCTTTTAAATACCAAATTTAGCCTCCTTGGTATTACTGGTTATGAGATATGATTTTGGAAATCTACAAATTTGTAAATTTCAAAAATGTAGATTTCTTGCACCTCTAGTTGATCATTGTCAGGTGTTAATGTTGTTTATTGAAATACAGTGCTACCAAATTGCAGGCATATTCAGGTGCTCCAGAGTGTAAGCATGTGAAACCTGCAGGTGCATTTGGACAAATTTGTTAGGAAACAGCAATAAAGCTGCTCCTTCCACTGTTAATAAGTTAATAGTGAATGACCGATTCATTTAAAAAAAAAAAAAAAAAAAAAGGGTAAAAACTTTAGGCGGGTAATTTTAATTTATAATTCTATTTCAGATGATATTTAAACAAGTAAAAATGTTTAATCATTACAAACAGCAAAAGATAGGTGAAGCATTTTCTAATTAAAATATCTTTCTAACAATTTTTATACCTTCTTTGTTGCCGCTGTCCTCATATTGGCATAAAGCTGGCCAAAAATAATGAGGCCTTACAGGAAGTCCCTGTAAAATGGAAAGAAAATAAAAAGAATATGACATGAGTAATAAGAACATCTTCAGAAGTAGATTATACATTTGTAAAAAAAAATTTAATTTTTGATCTTATACAGAACTATAGTGGTTTAGCTCCTTCTGTATAAAATAAATATTTATGAGATAAATCTTTAAACCTTAAATACATACAACTATAAAATATGTGCACAAAAAGTTACAAAATAGAAAAAAAAATTGATTAAACTGCAATGAAAATGCTATTTGTAGGAAAAACAATATATAGGTTTTTATATATCAAGAACAATTTTAGGAAAAAAAAAAAAACTATGATAAAATGGACCTTCCTTACAAACTCAACAAATCAAAATATATTGTTCTACCCACTATCACAGCTACAATTAAAAATAATTTATTTAAGCTCAACATAATGTAATAATTGTCATAAGGAATAGATAAGGGAAACCTCAAGGAGCTTAAATAAAAGATTATATGAAGAAAAAAGGGATCTTTTACAAAACATACTAAATGTATTAATTGCTCACCATAATGTGTCTGACCATAATCTTAATTTAAAAAAATGCTACTCTAATCAAAAGAGAAAACAAATTACTAAGACAATAATGTGTAGAAAGTGCTTTAGTAGCTAGATAAACTACATTAAATTTATGTCCAGTTTCTTATATTTCATTAGTGTGGGATATTTAATAACAAAAGTGATGGAAACATGAGCAAAAAAAAAAAAAAAAAAAAAAAATCTAAGTCAGCTAGACTATATACCGAAAACATATTTAAAAAAAGAAATTTAAATTTAGAATTCTCAGCATGCCTTTTCCTTCATGTGTAATCACATAAACATCACTTTAATCTAATGAAATCCTAAAGGATGAAACACATTACACAAAAACTTTTCCCACTTTGTTATAATTTTTTCCCTAACATTAATTTGTGTAAATGAAATTATAATGATGTTAATTACCTCAGACTCCATTTTGCCTATTAATTCCAAAGCATAATCTGAAATAAAAAAGAAATTAGAAAATTGATTAAAAAGTCAATAAAAATATTAGCTTTATTTTCAGGAGATATTTCTCCAAATAAGAATGACTAAAACTATAGTGCCACTTTTCTCAATAGGCTTTGATGCTTTAAAAATTAAACTAAGATTTGCAACAAAAGTTTTATAATTTCACACATTTTATTGATTTTTACACCCCACCCCAAAAACCTTTTTTTTCTTTTAAAATTCTTAAAGAAATTCTCAGATAAGGCATTTTCATTATTGGTTTTGATTCATTTCTTCCTCTTTTGAAAGATTTTTTTTTATCACATTTTTCATCATTGTAACAATTACTTCTGAACAAATATCATCCACACTATTTACATTATTTGAACTATTGTCCTCATCTTTGTCGCCATATTTATTACAACGTTTCAGCCATTGTACGCTCCGGCCTTCTTCAGGTGGTTGGAATGTCGAACTGAACCCTTTATTTCACCAACTGGAGTAGACTGTTCTAGTTCCACATGACATGTCTAATGGATGTCAGTTATCAGTTATCGCCTGTTAATTCCCCTCTCCAAGTTCTCCACTGCCTTAACTGGGTATTTAACTCACACTCAAGGACACATGGGCCAGTGGATAAAGGCGTTGGTTAGATCCAGTGACAAGACCCAAAGAGTTTGAGTTCAATACCCAGTTAAGACAGTGGAGAACTTGGGGAATTAACAGGAGATAACTGATAACTGACATCCGTTAAACATGGCCCGTGGAACTAGAACAGTTTACTCCAGTGAGCGAAATAAAGGGTTCAGTTCGACATTCCAACGACCTGAAGAAGGCTGGAGCATACAACAGCCAAAACATTGTAATAAATATGGTGACAAAGATGAGGACAATAGTCCGAATAATGTAAATAGTGTACATAATACCTCATCACAGAAATGTAGACAGATACGGAAGGGCTGAAACATTGTAATAAATATGGTGACAAAGATGAGGACAATAGTCCAAATAATGTAAATAGTGTACATAATACCTCATCCCAGAAATATAGATACTGAAATATCATCCATTAAATATAACTACTATTACAGGACAGAGGTAGCATTTTTTTTCTTACATTACCTGTTTTTCTACTGAGATAAGCAATATGAGTTGCAAAATTAATTGTGTCCTTGTTGTAGCCTTGGTTTCTCATTTTGTTGATGTAGTGACAAACTAATTCAACAGGCTAGAAATTTAAAAAAAAAAAAAAAAAAATGTCAACAGGATTCATGATAATTATTTTCTTTATTTTAAACAATATAGGACAGAAAACACATTATATTATATTTTAGTAAAATAATAATACATTAAGATGATAATCAGAATAATAAATTGATGCAATTGTAGGCCAAGTGATATCAAGATTATAGTCATTTTTAACTTCCATCACCTTTCTGATGGCTGCATAGTATGTACTATGTCAGGGTTACATACAATTTTAAAATCAGAGTTGTCTTTCTCTTAGATTGGATACCAACCATGGCTAGAGTTCTCAGTCTGCCCTTCTATCTAACACATAGCTAGGAGTAGAAGAGATAGATTCATACCTTTCCCCAAGGATATTTGCATGAAAGTGAATATATTAACTGAAATTTAAAATAGATTAGGGTATCTGTGACAAAGACATTGCCTCCCACCCTGACCTTAAAAAAAAAAAAAAAAAAAAAAAAAAAGCTGAAAATTTAAAATAATTCTACAATTGAATGCAATATATATATATATATATATATATATATATATATATATATATATATATATATTCCAGGCCTGATGTATCAAGAGAAAGTATCTGGTTACCAAATGTCTACCCATATTACCAATGATTGTACCTAGCCTAAATCCCATAATACCGTAATATTAAATGTAAAAAGAATGCACTTCTACGAGAGTGGTAATATTATATATTACAAAGATGACATTACTAAATGATATGGCCTGTAAGTGAAACTTCCCAAATTTCAGGATTGGATTCATAAATGACTCATTTAATATTTAGTTTATATATATATATATATATATATATATATATATATATAATAATAGATATTCTTCAAATTTAGAGTCAGGAAAGTTTTAATTGAACACAAAAGAAGTTTAATCTGAAATAAAATATTCACAAATTTTATTACCATCATGGCCAACAGGATAAAAGCACTAGATCAATTTTTATTGGTTGAAAATAGTTTGTTTGAATAAAATAAATTCACTGTTAACAGTATATATGTGTGTGTGTGTGTGTGTGTGTGTGTGTGTGTGTGTGTGTGTGTATATATTATATATATAAATAAAAGAAGAGTACTTACACGTTCATTTTTGACTAGAGCGCGGATAAAAAAACGGCCAAGGGTCAGATTGTCAGGGTCTTTGTTAAAAGGTTTTGGCATAACAGAAAATATTTGATAGGCAACATCATCTTGTCCCTGACAGATGAGGTAATTGATCCAAGTTATTGCATCTTGGTTTATACCAGTGAATGAAGACAACCTAGTCAATAGCTGAGAAAAAAAAAACAGAAGCAAAAGAAAATGCATATTAAATTACACAAAGGTTTCAGTTTGTAACAATTTTGTTTGCATTTTGTTTATACAAATATTTATATATTATATAAACTTAAATCATGAATTCATAAATTACTTACGTTCTAATAATTCTTTCCTTTTTTTAAAAAAAAGTTTTGAACATAAGTGCTGAATTATTTACATTGTTTGGACTGCTGTCCTCATCTTTATTGCCATGTTCACAACATTTCGGCTGTTGCATGCTCAGGCTTTCTTCAAGTGATTGGAATTTTAAATAATATAAATAATTACAATACCTCATCTCAGAAATATAGATAGATAAGTGCTGAATATTGCATTATAGCAATTCCTAGATAATATAAATTATCTGCATTTAAGTTTCCAACAAAAATATTTAAATATAACCTTTAAAGAATTTTTATAAAAAAGTAAATTTAGTTTAAAATATTTATTCTTTAATAATTTTTAACATGATTTTTTCTTTACTAATTTGTATCCTTAATTATATTCAAATTCTTCCAACAAAAATATTCAAAACTAGTTGAAGTATCCATCTACGCTGGGTAAGAGTTCAAGAATATTTATAATAACAATAAAAAAAACATTTCTTAGTACTAATAGTAAGCTGGTCAGCTGAATGAAACAAAAAATTAAATTCAATCCACATAATTTCTTACACCAAATGAAATGTTTAATTAAGACATCTATTTTACAATCTTTGTTCACAATTAAAACTTTGTTGCCATTATTCATGCTTGGAATGTTTAATTGTTAGCAGAAATTTTTCTTTTTCATGGTGAATTTCAAAGAAAGAAAATATAAAAAAAAGCAGAAGATACATGGTGGGGGAGTCCCTTACATTACTTTATCAAAAGTACACAAATATTTTTCCTATTTGGACATAATAAAATAATACTAATACAGTGTAACCCGGATATAAGAGAGATTTTCTCTGGTCCCAAATTAGAGCCTGTGTTAATAAAACAAAATAGACCAAACCCGGATATAAGAGACTTCGTATCCGGTCCCGACAACTCTCTTATATCCGGGTTACACTGTAATAAAATTGAAAATTGTAGTCTTACACCAAATGGCTTCCAACTATTAGCTTTCAATCTCTGTTTGGTAATTTACTAGAGGCCCTAATCAACATTGAATTGGTTATGCATCTCACACAGCAGGTCCTTCTTTTAGACAAGCAATATGTCTTTCACTTCTCTAGGTAAACTGCTGATAAACTAACGATTATCATTGAAAGAGTATATCAAGCTTTAGAAAAGTTTCGGCTGATACTTTGGACATCAACAGGAATTAGCACACCAGTCTTCTTCATAAGTTGAAAGGTTATGGCATTTCCAAACAAATTTTTGAACTGATTCAGTCTTTCTTATCAAATAGTGAAATGAAAGTCCTCTTGAATGACCACTCTTCTAGATCTTTTTGTACTAATGCACGTGTTCCCCAGAGCTCTATCCTTGGACCTACTTTGTTCTTAATTTTCATTAATGACCTTCCTGATGACATCAGTTCTCAACTTGATATCTATGCTGATGACAACCATTTAGTCCTGTCTTGATAATAAGTCTGATCAGTTTGATAAGGTCAAATTGGCAGCTGATCTAAAAAATGACCTACAGTCTGTTGTTAACTGGGGCAAGAAATGGCTTGTTAATTTTAACGCCTCCAAAACAAAACTTCTCTCTATCATCATGGCTGATACTAGTGTCCATGAGAGTGACTCATTGCATCTTCTCAGGTTAGCATTCTCGGCTGACATGAAATGGAAAGATTATATTGAATAGATTGCTAGGTCTGCTGCTAAATTGATTCACTACATCATGCTAGACAATTTTTCTTTCCTGAATTTCTTACATATTTATAAGTCTACCATTCATCCATGACTTGAATATTGCCACCACATATGTTCCAGTGCTCCTGCTGTGATTCTTCATAAAATCCAAAGAAAACTCAGCAATATTACTGGTCCTGACCTGGCATCTCAGATTCAGTCACTTTCCCACCACTGTAATGTAGTATCCCTGTGCCTTTTCTATGAATACTTTCATGGTAATTGCTTGGATGAACCCTTCACTATAGTACTTAGATTGGTAGCAAGGTCCCATCAATTCACGGTTGAATTGGCCAGATGTCAGTGTAAATCCTATGCTAACAGACATCTCACTTGTGGAACTCTCTTTTGGCTCTATGCTTTCCAGCAAACATTGATCACCAAAAATTCAAATGAAATGTTATTTGTTATCTACTGTCCTCTTGATTACTCTTCTATTGTTCTCGCTCGTTAATGATATTTCTCTTCTTATTCTCTTACACTCAGTAACCCCTAGTGTTTAGTGGCTTTACTGCCTTACATGATTAAAGATAAACCCTTTTAACAGAAAGGAGGTACATACTGCTTTCTGCATGAAGAACAAATTTCTTGTTTAAATCTTTTCCTGGATCCAATAAGTATACATACAAATTATTGGAGGACTGTACATGAAATTGTTCACCAGATGCAGCCAAACTAACAAAATCTTCCTATATATATATATATATATATAATCAAATCTATAAGTGGAAAGGATAATCCAAGTAGGTCTTTTTAATACAAAATATTAAAAAGATAGATCCATGAAGCGAGCTCAATATATTGTATACAAAACAATGTGATATACATCAAAAGAAAAAACTTGACACATCAACAAAAAACCCAATAATAAATTTATTTCAGCAGGTAAGTTTTTAATACCTGCCTCATAAGACTCACATTACCAAATGGTTTAAATTTATCCAGACAACATGTTAAAAATTATTTTAAAAATAAATCACATGAGAACTGGAAGACTAAATTACTTGACCTAGAAAAATTTGATTTTTCTAAAGTAATTTTCATGGACAAATTTTGAGTGATACTCAACTGGCCTGATGGATGAGCCATAGTATGGATTTTATCCGATGTAGATGTGCCTATGGCTAAAAGAAGGCAGCAAGGAAGCAAAAGTGTGAAGATATGGGCTGAAATTGTCAACCAAACAATTATTGAACCACTGAAAGTCGATGAAGGAGTTAAACTGAATAGTGCTAACCATTGCGATGACATGCACAAGACTTTCTTTGAATGGTACAAGTCCCAGCCTTGCAGTTTCAGAGTGAAAAGTGTATTTGTGCACAACAATGCTCCTTCTCAGGTATCTAAGTTACCCATGAATTTTTTTGAGTGTAAAAGGTAATAATAATACATATATAAATTATAATTCCACTGCCTTTGTCAGAAGGGAATATGTGTATGTTTTTGTGGTCTGATATTTATTCAATATATATTAATATTTATTTATATATCTGTGGGGGAAGAGTGGTTTCATTTGCTTTTTCAAGTGTGGCTGTAATTAGAGCCTGGATTTGTTGAAATCCAAATCATTATAATATCCTGAAATCTGTAATATCATTTTTCAACAATCCGGTGGCAAAATTTAGGCCAAAGTTAAGAGCTTCCAGTTGTGTACGCTATGTTCTGAATTTGGATAAATTTGTAATTAAGTTTTTGTGTAGACTTTAGATCATTTGCTTTTAGAAATCCACATACTTAGTTTATTTTGTAAGTTACAGATTTGTTCTGAAAGAAATATTAAACAGCAAAATCATTTGCAAATCCACCTCCGACAAAGGCGATAGAATTATAATAATGAACAAACACATTTATCTACGAAAAAAATGAAATGCCTCCCCGATGATGATAATAGCTACAAAGAAATAAATGAACGCAAGGTCATAAAATAGACACAGAAACTTAAAAATGAAACCAAGAAAATTACTAAAAAATGAAGCCAAAACTCATTGAACACCCACCCAAAAACACCCACACTTTACGGATTACCAAATATACATAAACTGGACATCCCAATGAGACCCATTTTATCAGGAACAGACAACACCCAACAAACTCAACGGCATACTAAGCAAAATTTTAACCCCACTTCTTGTCTTGGTACAATTATCTCCTTGCATGTAAAAAAACTCTTTTTTTTCTTTCTTTTTTTTTAAAGTGATCTTTTAAATAAATTAAAAAACATAAACATCAAAAACAAATATATAACTAGTTTAGATATAAAATCTTTATATAAAAATATTCCTGGAAAGAGATGTCAAGATTTACTAAAATCACACTTAACTAAAACATAATGGAATGGCTACCATCAATTCATGAACTGAATCCAATTGAAAATCTATGGTCAATTGTGAAGATGAAATTATATGAAGGTGGCAAATAATATGACAGCAATGCAGGCTGACAGGAAGCAATTAAAGCTGCCATGTTGGAAATTAAACTTGCAAAAGTAAAAAATGTAACAAAATCAATGAACAATAGATTGCTGGCTTTTATTGAGAAGAAGGTTCATTATATTAAGATGTAAATGCTTCAAACACATCATGTTTGTTATTTGTTCTATTATAGGTGTTGATCAATTGTTGGTGATTTTACTATGTTGATACTTAAGTAAAAAGTGATTTCCTGGTTTTGCATAAAAGCTCCAGACTGCAGTTTTTATAATAAACATGTTGAAACTACATAAAAATTTGACTCAAGGTTTGCTTTTATGCCTAAATTAACTTTAAAATTTGACAAAAATTGTCCAAATCAAATTATAGTTATTGTGGTTTATAATATTTGCTTATGTGTGTGCGTATATATATATATACATACATACATACATATATATATATATATATATATATGAGAGAGTCATTCCGTGTCAAATCAACAAGGCTCTGACCCTCACTGACACAGATTTTTTTCAAATTTGGTACACTTATAAAGCTTCATGATAGAAATTGAATTGTACCTATTTTACATCTCTAGGTCAAAGGGTTCCCAAGTTATGACTCTTTAACCCTTGACAAAAAGGTGAATTTTGGAAAATAGCCACAAAGTTTAAATATCAATATCACGGCTGTTTTTTCACCTACAAAGCTAAATTATATATCATTTAAAGTACTTGGATAGATCTAAAAGATGATCAATTTATTTTTTTCTTTAAGAGTCAATTTGGCTTTGACCTTAATCTTTGATTTCTGAAAAGACATATCTTTAATTATATATTCTAATGTGAATATTAACTAGCATTCAAATAACTTATATATTCTAATGTGAATATTAACTAGCATTCAAATAACATATATTCTAATGTGAATATTAACTAGCATTCAAATAACTTATATATTCTAATGTGAATATTAACTAGCATTCAAATAACTTATATATTCTAATGTGAATATTAACTAGCATTCAAATAACATATTCTAATGTGAATATTAACTAGCATTCAAAGAACTTATATATATATATATATATATATACACACACACACTTTGTATGGTGTGTAGTTTGTGTGTAATTTGTCGAGAGTTTTTGTTTTGTGTGTGTGTGTATTCATTCTCCATATATATATATATATATATATATATATATATATATATATATATGCTATATATTATAAAGAGATTTATACTGTAACTACATGTATTTTGTATGATGTGTGTGTTTGTGGTCTGACTAGTGTGTTTGGCCACTATGTGTGTGGTGTTATGATTTGTTTAGTGTTTAAATTTGTCTATGAAGTTTTCTCTTGTATTTGTAAGTAAGAGTAATTGTCATAATTGTAAATTTAACTTTGTTGCATTTCTGGATGTATTGTGACACAAAGTTTCCTGTTGTTTGGTAATTTAATGTTGCTTTTGTGGAGGGAAACTGTTGTTTAGTGCTTCTAAGATAAGCTTCTATTAAATGTTACCAAGGATTTTATTTTGTAACACCTATTTATATACAAGAGCAAAAAAGTTTTCAAAATTTTAAAGTTTAGGAATGCTCATAAATACTCATCAGGTTAGTTGAAAAGTTAGGCAGGCAAGCTATGGAGGACTCAATGTGACACAATCCAATGTCTAATAAAGGAAAGTAAGTGAGTTTTTAAAATTTTTTTTTAATGCAAATTAGTATGTAAATTATTTTAGTTTGGGATTAATTCATGTATTATATATTTTGAATAACATTGATTTAACAGTTTTCTTTTAAGTTTTTTAACATTTTTGTAGTCATGAATCTTGGCTTGGGAAAGGAGCAATTCTTTCAGAAATGAAGATATTGGAAAAAATCAGTGGCATAGATTTATATTTTGATAAGATTCGATAGCAGCACTCTCGAGAATTTTCCTTTTAAGTAAGTTACTCTGTTAATAAGTGTGGCATTCTTTAAATCAAAACTGTGGTTGAATTTATTTCTATATATAACTAATGCATTTGATAAATTGTTGTGTATAAGATCCCTTTCGTGTTCATAGATACTTTAAATTTATGCAAGTTTCCCCAATGTACTGTGAGGAGCAGTTCCGGCAATATATTTTTATATATACCTGCTTCAGAATTATCATTGTTATGGGTATTTTTGGTTCGGATCATATCCATAATAGTTTTGCATTTTACTTAATAGAGTCCTTCAGAGGACAAAACACATTAGTTAAGATAAATTTTTCCTTTTGTCTTTTTCACACACACAAGTCACTCTGAAAGTAATATCTCCTATTTTATTATGTTGGTCAATAATGTCAGAGCCACATACTGTTGGTACGGCTATAAAGGTTGAACCTTCCTACAAATAACCTGTCATTTTTTTTTGACTGATTGAAATCTGGCAAAATTGTATCTGACATGAAAGTGCATACAACTTAGAACTGGCATTTGGCAATGCTTGCTGAACAATTACAGAGACCAAGCAGTGGATCAGAGTACAGTTAGGCAGAGGGTGATGTACTTCAGCAGTGGTAACAGTTAACATGTAACAAGTTAAATCTGGACTGATGAAAGATGAACTATATGAACATTATCAATTCTTAACAATACCAATTTTTCCATGGTAAAAGTTGGCGTTTTTGGGTGAAAACTTGCTATCTCAAAATAGGAAACATTACTTTTGGAATGTCCTTCATAGATCTCATTTCAAGTAATGCAAATTTTTTTGAATATTCAAATTTGAAAAATAGGTTACTAAAATTCTTAAAAATTCTTTTTTTTTTTTTTTCAAATAGATTTTACGTATAAATATTCTTTTATACAAGTTGTTATTTAATTATAAAAAGAGAAAATTTAATTTATCTTTAATGGGTTTAAAATAAAGTTATGAACAAAAAGGTACAGGAAGTTTCATAAGACACACAAAATTCAATAAAGAAATGAAAATGGCCAGCAATTATTAAATTAACCGATCCATAAAGAAAACTTACCATGGCAATTGGTTCTTTCTGATTATTTATTGCAAGTTCATAAATAAGCTTTAAAATGTGAGAAGGACGAATCAGCACACTTTCGTTTTCTGCCATTTCCAGTATCTTCAAAACAAAAGCAAAATTTTAAGAATTTCATATGAATAATTTTGAAGCAACCAAAACCTTTCCTAGTGACTATAAATGAAAGCTTTCATTTCATTATTCAGAAAACTTGTGCAATAATGAGGCAATACAATATTTGAAAAGTAAAATATGTTTGTTCAGAATTTTAGTTCTTAGATAAAAATTCATTTGAGCTTATTAGCAGCCATCTTTGTTAGAAAAGAAAATTTTTTTTAAAGTCAATTCTAACTGAATTAGTGTGTGAGAGTCATTATTGCCTATATCATGAAGGGTCATGGTATATGTACTATTGCAGTCACAATTCAATTAGTGTTTACAGCACAATAACATCTGACCCTTTTTTTTACCTTATAAAAAACAATTTTTAATTTGTATTTCATTAACAAAAAAACAAATTAGATTGACATACTTGGTCAAATTTTTCTACTTGTCCTTTTTCAACGTAACCTGTGATCAAAGTGACATAAGTATCAGCACTGGGTTCCATTCCAGCTTTCCTGCAAATAGAATTTTTTTTTAACTTACAATCACTCCAATGAAAAATGGAATTATGATTTAAAATAAAAAAGTTTTTTTTGTTGATGTTTTCACTTCCTAAACATCAATTTCAATAAGGTTGCCAATAAGACTGACTGATTTACCAACAGGCAGAGGACCTCCACCCAAAAAAAACAAAAACAAATAAAAAACACTATAAATTTTCATATTTATACTGATGGGCCAAAACATTCTACCAATTAGTGGAACCTCAATTTAATGGACTAATGAGGGGGTTCTATTAAAGCCGTTTGTCCATTAATTTGAAGCACTTTCTTTTTGTGGCCTAAAAACACAGTACAGTACAAAATTATTGTACATAAATGTAAATACAATATATATATGTATGTGTATCTTATTTTTAAGTTACTATATACCTATAAATAAATTTTGAAAAGTTTTAAAGTTAAATCCAGAGTCTGTTGGTTCTGTGGCCGTTAATTTGAAGTTTTACTATATATATATATATATATATATATATATATATATATATACATGATGGACTCTCCCGTCGAACTCAACGTATGAGGGTCAGGCAGATCAGTTCCCAGAAACTGAAAGTCCGACACCGACACATGAGATTTGATTATAGTGGTGAAGGCTTTGTGCAGGGCCATCCACAATTTTTGGAGGGACGAATACAGGGACCTGGTGCAGCGAATGCCACAAGGTCTCCAAACGACCCTCCGCAGGTTTTGAATTCAGAGTTGTCCTTCTCCTAGACCAGTTGCCATCCAAGGCTATAGAACCCAGTCTGTCCTGCTATTTACCCATAGTTGGAGGGAGAAGAAGAGGATTCACACCTTTCCCAAGGGTATTAGCACGTAAGTGAATGTAATGGATTCGACTGGAATTCGAACTCGGCTCTCTGATTCCTTAATCCAAGCCGTTATCCATTACTCCACCGTGCCTCCTATATATATATATATATATATATATTGAGATAAAGATATTAAGCGTTTGGAGTCTTTGATTCACTCTTAATGTTTGAAGGTAGTGATGCCATTGCAAATATAATGTGCAATTTGGACCAATGCATCAAGTTCTTAAAACTAATAAAACACAAGCCAGAAAACAAAACAGTGGAATGGTTATAATATTGAACAAGATTAAAAGGAAAAAAAAAAACAAAAAAACATATTCACTAAATCAACTTACTTCATAATAGACAAAATCCCTTCAGCATTTTCAGGTTCACTAATGGAAAAAATGAAGAAAATCAATTAGAAATGTAGACATTCATGTTGAATGTTGTCATTTAAGTTAATTTCCTGCATGCAAACTGTAAACAAAGCAGTTTCTTTTTGGCTGATCTTTGATGATTACTCATGTTTAAAACATCAAAAGACAAATTGGATTTTATTTTTCAAAAACACTCAAGAAACTTAATCTAAAATTATAATTAAGATTTATCTTTAACAGAAATTTACATTAATATTCTAGAGGAATTAACAACTTATACGTACCAATTTTAAAGTTTGTACTTTTCGTTTACTAATGCCATAAAAGATAATTACAGTTTGGAAGTTTTAAAATATGATTTTTTCTTCTAATTATTATCGTTCACTGGTATGCATGCTCATACCCCCAAACTCTTTCTTTGTTTTTTTTTGGGCTTTGACAAGATTTTACAGATAAAAAAACTGTTTTGTGTTCAAAAAGTCTGCCATTGTCACAAAGATGCTACTGTTTGGTGTCACCAATAAAAAGGAAATAAAAGCAAAAGTTACAGACATTACAAACAAAAATATATGCAAATACAATCATCTTGTAAGTAGTGTAGTCATTCATCAGAAGCAAAAAAGAAAAAAAAATTATTGGAACATCTGGTATAAAAATAAAGGAAACAAATCCTGATAATGCTTTAGAGATTTCTGAATACATTTAATGTAGGTAACACCACTAAAATTGCGATACCTAAGGTTTAAATTTTTATAAATGAAAAGGCTTTCTTGAAACTTTCATTTTAGTTTTAATTGAAAGCTAAAGGATTAAATTTACTATTTCCAGTAAGCAAAATACTCTGTAGTATATTTCAAACAGAAATTATATTGATAGAGACAACAAAAAGAAGTTAAATTACACAAGAAATGTTTTTCTTGTGTAAATTCACTTTTTGTTCTTTTTGTTCTACAAAACCTGAGATATGCATAACAAAACCCTCATAATATTAGCCTACATGAAGAGGGGAGGGAGAGAAATCAATCAATTCCCTTTGGAGATCAATCTGAATATTAAATAAAAAATATATAAAAATTGTTAACAGAATATCATTTTTATATGAAAAATTTATTGAAGAAAGTTATACTTACTTGGCACGGAAATGTCCAGTAATCAAAGAGTTGAAAACCTGTTCTCCAATAGGTAAGTCAAGTTTCTTCATATATTCAAGGATTTGACTACATTAAAAAAAAAAAAATTAAAAATACATATGCTCATCAAAACAATGATCGTTTTCTAAGTTATGATTTCTTTTCAGACCATAGTGTCTAAAACTAAAATTACATTATTTATATTCAGACTCTTGTCCTCATCTTTGTTGCTGTGATCACAACATTTTGGTTGTTGTGCTCTCCAGACTTCTTCGGGTGTATGTTAATCTGGGTAGCCTACAGGGAATTCTGAACTGAACTCTGTATTTAATATACAGGATAGACCATCTTCATACCAAAATTACATTGTTCATGTTTCAATTGTACATTCTGAAATCTACAAAACAGGAATTGGTGGAGTAGGAAAAACACAAAGTTGATCCCCACCCACAACTTCTCTCTTAAAAAATATGTTGATAATATAGGTCTGAAGAGATGGTCCTAGCAGAACAGCATCATTGATAAGTGCCTGAAAACCATACCACAGGTTGACCCAAGGCTTGTGAGTGAAATTCAGAAGCTGTCGAAAGTTGTGCTAGCAAAAGTCGCAAGTCATTGGGACTGAGGCCAGTACACTCACCTCTTGATCAGGCTGAATTATGTGCTCTATTTCAGAAACTGGAGGTCTGTCAGTTTTTTAACATTGTTTTTTTTATGGCTTATTGACCCTTTTTGATTTAATTAAAGCCAATACATATTTCGGATTGTAAGAACAATTCTTTTTTTTCTTTTTGCAAGTTAATATTGCATCACTGATTTTATGAGAATAACAATGATTTGTGCAGATACAAGCCCTACTATTTAACCCATAGTTGGTGGGCAAAGTTTGCTAGATTCATACCATTCCTGAGGGTATTTGCACATAAGTGAATCTAATGAACCCAACTAGAATTCAAACTTTTCTTTCTGATTTCTCATTCAGAGCCTCTATCCATTAAATCACCAGCACATCTAGATTTTTAAGAGGAGTCAAGAATCAAAGACTTTGGGTCACTTTTAATGGGTTACGATTCAAGGATCACCTTCATCTTTATTTTTTCTTTTCTTTATAATTTTTCAGTTGATTCATCCCATCATCTTTATAAGAAATTTTCTCCATTTTTAAATCTGTGGCTGGTTCATGGAAAATTTGTAGTTAGAATCGAAATCGAAAACTTACCTGGCACCTGCAATGTCACCATTTTCACAGTATTGAGAGATAAGACTTTGGTAAGTAACCTACAAGAAAAAAGGAACAAATGTAAATGCAGGTGTCATGAATTATAAACAGTTTAAGCCATGTGTTACAAAATGAACAATCAATCCAAAATCAGAAAGAATTTATTAAAGAAAGTATATAAACACAATTTTTAACACTTTCACAACTGCATTGTTGCCTGGCTATGCTTATACATTTTTTGAAAAATAGGAAGTTGGCATTTATAGGAAACAAATGACTATAAAAACATTGATGGTCATTTCTCATGGGCAATGCCATTCTGGTTTTGATCAAACACTCCGCAGTACAGATTCAGCTAAATGACACCCCCAACATGCTAGGAAAATTAGTTCTCTGTGCTGTAGGAGACAATTTTTCTTACCTAAATCTATCTTACATATTTACGAGTCTACCACTCATCCATGCTGAGAATATTGCTGCCACTTATGGTCTGATGCTCCTACTATATATTTAGAGATCATTGATAAAATCCAAAGAAGAATCTGCAATGTCATTGGTCCTGAACTGACATCTCAGCTTCAGTCACTGTGCCTTTTCTATAAATACTTTCATGATAATTGCTTTGATGATCTCTCCTCTATGGTACCTAGACTATGAATTTAAGTGCAGTACTAGATTGGCAGCTAGGTCTCATTTTACAGATGAGATGGCTAGATGTAAACATAAGTTCTAGGCTAACAGTTTCTTATCTCTTAATTCTTGCTTGTGGAAATCTCTTCTGGCTTCTTGCATTCCAGACAACTATGATCCTCAAAGATTTATATGCAATGTTAATCATTATCTTGTCTTGTTAATTTCTGTTCTTTCATTGTTCCTGTCCCTTAATAATGGCTTTCTTATATTTTCTCACACCCAGTAAACCCCTGCCTGTAAGTGTCTTTGTTTGGGGTGAAAGAGATTTAGAAAAAAAAAAAAAAAAAAAAAAAAAAAAGAATATGTCACAAAATGTCATACTGTATGACATTAAGTACAATTTACTTTGTAATACGAATATGAGGGACCAACATTTTCTTGAAAATATACATACATACGTGTGCATGTGTACACATTAAACATTTATCATGGTGGACACTTCGTATTTGAAATAGATGCCCCATTTTTATTTATTAAACAGTGTGTATTAAATCTATCCGCCTGCACCTGGCCTGGCATTTGAGAAATCTTAGTAAAGAAAATATGTTCTTCTTTGAAGGGGAAGACCACTATTTGATCTGGAGTGCTTTACTGCTCACCCATGAAAAATGTAAAAATACTCCTTCTGCTATAAATACAATTTTGAAGCATTTATCTTTAATTTCAAAGGAGAAAGATATGAAATAATTTTTTTCTTCCTACTTAAACTCATAAGGAAAACATGGCTTCTGGTATTGAGTCATAAGTAATTTCCATTTTTGTAAACCAATTCTAATGATGAATATATCATCCTAGCTGCATATGTGGCAGTTAAGAATAGATTTGGAGTACACTAACATACCTTAGTTTTTGCAAGGCAGTGGCAGCGTACACAGAGGATTAAAGGAAAAATATTGTTCTCCTCCATGACAATGCAAGGCCACATACCAAAAGAATAATGCAGGAATAAATTTTGCAACTCTGTTGGTCTGTTCTACTCCACCCATCACGTTTGCCTAACCTTGCAGCAACTGATCATTATCAAACACAGCAAAACACTTTGATGGGAATTTTTTCTCTCATAAAAAGCATAGTCAATTTTTTCAAAAGCTTTTCCCCCCTCATTAAAAAATTATAGAATTTTACTCAAAAAGATTTCCCCAATAAGTGGCAACAGGTCATTTCAAATAATGGCAAATATAAAATTGGGTCTAGTGCTTTTGTTATGTATTTAGAGATTCTTGAAATACAAAGAAGAATCTGCAATGTTATTAGTCCTGAACTGGCATCTATGCTTCAGTCACTTTCCCACTACTGTAACACACCTTCCATGTGCCTTTTATGTAAATATTTTCATGGTAATTGTTCTAATGAGCTTTCCTCTTTGGTAATTAAACTTTATAACTTTAGGTGCCATACTAGATTGATGGCAAGGTATCATCATTTTACATAAGTGACTTATTTGGTTTGCCAACTCATGAGATTCAGCAGGGCTAGATGTTTGACAAATTTATCGAATTTATTAACAAATGTCATATTTATACTCTTTCATAATGAACAACACTAATTCTGATTATCAAATTTGAAACTAGAGTTTTGTTATAAACATCACAAGATTTAAGTTTAGAACCACTTATTTTATATACATGGTGCGAAGGGTAAATTGTTGCAATTTTATATTTTTAATTTCGTGCATGTGCCTTGTTGGTTTTTGATTCTGTCAACTGTACAATATAGTAGGGTCAGTTGAGGACCATCTGTGAGAAAAAGAGCACCATGACACTCCACCAGAAATTTGAAAACGGCATGCTGTACTGCTTGGTATTCACGCCCGAAGCTCCAATATGTACATTTCAGAGTGTTTGGGTGTCAATCTGAGGACAGGCAGAGGATTCAGAAAAGGTTGGAGGAGTCTAATGATGATTATGAAGGTGTTTGGGGTGATCATTACTGACAATGACATGATGAATCTGTTCTTCCCATAAGGCCTCAGAGGTAGTGCCGCCCTGGGTCAAGAGGGTAATTTCTGGAAGACACTATGTCTGGCAACAAGATTCTGCCCCATGTCACATAAACAGGAGAACCCAGAGTTATAAGAGTGTATGTCCTAACTACTACAAAATAGCTATTATACAAAATGTAATAAACCACACTAAAGTTAACTCATCTACAAAAAAGATTTTCTACACCGAACTGAAAAACATTAAACTCTTATTAATAATGACTTTCCTAACTATATTGTTGATGAACAAATAAGGCGATTTATTACAAATTTTAATATAAATCAAATAGAACATAATATATCCTCAAATAACCCTAAACATATCAATCCTTTATATCATAATCAGATGCATTCTAAATATAAACAAGATGAAAAAATACTAATATGTTCCCCACAGATCCCAGTAAAAAAATAAAATGAAAATTATATACTATACTAAATTTAATACAACTAACTTTATCATCCATAATAACTCCTCCCCACCAACTGATGTATTGCAGAAAATCAACACTATATATCAATCCAAATGTCCCTTGGGAGATTGCATCCCCAACAAAAAACAAAAAAAACAATATATATGTTGGTCATTCTACAATAATGTTATCAAAATGGGTCACTCTTCACATGCAGGATTCATCATCCATTGCACAACATCTGCAAAAACATTCCAGTCCACATTCACAATTTAAAAGAATATTAGCCGATAATACTCATATACTTCACTAAGAACGTAACAAGCAGAAACAACAAATTCTCAAAGCCATCTTTATTGAAAATTAGAACCAACACTTAACAAAATTAATTAGGGATATAGTACAAATATTCTGAAATGTTTAAAGTATATAGTTCTTTTGAAATATCTATGTTAAAACTAAACAGTTTTTTAAAAACAAGCAGACTATAACCTCCTAAAGAATTCAATTCTTAACTAAGTTACCTCCCTTACATTAAAATGTTTACAATATTGTTGTGTCAGAAACCTACCACCCCTCTTGAAGATGAACTTGTCTGCGTCTGTGAACAAAGACTTTAAATAGTGGCACGTCGAGAGTCCGAGACGTTCCTGCTGAGCTAGTTATAGACTACTCAGGCGATTTCTGTACCTTTGTACCAACCTATTAAACCCCTTTTTATTGTTACGTGTTATTTGTCGTTTGTCTCTACAAACCCCAAACCAACATCATAACAAATATAGAAAATAAAAAAAAATTAAATTAAAATTAACGTTTGTGATTTTGCACATGACCGGAACTGTTAACAGCTTAACCACAAAAGCAAAAATTTACTTTGGACACACATAGCTGTTTGTCTTAGCGATCATAACCCTGAAGATGATATTGGAATATATTTAAAGTACTCTGAAAATAAAAATGAATAAATACAGCCATGGTACCTTTCTTGTTCTCTTTAACCATGAAAAAACAAAGCTTGTATGTGATCACAAAAGGATATTATTGAAAATAAACACACAAAGCACTTCTAAATTGTTTAATCAGACATGCTTTTTATATATATATATATATATACAAGTTATCTTATGTCTATATGTTATTTTTATAGATACAAATATTTAAGTACATACTCTGTTTATAATAAACAGTATTAACATTTACTGGCCTGAATGTCCAAGAAATTTTCATAGTGTCCTTCAACAAGAATCAAATTTATATCCTACATGGAACAGTCATATAGCCTGACATGCTGTACCAGTTTAGCTACAGAGGAGCATCTGGTTAGCAAAGTAGCAAGGTCGATTTTACTGTTTTTAACTACAATTTTCCATTATTTCCCTATGAACATTCATGTCTGTTCGATACGTATCCAAACAGCAGGCTATATGATGGTTCTGTATAGAATACAGGTTTGATTCCTGTTGGAGGACACATATTTCCTATGAAAATTTCTCAGACATTCAAGCCAGTAAATGTTGTTAATACTGTTTATTATAAACAGAGCATTTACTTAAATATTTGTATCTACAAAAATTATGTATAAACAGAAGATAACTTAAAATAATTATCAGACTTTGTCCATTTTGTTTTATTTTTATTTTTATATATATATTAATTAAAGATCAATCTGACAGGATGTTGAAATCAAAAACAAATAGGAGATGTATATCAATCTAACATGTTTAATTTTTATTAAAGCTTCAGAGATTGAGAGTTTTCAAGGCTAGAAAGTAAGGATTGGGTAGCCCAGATATGACAGCAATACTCCATTTTTCGTCTGATCTGGCTTTTGTAAAGAGAGCAAGGCAGGAGGAGTCAGATACTTTTTGGAGTAGTGAGCATCATAGTTATTGTAAATTCTATGATATTTTAATTTGCAGCATAGTATGTGCTTTGCTGCGGCCACAGTTTTGAATTCAAAATTATTCTTCCCTCGAGTGGTTGCCATCCAGGGCTAAAAGATCCAGTCTGCATAACTGTTTAACCCATAGCTGGGGAATACCTACTTTTCCCAAGGGTATTTGTAGGAAAGTGAATGAGAACTTGGTTCAGATTTCTCATTCTGAGCCATTATCCATTTCACTACCCACACATCCTTTTAAGAATAAAGTTGATAAACAAAGATTATTTATGACTCAACCCAATAGATATGTAGCCATTTCCGATTGTCAGAATAAAATTTAGAGCTGCATATAAACAATTAGAACTACAATCCAAACAAAAAAATTATTCTTACCCTGTTTGGTTGAATCTGCTTCTTTTCCATTGTCTCTAGGAATGTGCTTGGACTGAAATGATGTTTGTTCTGTAAATAAGTTCTTAGTATGGCATTGTAATGGGTCACATCAAATTCCAATCCTAATTAGAGAGAAAAAAAAAAAAAAAAGAGATTATAGTTGTACAACAAGCTGAAAATTATAATTTAATTTCTTAAGAAGACACCTTGAAAGTTACAAATAATCATTAAACAAATGTAACTATGATAAAATCATAATCATATGTTATATGGGGCCAATAAACAATTATTTACAAAAAGTTCTTTTTTTTGTTACGGTTACAAAAATAAATACAACAAATAAAAATAGATCTAATGCTAATTTATGAATATAAGTTTCTTAATGATTAAAAGTTGAACTAATAACTTGAGGTTTCTGCTTTAGCGAAAATAGCTGTTAACAAGAGTGAATGAATAAGTTTGGAGCCTAACAGTTATTAGCTGAATTTTGATTTGAAATTTTTACTGTATAATGTTTGATTTAGATAATCTATGGAGAAGAGCTGGATTAATTGTACTTACAAGGAAGGAAATGGTTGAGAAATATTTGCTGTGTGTGTTCGTTTTTAATAAATGCTTTTTGCATCATTAGACTTACTGATGTACCTATGTCATATATTTACACCCACAACAGACAGTTGAGGAATGGAACAAATTTCACATCTAGGTAAAAAGTATAGAAGACTTTTAAGAGAAGAAAACATTTTTACAAATTTTTTTTTTACTAGTTTCTCATGACAACACAGGTTGTTTTCTACAGCTTCTGACTAAAGTAAGCAACATGGATTGCTAATATAGAATGAGGTTTTAATAGGTTTTCAGTTTCAGTCTGCTTATGTAAAAAAACAGATTATGTAAATAAATATCCAGAGTATTTCAATAAAAAGCAACAAAAATACAATGAAGCATTGTCAGCAATTATTAATTTCTTTTATCTTAATTTTTAGTCTCTTTTAGCTGAAAGATAAACAAAAAAAAGGTATAGTTGATTATAAGTAGAAAATGAAAAAAGATGAAAAGAAAATGAAAATGATGAAAAGAAGAAATAACCACATCATATGAACAAAGCGGAGAAAAAAAAAAAAAAAAAATTTTTTGTGGTGATGTCAACGAACACTCGTTGCCACGTTTTTGATGTTAATGAATACTCGTTGTCACTTTCATACTGCTTGTTGTAGTAGAGACTTTGTAATCATAGATACAACTATAGTAATGCCGATGAACAATACTGGTGTCAGTCGCCTTCGAATAACACTCTCACTAATAGTACTTGCTCGATAATACTCGCTCAAATAGTAACCACCAAATAGTAATCAATATAGAGAATAGCGTTCCGTATAGTAATAGGGGATAAAGTAGAAATAGTGATGCATATAGTAATAGAGGATAGAATAGAAATGGTGATCAATTAGATGATGAGTTAAAGTGCTCAATATCGAGAATAAAGCATATGTAAATATAAAAGGGGACATTGAGGTCAACACCCAGTGGTGAGTCTGTTCCATGCCTAAACGCAATCATCAGGTGCATTGTGTTTTGGCTTGACTATTTATATATGTTGGCCACTGATGCATTATGGGTAGGTCTATTATTCTAATAGTTATTGGGTGGGTGGTAAAATTTCAAAATATTCTAAGAGCTATTGAGTGGAAATAATTTAGGCTCTGAATGCAGCTTTGTAGCTATTTGTTTGTTAGTTTTACTTATTGATTGCTTTGTGATTTGTTGCTGATTGTTATTATGTTTACTTGTGTTTAAGTGTGCATCTTCCCACCACCCGCCATCAATAATCAAGCAGATCCCACAATCAATTAGCTGCAGGTTATCTGACAATTCTTCCAAAAAAGATTATGAAAAGCAGTGGGAGGCAACAGCACATCTACCTGACAAGCTTATGTGAATGCATGACAGAATGGGGAATAGGAGGGATGGTAAAAAAACAAATACTACAAAGAGTAGCAAATGATAGGAGGTTGGGGAGAGCCATGATTGCCCATGTTCTGAAGGGCCATGCACACAGGTTTTCACACGGATGACTGTAAAATTATTAAAGGTTTTCACACGGATTAAATTAATTTTAGTTTTGAAATAATTTTTGTAAAAAATATAGAAGTAATAATCAGTATTCAAAAATTCTATATTTTAATAATTACTGTAATATTTATTAAAAAGTATAACATAATAGTATAACATCTTGTCAAGTGATGAAACACCATCACTTGACAAGACACCAGAAGTGTTGAAATAAAATGGCTATTGTTGTAGTGATGTTACTTATGTTATAATTTTTAATAAATATTATTCGCTCTACTTTGTATTGAGCATATTTTTTTTTTTAAATAGTGTTTTTGGTTACAGGAATTTTATTCCATCTATACCAACCTTGTATTTGGATAGAAGCTTTATGTGACTAATTCAGCTTTAGTGCTGCTGAAAACATTTATTTTATTATAGTGGATGGTTACAAGCGAGAGGGGAGATGAGATGTGCTTATTTTATTTCCACCCATAGATACTGCTGTAAATATAAACAAAGAGACAGATATTAACATTAAATCAGTGGATTATATTATATATTAAATTTACACACAGACACACATCCTCACTTCATTCTCACCAAAATCCAGGTAGGTCTTATGACTTGTCAGTTCAAAAGCACCTCCACATATTCAAGTTTTTTCTTAGTATAAGTACTTGTTAATGTTAATGCCTCCAAAATA
This sequence comes from Acanthosepion esculentum, assembly GCA_964036315.1. Lineage (NCBI taxonomy): Eukaryota > Metazoa > Mollusca > Cephalopoda > Sepiida > Sepiidae > Acanthosepion > Acanthosepion esculentum. Next base: position 53,698,221 of record OZ038512.1, on the reverse strand, counting down.
AAATTGTTCTGTTGATTTCACTCCATATAGGAATGAATATTTATTCCATAAAATACAGAATTGTGGCACAAGCCTGAAGAGGAATTGGGGAAAGGCTGGTCTTCACCAACTATCCGAGTCAATTACAATCATTACCCATTCATTCATTACAATATACACTACTAAAACTTGTCCATCACCACTCAATCCTACATATACCACAATACCACATATTCCCAGAGACCTACAAAACAACCCCATGATGCAAAAATTCAATGCCTCTCTTTTTTTTTCTTCTAAGTCACTCCATATCAGAATGACTGCAAAATTTTCCTTCTCCCCCTTTAAGGGCAGAAGTCCACAAATGCATTCTGGAATATTTTTCTTAGTCAATAAAATAGGTCAGTTTACAATTTGACTCAACTCAGTCCATATCTGCCGTTTCAGGTGGTTAGGGCTGATTTGTCAAACTATCTGCCTTCGGGCAAAGAGAAACCCAGACGAGGCTATGCTGAAGGGCAGAGTCACATCTGGAAAGGTAGACAAGCCTAACCCCATGTATGTGGGGTCTACGGGTAATTTTTGCCCAAGCCTACAGACTTGGAATCGGCTCCACATAAAAAAAAAAAAAAAAAAAAAAAAAAAAAAAACGGGCTTGTACCACACCCTGCCTTGTGAAGAAGCTAAGTAAATGACCTCAGTCCAGATCTGTATTGTTGATAAGACAGACTACTGCATTCACTTGTCTGGCCTTGCTTTTGTACGTAGATGCCAATTCATATCTTGTAAACTTTTTACATTCTTACCTGTAAACTTGCTTTGCATATATTGTTTGCTTGCTTGTTTGATACCATTTCATTTTTGCCCTTTTTCTTTTTATTGCAAACTTTGTTGTTTGTTGGACAGTTTTGCTATTTCTTTGGCATTTGGCCATGGCTACCAACTCATCATGCTCTCTTTTAATTGCCTGAGAGAACCCTTTTTGTCTTCTATCAGTATAGAGAGTGACTCATTGCACCTTCTAAGGCTGTTTTCCATTGATATGATATGGAAATATTATATTGAATTGATTGCTAGGTCTACTACTAGGAATGTTGGTTCACTGTGTCATGCTAGACAATTTATTTTATTTATTCAGAAATGGTTGTAGGTGACACGTTTAGAGAATATGACTTGTTTAGATGAACTTCCCATCCCAGCTCCATGAACATTTGTTGCATTAAGAAAAATTACATCAACTTCCCAGGAAAAGTTCTTTTTTTTTTTTTTATTTCAATATGAAATTTAAACAAGACTTTCTGTAATATAGTTACAACTTTAAGTAGAAGTACATTTGACTAATTCAGCTTTAGTGCTGCTTAAAATGTTTATTTTATTATAGTGGATAGTTACAAGTGAGAGGGGAGATGGGATGTGCTTATTTTATTACCACAATTACTCTCAGTTTTTGTCATTAGAGAAAAAAACTAGCATTAAATAATAAATAAATAATTAATTACTGAAATATGCAACATTTCCAATGTTGCCATAATTTTGTTGTTTTAAATGCAAATACAACACTTGTAACAATCAACAGATCCTAAAAATTGATAAGGCATTTCTTGCTTTTTTCCATTTTGGATTTATTTTGTTTTCAACTACAATATTTCCAAGTTTGAAAATCTTACAAATGTTAACTGGTATTTAATCACTTGGTTAATAGCAAGAAACATGACAATATCTGAAATTCACATGGAAACAGACTAAAGTACTTCTTACCTAGTTTTTCAAATTTTTCCAATGTTTTGTGTACCAGTTGGACTCGTGCATTTGGGTGTTCATCAAATAATGATGTCCCCATGGCCCGAAATGCGAGGAGAGCCTGAGCAGCATTAACTTGACCTGAAATCAGGAAGTAAAATAAAATAAACAAACATAAGCTGATAACAAGCATTTATTACCATTTCACAAGAGAATTGGGAATATTTTGTAGCCTTTCTTGGTTAAAATATACTGCATATAAGCTGATGCTGGTTTTATAGTCAAAATATATAAATCACAAAAATCTCAATTTTTTTTTCCACATTTCTTATTATATAGAGCAGTTTCAATTATTAATTTTTTTCTTTAGTGTTTCTTTTTTTCATTTTCGGATTTCTTGTCTTTTTTTGTTGCTTTTTATGCCAAATATCATGCCATCATTCTACAGTTATTATCATGAAATAAAGATAAGCCACCTTCAAGATTCAAATATGTATCCATTTTCCTATGGCAGCTGCTTTACTGATTAGCTCACAGGTATCACAGGTTACAGTCATCCAAATGTAACTTTACAGGTATTCCTTCTTTTCTGATAGATTTATTGGTTAGTTTTCTGGGGGGTGTTTTAGTGATAAAAGTCTTACTAATTAACCCATAGCTGTGGGGGAGAGAAGAGATGGATTTTTACCTTTCCAAAGAATATTTGTGTGTAAGTGAATATAACGAAATCAACTAAAATTGGAACTTGCAACTCCAATTAACAATTCTGAGCCATTATGACACCAGCTGAATATCCAAGCTTGTGTGATGCATTTGTTGGTTTCACGAGACATTAGATCTGTGCTCAAAGAGTTATACCACAGCTGCTGATGGTAGTGCAGGCCAGGGTAGGGTTTGATAAAAGATCAGCAGTTGACGCAGGCAGCACATATCTGCTCTCCATGTCACTTTCCACCAAGGGAAAGGTAGTGGCCAATGCAGCAAAAACAGGAGTTGCCAAAATTAAGTTAAGGCAGAGGTTTAAAATCAATGTTTTCCTTCTCTTAGACTACCCTCCTGGGTGATGAGTTCTATCTACCTGAAGTATATAGATACACACATAAATATATATATATATCTCAATTATGTGGTGCGTGTTCAATTTATATTACGCAATTCATTCATACAAAAAGTAGTAAAAATAAGACCTGATAAAACCGGAATTTATAAACAAGGATCATATCATTAACTTCATTATCTGCTTTTCGTATGAATGATTCACGTAATATATATATATATATATATATATATACATACACACACACACACACACACACACACACACACACACACACACACAGGGTGTCCATAAAGTTTGTGTGCACTTTAAAAAAATTTATAACTTTATTTGTATTTGCGATAGAAATAATCTGTAAACAATGTTATAAAGTTTATTATTTCTATTGCAAATACAAATAATTTGTAAAAAGGATTAGAAAGAAGTAAATCTATATTTTTTAAGGTTTTATTGAAATTTTATTTAAGTTTCCACATGTCCTCCATCATTAGCAATACAAAGGGTAATACGATTTTGCAGTTCACGGAAAACATTTGTCAACTGATTTACAGTAATGCCTGAAATCACATTAGTTATTTTAGCTATACTTAAAACTAGGTACATTAAACTTTATAACATTGTTTACAGATTATTTCTATCGCAAATACAAATAAAGTTATAAATTTTTTTAAAGTGCACACAAACTTTATGGACACCCTGTATTTTAAACTGGATGTCAAAGTAAAGAGTTTATCATCAAATTTCCATGCACTAAAAGGAAAAGAAAAGTGGTTGGTGATGTATCAGGTAATTGCAGAATACAAGAAATAGTTATATGATTAAATTTGAATGGCTGCATCCAATGGCCTCAGTAGTGTACAGTTCTTCCTCAGTTAACCAGACATCTTGTGGCAAGAGATGTCCAGATAATTAAATATTCCAGAGGAATTGAATGCTTAAATTACACTGTCCAACAAATTTAACTTTTTGTCGACTACAAAGATGAGTATGTCATTTTGGGTGTAGATTATGAAAATAACATTCATTTTTTACAAAATGACTCCAGTTTTTTGTAAGTTGCCAACTACTATTTGTTTCAAGTTTTCACAAAATTTAACTCTTATTTCTTATTTTCAGATTATACAAAATCAATTAAAAATGCTAAGAGGAAAATATAAAAATAGTCTAAATAAAATCTGCTACATATGGGGCTTTGTAATGTTTAAAAGGGAATAAAAGAAATATTACCCCACTTGCTAAAAAACTATACAATTTATATTTTAGAATAAAATTTGGTGACCAAGATAAATCATGGACACTACATATCGGCGGCACAAAATGCTTCAATGCTTTCTCAAAATGGTCAAAAAGGAAGTTGAATAACCTTCCATTTGGTCTGGCATGAACCCCAAGATTATGCCACTGACTGTTACTTTTACTTAGTAGATATACAGAGTAAGTATATTTTGTTTATCTATTTTTGTTTCTACAGTGTAACCCAGATATAAGAGAGATTTTCTCTGGTCCCAAATTAGAGCCTGTGTTAATGTATATAAAATAGACCAAACCCGGATATAAGATACTTCTTCTCGGGTCCCGACAACTCTCTTATATCCGGGTTACACTGTATTTTGTTTCTCAATACCAAGACACAGAACTATTTTTATAATTTCATATACATTAGGATTAGTGTATACTGATGTTTAAAGTATAATAATCTTTTTTTCTTTCAGGTATAACAATAAAGAATGCTTCATCCATTTATGGAAACTTTGATTTAATTAATCTTATTTTTTAATTTTATGTCCGTTCAGAACATAAGCAATTATGACTTTCCATGGATACTTTTTCTTTAATATCTCCGACTTGTTATGACTTCTTGGGAAAATAGTGATGTGGTTTTTCGATGTCTTCCCCACAGTTTGAAATTCAGTGAGACTGGTTGCCATTCAAAGCTAGGGAGCCCAGTCACATGGCTACTTGTACAAAAGTGAACACAAAAGACAAGCCTAGAATTTGAACGTGCCTCTTTCATTCCACTTTCTCTGCCCACATCCGAGATACAACCTGGGTATCAATTTAATTGATTAAAAACCTTAAAATTCAACTGAGAAACAAAAGCATCTTCTAATCATTTTTCCAGCAAATAGTGATTGAAGATTTATTCTTTATTACAGTGTAACTCAGATATAAGAGAGTTGTCGGGACCGGAGAAGAAGTCTCTTATATCCAGGTTTGGTCTATTATATATACATTAACACAGGCTCTAATTTGGGACCAGATAAAACCTCTCTTATACCCGGGTTTCTCTTATATCTGGGTTACACTGTATTTGAAATTCAAAGTTTTGAAGTGAACAGCAGATAGTAAGACTGGATTAGCAACTATTACAAATTTGATCAATTTTGTTACCAATAATGAATAGAAAATGGTTTGTAAATGTGTTTTTGAGATAACAGAGAGAAATAAATAAGGAAGACAAACTCATCGGTAAGTAATGAAATAGAAGGTTTACTACAGACAAGGTACACTTAGCAATGGACCTAATACTAACTCACCTCAATTCTGCTTATTTATATAAACGGACGATTCCATTCATTTACGTACTATATGACAGTAAATTTAAGAGTTGACAGGTAAATAAAATTAAAAAAAAGAAGAAAAATGCAAAGCATTGTTGGAAAATATCCAAGAAAAATCACAAAGATTATTTCCAAACTTTTCATGTTTTAAAGCATCAATATATTAGTTATGCATTTTATTAATTCATTTGCATAGATCACATGTTCAAAATCAACATTTCCTAAACTCATTTCTTGCATAAAATAGCAGAGGTAATTTGATGGCTTTATTAATAATAAAAATAAATACCACTTTTGTCAATCTCCTGAAGTAAAGCATTTAATTGATTAAATGTCACTCGTCCATATCGATGGATGTTGGTCTCCACAGTAATCATCTGGCGGTTTACAAAGTAATTTGATTTGAGAGAAACTTTTGCAGTTTCTTCGGCAGCTTCAGCTTGGGTGCTCAAAGCCCTGCAAATCCAAAAGAATGAGAAAGGAACTTTAGTAATCAAAGAATATTTTTATTACCATGAGAGAGAGATAAAAAAGCATACAGGAATTAGCAAATGTTTTCCTTTGCTACCAGTGTGATGATTGCTTTCATAAAAAGAGGAATAGCTACAAATCTTTTTTTTTTTTTTTTTTTTTTTTTTTTACAAATCTTGTTTCAAAGCCAGAGACAGTTTACACTTTTTAATAAAATAAGCTTTTCTCATTTGAACATCAAAAATAAGTCGATCTTTAATCTGAATTTTAGGGATGAGGAATTATTTTTATAGACCAGCATTTCTCAACCAGTGCACACTAATGTGCCCTGAAATGTAGCCAGGTGCACTCCAGCAAAAGTGTAATTTATAAATTATTTTTCTATTAAAAAAAAATCTATTTTTAAAAAGCTGCGAGACACATGGCTTCCATGAATAAGTAAAGTCTTTGTCATTATAAACTGGATGAAATTCTTTAATCTTTAACAAGGAGTGGATAAACCTTTCCCTTTTGCGAACCTCAAATGATTTAAATCAGTCATTATTGGCATCTAAAAAAAAAAAAACACTTCATAAATCACTTTAAATGAAAACTGTACAGCTAATCTTTCTTCTTTGGGAATGCTAAAACAATTTCATATTTTCAAATTTCAAGACTAATTTTTCTTTATTAAAATTTAAAATGTGCCCCAGAGTTTGACTTATTCTACAAGTGGACCATGAAGTAAGAAAAAACATTGGAGAAATATTGTTATAGACTGATTTACTTGGATTAAAATCCTCATGCTGATGTTATCCTATTTCAGCTACTGTATCCTCTTTGCTTCAGGTATCTGTCAAAGTTAGTAACACCTGTAGATTGAATAAAGGTTTTAGTTTGAAATAAAATAAACTGGGCAACATTATCAATGAGAGAATACTTCACCAATAAGATTTAAAATGTATACTACAATAGTGAAGAAAACTGCAAATTACCAAGGCGTGTCGTGTGTATCCTACGACGAGAACCATGACAAAAAAGAAAGTTACTTACTGAAAAAAAGGACACTATTATGCATGATATACTGAAGACAGAATATTCAAATTAGAAACAAGTCAGTCGTAGGAGTCACCATAAAAGTATTTTGATATGTTAATATTGTGCGTCCTCTCCCAGTTGTCAACGAATGAAAAAAAATGTTTGGTCGATAAAAGCAGTGGGGAGAAAAAAGGACAAAATTTGTGTATTTAGCTACCACAGCCATTGTCAGTGAGTGAGTTATTTTTCTGACTGGTTACGTGCATTGTGATTTGTGACATAGTACCTGCAAATCGAGATTTCAACGTTTTCTTTCTGCCCCTGATCTTCGAGTCTGAACTTACAGTAATTTTTTTCTCTTCGTTGTGGAAGTAATCTGCAACAAATATTTTCCTAGAACTCTTACAAGTACTAAGCACAACACATGGTAACTGTTAGTCAACACATTTGATGACACTACTCATCCTATGAGCCTTTTTACAATAGGCTGATAAATCCGATATAAATGTAATGATATACTGAAAAGTAATATCAACATGAGTTACACACCAAATGCAGAGTTGACTTATAATTTGATGGTTGCATTCGGTCATGATTAAAATATCAATAAGAAATGACTTCCAATGAATGCTTTGCAATCATATTCAAAATGCTGTCAGGACAGTCAGTAATTTTGTCTGGCATAATACTGACAGGTTCATTGGCAAGCTTGGCTTTCAGGACAGTAACATAACAAACAATTTGGGCAGATGATGTTGCTTAACACACTTAATACTTGGGATAACAGCACCTTCTTTCTTCAGCTTTAATATAAACGGCCTAATGGTGTCAATTTTTTTGTAGGAGGATGTCAAAGTGCAATTTTTCAAAAAAGAAATATCAAGGACAAATCCCCTAACATCTCTTTCAGGTATTACTGTTTTCTGCTAGGCTTTTTGAAATGGCTGACTTGATGAAAGCAGCAAGCTGGGCATTATCAAATGCTGATCAATGTAAGAATACTTCACCAATAAGATTTAAAATGTATACTACTAAGCACAACACATGGCAACTGTTAGTTAGTCAACACGTTTGACGACACTACCCACCCTATAAGCCTTTTTTTGTGGTCAGAACATTTGGTTGTTTTGTCTGGTATAATACTGACAGGTTCATTGGCAAGCTTGGCTTTCAGGACATTAACTTGATAAGCAAACAATTTTTTGCAGATGGAGTTGCCTTCAGATACCACCACATCCTTTACAAATTACCTAATTTTGTGTAGGGGAAATATCAAAGTGCACCTTATCCCCAAAAAAAAAATATCAAAACCATTTTGAAAGATAACTTCATAAATTTTTCCTGAGCTTCTAAACACTTTAAAGTTTCTTAGTATTTTTTAAAATGCCATGTCCCTTCAAACCATAGACACTCATAACTTCAGATTAATCTCCTTTACTATCATCTGTAAATTGCCATAAATTCTTAGGAAAGATTGGTGAGTGCTTTCCTGTTGTCTTCTCCATAGTTTTCAATTTAAAATTTTCTTCCTCATAGGCTGGCTGCCATCCAAAGGTAGAGAACTAAGTCAACCTGCTGTTTGACCCATAGCTGAAAGAAATACATTCATGCATTTCCCAAGGGCCTTTGTGCAAATTGAATGTAACAGACTAGGCCAGAACTTGAACATGGCTCCCCACCTCTACATGCCTTTTATACTATTTTTTTTTAATCCTATCACCTCAAATAAGGTTACAAAGCCACTAAGATGTAAAGCAGTAGTGAATGTGAAAGAATCCAAGAAAAATACATTAAGGAGAGAGGATAATAAAATAACAGGAATTAAGGAAACAAGATGATGATTGACATTGCATTTAAATTTTTGAAGATCAAAACTGACTGGAAAGCAAGAAATTGGAAGAGAGTTCCACAAGCAAGAAATGTGAGAGAAGAAACTGTTAGCATAGAACTTATGGCTACATCTAGCCATTTCAACTGTAAAATAATGAGACCTTGCCACCAATCTAGTATTGCTCTTAAATTCATAGTTTAGTTACCAGAGAAACACATTAGAATAATTACCATGAAAATACTTACAGAAAATATAAAAATATCATAAACTAGCTTAAAAAATAAAAAACAGCACACAAGAATTCTAATACTTGCAAAATTAAATTTAATTAGGCATTACATTTTGACAAAAGATTTGTTTCATTTTTTCAATTTTTTTTCATCTTCTTTATGAGGAAAAAAAAAAAAAAAAAAAAAAAAAATCAAAGAAACTCGGCATTCTTAAATTTATTACAATTTGTGTTGCTTTTTGGTGAACTTTGCTTGATTTTTAGACACATGACTTTCATGATCATCCTATACAGCAAGTATAAAATAAATTTTATGCTAAATATATTAGTTCACAATCTTCAGTGTTAATGTTTTTTTTCTGTTGGCATATGGAAGTCAAGAAAAAAAAAGAGAAGGGAAGTGGGGATTTACCAGATGCTGAAAAGTATGTACTAGTCACAAACAGCCAACACTTCAGTTACTATGAGCAGGAAGCTAATCAAAGTCAATTCATTTGTATACCTTGAAAGTGTGATACTGACCAAGATGTCAATTCGGATTAGCAAAGGCAGCCTTTGTTTTGCTGGAGAACATCTGGACATCCCAAAATGTGCATCTTTAACTCCAATGTTGAATCTGTCCCCCGTGCTGTGCTCCTGGGGTGTGGAAAACAACCAAAGTTTTTCAGCTAAATTTGCAGGCATTTACCAACATGTCTGAAGCACATTTCCAACATCAAGTGGTGAAGAGCAGAGCAATCAGATCTTGTGGAGATGGCATGGTTAAAGAGGACAACCTCAGCAAACTAGCATCACCTGTTAAGTTCTGACCTGGGACCCCCAGGGGGAAAAGGAAGATTGATTTTTTTTTTTTTTTTCTTATAGCTTATCAATCCTTTACAGGTTATTTAAAGTCAGAAAATATTTTTAAATTTTAAGAATTTTTTTGAAGATATTAATGATTTATTGATACAAGCCTTACTAATTAACCCATAAGAGAATATAACAAACCCAACTTATTTGGAACTCAGTACTTGAATTTCAATCCATTATACATCACCTGCACATCCAAGCTTACAGAACCTTGTATTCCCAAGTGGTCATCGATAGGTAATAATGACCATGCTCGATGTTGTTTAATTTCAGTGATCATACAAGGATCAATGTTTCAACACGATATATCTATAAGCCAGAAAAAGGAAGAGAGGACAGTCAAGCAACACTTGGAGACATGACACTGAGAACAAATTAAATATAAGAAATTTAAGTTACATGATCATACTTTCTGAGATAAGCAGATGCTTTGATGGGCTCTTAATTTTTAAATTTCAAAATATTTATGGTACATTCTGATCAGTGGTAAAACAGCAGCATTTGTTCTACTACTACTACATCCAAACTAATGAAAGGGTATTCCTCCAAATTGCAAGGTGTGTGTTTGGAACCTACCTGTCTGGTATATAAAGTGGACCTTAAAATTGATATTTGGAGTTGACAACAAGCTGCTACAGGAATTCAGGTCGCCCTGGTCCAGAAGGAAAACAACGCAGAAAAATTTAGACTACCCATCAGCACAGAAAATAATTTGAAACAACCAAGTCATTTCTTCCACAAAGAAAAGTCTTTGGCTGGTGTAGTTAATCTAACTAAATCTTTGCTGTTACCACAAGAAAAACAAAGCACAAATTCTCTTCATTGAAAAAAAAGTATCAAATTCTTCATTGAAAAATATTCAGGGATATATTTCTCTTTTTCTTTACCTAATGTAGTTTTCTCTTCAGAGGACCATCTTATGCAGTAATATAATTTTAATTGTAAAAGGGCAAGTTAATTTGCATGTTATTGGCTATCATTAGGCACACAATGTACTAAATTTGTGTAAATCTTTTGTGCATTGTTATGAATAAATTTTATTGTAACTTTAAAACTTGGTTAATGTCGTCTGTGTCATTTGTTGCATGTCGATAATTGTTGTTACTTAAAAAAGATAGGATTTGTTTTTATAAACAATCTTTTAATGGAGAAATAATGAAGAAAGTGTAGACCAAAGTTTGATGGAGGATTGATGTCAATGTCTTACACTCCTTTGGGATAGAAAGACGCTAAGATGAAGTGTGCAGAGGACAAAATGAGTTCACAGTACGAATTTCAGGGGGACAGAGAATGTTAATTGTTATATAATCAATATTGTTTGGCAATGAACGTCTTAACTTAGCCACAAATTTATAGTCTTTAGACTCGGAGGATGTGGATTCATAGATAACAATATTGATAAAATGTTACAGAAAAACAGACTGCTCATAAAGTTAATGAAGGGAAAACGACAAAAGGTAAGTAAGTTCGAGTGAAAAATCAAATTTTCATACATAGTGTATGGTATTTTTATTGGCAAAATTGTTCTGGTTGAAATTACTATTTCGACTGTATTATTAATCAATCAATGATGACGCTGTGGCCAAAAAAAAGCACCTTAACGAACCTAATGAACTTGACTGGAGTAATTTCCGCCTTAAATTCAAATGAGGGGCAATTCGCAAAACACATGTTGCAGCATAAACCCAGTCGGCACAAATCGGATAAAAAAAAGAAATAATTGATAATCGATTATTGGCCATTTTGAAGAAGAGGACAACATAAAAAAGTGCACCCTTCCTGAGAAAAGCTTCAAAATGCAGAATATTTCATTTACGTTCGTATATTTATTTTCTTTTAGTTCAATCAAGTTACATTTTTTTTCGACTGTTAGAAAATAGATTGAGATAATTTAATTATCAAAGCATTTTTCGAAGGCTATAAATTTGAAATATGCGAAAAATTAAGATGTATTTAAAAATAAAATTGATAACTCACTCTACCTTGGAAAATGTGGGGAGACTCATGATCAATTCTAAATAAAATATTAATTAATCACTCAGCGTTTTGAAAAAAAATACAAAAAAGTTATGAAACCTAACAAAATTTACAACACGTTTAAGTAAATGTTTATTCTTAGTGAACATTTCATTAAGAAAAATCTATATACGAAATTAACTAAATTATGATCTAAAGAATAATCAAGAAAATAATTTTTATAGACGATTAGATTATCAAAATAACTTTCATTCATCAGTCCGATCTTCATTGTGTATTCAATAATTTTGGCTTTGTGCCACATCTAAGCTATACTTAGTAAATTACTATAAATTGGTATCGTAAATAATCTTAACATCAAATTCAATCATTGACTTACTTATCGAATGTGAAAACGCAAAAGAAACGAAGGGGAACGGAAGTTTTTAAAATCTCAAAAAAGCATGTGCTTTTCTTTTGCCGAGAGAAACGGCTGAGATAAATTTAAAGTTGATCATCTTCATTCTTACCGGAAAGACAAATTCTTCATTGGACCACATGACTGTAAACCAAACGAAGTAAATGATGATTGTTGTCGAACAAGAGAAACAAGCGATGGTAACACCCGGCAAAATCGTGCAGCACGAACTAAAGCCGCCATTTTAGAACAGGGTCGTCCTCTGATGAAGGGCGACTGTGGGTCAAACATAAAAACAACTTTTCTCGCCTTCGTTTCGTACCCAATTTCAACTCTGTGTGTGTGTGTGTACTTTTTTGTTTGTTTTTTTTTTTCATTAAAAAAAAAATTTTGGAACTGATATAAATATTTAAACTCTTAAAATGACTTTCGCATTTTTCTTTTTCTTTTTTTGGTTCTTTGGGAATCCAAGCCCCAGAATAACCAATATAGAGCTGGTCATAAGAAAAACAGAAAAATCAGGTAAACAGTCAAGAAATTTATATAAAAATTTATATAATAAAAAATAAATGTAAAATTATATAAAAATAATTAATAGGTAAATTAAAAAAAATAATACAATACAATGAAATAGGTTTGTTTTTATTTTGAGGTTAGTGTTTAACATTTTTTAAAGTCAACGTATTTGTAGAACCCAAATTCTACATTATTCCAATACCCCAAAATAGTTTGGTCAAATCTGTGCAAAAAGTGGATCACAGAACACTTTCAACTTCATACACTTTCAAAAAAATCTTGAGATTCATTGGTTAATAAATATACAAGTAGGCATGACTATCCACCCATACTTAACTAATTTTTACAGCTTGTGACTGAAATCCAAGTTTACGCCAAGTCTCTGTGAGCCACCAGAAGCAAATAAAAATAGAAACTCATTCACACTGACCAGTGGGCATTGTAACATCAAATGAATTGCAGCTAAAATTCACGTCACACAATCTTAAGTTTTTTGTTCATACAAACATTATACAAACTTAACGATATTCACACCCCCTCACCAAAACTCACCAGTAAACTCTATTCCCATTCACTCACTAAATTCCTTACGAAGAAGTTAAACAAATTCCTGTTAACAAATCAACTTTATTTCTCAACATTTGAGAACATTGTATTACACAAAACAATCAAAAGTAGATAACTTCTTTGATCACAAAATTGCATTCAACTTTACAAACATTTACTACTTACATGAACAATAAATTCTTAAATGTAAATTTTTCTCTTGCAATTAATTCACAGAATGTACAATAACAGATTCTAACAAACAAGCTTTCAAATCAGAACTCATTAACAAAATTTAATCTTTCACCAAACTTGAATTCAATATAAATTAAACTAACAAGATTTCACCTAAAAAATCCACTATATTTTTGTAAAATATTTTCATTTTGAAAATTACTTGTTATTCAAATATTTGCCTTTTGTCTTTTATCACAAATGTTTCTTGTTGTTTTCTCTTGTTGTTTTTGCATTTTACTTAATATATTCGTAGAGTAAAAAATTGTATGGATTGATTTGGGTCGTCAACACAATTTAAATAAATGGTAACCACCAAACTTTCCACTACATATTCTTTAAATAAAAAACTGCTAAAGTGAAGCCAGACTGTGAGTAAAAAATGACTTGAATTAAATTTGATGTGTGAAACTTTGTATATGCGAGGCTCCAATTGATGTTGTAAAAGAAAATCAAAGAAGTGCAAGTCTATGACAGAAACCCAAGTTGTTGTATAGTTTTTATTTAATTGTTTAAACACACACACACACACACACACTACCCTGGTCACTGACTTCAGTGTTGGAAGCACTCCACCCAGTGATGCCATGTCATCACTGCACTGGCTGTATTCATAGCTATGGCACCCAGTCTATTCCATTGTGTTAGGTGACTGTTGATCCCTTTGTAGCGGACAAGAACTGGCGATACTGGAGTGGGAAGTCATGCACTGCCCCACACACTCAGGGGGAAGAACACAAGTTTGCTCTTAAAAGGACAAATGGTAATCGCATACCATGTAATCAGGACAAAGATAGACACTTAGACCTGAAAAGGATTCTCAAAGTACAGGTTAGCATGTCTGCTACGACAATAGATTGTACACGTAACCAGGCAGACCGGTGGCCACATATGGGTTTGACTGATACAACAGGACATCATGAGGGTTGACTGTTGCTCAGGATCATGAAGCAACCCGTCAGATATACTTAAAGATTCCTATTGAGGATATGGGAAGATGGCATTATACTGTTCTGAAGATCAGGGTCACTAAGCAACCTAAAGTTCTCACTCTAGCATCAACAGTGTAAGCAGGGTTATGTTGTAGTAAAAAAACCCCAAAAAAAAACTGTCAACTTAAAGTGGCAACAGATGTCTGCAATAGATTTCTTCCATCTCTCGACCACAACACTTGTAGCCAAATCACAGTTAAAACGATAGTCCGACGTATCAGTCCAACAACCAACGTAGAAACGACAAAATGGGGTTACACGTCCAACCTTCGCTTCTCACCAGCAAAGACGCATCTATATTTATTGTACTAAATGTACAAATATGGCACAAGGCCGAAGTGGGGAAAGGGAAAAGGATGGTCTTCTTCTGTCTTAGCGTTTAAACTTAGCTAGCCACAACCAATGATCAAAACATACTGACAATATTCCTTTCACCAAAACAACTCATTCTTACTTACCATTCTTACCTCAAACACCATAATACCTCAAAAACTCTATGAAGTCCTAACTAGTCCTCATATATACAGTTCAATGTTTGTGGGGGGAGGGGAATAAAAAACAATTTAAAATCCCCAATGAGTATTTACAAAGACACGTCTGTCTCTCCCCAAAAAACGGCTCGCTTTATACAGCCAAGGCCCGACCATAACTTACATATGAATCACTAGACAACGAGATTTCCTGTTAGTCATCCGAGACCACCTGTCATAAAACATGGGTGCCGCCATTTTGATTCTTTCCTCATTCGTCCAGTATTTCATTTTTCCAGGAACTGTTGCTAAATTTGCGTAAGCATCCACTATTCTGCTTATATATTACACATGCCACTCGTTGGCTCTTCAGTCTGCTACAGGTTACCATATAGCATAAAGAGAAAACCTATCCTCTGCGTATTTACCTTTGACTTCTCACTGAGTCAAGAGGCAACACAATGTCATTTTGTTTAAACTCGGGCCACTGGTCAAAACTGGTCTTAGATGTTACAGAACAAGTTTGAAGATTCTGACCAGGCAATTGGTGAGAGAACAGCCACTGGCACAGAACAGATACTACAACAGCAGCATCAACTTCCAACGGGAAACGCTATCCTTTGTAGTATTTACCTTTGACTCCCCACTGAGTCAGGATGTGACACAAGTTCAGTTTGTTTTAACATGGGGACCCAAGTGTCTCTACTTGTGCCACTGATTAAAACTGGTCTTAGCTGGTCATAGCTTGTCTAAGCTAATCATAGCTGATCATGCCACCACTATGGAATAGATGTTATGGAACAAGTCTGAGGATTCTGTCCAGGCAGCAGGGGAGAGGACAGCCACTGGCACAGAACAGATACTACAACAGCAGCATCTACTCTGTCAGGAAAACCCATCCTATCCTCTGAAGTATTTAGTGTCCTCCCCACGAGGGACAGATGTGGCACAAGGCCGGGTTTAAAGTGGGGTATCCGAGCCCGTAGGCTCGGCCAAAAAATAGCCCGTAGATCCCGTATAAACGGGATCGGGCCGGTCAACCTCCCCGAACGAGGCTCTGCCCTTCGGCGGAACCTCGTCCGGGTTCCTCTCTGCCCAAAGGCAGAGAGTTCCCCTCTGCCTCAGAGGCAGAGAGTTCGACCGTCAAGCCGAGTCGTCCAAAAAGGACCTGATCCTATCCTCTGAAGAGGTGATTTTTTGGGCTGCTGATTTTATGGTAATAGGGGTGTTGCAACATATGACAAGTTTCATGACAATTTCTCACCATAATCCAAAAAAAATATCAAGATTACTCAAGATTACAAACTATATGACTACAAGAAGTAATATTTATATTATGTAACCATAATCAAATATCTTAAAAAATGTTGTAGCAAATCATTAAATTTAAATAACCATTCAAGGTTGCGTAGAAAAGGGTCTTACAACAAGGGCAAGATCATAATAAATAGATCGTCAGCCATGATGGAAATGAATAGAGTAGCAGAATGCTATGATACCTTCAAGAAGGTTCATTAGCCCTTTGGTAGGTCTTCTTTTTAATCCTGCCAGGTGTCTAGCCAACCTCCTCACATAAAATTCTGGTGGTGGAACTACTTTATTAGTTGCTGATGACCTTAACATGTGGCATGCAACATTGGGTTACATGGTATCAGTAGCATTTGTTATGAAAAATATAGGTTATCTCCCCTTGGTTGATAAAATCCCTGATAGGAAAAGATCAGTTCATTTATCTGGTAATAATGAGTAAGATCCAAATTTAAACGCTAAATGGATTTGAGACACCAAACAAGAGACCTTAAGTCCACCGGGATGAAAGGGTGCATTTTAGTCTACTCCAAAGGACAGGTGATGCTGGCCACAAGCAAAACTGAATAGACATGTTAATGCCTCAACAAGCAGACATTGGAAGAAGAGATTCGATCAACTTCAGATAACTGTTTCTATCCATTTCAAAAAGTTTCATGTATTGGACCTCTTCCCCTGGTGAACTGATATTAACTGCTAAAGAAATATGTTTAACAATTCCATCTTCTATTTCTCTTTGTATAACTGTATTATTTATATAAAAGTATGACTATAAACTTTTCATTTGTCTTGTCATTCGTTCCTCTGTATATGACTCATATGGGGAGTTGCTAATTTTCCCATATCGTAATATGATAGAAAAAAAAGAAAATATACAGGTGCCCCAAAAGTTACAAGAGGGTTTTGATATTTAATAAGTATTCAAGAAATTAATATTTTTCTCTGATTCTTTCAGATTTAGAAAGATGAAGGTCTGGAATTTTATTATGGATAAGTTTACAATTCAACAACAGAACAAAAATTGTATAACTTAAAAAAATCAACATTCAGTTGTGTTGACACAGTGGGCATACCAATGTAAATTCAATGTGAGAAATCTGACCACTGAATCAATGATTTGCTGTTTGATGGGGTGTTTTCAGCAAACAGGATATGCACATGACATGCCAACATCTGAGAGGCCATGTTCAGATTGCACGTAACAAAATATTGCCTTGACTTAACCTCTTTTCGAAAGTAAGTAATATGTTGATACAATATATTCACCCTTATGCCCCTTATTACAATAATTGGTTTTGACATTTCCATGTAATTAATATTACGAATGTATATGCTTATAAATCTCCATAAATTTCAAGATTAGTTATTCCAAAATTTGCTTGAGGATGAACCAGAGCTGGTTTTTTAGCTTCTGTTTTTGAAACATGAGAACTCTTATGTAGCGATGGAATCATATTTTTTAAAATAATTATAATATATATATATATATATATATGAAAGTACTTTGAAACGTTTGAGTACTTTTGGTCTTTGTTAGTCATTATCAAAGACTTTTTTGCTATATCTGTTTCTTTATTTTCAGATATTGACTAAGTCACTTTTATTTTTTTAAATGATACATACACATTTAGCATTCCGCTACCAGTTTTTCATCAATGTCGATTTTTGTGCAAAAAGCGGATCACAGCTTCATACATAATTTCAGAAAATCTTAACTTCTCATTGGACAATAAATATTAAAATTATCTCGTGTATCTTCACATAGATTGTTCTCAATCAGCAAAACAAAACATATCAGGCTCCAGACTGAGTTTTGTAAGATGCTTTTTGAATGGTTAACAAATATTAAAAATACAATTTACCTGTCCGAATAACATCAACCTAGTTTTTGACCTGACGAAAAAACAATGCTTCTTGGAGCTTGTCACGTGATTAAAAAACATATAAATTGAATGTACGAGCGAACCCAGTCAGTGAGAATTTACAATGACTAGCATTTGCTAAACGAGTTCACGACACTTGTATCATTACTGCAGCGAAGTACAAAGTTAGAGTCTCAAGTTCTTTAATATGAAATAACTTCACTGTAATTCAAGCTAAAATTTCAACTAAACAACTCACTCAGCAACTTCTTCTGCAACTTAGTAAAAACTATTCAATCACGCTATTGAATTTTATGAAACTTAATTACAAACATTATGAACAATACATTCAACTACGAGCAACGAAAACAAATTAAACATTATGGAACATTCACTTCTCCAACTTCTTTAAAGCTAAAACCCCATAATCCACAAGCCATAAAAGCAAATTAATCAGTCAATCCATCACATAACATATTTTTATAAACACTTTTAAATAAGCCAAAAACATTAAATAAGATTAATTATGAGTATAGGAACAATGTTTTAAAATTTCTCACAGCAATGTTTTAAAACATTTAATTGTAATTTAAAAAAAATTACAATGGTATAATTAAAGTTACCTCCCTTAGACAACATAATAGCTTTAGTGGTTAATTTTTAAATTCATTATTATGGAGTGCATTCATATGTGTTTATAATTATAACAGAACATGTTTCATGCATATTTACAAAAAAATTCAAACTACCAATTACATTAATTTCTTGTCTTAGCAATTCTCCCCTGAAGATGTTCTTGGATGAGGTTGAAAGTACTTGGGAAAATAAAAGAAATGAAAAAAAAAACTACGGCACCTTCCTTAATGTATTTAATATCAACATTAAGAAATTGATCTGTGAATTTAAGAGGATGAAAATAAAAATAAATAGTGTTAGCATTAAGTTTTTGTAAATCCAATGTATGCCTAGGTATACTGTCTTTTTTAAGTGCAACCACCATCCTTGAGCACCAGGTTGATTTTCATGAGTCATTGCAAGTAGTTATTAAAAGTCAATAAAATAAAATCTCACAGCAAATATGACAGACTTTTTTGAAAGTTTTGTATTGATACTGAAGAACAGTAAATAAGAATTATTATCCATATATAATTACTTACATTATTTACATTATTTAGACTTTTATTCTCATCTTCATTGCCATATTCACAACATTTCGACTGTTGTACACTCTGGCCTTCTTCAGGTGATTGGAATTTTGAATTGAACCCTTTATTTCATCCACCAGAGTAGATTGTTCAAGTTCCACCTGCCATGCTTCTTCTGGATGTCTCAGTTATTTCACTCAACTCTCCAAGTTTTTGGTTCACCACTGCTGTAGCCTGGTATTGAAATCACAACTTTTTGGGTCTAGCCATTAGATCTAACCAACGCCTTTATCCACTGGTCAATATGTCCTTGAGGACAAATGGCCCAGTAAGTAATCATAATACCTCATCTTATATATATATATATATATATATATATATATATATATATATATATCAAGAGGCCAGTTGAATCTGCTACCTTGCTTGATTTTTATCACTTGACTTCGTAACACTTTATTTTTTTAAAAAACTAATTAATGCTATATTATTTTAAAAAAAATTAATAAACAAACACATGACATTGGGTGTAGTAAAAAGGGAGGCAGAGGAGGATGTGAAGAAGGAAGGAGAAGAAGAAGGAGGAGGAGGAAGAGAAGAAAAGCGTGGGATTATAAAAGTATTGTTGGGGGGTTAATTGAAATGTACATTTTTTTTAACTAGCCTAATATATGTTTAAGAGGAATTTCCTGATATGTATGCAAGGACTAAAGACTTAGGATTTCTGGTTCAAAAGGTTGTTTGGATCTGGAAATGTCATAATTGCTAACTTTTCCTGTTGGCAAAGGTTGTTATACGGCTTTGCTTTATATATATATATATATATATATATATATATATATATATGCAGAAATATAGTCTTAAAGTGTGCTATATTTATGGGGTAAAGTGCTCAATATCAGAGATAGAGCGTGTGTAAATATAAAAGTGGACATGGAAGTCAGCACTTAGAGGCGACAGTCTGTTTCATGCTAGTGCAATCGTCAGGCGACTAGTGCTGTTATTTTTCTCGGCTGTTTATATAAGGGTCAGTGGTGCATTATGGGTAGTATATTTTGGCGGGTACTTTTACCGGAAGTCGCTTATTTGTTTATTTATTTATGTCAAATTATTTTGCTTGTTTTTTTGTTTGTTTTTTTATTTTTTATCTTATATATTTATTTATTTATTCTTTTATTTTGATCGGTGTTTTTGGTTAACGTAGTAAAAAAATTTGTTTATATAGCTTATTGTTGGTAGTCTATAATGGCCGCCATTTACCGGAAATCGCTTGTTCGCTTATTTATTTGGGTCAAATTGTTTTGCTTATTATTTTTATTTTTATTTGTATAACAGTTATAACTTTCGTCCGTTATTTTGTTTTGATTTTATTTCACATATTCTAACAGGTGTGGTTTTGTGATTTGTTTGGAGTAGTTTATTTTGCTTATTTTATTGTTGTTTGTTTATACCCGCCAAAATATACTACCCATAATGCACCACTGACCCTTATATAAACAGCCGAGAAAAATAACAGCACTAGTCGCCTGACGATTGCACTAGCATGAAACAGACTGTCGCCTCTAAGTGCTGACTTCCATGTCCACTTTTATATTTATATATATATATATATATATATGTATATTATAGTAAAAAAAGTAAGAACAGTAAGATATATAATCTGGTGTTCTTATTGATATTTTTATTTTTACAAAACAGTGCTCAATGTAAATTTACAGAGCATGAACTTAAAACTTAGAGAAAATAATGCTAATATCTTGAATAAACACTTAGACCAAAACCAAAGAAATTTAGACAATATAAAAATAAAAAGAGATGAAGATAAACAAAAATTATGTAACTGTAGAAACCCTCATAACTGTCCTCTACAAAATAAATGTCACACGGAATCATTAGTATACCAATGCAATATCTCATCTATTGAGAATTCCGAAAAATCTATATAGGTTGCACAAGCCATAAGTTCAAAAAAAGATTCAATCAACATCAAAGTTCATTTAGGATAAATAAATACTGAAATCAGACGCCCCTATCGAAATATTTCTGGCATGTAAAAGAAACCAATAAAACACCTATAGTAAAAGGGAAATTAATAAGAAAAGCTAGAATATGTAGGTCATTAAATGACCCATGTCCTTTGTGCATACATGAGAAACTATATATTACTAAGTTTATAAAAAATAAAAATTTACTGAATCAAAGAAATGAAATAGCTATTCTTTGCTGACATTGTCAAAAATTTTCCTTAAATAATATTTAAAAATAAAATAATTAAAAAAAAAAATGAGAGCTGGTAATATACATACTTATATTTGATATGTAATAATAATATTTAAATAATTTAAGTAATTCTATTACATTTAATTGTTTTAAAAGAAATAGAGTCTATTAGTAATTAAAAGTAAAAATATTTTAAAATTGTAGTTCAATATAACGTATTCTAATCCCCTTTTAGAAAGAATCTTTATGTATACAAGTACAAATTTAATGGAAAAAAATAAAAAAGTGCTGAAAAACTTTTTGTTGTTGATAAAAAACCAGACGACATGCGTTGAATAGATGTCATAATTCATTGAAAAATGCACCCCTATTCTACCTAGACTTAACCTCTTTTTCGAACGTAACTCATAATTGATACAATAGTTAATAAAAATAAACATGCTATCACACCTGTCTGAATGATTGGATTTCTCTGTATCCTTGGAAACAGGAAATTATGAATTTATATGTGCATTTAAAACTCAGTAAATTTAAAAAATAAGTTATTCCAATATTCGCTTGAAGATGAAACAGAACTAATGCTTTTAATTATATAATTAAATTTGAAGTTTTTAGCTTCCATTTTTGAAACATGGTTATTACTGTGTAGTGAAAAAAACATATTTTAAATCAGTTAATGTATATTAAATATATATATATGTATTAATATTCTGGCATAGTGTGCACTCTAATAGGTAAATTATGTTATGACTTCTACAGTTAGAGTTGTGGTAGATTTAGTGACCGAGCTAGTGAACAAATTGGTATGTCTAATGTGGTTACAGCATAAGCTCCTGTTGTTGTTACATGGTTGGGAAAATCCTGCTGTTTTTATTTTTTGTTTATTATGGATCACCTTATCATCTGAAATTTGGTTACTATCTATAAATTCCTTAAGGTTTTTAGTTAGTATTTCCCAGCAACTTTTGATTATCTGAGATAGTGGAGGAAGAGTGGTGTTGAAAGTGGTTACTAGAGGGATGTGTTTGGATTTATTTTTAATTTTGTACATCAGGTTGTCTTCTCTGCATGTGGAAATTGCTTTATTTATTTGTTCCCTGAAATTGCTTTATTTATTTGTTCCCTGATTAGGTGTTGTTTTTAGCCACATGTTGTGAATTGATGCGCGAGATTTTAGTGTTTATTTAGTTCTTCACACACACACATATACATATATGTCTGTGTGTGTGTATATATATATATATATATATATATATATATATTTGTATATATATCTTACTTCTTTGGTGGAGGAATATAAGGTGGCGAAGGTGAGATTGCAGTCTATGCTGTGTGAGTCGAGGGATGCTGTAATCCGGAAGAATGTGCCAGAGGTGAAGACAGGAAGAAAGTGGAGGGTGTCAGACTTGATGTCAGCAGTGGAAGTGATGGTCAAGCAGGCAGAAGTTCAAGGTGTTATAAGGAAGTGACATGCTGGATTTGGTCTAGGTGAGAGGGAGAGATTCTGATCAGAGGCTAGTAGACAGGAGCGACACAAGTTACAAGAGCAGGGGGTTCGAAAGCTGGAAGAGGAGAGACAGTTAGTGCGGATTGTCCAACAGGCTCAGCAGGGCCGATGGCAGAACTGGGAGGGTATTGAGGGTGTTCACATCAGTTGGTCTGATTGGTGGCGTCTAGGCGCAGGACATTTGAAGTTCCTCATACAGGCTGCATATGACGTGGTAGCATCACTGGCATATTTGAAGAGATGGGGAGTGCAGGCGTCACCCTCCTGCCGGTTGTGTGGTGCTTATGGAAACCTGCGCCACATGCTGTCAGCCTGTCCGAGGGCGCTTCAGGATGGCTGGTACACCTTCAGACATAACTTGGTGCTGGAGGTCGTGGCAGCGGCTGTAAGAAGTACTAGCATACCCTCGTTGGACCTGCGAAAGGTAACCTTCCTGAAGCAAGGTGCGACTGTCACAAGGCAGAAGACCAGGTCTGAAAACTCAAGGAAGTGGAGAGTGCTGGTGGATGCTACACTGCCAGTGGAGATCGTTGTGTCTGGTCTGAGACCAGATCTGGTCTTAATTGATTTCGAGAAGCAACATCTGTTGCTTGGTGAACTGTCAGTAGCATGGGAAGAAGGGGTCGAGGAGGCGCATGAAAGAAAGTTGCTTAGGTATAGGGAGCTGGTGGCTGAAGTCCGTGAGAGAGGATATAGCTGCACTCTGGTGCCATTTGAGGTTGGCTGTAGAGGATTTCCTTCTGCCTCTTTAAAGAGATTCCTCAAATGTGCTGGGATCCCAAAGCCGGAGAAGGTGATAAAGACTTGTGGTGAAAAAGCAGTGGAAGGAAGTGTATGGATTATCCAGTAATTCTTATCGAGTCGCACGTAATTAACATAGACCAGTTGCAACGTAACATCATCCAGCTGTTGCGGGCCCACCATGTGGAAAGGTACTGAGCTTAATGGGCCGAAACCTTGCTGAAGCACGGCGCTCAGCTGAAGATTGCACCTGGTCTGGAGCACTTGATGTGTATTTGTGTTCTATATATATATATATATATATATATATGGATATATATTATATACAGAAAGATTACTTGACTGTAAGTATCAATTTTTGTTGTTTCCCCAACTTCGAAATTAATTAAATTATAATATTTTATGCTGTATTATTTTCTATAATTATTAAAGTAAATATTTCTTAAAATGTTGACATCGATCCATTGTCTTATTTTTCTTATTTAATAATTTAATTTGATTATTAAGTTAATATTGATAATTTTTCTTCTAAATAGAGTCTACAATTCCTACTGGTAATATTATATGGGGGTACTTTTTTTATAATTTCCCATTTAACTTAATTAGATATATTATTTTCTTTTTGACTCCATATATATTTTGATAATGTTGTACTATTTGCGCATTTTTCTGTTTTAAATGACATCTTATGATTATTAAATCTTTCTTTTTAAAGTGATTTCGGTTACTCCTATGTAATTTTTTCTTCTGTATTAATATTATTTGATACAGTTGCTTTATATATTATATTATTAGTTAAACATATATTATTAAGTGGACAGTTGTTTTTATTTTGACAAATACAATTATTATTGCTACTTTGTGGATGTGTGTTATTATAATTGCTATTGATTTTATTTTAATATCATTTTTTATTATTTTCTCCATATTATTCATAAAGCTATAACTGATTTTGATTGTATTTTTGTTAATGATTTTTGATAGATTACTATTTTTAGGGAAGTATTTTTCAATTGATTGAAAGAATATTTTTTCTATTTTTGTTTTTATTATATTATTATAAGGTGAGTTAAACCAGATTATGTTTCTTTTTCTTTTGTTTTTTGTGTGTATTGTTTTTAGTTATATACTCTAATTTAGTCGAATAGCAACTTTTTCTTAATTCTGATTCATATATTATTTCATTTTCATTAAATATTTTTATATTGCTAGAATTAGTTGCAATTCTTTTGTTAATAGATATTGGTATATGTTTAAATATATAGGAGGGTGATTTGAATTTTTGTTTATATATATTGGGTTATTATTTGCTTTCTTATATGGTTTGTATGTATTATTATTTAAATTAAATGTTATGTCTAGAAAATTTACTATTTTTAGGTTAGATTTTATGTCTATTTTAAATCTTAATTTGTTAAATGTTTTCTATTATTTGTTTTCTGATATTTTCTATTTCTACTCTTATAAATTATTATAATTATTAGATCATCATCTCTATATAAACCTATATCCTTCTGTATTAATGATATTTGATAAATTATTTAAGATATATATGCCTGTGATTTCTCATATTCTAGTACCATCATAGCTACCCATTGTTACCCAATGATATCTATGATACACACCCTACTCTATTACATCTCAATTTTCATAAGGTAGTATTCATATAAAATACAAATTTTATTGTGACCTAATTATGTACAATAATGGCATATACAATATAGGTGAATAATCCAACGAGAAAAAATTGAAAATAACTACAATGTATCTAAATACAAATTCAGGACATGTCATAATTGATCATTCAATCTGAAATAAATCAACAATGTTATTGACTTAACGAATATAGAAATGGTTCAAAATTCATTTGGTTCTGAGCGTTTCAGGCAAAACGTTTGGACATTCTCAATGATTATTTTGTCATACTACTAAAATACATGGTGTGTAAGTGCTATTGCAGATTGTATTTTCAATTTCACTGTTTGATATATATATATATATAGGATTATTATTTACTTTCCTACATGGTTTATATGTATAATTATTTGAATTAAATGTCATGTCTAGAAAATTTAAATCCTAATTTGTTAAATATTTTTATTATTTGTTATCGTATATTTTCTACTTTTATAAATTCTTATAATTATTAGACCATCATCTCTATATAAACCTATATCCTTTATTAATATTTGATAAATTATTTAAGATATATATGCCTACAAGTTCGCATATTTCTGTGCAAACATAATTACCCATTGTAACGTCAAAGTTCTCATTCATGTTCTTACTATTGTTTTTATCCATATTTAATTGTTGTAGTATAGCAATGATTTTTTGCAGTGATTGATTATGTCTAATTCCTCGCCTTGAATATTTAGGTGTTGTTTTGCTAAATTTAATGCTTTATTTAATATATACTTAGTAATAGATGGATAAGAGTCTTTTATATCTAATTGTATAAAAGAGTAATTGCTTTTGCTTGTAATACTGTTGAACCAATTAATAGTTTCTTTAGTATTTTCCATTGGTTAATATTGAGTATTTTCTTAGTTTTGTATGTATATTTTCTACTATTTGTTTGCTTATTTTTCTGATATTAGTTTTTGTAGGATTTAAACATGTACATGTTGGTTTATTTAAAAAATTGTGCTTATGGTCTTTTAATTTGACAAATGGTTCTGCTTCATTAATTGTTTAATTCTATTATCTAATTTTAGTTTGGTTGATATATCTTTTTATTTATTTATGTTATTTTCTAATTCATTAATGGTAGATTTGTAAAACTTATATAAGCAGCAATCCTTCATTTATGCATGTTTCATTAAAAATGACAGATAAGGTACTACAATTGAGCTTTTCATTTTTCTTGTGTTCGAACAAGTGCTTTCTTTTTTGGACACAGTGTAGAAACTGTCCAAATGTTCTATAATTCTGAGCACCCGCCTCCACCGAATACGTCTCTATATATATATATATATATATATATATATATATATATATATGGCTGCATGGAGACCTACCAGACCCTATTTGTAACATAGTTGTTGACAACACAAATATAATAGCATCATCTACATGCAAAAAAAGGCTAAAAATAATGGAAGCCTTATTAGTAAAAACAAAAAAACCAACACTCGATAATATCAACTATGAACATGGACACAATATCTTGACCGTGTCTTGAAAATGAAAACATTATATAAATACATACATGAAACAAACTATTTCTTGTTAATAGTTAATATATTTCAACCTTAAAATTGCCTTTATGTATAGCCGAAAGTGCTCAGATAAAAAGAACATTCAGACAGTTTATATATAATTTATCATCTGAAAAGAAAACGCTATTAGATCACATGAGAAATTGTATAAAAAACTAAATCAAAGCACCTTGTCTGTCGTATTCAATGAAATACACACACACACACACACATATATATTTAGTTGTATGGATATGAGTTTGTAACCCTGAGTTTCATGCTTTTGCGATCATCAAACTGATTTATTTTTTTAAATTTGAAGCTATTTGTCAGTTATTGCTTGATTATGTTTGGTGGTGGTGGTAGGGGAGAATTTCCCTCTGTGTCCGTTTTGGGATGACACTCATACGCACACAGGCACACATGTATATAGGTGTACATATTATTGTTCACACAAACACATACACATATGAACAATGCAGAACCAGGTGCATACATGGAGCCATGTGTTCGAGCACGTATACATACACATTTATGATCGTATTTCGGTGTTGAGACTGTGTGTAGCAAAGTTCTTTTAACAAGAGGTGGGTTGGGGTGTTCTTGTCATCTTTCAGATTGGTTGCCTATGTTGTCTAACAGAATAACACTTCCTCACATGCATATACACACATGTATATGTGTACATATATTTTTTTCTATTTGCCTGGGCCTTACATCAACACATTGCTTAAAGTGGCTGTATGTGAATATAGCGGTGATGATAATCTTAATGTTGATTGCTTGTGTATTATAGACAATTACACTTATATTGATAGTCCAAATAATTAAGTTATTGGTATATTAACGGAAAATTGGCTCTAATATTGATGGAGAAGGGAAGTATCAAGGCCTTCAAATTCCTAGGGTTTTAGATTAAGATTTCCTCTAACCTTAAATAGTTGACTACCTAGATATCACCCTTAACCTTAATGATAGAACCTCTAAACCTTACCATAAAGAGAACGAACCCCCTCAACTATATTAATATCAGTTCTAACCACCCCAATGCAATCCTAAGACAAATACCCACTACAATTTGCAACAGGATTAGTAAACTATCATCCAATGAAAAAATCTTTAATAAGAATAAAGAACTATATGAAAAGGCCCTCCATAAAAGTGGTTTAAAAAATAAGCTGTCTTATGCGACCACTATTAGTAATACTGATACATGAAAAGTGAGATGTAGGTGTAAAAATAGAAAAATTACTTGGTTCGACCCCCACCCCTTCTGCAAATTGTCAAGTATCAACATCAGACAGTACTTCCTAAATTTAATTACTAAACACTTCAGCAAAAAAAAAAAAATCCTGTAAATAAGATATTCAACAGGAAGTCAATCAAAATTAGCTACTCCTGCACTGATAATATGTACCAAGTCATTAATTCCCATAACAATTACATTTTAAGTAAATTCCATGGGAAAAAAAAAAATCTAACATGGAAACCCCTGTAATCTAGAATTAAGGAAAACTGCCCAGTAGAGGGCAAATGCAAATCCACTAGGGTAGTACACCGGGCAACCATTACCCCTAAAGAAAATACGACAAACCATAATATTTACATCAATATTTCTGCAGGAGAATTTGAAAAGAGAATCAATATACACACTTATTCACCAACCCAAAATTAAAATACCAAACAGTTCTTTCGAAAAAATTTTGGGAATCGAAGGAAAAGTGTCATAATCCTAAAATTGGAAAATTTTAGGTTTCTCGAACACCCCCAATAATTTTATGGATAAGTGCAAGCTATGTTTAGAAGAAAAAAATC
Organism: Acanthosepion esculentum; assembly: GCA_964036315.1. Taxonomy (NCBI): domain Eukaryota; kingdom Metazoa; phylum Mollusca; class Cephalopoda; order Sepiida; family Sepiidae; genus Acanthosepion; species Acanthosepion esculentum. Next base: position 53,669,554 of record OZ038512.1, on the reverse strand, counting down.
AGATCAATGCAAACTATTAAATCAACGGAGTGAACCAATCAAGAAATGTAGACATAGAAACAGATTCAAAATTACATAAGAATACATGTGTATATATATGTGGGTGTGTGTGCATAGTGGCATATATGTATGTATATGTACATATATGCATGTATGAAGAGATGTACACATATAAGTGTGTTGGACAGCATAACTTATTCCACAGGGTGCTCCAGTATTACCCACAATCTATAAATCTATCATTTAACTAATTTACATTAATCTTAACAGGTTTAAGTTTAAATCCCCATTGCTTATTAATAATATTGGATCCTTGTAGTACAAAAACTATTTACTGTGAATCCCAGAAAAACACACTTGGGGCTCATATAAGAAATGCTACATAGTAGGAACTGCTATCTAGCTACAAACAATGAAAGGCTCTAGCCATAAATAAACTCCAACCGCAGACAGCTCCCCCCCCCCGGAATAAGAGACCTTCTCCCCTCCCCCCCCAGTCACTAACACAAGCCACTTCTCATTAACATGGTGTCTACCAGAGGAGTACTGACATTGAAAATAAATTTAAAACAATGCTCCGAGACAGAAACTTAGGGGCTGATGATAGCTGCATACAGACTGGCTTGAAATAGACTATCCCCATATTGAGGTAATTTTTAGTTTTTTACTGTAAATATATATATATATGAAAATTTTTGTACTCCCACCAAATGGAAAAATGTAAGAAAGCTGGAAAAACTAAAAAAAAAAAAATTCAAATGTTCCTTGTGTGTCATATTTAATGAAACATATCTAAAAGGTTGCTGCCCAAATATATATATATATATATATTAAACAACATTTCTTAGAAAAGCCATGTACATAATATTAGATAGTTATTAGTTAATGCTCACATACACACAGTAAAAAGGAACCTTCAGATATTGGAGGCTATGTACATTAAAAGAAAGTGGCTCACACTCAACAAAATTACATTTCAAACTAGTCACAACACATTACATTGCATCTAGACATATGGTTCTGTTGTTAATATCTCAGCCTCTTGCATAGTATGATGTCATAGAACCACATCTTGAACTTATGTAGTGTCTGCCATTCTACGACAGTTATCGTTGCATATCAATCTTCTATGTCAACGTAACAAAATATCTTCAATGGTGAATATCTTTGTAAAAATGTCCATATAACCACTCTGAAGATGGCTCATATGAGCCAAAAGCTTAGATAAAAGACCAACTTAATAAAAAACTATCCAAATGTTGGACAATTCTTGTCTTTATTTTCACTTGAAATTAAAGCAAACATATGAACATTAGAACAGGTCATGATCAGACATAGTAGACATTCATTGTCTGTCATATTTAACAAAATATGTTTAAATATATATGTTGACCCTTTTTGTCTTTTTGACATGCCTCTGAGGTTTACCATTTTTTTAAATTTTTTTTTTTTTTACATATTTTCAATTATTCAAATTTGAATGTTACTACACAGCAGTAATCTTGAAACAACTTCTATTTGATTAACTAAATATGTATCAGAGCTGTAATTTTTAATGTTACCAACTTTTATAATACAATAAAAATGTTAGGATTTTATAAAAGAAGCAGACATAAGAAAAAAAAACAAAACTTTTATATTCTGTTCAGACCCTTGTGCAGTATTATTGATATTTCTTGTGATAAATGTTTAAGGAATTCATTCCCAGCATTCTCAGTTCCCCAAATGCAACTTGTAATCATCCTCTTCATTCCAGAGATTCCACTTGGAAGCAACTCCGCTGTTACTCAGGAGGCAAATATTAAAAGATAGTTAATTTGCATGTGTACAGAGATAGTATGACATGGAATGATAAAAGTTTTTTTATGACTCATGAATAACATAAGAGTGAAAAAGATGTACTGTTTGATAAATTATTTCAAATACTGGGTAGGTGAGGCTAATTAAAATGACAAACTTTGAAAAAGAAAAATCAGAGCAAGAAACAGCTAAAACATTCAAGCTAGAAAATCAATAGTGAAATGGTAAAAAAAATATGTAATTCACTTTTCAGATATTTACATGTATTTTATCAGTATTTCTCATGCCACCATTATCTGAACTGGTGAAGATTAAAGTGATTTATTAAGCTTAGTTTATTCTGGTACAAGGCCATGTACAGTTGAGGGTTAGGTTTTATAAGTGCATAGCAACTAAAAAGTCTTATGGAGATTGACCTATTTTGGAGGATTATGTGACTCCTTTTGAAATTAATTTTTCTTTATACTGAAGCAGAATTACAAACTTGTTTCAAATAGTGCATTCCTCTGCCACTCTTAATAATTTTTGCTTTTCAATGAGATTTAAACTGCCAAGTTAACAATTCATTTTCTTAATGAATGTCACCTTAAACTTCAACTGGGTAGTTTCAAAATAAGTTAAAGCCCTAGCCACCCCTCTCCGGAGGGAGACGGGTCATTACCCGGCGCTTGAGGCGTCCCCAAATGTGGGAGTGTCGAGGGGACTTGAGCAATTTACCCACGGTATTGCACTTTAAACGTCGACCTTGTGTAGCGACGTTGGCGCGCTGAAAATCCACTTAAATTTCAATCATGGTCAATTTTTTGAAAGACAAGACTTGTATAAAAATTTAAAAAAAAATGAAGATTAAAAGAAGTTTAGGTTAACTTAAAAATTAAAAGTAATATCAGTTTTAATTTTTATAAAGCAAAAACCGGGAGAAATGTATTGAAAACGTATTAAAAAACAAAACAAAAAACACGCACAATAAATAAAATAAAAAAAATAAGAGGGTAATTTGCTTTTTCTAGGTAATTAGTAATTGATTTTAAGTTAAAAAAAAAGAAAAGAATTTTGAAGCCAATTTGGAAACAAAACAAACTCAAACAGGAAAATGTGCAGGTGTTTATTTAGTTTTTATTGAAATATTATAATATGTATGTTTCTACACGAGTAACAAAACGGTCTCAAAATAAAATTGTGTACTTATTATTACAATATTGAAAATTATAACATAAAATGTCAAAAACACTTATTATTGTATTGATATTTAATTTAAGAATTGTTTTGTAGAGACATATGTGCATGCGTTGGTTAGAAATAAAAAAAAGTTATAAAATAAGTAAGAAAACGAAGATTGTCAAATATGATTAGAAAATGCACAGCCTTTCTTTTTGTAATTAAAAATGCAAACAAAACTTGCAATTGTTTGCTAGGAATGTATGCAGCTGCATGGTTATTAAGTGGAGATTGTTGTGGTGTGTAATAAATGTGTGTGTGTGTTTCTCTCAAGTCATGTACACAGTGAAGTGCACGGTCCTCTTGCTGGATGATGACAAAGAACATCAGCATTCCATTGTATGGCACATCACATTCCATTAGAAAGAAGAACTAATAAAAAAGAAAGAACTTTCAGAGATGATTGCTATTCTTTTTAGTTTCATCCGCCATCGACTCAACCAAAACAAAAAAAAGAATATGTAAAAAAAAAAAGAAAGAAAAGAAAAAGAAAGAAAAAAAAGCAGGATAAAGAAAGAAAGAGAGACAAAAAAATGGAAATAAAGAAATATTTAAGAAGTAATATGGAAATTATTAAATAGACAAATAAGTAATAGAACGAATTTATATTTTAAGTTCTATAAAAACAAAAGAAAAAGATAGAATCTTTTTCTTTTTCCACTCAGTTATAAATTTCAATAACAAAAAACACAGAAATAATAAATAAACAGTGGCATTTTATTTTTTTTTAAATTATGGAGTTTGAAAAAATAAAATAATTCTGGATAAGGAAAATTCATGAGAAAAACAATTTTTTAGGCAAAAAATAGTAACTAAAAAAAACTAAGAAAATAATTGGAAACAAAAAGCAAGAAAAACCAGAAAAAAACCCCAAAAACCAGAACTCAGACAGGCTACAGCTGATCTGGGTCGATTATTTATTTGCTAAAAAAAATCAAATCAATAAAAAAAAAAAAATCATCATTACATTATCTTTCTTTAGTAAACTTTTAAACATGATTTCAGTAAATAAACCACGTTTATTTTTATTATTTTCCTTATTCACATGAAAATTAAAGGAAAAGTATTCTTATATTTAGTACCTTTTTTCTTTTAAGATTTTATAATAATTTTTTTTTTTATATTTGTACATTTAAAACAAAATCATTTACAATAATAATTTCTTTATTTTGTATACAGTGGGATTTAAAATAACCTTTAAAACACAAAGAATTTTTCCCAGCCGGCACAAAAATGTTTCGATTGTGAAATTCTGAAATTTAAAGAAATAAAATAAAAAAAATACTTTTATTTTTTTTTAGATAGAGTTATTTAGTTTGGATAAAAAAAAAAGAAAAAAAAGCTACAGGTCACATTCGATATAAATAAATAAATCCATATTATTTATTTTGTTGGTAAAAAAAAAAAAAGAAAGGAGAAAAATCTCTGATTTCAACAGCTTCAAATGTCAAATTACAGAGAAAAAGAAAAAGCAAACAACTGAACAGAAAAATGCAAAACAAATTAAATAAAAATAAAATTAAAAAAGGAAACCCAATTAGAAATAAAAATAAAAATAAATCCCTGGAGAAACCGGCGGTTGGACGTGCTGGAATTTTTAAGACTGTTTCGACAGACTTTTGTTTGTATTTGTTTATGGCTGCAAAAGTTATTTTTTCTTAAGAAAAATAATGGAAAATTGTGAAATCATGAGGAGAAATATTTACTTTTTAAGTATATTTTCAGAAGAAAGGTGGGTGGATACTTTTTCTACCCCCCCTCAAAAAATAAATAAATTAAAAAAAAAAAACCCAAAAAACAGATTTTCGAATTTCATTATTTTTTTTCTTTCAAGTTCTTTTTCTCTCCGTGTAAAATCCTAAAACACGGAATAAACATAAGATTCTTATAATAAGAAGTTCATAGTTAAAAATAAAATGCTGCGGAGACGAAACATCATTGTATTATTTCTTTCTTTTTTTTTTTTTGTTTTTTCCATCGTGTACAAATTTGTTTGTTTTTCTGTCTCCTCCTAAAATAAAACGATAGCCTGTTCGTTGTTTTGGCGTTTTACTTGAATGTTGCTTCGTCCCTTTGCGGCCTTGTTTGTCATGGCGGCCGGTGGCTTTTCATTGGTCCAACGCGGTCATGTGACCAAAGGTCGCGTCTGCCCGTCGTCCCAGCTCATTTCAGATTGATTCGCTGCAATATGGCTTCGCTTGCGTAGCCTCACTTCGCTCGTTTGGTTTTTGGGGGATAAAGCTGTGCATTTTCTTGTTGGAATCAGTTTTAGGATGTCTGCACTTACATACAGAATAACTAGGCTGAGCGCAAGAAAACAGAGGAGGACCAATCGTACCAAATCACGGACATCACAACGCAAAAACTTGGGTGAGTACATCAGTATGGTAGCTAAAAATCAGAGCAGTACCCACTGTCACAATTATTCTGACTTCACATTTAGCAGGAGTCTAAATAGTCACAGACTTGATAATTAGAAATAAAAATTGTGTAATAACGCAATATGGATTTATAATCAGTATAGAATATAAATATTTGTAAGCAGAGAATAATATCTACAAGTCTTAAACTGACAACGAACGCTTTGTAAACAGTGAAACACAATTTCATTTTCGTATATTATTTACACAATAATTGTGGACAAACCATGTTGTTCTGATATAAATAACCCATCTTCCCGTTTTCCGTCTATTTCGTTAACATAGATACCTTGCATACTTCACTTATTTTCTAGTAGAAATGGCAAATTCCGTTCTTCGCTAATCTAAAGATCTGAAGAGTGCAAAGGAAAAATAGATTTTTGAAAGATTTTGATCCAACCGATTTTTGTTTGTATTTTTCGAACTGATCGTTTCGGATAAATTAAGAAGAACAAATAACATGTGAGATACCAGGAATTCCTCAGGCAGAATAAGGAATAACAGACCATATTTTAGTTTTAAATCATGTAATTTATCCAGATCTGATAGTTACATAGTATTTCTCTTTTTTCTTTCTTTTTTTTAAATGACGGACTGCTGCTTTGTTGTACATAGATTTTTGCTGCAACTACAAAAAAATGTCTTTATTTTAATTTTGCTGTAAACTTTCTGCAGTCACAGTCTATCAGAATCAGAGTTTGGCTTAAACGCAAATTTATATGGAAGTTTGCAAATTAAATATGCATAATTCTTTTTTTTTTTCATTATATCATTTTTATTAATCCATTTCATTTTTTTAAAGATATAAATGGGGGAGGTACTCTATTTCCATAAGTAATACTGTGTAAGCTGAAGCAGATATTTAGTTCCTCTTCCTCCTACACACAATGATCAGCCTGTCGTCATTGTTGTAATAAAAAATTCAAAGCAGATTACCTAAAAAAATAAAAGTTTAAATTTCTCATCCAGCATGTTTCTTTTAGATTTGAATTTACAAAGTTAAGAAAGCTCTAATAAGAATAACGAAAGAAATGATAAATGTTAAAAAAAGAAAAGGTATGAGGAAGCAACAATGCTTGATGCCTCCCAATAACAAAGGAAAGGTAAGAAGCAGCAACAATGCTCTCTCCTTCCTTAATGACAAAAGGAAAGTAAAGAAGCAACAATGCTTGACCCCCTTTTTCTCTCCTCCTCCAATAGAAAAGTAAAGATAAGAAGACACAATATAACAATACCGCTTCCTAATGCAAAACAAAAATAGTAAGAAACGGCAACAATGATTGATCCCACCTCTTTCCCTCTCACCAATAAAATAAGGAAAAAAGAAACAGTAACAATACATGATCCCTCTTCTCACCCCTAATAAAACAAAAAAAAGATAAAGGCAAACAATGATGCATGACCCCTTTTCCTCCAGTAAAAAGGGAAGTAAGAAACAATTCCAGATCCCTTTTCTTCACTAATAATAGTGATGATAATGATAATAAAAAGAATGGTAAAGAGCAAGAATGCCTGACCCCTCACCTGTTCTAATAAAGAAGAACCAACAATACTTGACCTACCCCTTAAAAAAAGGCATTCTTTTATTAACAGCATACACAAATTTGAACAATTTTAAACATCTACATTTTATGTGTTTGAAAGAACCACACTTTTTAACCACAATCTATTTCAGCTCCATTTTTTCCTTAGGAAATTAATTTATTGTTAAATAATCATTCATAAAACTAATCAAAGTTAATTTTGTTTTAAACAATTGACTTTTGATAATGCAAAATTAATTTTTTAAGAGGAAAAAACATCAAGTTGACATTCTAGTGTTCTCTCACACAACAAAACTCATTTACTGATAGAAGATAACATCTGGAAGCAGATTTTCCAAGACCTTCAGATGAATCCCTTTTATTTTTCTCAGGTATTATTAAATTAATTTTTGCATGAGAAAGTAATTTGGTTTAATTCCTAGGGTCAAACATTTATCTTTTGCATCCATTTCACAATAATCAGTAATGGGGATGAAAAAAAAAAAGTAATTTCAGTAAAATAATTTGAAATTATCAAATGTAATTTTAACTTAAAATATATACCCTACCCTCCACCATGAGAATATTTTGGAATATTGCAAAAATTCTACAAATTCTGTGTATATATTCATCTGGAAGAATGATATACAATTTTCTATATGTCAAAAACAATGTTATTGTTGAGTCATAGAATGACAAAATGGAAAATATTTTAAGTAATGCATTTTATTCTTTAAAAAGAATATCAGAATGAAATAATGTTCTTACTGATTGAATTATTGGGGGGGGGGTGAAAATATAAATGAAAATGTCAGTTATAATTATGTACTGTGAAGAAATACTGAAAATGTAGGGATGCTAAATTTTCTGGCATCTGACATATCTAGATGCAAACACTCATCTGATTTCATTTCATTTTCCAATGCTTTTGTTTTTATAGCTATTGTTGTTATATATCCCAAACTGACAGCAGGAGATTTGTCTGAGAAAGGGGAAATGTAAGAATCTGGATGCAAATTTACCATGGAAGACTCAAAAGAAATTGGTGCACTTCCTATCTATTTTTGCCTTAGTAAATTACTTTTTCATTTTAAAGCAGCAATTTTTTAAAAGTTGAAATTGTGGTTAGATTCATTATGATGAATGACTAATGCATTGAGTGTGTTGTTTTCTAAAAGTTTATTTTTATGTTGATATAACCATTTCTTTAAATTCCTCAAAGTCTAACCAACGTATTTGTTGTGGTATTTATTACAGTTTATCATGTAAATTCTTGCTTCAGGTTTTAGGCTTTTGTTTTCTATTAAGTCTCTTATTGTTTTAGAACTAGTTGTGGCAAGCTTTATATTAAGTTTAGGTAAATATTTTTCAATTGTAATTGATAGAGTTGGTAGGTAGTATGCTATGTCCAGTGTTATTAAGTTTATTTATATTATTCATTCTCTTATTTTTATAAATTTGATGAGCTTTCTGTTTGGCATTAAATATGAAATAATTACAATATTGGAGCTTAAAAGTATTTAATTGTATTTCTGCTCATTTTGATTTGTAATTTCTGTTTAAAAAAATTTGGCTATTGTAATGGATGTATAAAAAAAAAAGAGCTGAAATTTAAAGTGAGAAATTATAATTTTGTTTCATTTTTCAAATCTTTACTCAAAATAGATTTGAATCAAATGAACAAGTTTCACTTGATTTGGCAGTTATGTATCATCCTCATCACTTGCAAATAAAGAAATTGAATTTTCTGTTTATTCATTCTCACCATTAAATAACAAGCTGCTTGGGGTTTTCTATATTTTTATTTTTTCTTACAATATTCAGTCCTTCTTGCAAACAATATGTTAAAAAATAAATATTTGTGTAAAATAGATGCTTTTTTTAATTCTTTACTCAATTTATATTCAGACTATTGCCCTCATTTTGTTTTTTAATTTTCTATTTTCGGCATTAGGATGCAAACTTATTCATATATCTATATAATTATATATTATATATTTTATTTTTCTAATCCATATAACAAAAAAAACTGCTATTGTAAAGTTTTTCATTTTTTTTTTTTTTTTTTAATGGTCAATATTATAATATTTAAATAAAAAGTGGGTTTTTTCTAGAATATTAGTGGAAACTTAATCATTGAGAAATACCATTCAATAGCTAAAATTTAACTAAAGTTCTTTGGTCTTATTAGGCTTGGTCTCTTGTAAAGAAATCTATTCACTTAAAACTCTTCATTGTTCAAATGAAAATAGCTTCCAATATCATCAAACACTATTACTAATTTTATCTGACCTACAGCACTTAGCTACAGATTAAAAAAAATCTGTGAATATTACAATACTAAACTTTTGTTTTAAAAAAATTCAGACTTTTTGATTCTGATCACTTAAGATTGAAGTGTAGGAACTCATATTTTGAGTTTCAACATTATAAAGAAGAAAAAAAGAGAATGAAGTGTTGGCTTTTAAGAAATGACAGGCTCCTAAATGAATAGAAAGTGTTGTTTTTTCAATTTGACGCTTTTATGTTTATATTTGTAAAAAAAATTCTTTTGGCTTTGAGTATTAAAACTAATTTAGTTATATTAAATAATAAAGCCAAGAATTTGTTGTCAGCTATTAAGTTAATAATTTCAATAAATATTGGGTACGTGACAATTGAACATGAATAAAAAGGAATAAGACTGATTTTCTTTTCAGAAATTTCTTGAAGGTTTTCAACTGTAGATCTATACAGAATATGTCTAAGTACATAAGTCTGTAGTCTAATGAACAAAAGTATTTTACACAACAAATATTTATTTTTCAATATATTCTCTTTCCTTGTTAATGCACTTAATTCAATGCTGAATATTAATCCTATACATAGGCACATGAATATGTAACTTAATGATGAAAAAAAGCATTTATTTTACACAACTAATTTTTTTCCAATATATTCTCCTTTCTTGTCAATGCACATAATTTAAGGATGAATATTATTCACATACCTAAAACATTGCACAGTAAAACTTTCAGATCAAAATTTAGCTATTAACTACATAATGTCAGGCTACAAATTTATTAATCACCTTCAGTCAATTCAAATTTAAATTGTATAATTATATTAATTGTAATAGTCATATAAAAGTCACTGAAAATTTTCAGAGGTATATAAACATCAGGAGCTTTTTAATATTTCCTACACTTTACATTTTTCAAAATGTTACTATTAAAAAGCTTTAGTTTGAAAAAAATGTTTATTGAAGTCATTTTCAGAAAATGTAAACTTTATATATGGCAGGAAATGTCTACAGATATTTTTTCTAACTGTATTTTGTAATTTTTGTTATTTCTGAAAAGACCATGTGTTTGAGGAACTTAAATTCAAAATCATCATCTTTACATTTGATGAAAAGTTTTAACTCTGAATCATCTCTCACATTGAATAAGCATAATCTCAAGTTAAAAATATCTTTAAGAGATTTTTGTAAAATTGATGTACTTTTTAAAAAAAATTTTTTTTTAAATTCAGTTTCCTGATAATTCCTGTAGTCCATTTTATCTTTGGTTTGTAATTATTAAATACATTGTTTGAAAGATGTTGATGAGAACAAAGAAGTAGTTTTTTAGTTATCCCAACAAAGAATGACTTTTTCTTTTTAAATAATAATCCAAAATGGATGTTAAATAGAAAATAAATATAGATAGCTAATAATAAGTCTAGAAAACTCTTTAAGAAATTGTTAAATTTCAAAGATATTTTATATGCATGTACAATTGAAAAAAGCCTTGAGAGACTTTATCATAAAATCAATTATTGTTGCTTGAAAGTAAGCATTGCTATGTTGTCTATTTAGTCATTGTTTAATTTTTTACAATTTGAAACTTTTTTATATAATACTCAAGACATAGAATGATATTTTTAAGACAATTTATTGGGTCAGTTTTTTTTTTTTTTTTTTTTTTTTTTTAACTATATACAGACTATAATGTTTTTTCTATTACTTTTTTGCAATTCCACAATTGCAGCCTCAATATGTTTACTTTTCTTCTTTTTCCTTAAGCAAGGCAATAAAATTACTGAGTGTGAAAGAATGAGAAAATGAAAAACATTATTAAGGAGCAAGAACAATAAAAGAACAGGAAGAAGATAACTATTTTCATAGCATTTAAATTTTTGAAGATCAAAATTCACTGAAAAGCAAGAGATCAGAAGAGTTTCACAAATGAGAAGTGTGAGAGAAAAAACTGTTAGCATAGATTTTAGTTACATCTGACAATTTAAACTGTACAAAAAATGACCTATCTAGTAATGTATTTAAATTTGTAAAGTTGAGATGCCAAAGAGAAAAACTCATTAGAACAATTACCATGAAAATATTTATAGAAAAGGCACAGGGAAGCTATGTTGCGGCAGTGGGAAAATGACCTAAGCCAAGATGCCAGGTCAGGACTGATAACATTGCAGGTTCTTCTTTGGATTTTATTAAGAAACTCTAAATGCATAACAGAACCACCAGATCAGATTTAGCAGCAATATTCAATGCATAGACAAAGGGTAGACTTATAAATGTGGAAGATGGATTCTGGTGAGAAAAATTGTCTAGTACAACACAGCGCACTAACTTTCCTAGCAGCAAACCTAGCTATTGATTCAATATTATCTTTCCACTTATGTCGGCAGAAAACGTTAGCCTGAGAAGGTGCAATGAGTCGCTGTCTGGGAGGCTAGCATCAGCCATGCTTATTGAAGGCAAAATAGTTCTCTAAGATTATTAAAAAAAAAAGAGCAATTTTGTTTTGGAGGCATTAAAATTTACAAGCCATTTCTTGCCCCAGTTTACAAGAGATTGTAGGTCATTTCTGAGATCAGCTGCCAATTTAACTATATTCATCTGATCAGACTTACAATTAAGTTGTAAGTAATTTGTGACATAAGCATAGATACTGGGTTGAGAACTGATTACATCAACAAGGTCGTTGATGAAAATTAGGAACAGTGTAGGTCCAAGGATAGAGCCCTGGGGGGACAGCCACATTAACAAACAGATCTAGAAGAGAGTCAATTTGTTAAGGATTGGATTTCTTTGTTCCTGCTTAAATAATAATGACAAAGTATACTTTTTTAATTGATGATTGATAATAATAAAATATGGGGGTTTATGTTGTTGGTAATTTGTTACTAAATCTTAATTTTATGTCAAAACAAAACAAAAAAATAACAGTTGATGGAATTTTAATGTATAACTGTTACACTGCACCAATTCAGCAAAATTCTGAGGTACTAATTATTTTTCTTTCTTAATGACATCTGCAAAGATAGATATTTCTTTTGTTTTAAATGAAATGTCATAACCAAATATATTTAAAACAGTGTTTTATCTTGTTCACAATAAGATGTTTTTCATAATTTTTTTTTTAATTATGGTTTTATTCATGCTTGCATTATGGAGAAAATACTTAATTGAAATGCTAACTTTAAAAGAATTGTCTTCTCTGCAGTTGAACAGTATCAAGAAATAAGATCAGTTAAATGTACCATATAAAAATTCAAAACCTGTTATCTTAATTATTAGCATTATGTTGATATGGCTTGAATTGATGTCAAAACAAAATCCGTTTTTCTCTCTTGCTTTCTATTGCTTAGCCTTTAAATAAAAGCATGCAGAAATATTGCTTTTATTAAAAAACAAAAAAAAGATTTCATATTATTACTGTGATAGCTTCCAAAGGCTAAAATATTTGGATAAAATGTCTGCTCTCTTATGAGAGCATGATCTATTTTCATAGGTCAAAACATTTGCAGATAATATTAGTGTTATTTAGTATTGTCTTTCAAAAATATTTTAACGCTTTATTGTCATTATTAAACATGTTACATGTTCAAGGAAACCTAAATTGTTTACCTTTGTTGCAAAATTATTATTGAGGTTTTATTTTGTTTGCTTGAAGAAAATTATTCAATAATTGGTTAATGCTTTTATGCCAAATCTCTGCTTCTGGTTTATTGACAAGACTAACTATTGTAGGACTAGTTTGTATGTTTAAGATTCACTTATCTTTATATTTTGAATCCCAGTTACCCCGTGTGCCAGTTTAGTCCTTAAAATTCTTGTCCAGTTGCTCTACATTTGTACAAATGCAAAATTCATAAGCTACTACTCACATTTTTGGTATTATTTCTAATCATCCCTAACACTTTGATTAAAAATACCTGTCCAACCCAAATAAAATGGGTAAGAGGTAGTGGTTAACTGACTTGTCACACAACTCTTCATCAGTAAACTTTTAGTAGTTATTACTTCATTCCTTTATCATGTGCCACAAACTTTTCATTTCTGTTACAAATCTGTCACATCCATAGATTGGGTGATAATCCCCAGTTAGCTTATTTTGATAATTTCATTTCTTTCCATGGATTTTCAAGGAATTATTATGTTTTACAGTTCACCTAATGTTTTGAATTTTTTCCATTTTGTATAAACTTTGCCAATAAATATTTCCTAATGTTACTCTAAGAGTCAAAGGTAAAGTAAATATCCAGTGTGTTTATATTACAATAAATATTTGTTAATAATAATTACCAAGTTTTCGCAATATGCAATATAGTCACAATATAAAAATATAAAAATAAACTGTATGTATAATTAATTTAAAAATAAAGAATCCATCAGTTTGAATATTACAAATTATGATACTTAAAAATGTGCAATGACAATTACATGAAAAAAATTAATAACTGGTTTTAATTTAAATCTTGTGACATTTTGTTAGAAACTCCAAAGTGTTAAGAATTTCATATTTGAAAGAATTAGCATTGTTTTCAAAAAAGGTATAAATATAAGATATGATAATAAGTTCAATAGATTTATCAAACATCTGGCCCTCAGAAGTGTTTCAACTTGAAACTTATGTCAACCAACTAGATAAGTCACTTGAATTTTTAATTTATCGAATATAAGCATAAATAATGAGATTTTACAACTAATGTTTATGGGAATAGGTTTGTGCAAAAATTAAGGACTTTAGAAAATCCAGTTAGCCTGATACTCTGAAAAATCTATAGGCTGTGAGATTTCATTTTATGCTTAACTAGATGAAAAAAATGTTCAGGTGTAAACTAAAAAAACAGAAGAAAAATAAAGTTTATAAAGAAATTTAACAAAATTTAAATAATTGAATTGCTTCTTTACAAATAAATGTTATCCAGTCTGCTGAAGTTTTATACTGGAACATTAAAGACTCTCTACAAACTTGGTACTGGCCAATGAAATTATAAATGTTGCTTAAGAACAGAAGTCTAACAATAGATTTTATCTTTAATTATTAAAATAAAAGTGAATTAGGGTTTTTTTGTCATGCTTGATTTCATCTAGAATCAACACTCAAGAATATGATATACAAACTATATATCAGACTAATAATAGATGAATGAACGACAAAAATCCTGTGTTAGACATTTCATCTTTTGAAAGAACTTCTTTCGACTAAATTGTGTTTTTATTGATGGAATCATATGTCAAAGGAGGGAACAAAATGCAACAAACTTCAGTTAGAATTCTACATAAAAAAACTTGACATATAGTGACGCAATTTTTGGTGTCTGGTGTGTCAATATGCATAACCAATGTGAGCTCATTCAGCTTTCTGCTACTTTTGTTTTACTTTTATCACTATTGTTTGTTTCTTTTGTTTTTTTTTAAATATCCCACATTATAATAACAGTAGTTTTCTTAGGAAATGTTGTTGTTTGTCTGATAAATTAGCTCTATACTTATTCTTTACACTTTTGACTTGATAAATTACTTTCACTTTCAATTAAAACTTCATTCTTTCAGTTAAAATTATGGTCAGACTTATTACAATTTCATCTTATTCACAATAACCATTGTTACTATGTGATTCTTTATATTTTGTTGATTTTGCTTCTTCATTATTTACTTATAACAAAATAGATATTGTTTGCAAATCAATTTGATTTCCTTTTGGTAAGTTATTTTAGGATTTGCATTAAAATTTGTTTCCTTTCAATAATTGTTGAATTTTTATTCTTTTCTGAAATATCTATTAAGATGTACTTATTAGCATAGTTTGAATTTAAAAGTGTAATCATTGTATGCACACACAGGGAATTACTTATTGTGATCATTTTGAGACATGCTCTTTTAGATAACTCTAATTAGCTGATAACATGAATCAATTGGTATAAAAATTCCAACATTCATTATTATAAATTTGTTATTTTATTAAATTAATTTTTTACAAACATCTGTATAAAAATTAAATAATTTATTGAATTGAAATTATTTTTAATTGAAAAAAAAATGTTTGGGACAATGTTTTGATAAAAGTAGCTGTTTGATAAATGGATCCCATTATGTGTATGTAGTGGAATCTCTTGTTGATATTTTGATGTAGGGGAGCTTAACAGTTGCATTTTTAGAACTGAAGCATGAGACTAACCACACATGATTTGATTATAGTGGTGAAAACTTGTGTTTAACGATCTGTACATTGCAAAAGAAATAAAAGAAATAGTTACCCAAGTGCCATGAAATTTTCAAACAACCCTTTACAGGTTTGATTTCAGAGTTGTCCTCCTTAACTGGATGCCAACCAAGGCTAGCAAACTCAGTCTGTCCTGCTATTTAATCTATAGCTGGAGGGAGAAAGATGGATACATACCATTCCTTAGGGTATTTGTGCAAAAGTAAATGCAATTAACACACCTTGTCAATTTCTTTTTCCAAGATACTGTTACACACACACACACAAGCTACGAACAAGCAGGATTTTTTTTTTCTCCTGATGATGGCCATGCTGGCTGAAACTAGTCAAAGAACCTAATTGAAATAATAAAACAAAAAAAATATTAATATACAACCCAGTGTGTCTGAAAATTTTAATTTTTCAATAATTTTTATTGTTCAAAACTATATATATATATATATATATATATATATATATATATATATATATATATATATAATCTTAACTTCAAGTCAAGGGTCAATTGTTAGCTCATCCTTATAATCTTCAATTCCTACCACCTCCTCTTTCATTGATAGCATACACCTCATACATCATAACCATCTTAACAGTAACTCTCTATCTTGACTGACTTTTAACTCTGTATTGGGTTGGGTATATATATATATATATATATATATATATATATATATATGAGAGAAACTCATCAGTGCTATGACTTCAAGAATTTAAAGACAAAGCGGTTGCTGATGGCTCTTCCTCTTGAAAGAAAATAATTACTGTGGCTATCAGAAGAATGTTTGAAAGTTTAATTGAAACATGTCTCTAAGGAGAAAGACAATGATTGTCCCCTAATAATAGCCAATCAAAAAATGGAAATAGGAAATTCTATCATGCTGCTAATTTTATTGCTTAACAGAAGAAAAAAAATTGATTTCTATTCTGTCCTTGTCAAAACAATAATAGATATAGGATACTTTGCACTGATGACTGTTGTCAGTCATATTTTTATTTCATGATGTAATTTCAGTATTTTTTATATTTTTTTTTTTGAATAGAAATGTTTTGTTTCTTTATTGAATTTTGATATATGTTTTGCTCTGTTTTCAGTTGACCAAAATAGTTTAGCTGGTCTGTGGATAAATGATTAAGTATGTTTTGAAGTAAACTATCCAAGTTTTATTTAGACAAGTATACTCTTGTATTAAGGCTAAATAAGATTGATGCAAAAGTCTTAAGCATTTTTTATTCATACAAATTTCTGCATTATTATTCAGTCAAAAAGTATTTTCCTTATCTTACATCACCTTTGAGGTAAATTATGTACTCTATGATAAAAGTGCAATTCCAGTTTTCTTTTGCTGAATTCTTTAATATCTTGAAGTTATTGAAATTGTTGACTAGACAAGGATTATTGCAAGGAGTGAAACAAGTGATAATCTAAAAGTGTTAGGCCTAGAGAACATCCTGCATGCAGAAGGATTTCTAGTCTCAGCTCCAGGATCATTTTCTACTTCACAACAATACAAGGCAGATATTGTCATGAAGCAAAATCATCATTTGATTGAATTGTTCATAAAAGAAGAGTCAGTTTCACATAGTAATTGTTTGTTCAGGTTTCAGTTTCTATAAGATTTTGTTTGAATCTTATCAAACACAGAGAAGACATTTTCTCTAGTAGATTCTGTTCTTTTTTCCTGTGTTGAACAAGAAAAGAAAGATAAGTGTTTAAATATTGAACAATTTTTCCCTGTTAGTTCATGTAGATCCCATTTTCCATACTTTAGAATTTTCTTAAAGTTTGTAAACAGCATCCAACAGTTGACTGATTGCACATGCAATAAAGAGCTGAGTAAGCTTCAAAGACACTTCTAGCATTGCATTGTGCAAAAGATGTCACTGGGAACTTTTGCATCAACCTGATATAATGTTAATGTTGCACACAATTACATATCACTTTTAAAAAGATACTTTTCAGATTATTGTAAATTTAAATCTCTAAGCAAAATATCGTTTTTATTATTATTCAAATAGAAATGTTAATTAATCTTATAAAATTTCTGACTTTCATTCTGTCACTATTTCTGACTTGATTAGACAATAATTGCCTTCAAATTTCTAAGTAATCCTATTACTATTGTTATTTACATTTTTTTTTCACTCCAATCAAATTCTGTTGGAAAAGGGAAAAAGTAAAAATATTTAAATCGTTTCATTTGAACATATGAGTAGCAAAAATAAAATCATGAAAACTTTCCTCTTTAATTAGAATAAGATGATTTAACATTATAGAATATATATTAATACAATAAGCATACACATCCTGTCTTGTTGTATTTCATCTTTATATAATTTAAAATTTCAGTTCATGAGAGCTAAGACACAAGTTGAATTCTGTTTCATATGGAGATGTTTTCATTTTCTTTTGGTAGTGATATAGTTGCATATTTTGATATTCCAGTTGATGACATAATCAAACATGTACTCTCTTCTGATTATTTTGCCTGACTTCTTTCCAACGAACCATTTTATACCATCTGATGATAGTCTGTGTAGAAACAAAAAGATATTGTAATTTTATTTCTCTAAAATCAAGGTATAATCTTACTTTTGTAACTAAAATGTATATATATTTGTTTGTATTTGAGAAAACAATGTCAGCACACATACAACTTGACAGAGCTAATGTTAAGTGAAATCTTATAACTTGGATTGATTTAAAGACTTAAGAGCAGTTTTCAACCTGATCTAAAACTTTTAAAGTTTTCCAACCAAAATCTCAAGTGGAGGTTATCAAATTGAAAATGTTTCCAGTTCAATTTTATATATATATATATATATATAACATAATAGTTAAATTCAATAAGGTTGAACCAACCTTCGAATTCACACATGAATTTGAAACAAAGAACTCTCTACCTTTCCTAGATATCTTATTAATACGCAACAATAATAAATTAGATTTTAAAGTTTACTGAAAACCCACTAACAAAAATCACCTTATCAATTTCTATTCTCGCCACAGCCAGAGAATAAAATCTGGAATAATTACAGGATTTTACCATAGAGTCCTTAGGATATCTAGCCCTGAATACATTAGTGATGAAGAGTATTATATAGAGAACACATTCAAACTTACACACACAAATACTTCCAACAAAAATTATACAAAATTCATAATCCTACTCTCCAACACTTCAACAAAACTCACCAAACAATTTACTGTCTCTGACATGAGGATTGTTACCACTGTCTCTAAGACTATTGGTGATATAATCAGAATGAAAAATAAAACAAAAACTAATCCAAAGGCTGAAGTTTATCAATCAAATGTCTACAGTGCAATAGCATGTACATTGGGGAGACATCACATGATCTAAAAACTTGCATCCAGGAACACAAAGGAGACTTGCGATTAGATAGACATTCAAACTATTTCGTCTTACACTGCAACAACATAACTTTAATTTCATCAATGCTAGCCTTATTAAAAATGAATATAACTCTTTAAAGAGAAAATATTACGAAACATATTTATAGCAATAATACCAACTATCAACAAAAGTTTAAAAACCTACATTACTTCTCCATTTTTCTACAGATCCGTTATTCATGAATCTAATTTATTTCTTTTAAAAATCAATGAAGATATATACAAAATATGCACAAGATATGCATTAATGAAAAATCAAACCAAAACAAAATTTTTTAAAACATCCTGCTGTGTCTCACTAATTTTTACACACTTTAACATCCAGAATGTTTCTCACATATATTTGAATATTATCTGTTACTTCATTACTCATGACATGTATCTAACCAATAAGAAATAAGCAAACATAATATACCATTAATCTGCATTTCTTTGCTTTTTATCATTTTTTACCATTTCTATCTTGATCTCTGATGAAGCTTTAATAAAGTGAAACATGTTAGATTGAGATCTGTTTCCTACTTGTTCTTTATCCTATTATATATATATATATATATATATATATATATATATATATATATATATATATATATATAGTGGTTAATTTTTTTTTATATATATATTTTTTTCTTTTCAGGGCATAAATTATATAAAAATTGTCTAAATATTTTATATATCCAAGTGCTTTTGGCTATAATTTTAGCATCATCAAGGACGGATTTTATTTTACTTTTAACCAAATTGATTGTTTTATGTAGGTATCTAGTTATAGGAATATTTTATTTTCCAAACACGATTAGTACATTGTGGTTGTGTTTATAGTTGATATTGAGTGTTGGTTTTTTAATAATGCTTCCATTATTTTTAGCCTTTTTTTTTTACTTAATGTGTATTTAAATGAGTCCTAATTGAGCTATGATCAAAGAGATGTAATGTGAGTTTTCTTAAGCATGTTGTAGTATAACCAATCAAATTATTTGCAAATTTGAATTTGACAGGAGCACAATTCCTTCATGGACATGTGAATTCATAAATAATATTGTTTCTCTGTAATTTGGATCTTTCAGGTGAATTATTATTTTTAACAATGAAGTTAGCTGTTTAAAAAGTTTTATAATAGATAATTTAATTTTCTTGTTTTTGTTGACTGGAGTTGTGTATTTCTTTTTAATGTTGCTAAGTGAAGATTTGTCTTTTTTATAGTTACTATGCATTTGATTTTTGTAGAAAATGTTATTGTTTTTTTTCTGTATGTTAGATGTTGCTATTGGTTACCTTATTAAGAAAGTCTAATATGGTAATGTATAAGATGATTTGGAATACCGTTATTAACAAGTGTTTGTTTCACATTAATTTCTTTAAAGAAAAGTGGTCGAGAGGATGAATTCTCATGAGCTCTCATAAGAAAATTTTGAATAATGCCTATTTTATATTAGACTAGTAAAATTAAGGTGGCAATAGTTTTTACTTGTGGCTTTTTTATATACTGAAGTATTGTATGTATTATTTTATTTTTTATATAATTTATGTCCTGAAAGGAAAAGAAAAATTTAAGAACACCTGAATAATGATATACAAAACTTAACCGCAACACCTTATCAGTCATTTTAATGAAACTTGCATAAAAGAGGGATTACTTCCCAAATATACACACACACACACACACACACACGTGTGTGTGTATATAATATATATAATATATATATATATATATATATATATAAAAGCTCTACACATGTACTTGAATTTGAAATGATGAGAATCTGCAAAATAAATTTCTACGGTTTTTCTTGCTTTCATGTCTTGCAACTAAAAAAAAAAAATAAGTAAATGAATAACTATATTTTACAGATGTATCCTTTTCTACAATTATGGAATTTACCTAGTAAAGCAGTTTTTCATTTATTCATGTCCTTTTCTTTTAGAAATTATGGCCCAAGGACAAAACCCTATTAATCTTTATCACTCTGTATGTATGACTTCATTTGCTGTACAAAAAGTTTGTCCTGCCAGTGAAGGTAACTCTGATCTCTGAACAATAGGGTGTTTGAATTACATAGTTGTGTTGTCATATCCTTTTATGGCAACAGAAAACAACTTTGAGTGAAATTAACAATAAGGATACTGCAATTGAGAAGCCTTGAAAAAGAATGCAGTGAAAAAAGAAGTAATATTAATAATGCAGCATACTGAAGGTTAAAGTTATGGAAAATTAAATAATTTAGGTGTTACTTATTCCAAAAAGTCAAATAAAGCTGGTTCTGTTATACTGTAATTTCAAGATCAGTTGGCCTAACCACAATTTGATCCCAATGTTTTATTTGTGTTTCTATGGTAAATAAGAACATGGCCAGCGTATATGTGAGTCAGAAATGTTTTATTGATTTGTTACATCTTTGAGCATATGGCAATTATGATCAGACCTTATGCTGTATAGGAGTTGAACCTGTAATTGTTCTTGGTTTTTGTGTCGTATTTTTAATTTTTTGTTAATAAGAATTAGTACATTTATTGATAGAAATTCAAACTAAGTTTGAAAAGGGAAAACAAAATTTAAATTTAATGCCTTCTCTTTCAATGTTTGCATATTTGTATTTATAAACGGTTTCGTCTTTATGGATCAGCTAAAAAAATGGATTGTTTCAATATCATACCAAGATGATAAAAAATAAAAATGTTTATAACTGGAAGCAATTTGGAAACTTATTTTTATAAATCATATTTAGCTGAAAATAGGTTGATAAAACATTTAAACCAATTATATAAATATATGGACCTCCACAAAAAACACAATACCTAAGGTTTAAAATGAATTTTTTTAAATAAAAAAAATCCTTCTTGAAGTGTTTATTTTAGTTTTAATTTCAATCTAATAGATTAAATTTAATATTTCCAATAAGCATAATACTTTGCTATATTTCAAAAACTAATTTAAATTGATTGGAAGGAGGGTTTTTTTTTGTTTTTTTTTTCAAGCTGATTGGTGCCCTTTTTAAGTCATCTTTCAGTGCAATCTTTATTAAAAAATATTCCAAAAATAAATACACTTTTCTGAAACTTTATTTGAGCTATATTGGCTGATTTAGAGTATAATTAATCTGATTTGAAACAAATATTATTTACATTAATTCTTTTAAAAATATTGGTGTTTGATGATTTGTATTAAGCTTTTCTATTTATGATTAGTAAGTATAATTTTCACTTAATAATCTCATCTAAAAGGCTGAAATTAATAGAGAATTTTAAAAGATTTAAAGCTTAATAAAAGTTTTAAAAAGAAAATAATTCTTGTAAAAATTCATTATTTACTAAAAAAAACTTTCCTTAAGACAATGGTGTACTTAATATATTTGATTTTTTTTTTTTTTTTTTTTTTTTTTAACAATTAAAAGCTTTTCTTATTAAATAATGTCATTTTTATTGCATTTTATATTTTACGATTCAGAGCAGATTTTCAGTAAATAGTGTTTCTGTTTGACAAAACAAATTTATGATTTAAATTCTACAAATAGTCCTGCATTTAACTAATATAAATATGAAGAGTCTAAAATTTTTATTTATTGAAATTTCATAAAATAAGTAAGTGTGGGGGCTAACAAAAGAGGGAAAAAAAATCAAAAATAATTTCATTCATTTGTGAGTACGTCTTGAAATTTTAATTTTTATCAGAATTTCAAAAACACTGTGTTTTAACACCAAAATAAAAACTAATATTTCCAATAATCTTTGGGCCAGATTTGAAAATTAAAAATTCCTAACTGGCCTCAAGATATAAAGTTGAAATTTTGCTGAATCAGCATTTTCCATCAATGGACATTTCCATTTTCAAACACAATGAGCTAAAAAAAAATCCTTATATCTCCTGAATCACTGGCCAGAAATTAATGAAATTTGATACCCTTATAGAATTTAGGTCAAGGAATCTGAATATCACTTTAGAATTTTATAGGGAGTAACCAAAAAGTAGATATCAATAGTTTTCTGGTGAAAAAAAATGAACTTTTTTGGCGGCCGACCTCACAAAAAAATTGAAAAATATCATCTGCAGCTCCTAAAAGTAGTAAAAGGTGGCACAATATTTGAAAACTAGAATATTTGGGGAATAAATCCCAATAAGTTTCATTAACTGTCTCTCCAAGCTACCAATTCTAGACCTTAATAGTTTTTTCTTAAAAATTCTGATTCAGGGTAATTTTGCAATTATGATTTTCTAATATTGATTCATTCTGATAGAGGTGATGAAGCCCATAGGTAACAAAATATTGGGAAAAGATTACATAGTATTCGGGAAATTCCTCCCCTGTTTTAACAATTGCCTCTATTTCAATTTTTATAGGTATTTGCATATGCATTACAAAAATATAAAAAAAAGTAAATAAATATTTAGCCCAACTCTTCTCCAAAAGCAAAATTTCCCATATTGCATCAACATTTCTCTGATCAAGATTTTAAAAGCTTAGAGAGAAAGAAAGAGAAGCAAAGATCTAAATTTATAATTATTATTCTTTAAGTAGCGTGCAAGGTAAATCATTTGCAATGTGGAAAAAGAAAAAAAAAAAAAGAATACTTGAAATAGCTATATATTTAATCATAGTCTCTAATTGCAACAATATAAACTTTATACCTTCAATGTAACATCAAAATCTAAAAGTGGCAAAATAAATTTTGAATTTAGTTTGTAGATAAAACTGAATCATTCATTGTTCTAGTCCAATTTTTCTCTATGATGCCATATCATTTTGAAGGATGTACATGTATCCTGATGCTGTAGCTGGAGTTGAAAGATTGCACAATATGTTATCGTTAGGAACCCAGCCTATGTCTTCATGTCTTAGCCAGGAAAAAGAATTTGCTGGACTATGAGCATGTAGAGACTGTACTTTTAAATCACTTTATGCAGTATCAATTTAAAGAACTTGGCCAACTAACCAAAAACTATCATTAATGCATCCTACATACTCCATTGTTTTAATGGGAGTTTCTGGGTATGAAGATGCATCCTGACATGAAATATTAATTTTCTTTGTGGTCTGAATAACTAAATTCTTTTGTAGATTAAAGTAGTTCAAATTATATCATCCTAATGACGAAGACCAGGAGATCTCCAGGAATAAAGTGGTGAAAAGACCTTGTTCAAAGTGGTCATCAGGATCAGGATGATATAATTTGAACTGTTTATGTACTTCTTTCAAATTTAAAATTCAAATTTTGCTTGTGAGTATTCTCCGAAATACTGACATAATCTTTCTTGCCTGGCATAAGTCATGAAAACTGATCATCTTCATAAAAACTTTTCACTATGATAATGGTCCCCTTGGTAGGATTTTATTTAATTTTGCTAAAGGTAAAGCCAAGATGCCCTGTTCATTTCACAGCACAAGCTTTTTGGACTAAATAATTAAAGACTTCAAAATATTTAGCAATGTTTTCTTTTTATCAAGATTTGGATACAATTGTTAAAATCTACCTTTTCAGGGTACCTACCATATTTCAACTTCATTCATTGCTCTGGTCAGAGTATCAAGGTCTTTCACAGCATTTCTTGCTTTTAGAGATGTTTGTTCTTTTTTACTCAGTGATGAGGAAGGTAGACTGTAGGCATATGTGATTTTTGTTTTCACATTTTTGATAACTTTTTCCTGTTGCTTTTTCCCTTTGCTTTTTCGTTGGTATGGTGGAACACTGCAACTTTAAAGGTGACTCGTCTAATGATACAAATGTAGTATCAAGTGTTCTCTTTATGTGAATGAGTTAATTTGTCGTCATTTCATTTATTCAGAAAGATCCCATGTCATTGGCTTGATGATAACATTTGCTGCATAAATTCAATCCAGACATTAAAGTTAAACCATTAGCTTCAAGCTTTTGGGCAAGGGCCAAAGAAACATGGAGAACACCTAAAGAATAAACAAATTTTCCAACGTATGATGCTTTATTTTAATTTTTTTTTTAAAAATTGTAAAACATCTTTTTTAGGAACTTTATAAAAAAAATACCAATATAATTTCATTAAACTAAAATAACTGAAAAGTTTTTTTTTTTTTTTTTTGTCGTTGCATTAAGTTTAAGAAATTAATACCATACATATTGGTACTATATATTTTGCTTAGCTGCAAGCTAAGCATTATCATTTAATAAAATTATTTGTCAAAAGTAGGCATAATCACTCTAGAAAATATTTCTGACACAAATAAGTCCATATTTTCCAAGTCATTTATCTCAACTTTGACCAGCTAGACAAATCAACAATGTAAGATAACTAACTCAAACTTCCAAAGAAACCCTAGCAAATAACTATGGAGGGACACTAAACTACACAGACAAAAGTAACTAGAAACATCTATATTTATCTGTTTTAGTATAAAGGTTTTTTTTTTCTGTTAATCATTTATGTTTTAAAAAATAAATTTGATTCATGTGAAAATAGCATATGACTTTAAACATAAAAAAAAGTGTAATCAACAAGAAAAAAACCTTTTGATCTCCTTTTGTGGGTTGCAGCACTTTATAGAATTTTTTAAAAACTTTTTTATGTAGTAGTTACTGTGGAGGTCATATACATTTTTATAAGAACTTTCCACAAGAAACGTCTCTGGGCCCAATTACAGAACCTGCACTAATTCAAGCCTAATATTTGTTTTTGAATCATTAAATGTAAATTATATCTTTCCCTAAAGATATGTTTATTTACCTTAGCATTGTTTTAATCATTAGGTTTTACTCACCTTTTAAGTTTACGCATTTAGAGAAATTTGCAAAAAAGTTCAGTGCTCAAAAATTCTGATAAATTCAGCTTTTTTTATTTCCATAGACATGATTGGTTCATGTGATATTGGAATTTTGTGTGGTAGCACAGATTTTTTTTTTTTTTTTTTTTTTTTGCAATGCATATTCAAACATCCATAAAAATTGAAATAAGAGATATTTGTTAAACCTTAGTGTTTGGGGAATTCATTTCCAATGTAATGTTTTTGTTACCTACAGACTTCATCACCTATAGGACATAACTGTGAAATTACCCTGAATCAAAATTTTTGAGAAAAAATTATTAAGAGTTCTAGAATTAGTAGCTTTGAGAGACAGTTAATGAAGCTTATTGGGATTTATTCCCCAAATACTCTAGTTTTCAAATATTGTGCCACCTTTTGCTAATTTTAGGGGCTGATGATGATATTTTTATTTTTATTTTTTTTTTCTTCCTGGCCAGTGGTTCAGGAGATATAAGGGTTTTTATGAGATTGTTGAGTTTGGAAATGTCTGACAACAGAAAATGCTGATTCGGCAAAATTTCACCTTGCTATATCTTGAGGACTGTTATGTATTTTCACTTAGGATTTTCTAATGACTATAAATTCTACAACATATCAATATTAAAAATTCTATTGTGGGGGGGTTTAGATTGATTGGTTGAATTGACATGGAATGACTCTTCTCTGTTTTACAATTTACTTGACGAATATAATTTTAATGGCTTAATATTCTAAAGGTTACACAGTCCTTGTCTACTCACACTATTTCAAAACAAGTCAGTAATTGCAAAATGGTATGAAATTGTTTATTGAATATATCTGTAGCTATTTAAGGATGTTTATTTTATTTACTTTTATATATTAAAGTTTTTGAGGAAAATGTAAACATTTAGTCAAATCTTTAAAAATGGTACAAAAATGTCTAACAGTTTTTATCTAAATTTTAAATTCTGATATTCCTCTGTTGATCATATACCTGTTAATTTCAATATGTCTTTTTGTTGTTACTATATAAAAATGTTTGGAAATTATAATTATGTAGGAAATGTCCAAGATATTCTGGAACCTAGCTTTACCGAGGAGTTCTCAAATACCAGTGCAAGGCAACCTTATGTGGCTCGTTACCATCTTCGAAAACGAGAAACTGGTGAACCTACAGAATCATCATCAGCAGCTGTTCATGTTCCAGTTAAAAGAAGAAAACAAGGCAAAATCACATGCATTCCGGAAATAAGTAAGTGACAAGCTTTAGTGTTGATTCAATTCACTGTTAATTTGGCAATAAATATCGAAAGAAAATTTTAATCTCTTAAATTCTGTAATCATATCATTTTTATGCCAAGTCATTGATATTTATTTCTTCAGCTCTTCTCTTTGAAAGTTTTATAAAGTTGAAATCCACAGAAAATTTATTTCCTTTAGTGGAGGCTTTCCCTGTTTAACCAAGTTAATGACTTTAGCAAAAAGTCACTAACATTTTAAAAACTTGATGTGTATTCCTTCAAAATTATTCTTCGTGGAGAACAGATTAAGTTTGATTTGAAGAAAAAAATTGTTTTAATAAAACAAAAAATTCTAGCATTAACATGTATATTATTTACATTTGGACTAATGTCCTTATCTTTGTTGTTATCCACAGGATGTTTTATTTGCTGTGCCTTCTAACCTTCAGGTGTTTGTCTATCCAAGTAAACTGCAGGGAATTTGAAACTGAATCCTTATTTAATTTATGGGGATACATTAATCTAGATTGTTCTTGTTCCACTGTCTATATCTTGGGATATCTTGTTTTTTTTTCTGTTTTTCTTTAGTACTATTCACTGATTTCACACTCATTTTATACCAGCCATCCCAGAGATTGAATTCACAATTACAATGCCTAAAACCTAATGTTCTTATAGGAACTGTTATCATATTCCTTTGCCACAGCTTCTTTTCTTGTTACTGAAGCCTTACAGTAAAGCTTGACTCTTTCCACTGTTGTTTCTCTTTCTTCACTAATGCTTTAGGATATTTATTTCTATGCTAGGTCTAAGGAAGCTGTCATAGCCTAACATATAGTGATTCCTTCAGACTTTTTATTTTCCAGTGTTCTCTGTCTAGCGTTTTTACTTCCAATCACAATGGTTGTTGATCAGCCGTTTCCCCTTCATACATGATCAGCTATGCCTGATTTTATTCTCACACTCCTAATTACTGCTTGTTAATGTTCTTGCAGTCTTAATTTTGAGAGTTGGCTTGATCACCCTTATATTCTTTGCCACAACTGCAAAAGGTGAAATGCACTTACTTCTTAGTCATATTCTTCTGTGTTAAGCTTGACTTACCAGACATTTCTCTGTAAGGTTGAGTTGCTTTTGAATATTGCCCTGTTATTGTATGGACCCCACTGATCTTCTGAATCATTTCCAACATGCTTTTGATGTAGGGAGACAGATTGTGACAGATTTACAATCCTCCTCTTCCTGCCTGAAAGGTAGTAGTTTTTCTGTTCGTATGTGTCAGGTCACCATTTATGATTTGGTATAGACATCAGATGATCCCTTTTTTTATGCTGTATGGATGGTGGGAGTTGACATTAATGTATTATCCAGTGTAGGTTGGCTTGTGATATATGGATGTCTTGAGCCCATTTTCTATGTGAGTTATTAGTACATTTGGGAAGGCCAACTAATTTTTTTATTTTTTATTTCTTCTTCCATTGGGAACTAGATTGAAGGTCACTCTGAGTAGACATGGTCCAACAATATTTGTACAGCTTTCCTGATGAGGCCAAAGTATGAATGTTTCATCTATATATTTCAGCCATGGGGTTGGTTTTAGTGGTACCATTCCTAAAGCCATTTTCTCAAAGTATTTGAGGTATATGATGATAATGGCAAGGCCAAATCTTCCACCTGCAGGTATGTCAGACCCTAGTTTGGAAGAATATCATCTGTATATAGAATATCAACATTTCTATTGTGTTATCTATTAAGATGCTAGTATATTTCTCAAGGAGGGTCTGATTTGAATCTGTTTTGAACCATTGATAGAGCTTCATCTATAGGAACTCTGGTGAACAGGCTCACTCCTTCCAAGCTTACCTTCCAATTGTTATGGATCAGAGCGCCTCAAATTGATCCCACAAACAGTTCTTAACATATGATGAGGACTCTGCTATTCTCGGGCTGACTATATCTACTAGGAATCTGCTCAGTGCAGGGTATGTTGAGCCCCTGTAATTGATTGTAGGTCTCGACAGAATGCCAACTTTGTGAATCTTGGGGAGGCTGTACATATATAGTAGCTTAGTGTAATCTTGAGTCAATTGTCTATATTCATTTATTGTAAAGTAATCCTTGTTCCTATTTAAGATCTGTAACAGCTTCCTCTTAATTTTTAGATTTGGATTCTTTTTCAACTTGTTGTAGCTACCATCCCCAACTAAGCTTAACAATTTCTCTGATTATTCCATCTTCAACTTCACTTCAGACACTGCTTGCAAAAGTACAATATTTTCCAAAGAAGGCACTACCATTATCTTGCAAGATAAATGGATGCCTATTATAATATCTAGGTACAGCACTAATCAAATTTATATTAATTACTAGTGAAATACCTATCTAACAACTTTGACTACCTAAGGTTTATGAACCACTTTCGACAACCAAGAAGCATTACATTAATGCATAGCATTGAGAACAGATCATATGAAAAGCTCTTTGTTGTCTAAATTTAAAAAAAAATGATCATTAAAAAAAGTATATCTCATTTAAGCTCTCTTGAGGCACTAGGATAAAAATCAAACTGGTATATTGAATTTCAATAAAATATCCCATGAAAGTTTTATGCCTACAAGATTTAATAGTGTTGGTCAACATTCCAAAGAAAAAAAAAAGATTGAATGTTAGCATAAAAATTCACATCTCTTCTAGTTGTAGATTGGGAAAATTCATCGTGGAAAATGATAGAAGTGATAATTACAGTAAAATTTCAAATTGAATTTAATTCTCAATTATTTAGTATTATTAGTATAAAGTGACAGTGTATCTTTTTTTTTTTTTTTTTTTTTTTTGATACAAATACACATCTTTGTCAGTACCCCACCTATATTTTTTTCACTGATTTATGAATCTCTTTTACTTTGAAAAGATCCAAATGTGAATTTTCAATAGTTCTGCTCTTTTTATACCCAAGATCTCTGTTCATCTAAAAATGTTTTCTCTCTTTCACAGGTACTTCAGGGAAGGAATATTTACAAGATAAACTTCCGGATGAAGTGATGCTGAAAATTTTCAGTTTCTTATTAGAGTTTGACTTGTGTAGAGCTGCTCAAGTTTGCAAACGATTCCGTACCATTAGTAATGACAGTGAATTGTGGTAAGAATCATTTTTTTTTTTTAAATACACCTCTTGTACTAAAATATATAGATAGGTAGCATCAGCTAAAATTTGAATAAAATCAACCATAAATTTTATATACTTATTCTAAAGAAATTAAAATTATATGCAAAATATAAAGAACATTTTTATACCTTGGACAATTTTTGAGTTATGGGTATTCAAAGATGAGCACTGCCATTTCAGCAGTAACTTCTTTATAGTAAGACATATTTAACTGCATATCACAAAATGAAGAAGCAGACAGATTTGGCTGTTTTAGTATAACTATGAAACTTACAGTATGTAATATATAATGGTCCTGATGTAGTTTATGAATAGAACAAGGTTGAAAATCACAACATATACAAAATGCCATGATGTAAAGTACTCATTTTGGCTGAACATAACTTCATATCTAAAACAGAGGTAAGCCTAAAATTAATTCTCCCAAAAGAATGCCATATGTAGAATGTTTTTTATTTTTCTCGTCATAAAACAATGCATGCCAATTTTATAGTCACAAATATGTAAAATTAGCCAAAATGAGATGAGCAGACTTGCACAGTTACAAAAAACAAAACAAAAAACGTATGTAGCTTTTGACCTTATTCAAGGATTTGCTTTAGATTTGGAATATAGTTTAATGCTGCACATTAAATATTACAAAGTTTTCTCAAAGATGTGGCACAACTGCCCAAAAGTAGAGAAATTTAGAAGTACACGTGGAAGGAAATCTTGATAAAAAATGTGAAAATGCCCCACAAGTTGTGTCCCCAAAAAAAGCAATGAGCTTAATTCTAGACTAGACTCTTCAACATTTTCTGCACATATGTGATGCCTTAGTTGCAGACGAGTAGAACATGCTGTTCCTCATTACTTTTGTTGATAATCCATATTCTGAGATGGACTTATTTCTCTTCACTATATTGCTGTGTGGATTCAGTAACAAAGAAAAAATTAGAAGAATGTAAATCTCAAGGAAAAATATATTTAAAATTAGTAATAAAATTTCATAGAACTTTAATTTCTCAAATTACCTCCCTTTGACTTTTCACTTTACAACTTCAAAATATATTTAATATTCACAGATTTTGCCCAGTGCTTTAATAATAAATATGTCATTTAATATATTCATTTACGCAACACCCATGTTTGTTTGAATTCTACACTTTTGTAAGAGAAAGTTTTAATTCAACCCTGACTGGGCAGTGAAATCAACACATAGCAGATATAGCTAATGCAACACTAATATAACAAGCCAAAATTTAACCCCTGTGAACAACTATTTCTATATATGTTATCAGGAATGCTAGTACTAAGCATTAAAAAAAACAAAAACAAATTCATTGCAGGATTACAAGAATACTCATCAAGAACACTAGGAAATCATAATTTGGAGACCATGGTATCATGACTTAGATTTGATACCATTTTGTTGTTTACTATCTCGGGAGCAAAGCAGCTAGACAGTTCTAATGCTTGTTATTGCCTCCCAGTTTCATATACTATTTGAAAAAAAACTGACTGATTTTTTTTCCAAAAGATATATTTTCTTGGTATGAAGAGTAGAAATAGAGGTTTGATGTATAGTTTTGACAAAAGGAAAAGTAATATAAAACAATTTCATTCATGTTTGTTTGATATCAGTGAAAAGCAAATTTTCTCCATACATTCAGAAGAGCTAAAAATAGCATGTTTACTTCATCTTGTGAGCCAGTGCATGTTGAAAACATGTAAACTTTTTCCAACAGCCACAAAACTAGGTACCTCCATTAATTTGCCGAAAAAGGAGCATACTATGGTGAAAAAATGCCCCAGACTTGAAGAAAACTAAGTTTTATTGTCAAAATCTTTGTTATTATTAAGAGGAGAGATCAAAGTATTTTTTGAATAGTTAATTAAATTTTTTAATCAAGTTTAGAATATTTGAAATATTGATTAAATTTTTTTTTTTTTTCTTGCATTAGCGGATGGACTATAAATTAGCATAGTAAATTTTAGCATCATTTTCAGGGAAAGGCACATTGATTTGGAAATTCTTTCAAAAATCAAATAATTGTCAGATTCTAATTAAACTTTCAAAACTTATTCACAAATGAAGGAAATTATTTTATGAAAAAAATTTTTTTTTTTTACTTAATGTTATGAAAAATTGAGAAATTCAATGAGATAATTTTTAGTGACTATATTATTTAAAGGCACGACTCTTTGGAGAATTTAAATCATTTTTTTTTTTTTTTTTTGTAATATCAGACACATCTTAACGAAAATCTGGTCGGAATTATAAAATAAAAAACACAATAAAACTAAGACATTATTTAATTAGAAAAGCTTTTAATTGCTTTTTTGAATGAGATATATTCAGGACAATATTGTTATTAAGTAAAACTATATTTGCTAATCATAAATCATATTACAATTTATGGATAATGTGCATTTTAAAAAGACTTTTGAATTGTTTTTGTATGTGTATAAAGATGCTGATTTTTAAAGCCAAAAGTATCTAAAATTCAATAAAACATTAGATTACGGAAAATATTTTCTTAAATTTTGAAGATTACTGAGTACTTAAAAATTATATATAAATGATTATTATATTCATTTTTTTACAGCTAAAGCTGCCATAGAACAACATTAAATAAACATCAAGCTGTCAAATACACTGCATTTTAAAAAAAAAAAAAATATTTCTGTGATATTTTAAACTTAAAGTAAATAATATTTGTTTCAAATCAGATTAATTCTACTTTAAATCAGCTAATATTCCTCAAATAAAGTTTCAGAAAAGTATATTATTTTTGGAAAATTTTTTAATAAAGAAAAAAATTACATTGTGATGAACGATGACAAAAAAAAGTGCGCTAATTAGCTATTTTAGCAAAATAAAAATAAAAAACTATTTTCAGTTAATTTAAATTAGTTTTGAAATACAACAAAGTATTTTGCTTATTGCAAATATTAAATTTAATCTATTTGCTTGAAATTAAAGCTAAAATAAAAGCTTCAAGAAAGATTTTTCATTTTCAAAAATTCATTTTAAACTTTAGGTATCATGTTTTCTGTGGAGGTACTTACACAAAACCCAAGTGAGTGTACAACAGTGACACTTAAACTAATTCTTGTAATGCTTTAGTTTTGTTAAAGATGATTATGCAGTCAAACAAACAACACATCATGAAAACCAAAAAGATAGAACTTTATTTTCATACAATTTTTTATTCAAATTGATTGGTTATACTTTGAGTTTAAAAGTGATAAAGTATGAAAATTGCCGGTTTTGCAAATGTGTGTAGTTACTGTGCTGATGACTGCCACTATTTAATAGAAGGCATTGCTTCTAGATGAAGAGAATAGCATTAGCAATGGAGAAATTTATATTGTGAAAGCCTTTAACCTATTTGAAAAATAAAGGGATAAGTATTTTGATTTGTTTACAAATTTTAGTCATTACTTTATTTAGAATAATCATGTTTTGTTTCTTATAATATTTAAGGTATTTTTCGTTTTGTTTCAAGCTTAAAATATTAAGCCATTTTCAATCTTGAAATATTAAAAGCTATTTTACCTAAGAAATGTCTGGTGTCATCTTTGCCATCATTCTTTAAGGATGCTCTTAAGTTTCTCAAGTCATACTGAGAAATCAGTTTTAGGCAACTGACCTCTTTAGAAAAATAGTCATTTGGAATGCTACTGGTGCTGTATTATTGTTTAATCTATACTCCCTTTGCATTACCGTTCAATGTATGCTCCCTAATCAATGTTAAGTAACATGATTCTCGCTCCCTAACATGTCCCTTTTCTCCCAACCCCTTTCCCGATCTCTTTCTTGCGGTACCTAATAAATGCTGGTTATGTTTTGTGTTGGCTCTCTCAAACCTGAGTCTGCCCTGTTTTCCATGACTTAATGTAACAACTGGATTGTTGAGAAAACATGTTTTTGTTAAGTAGAATTGAGTAATGAAGATTAAATTTAAGTAAGTAATGAAAATGATTTATATATTTTCTAAGTATCACCTTTCTAAAGAAAGGAAAAATATTTTATACTTTTTTTTTTATATAATTGAAAACAAATGCAATTATTGTTAAATTCTGATGTATATCTTTGTATTGTATTTGTAACATTTTTCAGACGACAAACCAAATCATATATTTTTATAATGAAACAAAATTCTGACTAAAACTTTATGTTCTTAAATGAACTGAACTTTTTATCATTGACCTCTCTTTAAGGCTCTGTTCTTCAATTTTTTTTTTATATTATTACAAATTATAACTAATTACTATTCAATGAATGAAAATTTCAGCAGCTGTTTATTTCATCATAGTTGTGTTTTATGAAAGTAAACAAGGGATCACTTGCTGATGGGGAGGAATCATTTGCAAAAATATTGACTTAAATATTTGCTTAAAATATGTACCTGTGGTGGTCAGATAAATACATCTGGTTATTCTTATTCTGATCTACTTTTGACTAAAAGGATCTGTAATGAATAACTGTGTGACAGATTGACCAAATCTGGTAATCCTTGTAATACTAGAACTGGGTTTGAGGCAAGTTATTTACTTTGTTAAACAGGCATTATTCATATGCAACTTTTTACCAAGTAATCATTGCTTTATATTTAAAAAACAAAAATTAAAAGAATATATTGTTTTTAAATTACAGATGTTTTCCTAGGTTATGAGAACTAAAAACATCTTATTGAAAATTTTAAAACCTTTTCTATTCATTAACTTTGTATTTTTTTTTTATTCATAGAAAATTATCATTTGAATTCTTTTATGTTTGTAATTTACCATTGGACATAGAAATTTATCTTAATTCATTGCATCTTTTTTGAGAAAATAAACAGTATTTTTCAAAACTTATTTAAAAAAAAACTCAATGTGTTTAGCTTTAAATTGAATACTTTTTACCTCTTTTAATAAGCATTCTTAGGAAGCAATGTTTTATGGTGTACAAATAAATTAAGCTTGAATGTAATAAGACATTTCAGTTAAAATGCTCACTTAATGTGAACAAATTCTTAAAGTTTTGAATAGATATTGCAGCTTTTTTGCTTATTAAAGGGTTTAATATAGATCTATTACATTAGTTATAAAAATTTTAGGTTAAATATTTTAAGATATCATTTCATGATTTTCTGAAGATATAAAATGTTGGAAAAATTGCTTTGTAAACTTTAAATTCTTATTCAAATGAAAGCATTACAGTGATGTTTATTATTATTTTAATAATAAACATCAATATTTTTTAGTGTAATAAGGTAAATGCTCGTACTGTTATAGGAATTTGTGTTTTTTTTGTGTTTTTTAGTCAAATTACTTATCATTTCTCATTGTTAAAAAAAGTTAGATTGTTTTCAATTAAAAATATTTTATCTTTTATTAATTAAATTTAAAAAAATGAAAAGATGAGTTTATCTAAGAAAAATAGAGTAAAAAAAACATTTACAACCTCCTTATTATATACATTGTTTATAGTTTGAGTTAAAAACAACATTGTGAAATTGACATTGTTTTATCTTTTCATCTGCCCTTTATAGTATAATTTTGTTTCATTGATAACAGATATATTAATGTTAAGAAAACTTATTGACATCCAGTGTAGTTCTGCTTTTGGTAATTTTTGTTCTGCATTTCTGTGTTGGGACTCATTGCCAGATTTGTGAGGGGAATGAAAAGGAACTTGTATAACTTTCAATGATATTCCAACCTTGGATCTATAAGAAGGAATCTTATACAATTAGAATTTGAGAGTGGTGTTTTGTCTATTCTGTCTGAAGGCAGAACTCACAGGATTTGTAACATGATGAATAAAAACTGTTTTGTTTGCTTTCACTAGATATCCAATTATCCTCTTCAAATAGTGAATTTTTGTGGAAAGTTTATCAGATAGAAACATAAAAGGCCAAGAAAAAAAAATTAATTGCAAGATGTTATAATTATGACTTCAGCTTTTAATATTTTAAACTAAAAATAAGTCTCAGCTTATAAATTTTTAAGGTAATGAAATTCAGCTCAGAACGGCAAATGGAATCCAAATGGTTATTTTTTGTATGTTTAAGATATTCATCAATTTACATACTTTATAATTAAGACATTATGAACTTAGATAAAATAATAAAAACCTAAAAAGAAATATTAACACATTTATTTCTGAATTTTTCATGTGTTTTACTTGCAGTATCAATAAGTTGTATTTATTCATAAAACTCTTTGTGGTAGCCAAGTAAAACTCTTAAACGTGTTCCTCTCTAAAGCCAAATCTCTTCTCACTTTTCATTTCTTTACAATCACATCTCACTGACTTTTTTTATTATTATTACTTGATTGCAGGAGGATACTTTATAAAGACGTGTTTGAATATGAGAAACCACTCTTACACCCTGATGCCAAAAGCTTCTATTTTGTATCTCCAGAAGAGCAGGAAAACCAAAACTCTTGGAAAGAAAGTTTCCGCCATTTAGTAAGTTATTTTTCATTGTCCAAAATTGAGATGTGGTTCTCTTCCTTAAGGATATTAGCTTTCTTTGAAAAAAAATATATAAAAAAACAATAATAATAAAAATAGTATCTTAAGATTTAAAATTTTTAAAATTTCATTAAATAGAACTTAAATTTTGACTTGTAACACTTTTGGGGTTCAGTATATTGGAAGATCTGATTATGAGTAAAAACTTCCTTTTCAAAGCTGCAAGTCTCATATTAAATCATGTAGAATATGTGTTTTTGTCTTTATATCAACTGCTTACTGACCAAATTTGGGCATAGAAGGGAATGGCCAACTCAAAGTTATTAATTAGTTTCAAAATGTAAATAAATTTTCAAGTTAATCCCTAAATACCTTGAGAATTAGAGAAAAAGAAGATTTAAATACTCACATAATGAGTAACTGTAATTAAAAATTTGGAAAAATGCATTTTTTGGAAAATTCCTTTCATTTACTCTTGCCACATAAATTCATTAGAATAGGTTGCTATCATCATCTCTTCCTCTAAAGCAAACATTCTTTTAATTTTAGGTGAGACACAAACACTCACTATTTCGAGTGCGTATATCCCTTTTCATAGGGGGGTGGGGGTATGGTTTTCCTCCTGTTTAATTACTGAATGTCTATAATTTTTACTTGGTATTTTTATTGATTAGGCACCCTTGACCTGAGATCACGATCATCTAAAAACAAAAATTGGAAAAATTAAAACGAGAAGTAATCAGAGAAGAAAATGTATAACGTCTGGAAAAATCACGTTTATTTAAATTTTCTTCTTCTATAGTTCTGATATTTTTTAATAAAAAGATTTGTTTTCATATTTCTTTATAAAATCGTAAATAATAAATATTGTATTGTAATTGGTTCACATATTTTTATAATCTTGTAAATATAAAATCAATCTTGTAAATAAACAATAATAATTAAATAGTGTTTAATATTTTTGTTCTTATTAAAATGAAACAAATTACACAGCACTATATGGCTATAAATAAAGGTCCTGTTGATTATTTCCAGCTAATTTGTTTAAATAATGCACTGGTTATTGTTTGCATCATGTGACAATAATTGTAAGTACATTGATGCACTAAAGTAAGTAACCAAGTAATTGTTTTAACTTCTGAATCTTGGTGCCTCAGAGTTCTTGCTTTCCTAC
Source organism: Acanthosepion esculentum (assembly GCA_964036315.1). Lineage (NCBI taxonomy): Eukaryota > Metazoa > Mollusca > Cephalopoda > Sepiida > Sepiidae > Acanthosepion > Acanthosepion esculentum. The sequence goes on along the minus strand of OZ038512.1, from coordinate 53,631,926 downwards.
TCAATGACAATTGACCTGCCAAACCCTGCTTACTCCATATATATTATGTACCGTACCCATGAACACTAATGGTTATGCCCCAATCCTCATAAAAACATCGGACACTATTGTAAGTGGGGGTAATATGCTGTGTAAGTAGTCCACCACTAGCAGTGGTTTACCTACTTCACGCAGCTGGCAAGTATTGTATTTTGTTGATGTTAGAAAGATTACCATTTCATTTCCAACCTCTGTTTTAGTTATTCCTGGGTTACAACAATATAATTTTTATTTTTTTAAATTTTTTTTTTCTTCAAAGTTTGTGTTTATGATTTTTGTTGAGCATTAGAGCTTCCATGGAAGAATTTGTACGTGATTTGTTATATAACTTAAGTAGAAGTATGTATGAATATTGCCGGGTTAACCATGATTTGCTACCAATTTTCTGGAATTGCAAATGGAATCTGATTTTTCATATTTTTGATAATAAACATTAATTATTTGATATTTCAAAACTTAATAACTGTCACTGATTTTTTCTATTAAAATTTAATATGCATTAAATGCAAAATTTAAATTAATGTTTTTATATTAATTAAATTTTTTTTTTAAATAAATGGTCTTTTTTTATTTTTTATTTTTTTCAATTTTTTTTTTTAAGAAAAATTTCAAAACATTTTTGTAAGTTTTAAAAGCTTTAAAGATAGTGGATAATTTTAACAAGCTGACCATATTTTGTTAGAGTCTACACGAGAGAATATATACCTTTTTTATCTGATTTATCTATTCTCCCATGTCCGCTTTAATTATAAATTATGGCTCCAGCTCATCTATAAATCTACCCAATGTCTTATATACTGACTCGTGGGATTTATAGTTTCATCATTACTATATTACTTATATATATTTTTAAATCCCTTTAATACATTATTATTTCCAAAATTATACTTTGAGTAGTTTTTCCTATTTTATTTCTATTTTTTTTTTTTTTTTTTTTTTTTGCAACATCTAAACCACTTCTGATATAAATAAGCCGCATATTGTCAAGATGGATGAATTTTGTGAATATAAGGAATCATTCACCTGAGCTTCAAAAGTTGAGAAGAATGATCCTAGCATCTAAAATGTGTGCTAAAACCAGTTTAGAACAATTTCCTGATGATTTCTATGTAGGTGATAATGTGTTGTTTTGCAAAATACCAGTCACTGATCATGTAAAATCAGAAATCCATTTGGCAAAGTAGGCTTTCAAAAAGTCATCTACATTAAAACAGAAGATAACTACGACTTTGGTGAGGCTTAAATAGATTCTGGATTATTTTATCTTAGATTTCTTCAATAATTGATTTATTTGTTTGTTTATTTTTTCCTTTTGAAAAGTACACTTTATCTGACAGCCCCATGCACAAAATTAGCAAAATTAAGCCATTTATATTAATGCATTGCAAATAAAGAAGTGCTATCCCAAACGTTAAGTGTTTTAGTCAACTTCAATGAAAACTGAACCTGAACACTGAATCACTGTGTACATGTGTTGTGTACAATGTAATGGAAGATATAAAACATTATTTGGATACCGATACATCAAAAACAACAATTGGCCTAAAAACTGTCTTCTGTCTGAACAAGAAAACACAGATATGGATATGGTCATCCAAATTTTCAAGATTTTTTTTCAGAACTTCACTTTCAAAACTACTTTTCTGGAATGGATGGCTGATAATACTTCTTCTTAAAGAAGAAATCTGATTAAAATTCTACCTCAAAGATAATTATGAACTGAAACATTTAATTATTCAATCATCTCATGAAATTTCTTTCTTGATTTCAATTTATTTTCATTTTGTTTTCATTTTTATTGAAGATATATGCTATTTCTTTACATGTAATAAAACTTTGAATTTTGTTTTCCCTGTTTTAGTAATAATCATATATTTTATTGTAATTTTTGCTTGATATGTAATAAAAACTGAACAGAATTAACGAAAATTTGAAATGGAAAATCAGTGTGAAATAATGAGCCAAAACTTTACCGCCAGTTTTTGTTCAAATATCAAAAGTACAGTGTTCAATTTTACACCAGGGAATTTGTAGAATTTCAGTAGCATAGATTCACCAGAGTACAGCTATCATTATTTAGTTTTGTAACAAATTAAAAAATATATATATTACATAAGGCTGAAAAATAAGGTTAGATATTGGTCTTTACTCTCCTAACATTCACTTCACTCAGTTGTATTTACTAACTCAACTGTTTTTTGTTGTTCATTTTATCATACAATCTCTTTTATTCAAAGATTTTTCATGCCTTAATCACCAAATAAATCATATTATTCCTATGAAAAACTAAGTAAACCCCTGTTTATATATTCGCATAAAAATCAAACCATTTGTAGACTACAATTTGGAGTTTTCTTGGATTTAAATTAAATCGAATATATTTACAAAAATGCTCTACTATATGATTCTCCTCACCCTATCTCTCCAATTTTAATGACAAAAATGCAAGTTAACCAGTTGAAGAAAAAATTAAAATGGAAAACATGAAATATTCACACATTGCCAGAGAAATTAAAATTTTTGTCATCTAATGTGGAAGGGGTGGAGATAAGAGAGAAACAACTGTAGGGAATTCAAAAATTAAAATGACCAATGAACAGAATCCCATTACCGAGTTCATATCATTTTAACAACAGAAAAATAAAACTATTTTCCTGGCCAATCACATTAAGATACCACTCTTTAAGTTAGTCCTTCTCACATGGCACAATAGTGTCATATTTATCCATCTTTTACCTAAGACTTTTTTTTTCTCTCCACTCGGATCCTAACCATAAACCAAGGCTTAAAATAGGTGATCAGATGGAGAGGAGAAAGTCAAAGGGCCATTGACTTCCTTCATTTGTATCATACCGAGTAAGCAAAGGAGCACATTGTGTTTTTTATCAAACAATACTCCAAACAGAACTGACTTCCAAGGCAAAAAAGTTTTCACATCAGGCATTTAACTGTGCAATGAAAGAAGACATGTTAAATAGTTTCCTCCAAATTACCACAATGGTTGCATGATGAAACTAGGACTTGCACTGCAAAAGACTTTATGCCAAATCTGAGCATTTCATTTGTGATAGAAGAAGGAACACTTATTTCAAAGTAAATGTCAAGCTTCCCCTTCATTCAAATACATGCTTTTCAAAGCCAGAAAGGCCTTTTCAGAATCTGCTATTACTCCTCTTTTATACACTTGCAACCTAGGAAATGTAGCTACAATGTATGCCAATGAATTTTAATATCTCTTGTAAGCCAAGGTACTCTTGAACTCAGCTAGTTTAGTACATGGAAGAGTGAGTATTGAAAGTAAAGGATGAGTAGATAGACATGTAAAATGCATACCTTAACTGTCAACCTTTTTCCTTCAAGGGCACAAATTAACATTGACCTCATCCTTTTTCAGTACCACCAAATTTTATGTAACTAAAATTTGGGACAAACCAGCTGCTAAGTATCTTGTATGGCACATCCATTCAATGGAATAGGTTAGGGAGAGAACAGCTGTTTCACAAGCCCAAACGCAAGCCAACAAACTTATGTTTAACTTTGTCTCTTGTTGCCATCTTGTACAATCTAACATCTTTGTTGACTTTCTCAAGCATTGTTTGTTACAAGTATGGAGACAGTCATTATAGGCAGGGTACTTGACCAAGATGGTATCACCAGGTAAAATAATTCTATGCCAAACTAAGTTTGCCCTCAACTTGTAAAGGGAGGTTTCCATTTCAAGGACATACTCCATGACTGAAAGTTGACAACTGTGGCAAGTAGATCTACGTAACATGAAAGGTATTGCTTGTAACCTGTTCACTTCCACCAAAGCCCTTAAGGACACATGGCACAGTGGATAAAGGTGTTGGTTAGATCAAGTGAAAGGACCCAAAGAGTTGTGAGTTCAGTACCTGGTTAAGGTGGTGGAGAGCTTGGAGAGGGGAATTAACAGGAGATAAATGATAACTGACATTCATTGGACATGGCACGTGGAATTAGAACAGTCTACTCCAACAAGTGAAATAAAGGGTTCAATTTGACATTCCAACCACCTGAAGAAGGCCGGAGCATACATCTGCCAAAACATTGTGATAAATATGGCAACAAAGATGAGGACAATAATGTAAATAGTGTACATAATACCTCATCTCAGAAATATAAACAGATCCACAAAAGCTATTTGTCACATACGGCAGACATATATCAAGAAGGTGGCAACAGATAAGACAACCTCCAAATCTTGTTAAATGCTTTGATCTCATCTCAATCAGCAGCTTGATTGTTGACTTTTCAGATGCAGATTATTATATTAGACAGTTCTCCCCTTCACAGTGCAAGTCTGTTCAGGGGTTATGAGATGATATAGCCAAATCTATAATCAGTTTGCTAAAGTTCTGACCAAAATCTTTCTCTCTGAATTTGGCCTAGTTATGGCCAAAATGAGCATGTAGTGTAATGGTTATTGGTGTGTAAAGTGGATTCTACAAGCTGAGTTCAAATTCTTCTCGTTTGGTCTGCTGCATCAACTTTCACATTAATACCCTTCGGAAAAGTATGAATCTTTCTCTTCCAGCTCTTGCCAGATAGATTTGGGTGGCTAGTTTAGGAGAAGGATGACTATGAAATCAAAACCATGGAGAAAGCAATGAGAAACCCTTATCTTTCCTTAGAAATCAGCAATTTACAGATAATAAAGAAATGTAATCTGTGGAGAGCCATGACTTCCTATCTTCTGAAGGGACATAGCATTAAAAAAGGAGTGTGGGTAATGGGGAGAAGTATTAATCTTATTCTTGTCATGTTTATTCTTGCATGACAAATTCACCATACCTGTCTGCTTCATCCATTTGTTGATCAAGTATGAGCAAAAGAACAAATGTGTGACTATTTCAAGGATACATTATGAGAAGCCATCTTCTGATCTCCTTCAGCACTTGCCAAAACATGGAGCTCTCACTAAGCTGCTTCAGTCACTTTGAGGTAAGGAAAGTTAGTTGAATAGGCATCCATCTTAGCTCTGCTCAGGTCAGGCCTCCTGGTTAAAAGCTTCTGGTAGCAATCTAAAGATGCGAAATTGTTATCCATCTGGTGGTGTGATATTGGCAATATGTTATGTTCGTTTGCATACAAGTCTGCAGCCATATTCATATCAGCAGGTATTATTTTTAATCTAGATCTTACCAAGAAGGGGTCATCCTTTTCCTTAAGCCATGAGGACTCTTTTGAAATTGTCAAATCTGATGGCCCAAAAGGGACTAAGATCTTACTACTTGCCACTCTGACACTTGGTACTGTCACATTTTTTGTTATTGCAAGGAGACTCATTTGACTGCCAGCTTCCTGAGAATTTTCTTTCATGAGCAAACTGTATGGCGGCAAGCAGTCTCCCTACAGTAGCAACATGCCAATTTTCTACCTGAGACAGTAGCGTAGGTATAGTGTGTGGCAGCCCTTGAATTTTCCCACCCCAAAAAATACAACATATTGAACAGTGACTCCCTTGTATGTATGTATGTATGTGTGTGTGTATATATATATCAAAATACAGTTAACAAAGCATATGTTCCACTTCCGTCATTGGAAAGTTAAACTTACAATCTTGCTAAAGAAATTTCTAATCTACCAATGAATCCTTTTATGTTTATAAACATAGCACCGTAACCACTGTCAATACACCATAGTTGTACTTGTAATACATAATTCATTTTAATTTTACTTTGAAATTTAACTCTAGACCTAAAATATATTCAGATTTATTCTTACTTCTGTAAGATAACTGTAATATATGATAATCTTAATTTCATTTTGGTTACTTTTATTATTTATCCATTATTTGTTTTAAACATTGTTACTTAACCTCTTTAATAATACTTTATAATTAATATTAATAAATTAATATAATAATATAGAAATTTAAAACGTTTGTTCTCATTCGTAAAAACAATACACATAAAATTAGCAGTCTCTCTCAATGGAGTATTGATGGCCAAAGAGTAAGAACTCTGACTGGCGCCAAATCAGTTGGCTTTCGATCCAAGCTCCTCTATATCTCCCGTTCTTCTTTTTTACCTTTCTATATGCAATAACATCAATTCCCTTTTCCAACTTTATTTAATGAAAATTGGGAGGTTAATATTAATTTTAATGTTGTTTTACCTTTATTTCTATCTTGATTTTACCACGTATTTATTTTTAAAAATTTATTTGTTATATCAGTTGAATTATTTTTCTCTTTAATAACGTTTTATGCTAAAAAATAAAAAAAAGACATAATATGAAAGTTTAAAATGTATGTAGTATTCTAATTCATATTGTAAAGTAAAATTTGGTTATGTATAATTAATATGACAATATAAAGATTTAAATAGGTTTAGTATTCTTATCTATATTAGAAAATCTGTTTCATAAAATACTGTATAATAATAATTGAATAATTGTCTCTGAGCACAGGAAGTTTTTGTCTTAGAAACATTAACCTAACCCTGCTAGGTTAACATTAAAATTCAAATTCTATGATTCAATGGAATTCCATTGGTTGAATTTGTTCCTTCTTAGTTTATCTCACCTCCCTCCCTTTTTTCTTTTGTTCTTCCTTTTTTTCAACTGTCTTTTCGTTTTCTCTGCTTTTTTTCCTCTTATCTCTCTCACTCACTCACTCACTCACTCACTCACTCACTCACTAATCACTTAACTTCCTTTCTTTCCCCACATGTAAATTCTTTTTTTTACCTTTTATGGGAAACTTTCCAATGACGGAAGTGGAAGATATTCTTCATAAACTGCATTTTGGAATAAAATATTTTAGTAGCATTGTGATTTCCCACCTGATGAAATGTTATAAAAAATTTTTTTTTTTAGTGTTGAAACAAGATGTACAGTTTTGTAGTGGGCATGTGCATGTTCACATAACACTGCATAATAAATAAATATTTACGGTTCTACTTTTGTATTGAGCCCTGTTTTAAATTAATATTTTGAAAGCTGAAAACTTACTCTTCATTCTTTTCTATTTGGATATATATATATATATATATATATAGGCCCAAAAAATGAAAAATAGAGCAGCACATACCCGCAAACAAACCTCTGTTGAGGAAAATAACTGTGAGATTTATATAACAACCACCATGCTATGGCATTAAAATAACATACACTGGGTCCATTCACAGGTTTCATATTGACAACAATGATAAAACAGCCCTGAATACATCACTGGATAATGTTTATTGTTTGGCCAAGATAACAATCACTTAAATACATATGTCATAGCTTAAGTTACTCAAAATCAAAATGATCCTTCAACTGTGAGTAGTATCCCAACATTGAAACCACTTAGCCTAGTCTATTTTAATGGATTCTATATGATTTTCTATGATTGATAATTTTCATTCTGTTATCGAAACTTACTTTTCCTATTTTGAAACTTAAATGAACAACACTAAAAAGATAAATGAAAGGTTCCAGACTTGATGTAATTTGTGTCTGATCATTTATAACACAAGAAATTTGCATGTGCATCTTAATTTGAGATGATGTTAATCTTTATTTGCTTTTTGGTATCATGAGGTGTTTAGGTTTGTATCTCTCCTCATATTGTATTCATAATCTTACAACAACTTGCATTACAGCCATGAATGAGTACATATACTACTCCTGGAAGTACATTGTTGAACACTTACAACTTCTAAGTAAAAATGAAATGGTTTAATTAACACAATATCCTATGTACTTGAATAAAATCTTTTGTGTTCCTTAATATTCTATAACCATCATTCATTTATTTTGTTAACTTTTCTAATATTTTGACTATAATATTTCTTGCAGCAGTTTTTATTACTTTCGTGAGATTTTTGCAAGAATATGGTTTTCCATTCTCATAAAATACATTAATTTCAAAATTTTCTGCAATAAATTTACGTCCAGGATCATACAACCTATCACCTTTCTTCATGATGGTAATGTGGAACAATGAAAAACAATAGAAATAAAATTGATTAGCAGCTGAATGAATTAGGCTAAGTTTAAAAGTGTGGCCATTAAAATTTAAATGTCAAGCGCATCTGTATTATTAATATTTTGATGTAAACTGTAACCAGTATCTGTTGTATTCCACCATTTTTCCCTTTTATATAAAAGATTGATTCCAGCAATAAAACTATTATTTTGTCTGAAATTCTTTCTTGCAACAAAATGCTTCAATATACAGTTTTGTCTTATCATTTCTTTGCTCACTATTATATATATTTATTTACAATATGATGAACAACTCATTAGATCATCAGATCTCACACCAAATAAATTATTATAAATATTTCTAATAAAATCATATAATCTGAAATTCTCATAAGATATTTATATAAATATATTCTGAAAATTTAAACAATATCAGTTGGATTATGTGAAAATGTTGAATTGCACAATAAAATTTGACAGACTATTCTTATTATTAACTAATAAAACTTCCTTAGAAATTTAATTGTATTTCAAATATTATATTTCCAAGCAGTTTACAAAGTCAAGAATCTTCATAATTATCATTACATTTTCTTTTCTTTTTTTAAGAAACTTGTTTCTGTACTTTGTTAGTTAATACTTAATTTGATTATTTTAAATTGCCATCACTATACTTTTTTAAAAGATTGATCTAATCACTTATATAATGTTAAGTATGATATAAATTTGGGTAAGTGATTTTCTTGTAAGCAATAAAATGAAGAAATTGTTACTCCAAATACATGAAATATTTATATAAGAGCTTGTCTGGTATTGACCGTATTGTGGATGGATCTTGTTAAACTAGAGAATGAGAATCCATTATTTTGTTATTGTGCAATAAATCATAACACTTAGCACTAGTAAGTGAAATTACAATGAAACAAGGCAACTGTACTATCAGCAGAGAATATATAAAACTGGTATATTTTTTATAATTGATAAATTAAGTTTTATAAACGCTTTAGAAAATACTACAGAATTGATTTGAAATTATTTTTCATTTCTCTGTATAATGTAAAAGATATGCTTACTGAAGTGGTTTATTTATTTATACACACACACACACACATATATATATATGAAATACACACACATATGATGATAAGTTTTTATTGTAGTGAATCCCTGAGACTTACAGATGATGATTTGAGTGGGTCCTTGGGAAATTCAGTGGGTCTCAACTAAAGTTGCAGAGATTCAGATTAATTTTTTTAACTATTGGCCTAAAAAAACAATTTGAGTCATCTCAAATCAATCAAATTGCCAGAACGAAAGTTTTTGTTTTTGTTTTTTTTTTTTAGTTAATAATTTGGATATGTAGACTTGGGTTTCTTATAAAAAAAAAATGAATCTGATTAGGAAAACTTTCCTTTTTAAAGAATAATGTCCCTTAAATCAGCTTAGAAATATGAGATTAATCATTAATGCTCTCAATTGTCACATCTGTATGAGACAAAATTCAAAAGAAATATTTGTTTCTCTAATAACGTAATTAGCATCAAAATAAATTATCAAATAAAATAGAGGTGAGTATACTGTATGTGAACAAAACATTTAAAAAATTAAAAAAGAAACAAAATGGTGACTCAGGCACGTAAGTAAATTATTAAGAGTGCTGATTTTAACACATGAACAAAACATTCTCATCACCTTGACAGTCACCCAGATCTTTTAGTCTGAAAATAATCAACTAAATCAAATGTGATATTAATTGATGAGAAAATTAAACCAGTCAATTACTATGAAACATTTAGCACAACAATGAAACTTAACTAAAACATGTGTTGAGAAAGATTAATGTGTGTTTAATGATTCATTTTTCTTTTCCTTCCAGTATCATGGAATTCATGTACGCCCTGGCTATTTACATTTCTATAATCCTAAAAGAAAACGTCTGAAGGGAAGAAGCATTTTGGTGAGTTTGTATTTTATTTTAATGATTTTGGACACTGAATCTTAAAGAGGATTATTTTGGAGGATAAATGTTTTGAAAACCAATTTTGCTGCTGCTTTCAAAATATATTTTAAAAAGGAAAAAGGATGACCAGGATTATGGAATAGCTTTATTCAGTGAATGTAAATGGTTTATTTTTTCATTTTTATATAACCACAAATACATGAAATAAATTGGTAATAATTAGTATAGAAAGAAAATCTCTATTCAATAGTGATTTTTGTTCTTACTGACTCTGTGTTATATGATATTTGTCAATAATTTTTTAAACTATTTTTGAAATATTTCTTTTGTTGATTCTGTTGTTTAAAATTCACAGAGCTGATACAAATTTATGGAGGAATTATTAATTTGTTTTGTTTTTAATATTAAATTGCAAAGTTTAAAGACTTGCTTTGTAATAATGAACTTTTATTAATTATGGTATAAACCTACTTGTATCATGTTGTAATATTGTATCCACTAATTTGACTTTTAAATATTTTTCTTTCAGTGTGTTGATACTATTGAGAAAGCATTTTCTTATGTTGACCAAGTAAATCCTTTGATATTTCTTCACTCTGGCATTTACCAGGGAGAATACCTTGCTATTGAGAGCAATATATCTGTGATTGGAGCTGGTAAGTAATCTCTTTATAAACCACTTTGTATGTGTCCTTTTTTATTTGTACTTTTTCAAACGAACATTTATGTCTTTTTATATTAAAATTGTAAGATATAAAAATCTATATTTTTTTTTCCTGGGTATTTTGTGAATCTACCTTAAGTCCGGCAGCCAATAAGCTGAATCCGTGTATCAAAATGACAATTTTAGAACCAGCATTTCAGTCTCAGTTGAAGATGCCATTGTAATTAATCACTTCTTTTTTTGTTTTTAATTCCTTTTGTATTGGAGAAAAATATCTAAAATAATTTCAGCAACTTGAGACTGGTAATGGCTTTATTTAAAACAACTCTTCAAAGAACACTTACTATAATAAGCAATATTTTGAAACTATAATCAGAAACAATGTAAATCAAAAGCTGTTTCTTGAGAAAATTCCTTAACCACAGTCTTTCAAATTTATATGTAAAGTTATCATCATAAAAAGATTTATGAAGAGAAATTAAAGTTACTTTAACTTGAATTTCTCCTCATAAATCTTCTTTTTTTTTTTTAATCATTTCACCCCAAGTAAGGTAGTAAAGCCACTAAGACGCAAGGGGTTACTGAACATTAGAGAATAAGAGAAAAAAAAAGAACTATTAAGGAGAAAGAACAATAAAAGAACAGGAATTAAGAAGACAGAAGATGATGATTGACATTGCATTTAAATTTTTGAAGATCAAAGTTGACTGGGAAGTAGAAAGCTGGAAGAGAGTTACACAAGTGAGAAGTGCAAGAGAAAAAAACTGTTAGCATAAAACCTATGATTACTTACTAGCCATTTCAACTGTAAAACGATGAGATCTTGCCACCAATTTAGTACTGTGCTTAAAATCATAAAGTCTACTTTCCAAATAGGAAAGTTAATCAGAACAATTAAGCATGAAAGTATTTAGAGTAAAGGCACAGGGAAGCTACGTTATGCTGGTGGGAAAGTAACTGAAGCCAAGGTGCCAATTCAGGACCAATAACATTGCAAATTCTTCTTAGGATTTTATCATGAATCTCTAAATATATAGCAGAAGCACCAGGCCAGATGTGCCAGCAATATTCAAAGCAAAGACAAATTGTAAACTTATAAATATGTAAGATAGATTCTGTTGGCTTCATGAAGAAATCTTAAGATTTATGAAAAAAATTAGATGCAGTTTGTTTTACATGTTTGGAAATTTCAAACTGTCTTTGCTGCATTGGAAACTAATAGGTGTGCCAACAAATGTTTACTGTCAGGGAAACTCTTTGAAAAATTATGGAAAAATTTATTGAAACTTGAATTTAAAAAAAACAAACCTAACCTTAATAATTATTAAGAAAAAAAAAAAAAAAAAAATGGTGCTTTCTAAATTGTTCAAAACTAAAATTGACTTAGTATGACTTATGGTATGCATTATCATTTTGCTTTTGAAACTAATTCTCCTATATCCAGTTGCTAATTTTAATTATAAACTCAGCTGAAAGATATTAAGCAATTGAAACTGATTTTTGTTTATTGTTATTATTATTTTTTTTTATTAAATGACAGCCATCATTTAATGATCTTTTAATTCATCTTCAGCTCCTGGGAATGTGATAGATCATGTTATTATTGAACGCCAAGCAAAATCTACAGTGGTATTTTCTGAAGGTGCAAAAGAAGCATACATTGGATATATGACAATAAAAGTGAGTAAGATCAACATGAGTTTTAATTATACATGATCTTATCTCATGGATATAATAATTATATGAGATATTTTCTCAAATGGTATTGCAAATTTATCATTAGGCACAGTGATTTAATAACAGTAACAATCATAAATAAATTTTCTTTTGTTTTTTTAATATTTTCCAAATTTTGGTTCATAGAATTCTCAACATTCATTACAGTATTTTAATGTCACTAAATTTGTTTTGACTTGAGATTTGATAGTGTCTATATCTAATATCTGCAAAACTATTGAGAGAATTTTTTCCTTTCAGTTTTCTCCTGATAGTAGCTCATCTGTTCCTCATCACAAACACTATGCGCTTGAAGTTCAAGACAACTGTTCACCTACCATTGATCACTGTAGAATTAAGAGTACATCAGTGGGTAAGTTAGCAGTTCTTTTATATATTTGATTTTTGCATAAATTCAGAATTTTGCACATACTTTAGCTGAATATACTTTTTCAAATCTTAAAATTGAAATTTGTTAGTTTTTTTTTTTTCGTTTTGTTTTGTTTTTTTGTTTCAGTTAATTTTGATAAAGCTTGAAAAGTTAATCTTCAAAAATTTAGCATTGTTCAATTAAAAATGCCGGAATGGACAACTGGGAGTTTGAAAATTTTTTTTAAGGTCATTACAAAAATATGTTTTGTTAACATAGTTACTATATTAACCAATTGAATTGTAGAAGAAATTGAAACATTTAGAAATCATCCTAATTAATGATCTATAAGTGAGAATTTCATAAGTTTAGGCAAACATAATGTAAAGTGTAATTAAGAAACTTGATTGCATTTCAAATTGCAAAAACCAATTTTGTAAATCTTGTTTTCTTTTTTTAGTTGGTGCTGCTGTCTGTGTCTCAGGTATGGGTGCTGACCCTCATCTCAAACAATGTATTATTAAAGACTGTGAGAATGTGGGACTATATGTCACGGATCATGCACAGGTGAACAGAAATATTTACCATGGTTCATCTCTCTCATTGTTTTACTTTTTATATAAAATGTTTGGTTGAAGCTTTCTTCAGTTTCAATTGTCTTTTAATTTCTTTGACAAATGCATTTATTTTAACACTTGCAATATAGGAATTGCACTATTGTAAAGGTTTGTGCTGCTAGTAATTCTTTCATTAAATTCAAAGGTTATATACACAATGGATTGCTCAGTATAAATAAACTGAGTTTTGTAGTGCCTGCTTAGACTAAATGGAGAGTTTTTTTAATTTAGTTTTTACATGGTTATTGTCTGCTTTTATTTGAAAATGAACAGTTTAAAAAAACACTAGTATGTATAAAGAACATCAAAAAGCTTATAATTTGTTTTAAACTGAGATGATTATAATAGCTAGAATGAAGTCATGCAAGATGTTACAGTTTTTAATGTGTGATCACCATCTAAGAGAGCTGCAAATGAAAAGTAAAAATGACTATATATTCAGTCTGTTGATGTAAATGCACCAAGTGAAATGATTGGATACATTGAAACAAAGTGTAGATTGATTGTGGTATTGAGAAACTAAACAAATATGATACTGTATCTTATTGGATTTAGTTCTTACATTGAGAAACATTAATGCTATCAAATAAAATTTCTTTTACTGATTTTGTGAGATGATATTGACAAGAAGGAAATGGTTATCAATACTTCGGAGTACTTGAGATTCAACAATGTCATTGCAAGAAGCAGCAAACTTGTTTTTAATTTTCTTTTCTATTTTTAACTAGAATAATGGAATAAGGTGGCAAATTGTATTGATTTCTTAAATCAACATTTATTACTTCTTTCCTTTTTATTATTGTTCCTCTCTTTGGTCATATTTTCTAATGAGACACATGATTTGCTCAATTTGTTTATCTTGGATTAAAAAGTAATGGCTGAAGTTATTTATACATTTTTTTCATAAATTCTCTCATTGATATCTGTCCATTAAGTGTGTAATTATAGATTTGTAAAATCTAAATTGTTTTACATAAAATTTTAAAAAAAAGAAAAAAATGGATTGACTTTATTAAAAATTGTTGAGATGATAGCATTTTGAGCGAAATGAATTTTCAAAATGATTAGCATTTATAACTCTTGATAGGAACGAGAAGTAATTTTGATTTTGCTTTCTTGACAAAAATTTAAAAAACATTTTGGTCTGGTAGATTCTTATAGTAATTACAGAAAAGATATTTTGTTTTTTAATGTTAATGTTTTGATATTAGATTCTTTAGATTTTGATATTAGATTCTTTTGTCTTGTAAGTGTTTCTTCCAGGAGGAGAAGACAGTCTTGGGTGATGAATTAAAAAAAAAATCTTATACTTTTATAATTTTACAAAAATGAGCTGATTGTTCTTCATTTTTCCAGACCAGATTTAATAAATGAATAAAAGATAATTATTTCCTATATAAAAATGAAATTATAGAAAAAAAATGTTCTAACTTTTTGTGTTGATAGACTTAAGTGCATTCAACTGAAGACTTGATATTTATTGTGAAAAAATTACGCAATTATGGCACAAGGCCGAAATGGAGTGGGGGTTGAGGCTGGTCATCACTAACTATCTTATACCTAGCTAATCCGATTCACAACCCATTCATACATTACAATTTCCACATTCACCATAAGAACTCGTCCGTTACCGATCAATCCTCCATACACCATAATACCGCATCCTCTCAAGGGGGACCTACAAAACGTGCCCCATGCCATAAAAATATAATGATTATATATGTACAATTAAAAATTTACGGATGAATGAAATGAAAGTGGAGGAAGATGAACCCAGTAAGAAACTAAAATGATACACAAAAGTAACTAAACATAACTGATGTTAGTAGGGCCTGTCCAACCCTCAAAAATGAGAGGCTGCTGTATTCTGCACATTTGGACAAAATCAAAAAGCTCTCTCGTTAAGGGAGTGGGAGAAGGATAAAAAATTATACAGCCATGGGAAAATATAAAGCTGGCCCAGTCGAGATAAAAGGGGCCAAAAACAAACTGGGGAGGTTGGGAATCTCAACCTGGATCATAACCAAAGATGTGGCCAGGGAAAGGCCGGGGACAACACTTACATTAACTAAGTACACAAAAGGTTGTCTAACCTAACCAAGGGGAGGGCTCCACAGGAAACCACCCTGATGTGATGTAGGCTTGACCTAAAAGAGAAAATCAAGGCTAGCCCCGTTCAAACGAACCAAGTTCACCTCAGTCACCCACCTTTGGCTGAAGACTGTTGAATGCAAGAGTTTTCTATCAGTTCTAATCTTCATTTTGAGCTGATGCTCAAAGAATCAGATCAGATCCTGATGAGAAAGACAGATACCCCGCAAGACTTCCTCCTGTCGTGTCATCCAAATCACCATTCAGGCAGTGGCCAGCAGCATCAGAAACACCATCTGTTTCACCCCGGAATACGGGGGTGACATATTGTTACATGCGTATGCGTGATCAATGGTAGAAGGCGTGTGAAGCCGTTTCTTCTTCTGTTTCACCAGGCCCCATATGAAGACCTTGTCACTGAGAGACAGCCGATTCTGGGTCAATCGCCAGGTAAGCGAAAACTCAAGGTTACTGAGATAATCTGCTGCTGGCTCCCAAGACCAGTAAGAGCGAAACTCCTCCTCCGACAAGTTGAGCTCCTCACGTAGGGAATCCTTCGCAACCCCCTCCACTAGAAGATGATAGAAGACCTTCCTAGGCTGTGAAAGGTCTTTGGACCAAGGAACAGCCAACAAGGCCGACCAACACTTGCAAAGGAAATCCGATTGAACCCGGGGTTTACGATGGCGCTCAACCCGTGGGGGGGGGGACTGATAGTAAGGCAAGGGAACACGTCCCTAACAATCCCCGTCATAATCAAATCTCCTGTCAATGCGTGGCGTAGGAAAGCCAACCTTGAGGCGAGTTTGTGGCTCGCCAAGTGTGGCATTCCCAGCCCCCCATGACACGGACGTTGTGCACAGACTC
This sequence comes from Acanthosepion esculentum, assembly GCA_964036315.1. Classification (NCBI taxonomy): domain Eukaryota; kingdom Metazoa; phylum Mollusca; class Cephalopoda; order Sepiida; family Sepiidae; genus Acanthosepion; species Acanthosepion esculentum. The sequence goes on along the minus strand of OZ038512.1, from coordinate 53,615,667 downwards.
GTCTAGCGTCCCCTCCATAAAATGGAGGATAGCGAGCGCTCGAGCGCCTTCTGATGGCCTTTACAGAGAGGAAGTACAGACAATCGATAAAGGACAAGATGGAAAATGTATGTAGCACACACCTCCGCCCTGCCCTTCACGGACAACTGAAGACTCTATACTGAATGATAAATGACTTTCTCATTATAAAATTAAAGAAATATAGCATCAAATCAATGACATTATTAGATGATTAAATTTGATCTGTTTAAAAGAACTTTTATTTGTTGACTTGGTTTCTTTTAAAACATTTGTTTACAGCTACCATTTAGTTTTTTGATACTGAGCAGGTTATTTGATTTTTTTTTTTTTTTTTTTTTGTAATTTAAAAAAAATAGTAAAATTATTGAAATTTATTTGAATGTTTTTTTTTGTTTTTTTTTCTCTTTCTTAGGGTACCTATGAAGATAATGAAATTTGTGGAAATGCTTTGGCAGGGATCTGGGTAAAAAATCATGCCAATCCAGTGATGAGACGGAATCACATCCACCATGGCAGAGATGTAGGCATATTCACTTTTGATAATGGATTAGTAAGTTACTCTCTCTCTCTCTTTTTTTTCTTTTTTTTTTTTTTAAGTAAATATAAAAATGTACAAATTGTAAAGCTTTTTACAATTAATTTGAAACTCATTGGTAAAGTCCAACTGCAATTGATAATGTTTACTAAAAACACATTGTCTGCTTCAAAACAAGAACATATCCTTCTGCCTATGTTTAAAACTGATATGGGCACTATATTAATTGTTCAATGTCTTCATTGTTTGTCCTTCTTTCACAAGGAAACAGGAAAGCACATATAACAAGATAGTAGAATATGATTGGCTAATTAAATACTTCACTTATACAAATTCCTACCCACTAGCTCTTTTAGACACCACTTCAAACACACAATTTTGGAGAGAACATTAACTTAATATGGACTATTATTTATTTTATTTCTATATATTTTTTAATGGGATGAAAACTGTGTCTACATCATCTGTCTTTTTGCACTCAACTTCTGCAAATTCAGTCTTTTCCTGATCCCTATCACATCTACTTCAATATTGTACCACTGTCTCATTGCGGTTCGCCTTTTCAACCCTCCCTAATATAGTCACTAATGTTCACTAATTCTTCCCATGAATTTTGAATTCACTCTTAATGGAAATTTTTGTGGTTCAAGAGCTTGGGGACGAGTGGATTCTGATTGTCATAATTGCTCTGGCTGAGTTTCGGTTTCAATTCAATCATTGTTGTCTTTTTCTTTATCACTTATCAACTTACTTATTTGTACTATGAGTTATTTTGCATTATTGTTTGTGACTACACTTGATGTTGAATAACTGATCTGTGTTATTTTAGTCCCTTTCTAAGGGATGGTGTATCCTCTGAATGAATTGTGCCTCTTTGTGGATTCTTGCATATATTCCAACCATCTTGAATTATACCCTTTTCTGGAGCAAGCCATTTGTTACTTCCATTGTGCTGGTAGAAGACATTTTCCCTTAGTAAGAGTACTTCTGTTACTCTAATCTGATGTCATAATGCTCTGCAGATGTTGTCACCAGTTTTACACTGTATAAAGGCTCTTCTTACTGAGTCCATGGTATTTTAAAGAGGTCCTTAGAATTTCACTAGAAGTTACAGCTTGCAGTACTGGAAACTTCTCTGTCGTGATATTGGGTAAATTTGGGTTCTTACCCAAAACAAGTTGATAGCTATTGAAACTATTTCACATCTGTAAGGAACTTTTTGTAACATTTGCACAAGCAAGGAATGTTTTTCCATTCATAGAGGCATTTTCTTCTACTAAAATTTCAAACATTCTGTCAATAATTTGATTTCTTTAACCTAAGCTATTACTTCATCTACTTGCACCAGGAGTTGAGTTTATGATATTAAGTAGACTTGCCATTTCATGCATTTCATCAAAGTGATTTCCTTCCATGACTCCCCATCCTGCATCAATCCAGTGCTGCAGAATATTTTCTGATACTCTTTTTGTGGTATTTTGGTTAATGAACACTGAGACACCAAGCCTAGTGAATATATTAATTATATACAGGATATATTTTCCTTTCCAACTCTTCAGATCAGTTGCTACTTTCTCATTCATCTACTTGCCAAGTTGGTGTCTTTCTATAAAGTTTGCATATTTTAAATATAATCTTAAATCTAATTCATTTATTTGAGGTACTCATCAATCCAGCCTCTAGCATTTTTCAGAATTGCTTTTAATCAATGGATGGATGAATTGCCAATGTAATTTCAGAATAGCTTTCTTTCAATTTGTTGAAGCTAACTCAAGACAATATTGTGAACCTCTTCAATGTTTACACTCATTTTTCTGTCTAGTGAGATGCAATAATCGTCACTTGATGTATAGTTTAAATTGCACCTCTGTGCCAAATAATTACAACATGGGAATAGCCAAGTTCACTTCATTAACTTCAGCAATAACATCTTTACCAGTAATTTCATGAGGTGACCAACGAAACATGTGGGATTTGAATTGTTCACCTCCACCAAATTTAAATAGTTTTTGACTCGCCACCTTTGTTATACTTTCTCTTTCACTTTCTGAGAGACTGTCAAGTAAACACTGCAACCACCTTTACAGTAAACAGTTTAAGTACAGGCTGTATTATCAAAGACTGCACAGTTAATTGCTTCTTCACCTCGGCACTCCGTTTCACCTTTGTATCCTGTGAATAGCACCACCTTTTCTGCCGGGTTGTTAAATCATTTTTGTAAGAACGTCCATGTGTTTTCACAAGGTGATGTGATATGATCCATATTGATGACACAACAAGAGATAGCCACTGGGCCGTTTTGGATTTATGGTTTGCTATATTCATTTACCTTTGTCAAGTTCACTACTCTTTGCTTTTTGGTTTCTTTAATTTGAAGACCTTCTGAACCCTTTAGGCCAGCTGTGTTTTCTTGTGTATTGAGATTTATCCATGACCATGACTTCCTGGGTTGTGAGAAATGCTGGATCTAATTTTATTGCTGCAGTGATGCAAAGCCTTTGAACTTTTTAAGAGACTTCTTTGCTTGGTCAAATAAATTCTTTCTTTCTTTCAAAATTTATTCCTGATAAAGTTAAAAAATATTTTCTATAAATGTAAAGATGATTTTGAAACTATCCTCTTTTTTTTTCTTTTTTTTTTTTAACATAATCTAGTTTCATTTTTTTCTATGACATGTTTTCATATCATAGTTAAGTCATTCTCAGGCAGTAGTGACAAGGCATTTCCCATTTTGCTGGTTTTTTTGCCAATTCCATTATTTCATTCCTCATTTCAATTTATATCTTCCATCTCTCAAATGTTTTCTGTCTACTTTTGAAAATGGGGGTTTAACTTTATTGCTATGATGTACAAAAGTCTCTGAATGCCAATAATTTCTTGTCAGTATGCTACCACTGTTAAATGTCCACATTAACATTTGTACTCAGAAGTTTAATACTTATATGATTTCTCTCATCCAAAGTTGAGTTTGACATTGTTGTCTCTCTATTCTTTAGAAATTAATAGAATTTCTTCTGTCTAATAATATAAAACAATCATCCTAATCAACTGAAGAAAATTTCTGTATAAAAATAATTCTATTTGTTAATCTCAGAAAGGAGGATTTGTCATCTGGATTATTATAATATGATTTTTTTTGTTTCTTAATGAAAAGCCAGGCATTACAAATATGAATTAATGAAATTTGTAGACTTTAGACTGAAAAAAAATTGATTGTCATATCTAAAGTAAAGAACCCAAACTTTTTACTAGTTTTCATGAGATTGGTAAAATTTTGGATATACTATTATGTCCAACTAATTACAAACTCAGTACTTAACGATAAATGAATTGTTATCACATTTTCACTTTTTAGTAGACAATGACATCATTATATTTTTTTCTGATGTTAATTTGAGTATATAAATGTGGAAATACAGTTGAGTTCTGCTTCAAATTAGAAGTACATCTTTAAATAATGTACTCTTCTTTTAAAGGGATTCTTTGAGAGTAATGATATCCATAACAACCGTATTGCTGGATTTGAGGTGAAAGCTGGAGCCAACCCAACTGTTATGCGGTGTGAAATCCATCATGGTCAAACAGGTGGAATATATGTCCACGAAAATGGTCGGGGACAGTTTATTGAAAATCGCATTCATTCCAACAATTTTGCTGGTGTATGGATTACTTCAAATAGTGATCCCTCAATTAGGTAATATCTTTTTCTTTCACAGATTTATTTGTTTTTGTTTTTTTGAAAGGTGGATTATGAATTTCTTAACTGATTTTTTTTAATTTTATTTTTTTTAAAGATTTATTTCAATTTAGTAGTCTTTTTAATTGACAATTATAAATAAATCATTATTTTTAAGAAAAGAACAGGAACTGTTAACAATTGCACATATATTTCCTTTATTTACATCTGTAAATTTATAGACAAATTCAAGATGAAAGGAGTCTGATAATTTTATAATTTTAATCTTTTGTAGAAAAAATGAAATATTCAATGGTCATCAAGGTGGTGTCTACATATTTGGAGAGGGAAGAGGTTTGATAGAATATAATGATATTTATGGTGAGTACTGATCAATAATTTTTGACAGGCTATGAATTGTTTCACTTGAATTTTAGTCCATTTTTGATCAATGTAATAAACATGCAAATTAATTATCAGCTAAAACGACATACTTATTAACCCCCCCCCCCCCTTTTTTTTTTAAATCATTTCACTCCAGGCACGGTGATAATACTACTAGGACACAGGGGGTTACAAAGAGTGAAAGAGAATGAGAAGACTTTAGTCAGGAAAAGACAATAAAGGAAGAGGATTTCAGGAAGACAGAAAATTCCAGAGAAGCGAGTAATTGGAAAGGTGTTCCATAGGTGTTAAGTGCAAGAAAAGTGGTGGTTGTATCTAGCTAGTTCAACAGTAAAACAGGGAGACCTAGTTGCCAATTTAGTAGCACACTTAAATTCATGTAGTTGAGGCACTAAGGAAAAAAAATCGTCAGAACAGTTGCCATGAAAATATTTGTAGAAAAGACAGAGGGAAGCCACATCATGATGAGAAAGTGATTGAAGTTTAATTGAAAGCAGTTTTGTTTTGGAGGTGTTAAAATTTATGAGCCATTTGTTGCCCCAGTTAATCACTGATTGTGAGGTCCTTTTTGAGAGCAGTTGCCAGGTTTACTTTGTCAGATCTGTCAGACTTTGTATTAAGACAGGAGTAAATAGTTGCATCATCTGCATAAATGCCTAGTAGGGAACTGATGACATTGGGAAAATCGTTGAAGATTAGAAACATCATAGATCCAAGTATAAAGCCCTGGGAGACCTCTGTATTAATATAAAATTAATTAGAAGTGTATCCGTTCAACACGGCCTTTATTACACAATTTAAGAACGATTGGATTAAGCCAAATATATGTCCAGAGACCCTGTAGCCTTTGAGCTTGTGGAGAAGGCCAACATGTCAAACCCTGTAAAACACCTATGACATATCTACAGCCACAGTTCGAGCTTCACTGTTCTTATCTAAACCTTGATAGACAAATTCAGTGATGGCCGTTAACACATTGGCACTAGACCTGGTGAAATGGAAACCATATTGTTTGTTCAAAATTAGGCTGTGGGAAGTAAGATACTTAACCAATTTGGTGTTAATTAGAGCCTCGGGTACTTTGCTAAAAAGCAGTAAGAGACTAATAGGGCAATAATTTGAAGGGGTCAGAAGGTTCCCCGAACTCTTAAAAAAAACAGGAAAACTTCCAACAAACTGGAAAGCAAGAAGCAGTGAGGCATTTGTTGTAAAGTTTGGAGCGAATAGGAGCTTGTTCAGGAGCACATTCCTTTAAGTTGACTGCAGTGATACCATCAAATCTGCGTGCCTTGTGTGGATCTAATTTAGAACTGGTAGCAGAAATCGAGGACGGAATATATTTGCACATATACTCAATGGAGCCTCTGTTCTAAGGTAAAAATCGGGCAGATACTCCAGATGAGTTGAATGTAAAGTTGGAAGAGAATTTCTGAGCAAAGCACACCGTTTTATCTGCTATAGATATCAATACTTCAAATTGCTTGAAGAGAGAACTGATTGAAAATTTGCTTTTGTTCAACACACTCTTGTAGATCCACCAGTAATCTCTAGAACCAAACTTGTGAGAGGCTATATGGTGTCTCCTTCTATCAGCAAATAGTGACTTTGCTTCTTTGAGGACACACTTGCACTCATTACGAGCAATGATAAAGAGGCTTCTTATAACAATAGGACCTGTCGCTTTGGTATAACTAGAAGTGATTCCTGTGAGCTATAGTAGTTGAATGGAGAACGAAGGAGAATATTGTGGTTTCACTTGGTATTTCCATGCTGGTACAAAAGAATCAGTGCCAGATTTCACTCAGGAAGTGACCCCATTAGCACATTTCTCAATAGGATGATTAAAAATATAATTCCAAGGGAGCATCATGAAGAAAATCACAAAACTAGTCTCAGTCAGTGTGTTGATAACAGAAAGATGTTCAAGATTAACAAGAGGTTCATGACTGATGGGAGAGTGGAAAGTGATATTTGTAGACACTACTGTGTGGTTGGATTTACCAAGAGGACAGAGCTGCAGAGTACCAAATAAGTCTGGTGAGCAGGTAAGGAAGAGATCAAGTAGAGAAGTGTGTCCATCAGAATTACTGGAGGCAACTCGGCGGGGAGAAGTCTGCTATTTGAGTAATAGAGAAGCTCAAGATCTGGATGCCAGTGAGGTTGGTAGCAATTCCATGGTGCAGAAATTGGTACGAATACAACGAATGTTGGATAAGGAAAGGCTGAGGGAATTCGGTGTTTTTGGCGAGCTGGTTTAGGTTTATTTGGTTTATTGCTTTTGGTCATGGCATATCTTTAAAGGTGGGAAAAGACAAGAATAATAATAGCTGCTGGTTGTCAAATGTAACATGAGCTGGCTGGGAATTGGCGCATACTGCAACATAGTGTGACCTCAGGGTTGCCCACTGGAAATGCTTCCAGGCACACCTATCTTTGAATTTTAGCCCATTTTTTATCAATGTAATCAGCATACAAAACAAAGTTAATTATCAGCTTTACAACTTTTTTCGGCATTAATTTCTATTAAGTTTTCCTATGTGTTCTTACCTTCTGAATAAACAGAGTGGGGGTGTGACACCCAACTCCTCCTCTGTCCTGGTCAGGGCACCGTTTGTGATACCCGTACTGGTCGCAGCGCACTTGTGACACCCAACTTCTTTTTCAGGCACGACGCCAAAATGTGACGTCGGTCCTTTGTGACGGGCTAACCCTGGGACATCGGTTGAAGTCTTGCTGGGTTCTAGCACCAACTTGTCGTACTCGGCTCGCTTCCAACGCCTGGTCACCGAAGCAACTGCTTTGATCTCGATTCAACCTACCCACGTTGTGATTTGATCTTAGGTTGACGAGATCAATCAAACGTCGGGCCGTAGTGCCAGCCGAATCCGGGTCAAGGTGATACTGCACAATAAATGTAGACAAAAAAAACAAAAGCACAAACAACAACTTCAAGGCGAGCTACTGGTTAGGAATAGTGATTAATTTTATGTCGGTTTGTTGAGTTACAGGAGTGCGTCTCTCTCTTTCTCTCCCAGCCCGAAGAAAAAAAAAAGTGGATTGTAACACTTTTGCGTTCCTTAACTAGTTCTGGATATCTGGATGGCGAATATAAGTCATACTTCTATAATTTGTTCTTGGTTAGAAGTCTAAGTCGGAAACTTGTTTTGGTGGAAAATCTAAAGTCGGACTTCAACAAATTTGTTCTTGGTTAGAAGTCTAAGTCGGAAGGCATGGAATCGTGCGGTCACCTGTGCGAGGCGCGTCTCTCTCTTACTGTACTGGCTGTACTCTTCACTCACTGACTGGACTCTCTCTGTCTCGACTTCTGACTCACTGTCTGGACTCAACCCGACTCGACTCAACTCTCCCCGAAACACCCGTAGATGTTTGCTTATATGGACGCCGATCAAAACCTGGCGTGGGGTCGGACGTGGTGTGGCCACCACGTTGATTTCAAATCCCCAATAAGGATTTTCTTTGTTTTCGGCCAAAAATAATTATCATTTTCCGTATTTGGAAATCTTATTCCACTCCCACCCTCTTCTGCTCTCATATGGGTATCTCACCATACTTTAGAGGGCGTCAACGGTTTTCCCACTTCCTCGCAGTAACATCTCATACCTATCCTCTCAATGGGCGGTGGCAGGCCTCCTCTCTGCGTCACATGATCATCTCCGCCTGGCTATTCGGCCAATAGGCGTCAACTGATAATCTCAATTTTTATCCAACTTCACGGGACATGTTTTTTCTCAACCCAGTTTCTCCGTCAACATTAAGTGGACAATTCTTTTTGGCGAAATTGGGTTAATTAAAATACCCTAACATAGCCTTCGTTATCACAAACGAACTTAAACAAAATGCAGATGTCCTGTCCAGGCGACATCTCAATCCAGGGCTCTGTGTGCGGTCGGCAGACGACCCATCAACTACTGATAACACAAGTTCGTCATCCTGACACAGCCAATGTTTTATCTGCCCAGAAGCTCTGGTATCCCTCAAAAAATGACCATCAGAATTTTCCTCATTCCACCACCCAAAACAGCATCGCTTTTGTGGGTGGCATTTTTTTCTTCTCTTATCATCTAAGTTGTTAAGTCTTGTCCCTCTGTTTCTTTCTCTTCTTTCTCTCTTTCCTTCTTTTGTCCTCGCAGATAATTTGGCATATCTCAGCATCACACTTCCGCGAGAAAGTAAAGTGGTTATCTTGAATCGCACTTGAAAATAACAAAACAAAAAATCTTTTTTTTTTCACCGATACTCTGTTTGGGAAAATAAAACAAAAAGAATAATGCTCAGTATGTCTTTCGTTATATCTATCGGTGTAAGTAATCGCTCAGTATGTCTTTCGTTATATCTAACGGTGTAAGTAATCGCTCAGTATGTCTTTCGTTATATCTATCGGTGTAAGTAATCGCTCAGTATGTCTTTCGTTATATCTATCGGTTTAAGTATCCCCGTAATTAACTTCTGTGGTTAATTAATTGATTAATTAACCTGCCGTTCCTAAATAGTGTTACAGGGGTATCAAATAAGAGGGATGCTCTTTCAATTTCTCCAAATTTAATAAACTGGGATTTCAAATATAGAAGCTCTTTTTTCCAAAGATAGAAAAATAATTTAAAAATGGGCTGGAACAACTGGGTGCACTATCAAGATCAATAAACATTCATTTTTCACAACATGCTTTGTTTACTGTCATGGAATTTTAATAAATGGAGGTGAGGGGTTCAAATAAAGTGCAGAGGTGCAACTTTAATTTTTAAAAACTTCAATGTACATACTCACTTCACCCTATTTTAGAGATTAGAGCATGATTTAATTAAAAATAAATTGTCATTTGTAAAATGCATTTATTAAAATCTTTTTTCCTGGTATTAGTGAATACTAATTTGATGTCAAGAAAGATTTAAGAGATTTTAAACAAATTGCACACCAAGAAATGTAAGGTTAAAAGTGCAATTGGGAAAGAGGAATTCAATTTGAAAGCAATTGAATTTAAATGAATCAAAGATGTAAATAATAAAAATAACATTAACCAATTCAAACTATGCAAGAAATTCATTGTGGTCATCATGGAAACTTTATAGGTGTGTGTATGTGTTCAAAGATGTTAACATAATTTGAAAATCATTTAATAATGAAAACTACAACATTGATTTGAAGAATATTCCTACCAGAAGACAATTTCAGAGAATCAACAAACTAAAATGGTGTCCGGTTTCAAATAGAAAGATTTTAGTCTAATTACTTTATTAAAAACAACTTCACCCTTTTGACCTTTGTTTTATTTGAGCATTTAACTAATTGCCTCTGAACTAAATCATTGTGCCTTATCAGCTTTGTTTTTTAATTTTCTGTCAATATTCAGAATAAATAAATAAATTGGTTCATTTTACTTTTGGAACAAGAACAGTGAGCACTGAAATCCAAGGTGTTTTGTGCCATTCCATCAATAGAAATGAAGCACATGAACAGAAAAATAACAAAACTGTTGTCTTATTTGTACAAAAGATTTGGATTCTTTCAATTTGTTTAGATATTAAGGACATTAATCTAGCTGACTGAGATTTTTTTCTCTCTCTCTCTTTTCCGGGTTGAATATTAAGAACTTCTTGGATATTAAAAGAAGGCTTCTTTTTCTCTTTGCTGACTCCTCATCATTATGTGTCATGTCTCTCCAGGACATGGGTGATCATGGCTCTCCACACCTTCCCGTCCTTTGTAGCTCTAAGCACTGTTTGACTCTTTACCATCCCTTCTTACCCCTTCTTTGCCATCTATTCACATATTGGTAAGTTGCTTGCTGTTTCCTTCTACTCCTCCTTCCCTCAATATATTCAATTTTCTAAGCTGTTCTTCCTTATAATGTGTCCCTGAAATTCCAACTCTCTTTTTAATTGTAAGTATAAATGCCTTTTGAGTTCTCATTTTCTTTAGAACTTCCAATTTGCTAATATGTTCTGTCCATGGTATTTGTCTTCCCATCACTGACTCTATTTGGTAAAAAGCTATGATTTTCAAGACTATCTCTGCTTGAAAAGTTGACAGTATCTTTTTCCTATTCTTTACCCCAGTTGGCTTTCTGCCAGATGAAATTAAAATTGGTAAATGTCTACATGAATGTAACTTATTTTCTTTGATATCTCTTTTGGTACAGGATTTCTTTATACAATTTTTGAAGTATATTTGTTTAAACCTTTCCAAATCTCGTATTGAACAGAGTGAAGATCAGGTATATTCTATTTTTTTTTTTCTTCAGGGAATGCCTTAGCAGGGATTCAAATACGAACAAATAGTAACCCAATAGTACGGCATAATAAAATCCACCATGGCCAACATGGAGGTATTTATGTGGTAAGTATGATTGTTGTTATTAAAAGATTTCTTCAGATTAAAAAAAAAAAAATCATTGAATATTTTTGTTTTAATGAAATTGCATTATGTTAAAACATTCTTTAGATTTGACATTTCAAGTCAAAACTGAATTATCATTCCTTGAATGTAGATACCCACATTTTAAAGAAAATTATACAAAGTTTTTTTTTTTTTTTTTTAACATTTCCAATTAAATAAGCATCAAATATAAAAGAGTTTGATATTTTTAATAAATTGAATCCATTCATGAGAAACAATTGACACTAATTTTTATTAGAATTCTCTGTTCATAAGCTACATTGCTAAAAGGTGTGTCCATTTACAGAAATTTTTTCTTTCCAGAAGTATTTCAGATAGCTATCAATTTAAATATGGCATTCTTGAATAAATCTTTAAAACTTTAATGAAAAAGTTACAGTGTATCGAGGTGGTTAATGTTCATTGAATCTGCTGCTTTTAAATAACTCATTTGACATTAAATCCTTTTAGGCACTGTGTGTGTATATGTGTACCTTTGAATGGTTTTAAATAATGTTGAGTAAATTTCAAAACAGCTGGATTTAAAGTAATTGCTTCTGTCTGACCTTTTAACATCAAATACTAACATTTCTCTGAGTGACAATTGTCAAGAAGAATATAATACTGATCCCATTGTTAATCTCTAAAGGAATTTGTAGCTTAACAAATAATATACAAATCTGTATATTTTGAAATGTGCATGTCAAACTCAAGTGAACTTTTCTACTTGATTCCGTTCTTACAACTGCAACTATTGAGATTCCTTACACTTTAAATTTTTGTTTTCTCAGCATTGTATTTCTCTCCATGTTAAAAAAACAAAAAAAATATTTAATGCTTAAAAAAGATACTTTCTGAAAGTAGCTAAAGCCGAGATAATAGTATCGATAATGAAAGTAAAAGGAACAAATCGTTGGACATTCCCAGATATCTTTTTTTGCCTGTGTCTCATCAAAATCAAATTAATTATAAAATAACCATTATTCCTTATCTGACTACTATTGTTTATTTTTATAAAAAAAAGCTTAAAAACATTAAACTATATATCAAGTCTTTGCATGTTTCCCTTTCTACTTTCTTAGAAAATTTGTTTTGAACAAGAAGAAATTTTAATTTTATTATAAAGATTCTGACTAATATTTTTGTATTTTTTAATAAATAGCTTATTAAATTTGTAAAAGCCTTTAAAAATGTTGCTGATATAGCAATTATTTATATATATTGTTTAATGTTAACATTTCTCCTGTCGAATTTGGTCTGTTTTCCAGCATGAAAAAGGTCAGGGTTTAATTGAAGAAAATGAAGTGTATTCAAATACATTGGCAGGTGTGTGGATTACAACTGGTAGTCAGCCAATACTTCGCAAAAATAGGATCCATAGTGGAAAACAGGTTTGCTGTTGATTTTTTATCCTTTTTGAATAGGCAATGGAATACTTGTGTTATGAAGTATTAGAAAGTTTCAAAAACTTCAATGTTTTCTTTGCATTTCTTTTTCTATTACATTACCAACCTTTGTGCTCTTCATCACCTTCTCATTTCCCAATATTTTCACAGTAACATCAATCAGCCAAGTGACAAATTTTACATTTGTATTAATCATATATATATATAAAAAATAAGGAAACAAAAACTTCATCCATTTATTATTTATAACTTGCTAACACAGAAAAAGAATAGAATAAAAATAACCTTATAATAATTATTACCAGATCTGGTTTGGCCTTGTCTGACCCTTTTTAATTTCAGGATTTTTTATATACCCTTATTATTCAAAGATTAGTTAAAAAAGATGAAAACTTCATTATCAATTGTGCTGATCTTGTTTCAGTTTCAATTTTCTTTTTTTGATGCACAAAGTTTTCATTAAAACAAATATATCTAATATTAACTTTGATAGGACACAATACTAAAATCATTTTTTTAGAACCCTTCTTAAGAATCTCAAGAATTATTATTTTGATGGCGATTATCTTTGCACTTGCAAAATATTCAATTTCCATCTGAGTTTGATGTGTCACAAAAAATATAATTTTTGAAAATTACTGATTGAATCCAAATTATCTT
>OZ038512.1:53470071-53597571 GCA_964036315.1 Acanthosepion esculentum | reverse complement strand
TATGCATGCATAATTTCAAAATCAACCCACTCCTAGTTGATCTCTTGTTTTCCTATTAGCTCATATACCATTTGGCAATGATCCATAATATTATGTATGGTCTTAGTCTCAGGTATATTGTAGAAAATTGTGATGTCTATATTAACTGAGAATAACTTGGTTTTTAATAATTGTCATAATTTATTTCTTAGCGATTCACAGTCAAAGTCTTATAAAGCCCTTTTCATACTTCAGGAATTGATACTGAAAAAAATAAAGTATATTTCTTTGAGTGTTAATTAGGATTAAGATTCTGATATTTCTCTCAACTTGATCAGTCTTTTTATTTTTTCTTAAATAGTGCAAGGAAAAAAAGAAATTAGTTCATGAATTAAAAACTGGACTAAAATTGAAAAATATATATATATATACCCAAGTATAGGATTGGTGTATATGGAATAAGTTCCAATAACCAAAAAATACTATTCTTAAAAGAGTGCTCAATACAGAGTAGAGCAAATATAATTTATTAAAAAATAATAACATATTTATGTTATAAATTTTGAATAAATTATATATATATATAGTTTATTGTCAATTGGATTAATAATTATGATTTTGTGAATTTTACTGAAAAGACATTCCATGTAAAAAAATTTATAAAAACTAAGAAACAGGATATATTTTGAAATTATAAGGATCAAAACTTTTGGCAGTTATGCTTTTTTTTTAATAGATTATTTTATTATTTTAGCTTTAACTAAAAGCAACTCAACCGATTACACTTCACACCACAAAATGCATATTAAATAACTTTAAATAATGGAACTCTTTCTGAATAATTGAATATAGCCAACTGCTTTGCAGCCATTTTCCAACATAGCTTTTAGAAAGTTACCCAAGACTTGCTCAATTATGTCCATCAACAATTAAGCAAATAAACTACAACTGAGATAAAAATTGTATTTCTATGTAAAATTTTTTGTCTTAACTACATCAAAATGGAAATCTGAAATTCCACTGAATTGGACTGTTATTACATGAGTTGTATATCATTTAATAGGTTTTTCAATTGGAATCCAACCATTGCTCTAACAATTCATCTATTTCAGTGAGGATTCTTTTTTGTTAAACAGTAAACTTATTTTTTTATTTTTAACTGGACCAATGTGATTAATTTCTATTTTCTTGTAAGCCTTTGTATATAATATATAATGCTGGGTTATTATGTTTAATCCTTAAAAGAATGTTTTTTGAAAATAAAATGTCAGTGCTGAAAAACCCTCTACCCAATCCATTTCCCAAATCTCACCAAATAACCAAACATTGTTGGTTTTTTTTTTTTTTGATGGGCTAAGAATTTAGCATCACTACTATACCATAAAGCAAACTTGAGGTGAGATTAAGAAGTATTTAGTACCCTGAAAACTGTTTTTATGTCCTTGAAATCAATTTTTTTTTTTTAAACTGGTTTTTAAACCTACCATGATATTGGTGCAGTTGATAGTGTTATTTCTCTCAATTTCTTTCTCAGACTATAAGAAAAGAATTCTCCTGCCATGTGTAATGAAGATATAATTGGAATTTAGATAAGATGAGTTTGGTCTGTTTACTTCACTAGCTAGTAAGAAATGACAAATCATCAGACTTGATAACCTCTAACTTTGATGTCACTTGATTCCTAAAGGTATCAGTGTGCAGATAAATCATAATTTATCCATTTTTCTCAATTTTGTAATTGTATAACATTTTCATTTGGAATTCTTCATTTACTAGGAGAAATTGGCCTAAAATCAACTAAACATTTACGCAAGTGTTTCCTTGAAACAAGAGTCTATATTGCTGATTAAAACTGGCTTGACTTCCCCTCTCTTCCTTTAGAAAAACGTTTCCAGATTTGGTTTCTTTTAAAATTATTATTGGTTATCATAACAGATTTGTGGTTATAAATATATTTCATAAACAGTTAATTATAAAGTCTATTTTAAATAAAGAGGTTATGTCTCTTTTAGGTTTTGGCTCCTGAAACCATGCCCAATTATTGGTTGACTTGACAAAGCCTCACTATCTTTTAGACATCAGAGAGATTGAAAATGTTTAAGTTGTTATTTTCTCTGGTACAAATTTCATGACATGACGCCCAAATTTGAAGTGAAGGAACTAGCACATAACCTGTATTTTCTCCTTGCCTTAAAAAAGAAAAAGGTATTTTCTTTGTAATTTCTATTGTGTGCAGTTCAGTATTTCCAGCTCTCTGTCACTGATCTAGAGATTTATATCTTGGGAACAAACATTTCTGTTGAGCTCTTTGTGGATAAGGGAGTCATTTTACCACCAAATATTAGGTTAGAAATTTCTGGAATTATGTTTATCATGGGAAATGTAATTAATTGGGAGTAGAGAGGCATAAACACAAAAGGCAAGCTTTATTGCTAAGTGGGTAGTTGGTCAACTTTTTGAGGTTTTTCTATTCTGGCACAAAAACTATGCTGACTTTTCACATATTTTCATTTTTATAGATGGTTGTGTATTATAAGCAATTTGCTTGCTGACATACATATTGTGTGTTCTCTGTAGGAATTCTTGAAGAGAATGACATCTTCCAGAATGCTCAAGCTGGAGTTCTTATCAGTACTCAAAGTCAGCCATCATTACGTCGAAATCGAATCTTTGATGGACTTGCAGCTGGTCTTGAAATTACTAACAACGCAACAGCTACTTTGGAGGAAAACAAAATATTTAATAATAAATTTGGTGGTCTCTGTCTTGCAAGTGGAGTCAAACCCATTTTGAAAGGTTTGTAATTTGATTACTTGCTGTTTTTCTGTAGATTCTTCTGTACAGTTATAGAAATTTGTTAAATGTAGATTCCAATTTTTCAAAAATAATAATTATAAGATTATCAACACTTAATGGCATGCAAACATCAAACATGTAAATATTGTTCCTTCAGTATTTTATTTGAAATAATTTTTAAAGTAATTTGGAATCCTCAAAAATAATGTTCTATTCTCTATCTCTGCCTATTTTCATTTTTCAGATAATATCATCACAGGCAATCATAATATGGTGGAAAAAACTGTTGATTCTGGTCAATGTCTCTATAAAATTTCTAGCTACACAAGTTTTCCTATGCATGATTTCTACAGGTAGGCAAATTCAGTTAATTTTTTTTTTTTTAAATCCTCTTAGAAATTAAAAAAAATATTTTTAAAATAATGAAATCTATTTAGTTAAAAATAGATTTTTTGATTAGTTTTAATGTCTGTAAATAGTTGTTGCTTGTGTTTAGCTTTATCTTACTTGGTATATTTAAAGCATCCTTCAGCATTAAATCTCAACTATCATCATCTGTTGTTAATCTGTAGAATGGAAGTAATCCTTTCAATGGGATTCACCAGACCAAGTCCTGCAGTAAGCTAGTGAGTAAACCTTTTGGAGCAGAGGTTCCCAATGTGGGGCAATTTGATTTTTAATGGGGGACAATTCGAGAATGAACTATTAACAGTAAATTTTTTCTACTGAGTTATTGTGTGTGTGTGTGTGTGTGTGTGTGTGTGAGAGAGAGAGAGGGTTAATACGTATGGTGCACACACACACACACACATATATATATATATATATATATATATATATATAATATTTGTGCATATGCATGTACATGTGCAATTATGTATGTACTAATATATATATATATATATATATATATATATATATATAAAATAAATCCTCCTAAAAGTCAGGAACTACCTACTTAGGTTTCACCAGAACGGATGTTCAGGGTAATCCAGATTACCCTGGACATCCGTTCTGGTGAAACCTAAGTAGGTAGTTCCTGACTTTTAGGATTTATTTTATTTATCTTTGCTCTACTTAGCGTATTGAGCACTCTACGTTTTAGCTTAGTTACTCATTTGGGTTTTTTCTTTGGACTGGAAACTTAAGGCATGGGACATTTTTTTTCACCCTGTTCAGACATTTCTAGTACATTTTACTTAATTTTTTTCCTCAGATATCAACAATTTGTTTTGATATACTTGCAAGTTGTGCTATCTGAGGTTTTTTACCGATGAAGTATAATTATTAGTATAATATATATATATATTGGTCGGTCCTTGTGTTGGTCAAACAGCCTCTTTCAAGTTGTTTCTAAGATAGAGCCTGGGGAGATTCATGAGTCACGGAATTCCCTTCTTGGTCATTTTGACAGTTTTATTGATTGCTGGGAGGGGGATGTATGTGTTAAATGTATGTTATTTTTTTAATTCTTTGAGAGTGTGTATGATGTGTGTAAATCTATATATTGGTATGAGTGTGTGTATGATGTGTGTAAATCTATATATTGGTATGAGTGTGTGTATGATGTGTGTAAATCTATATATTGGTATGAGTGTGTGTATATCTATATGTTGGTATGAGTGTGTGTATGATGTGTGTAAATCTATATATTGGTATGAGTGTGTGTATGATGTGTGTAAATCTATATATTGGTATGAGTGTGTGTATGATGTGTGTAAATCTATGTATTGGTATGAGTGTGTGTATGATGTGTGTAAATCTATGTATTGGTATGAGAGTGTGTATGATGTGTGTAAATCTATATATTGGTATGAGTGTGTGTATGATGTGTGTAAATCTATATGTTGGTATGAGTGTGTGTATGATGTGTGTAAATCTATATGTTGGTATGAGTGTGTGTATGATGTGTGTAAATCTATGTATTGGTATGAGAGTGTGTATGATGTGTGTAAATCTATGTATTGGTATGAGAGTGTGTATGATGTGTGTAAATCTATATGTTGGTATGAGTGTGTGTATGATGTGTGTAAATCTATATGTTGGTATGAGTGTGTGTATGATGTGTGTAAATCTATATATTGGTATGAGTGTGTGTATGATGTGTGTAAATCTATATATTGGTATGAGTGTGTGTATGATGTGTGTAAATCTATGTATTGGTATGAGTGTGTGTATGATGTGTGTAAATCTATATGTTGGTATGAGTGTGTGTATGATGTGTGTAAATCTATATGTTGGTATGAGTGTGTGTATGATGTGTGTAAATCTATGTATTGGTATGAGAGTGTGTGTATGATGTGTGTAAATCTATGTATTGGTATGAGTGTGTGTATGATGTGTGTACATCTATGTATTGGTATGAGAGTGTGTATGATGTGTGTAAATCTGTATTGGTATGAGAGTGTGTATGATGTGTGTAAATCTATATGTTGGTATGAGTGTGTGTATACGTGTGAAACCTCAACACCTCTGCAAGCATGTCTATTGTGTGGGTGAGAAATGTGGGTAGGGCTTGATTTATGGGGTTATATATTATATCTATGTTGTTATATTTGTGCTTAAGCCCGTCTGGACGAAGTGTTTTGAGGCGCAAAATCCATTTGACTTCATGTTCTTCTAATATTTTCCTGTCTATTTCTATTTTTTCAATTATAGGGAATTTGGCATGGCTTTTAAAATCATGTCTCTCTAGGTGGAAATGTTCTACAGGTAATAATCTTTCATGGGGAGTCGACTTGATCTGATTCCGATAATTATTAATTCTGTAGTGAAAGGGCCATTCAAATTTTCCCACATATTGTTTCTGGCATAGTATGCATTCTAATAGGTAAATAAAACAAATGAAAACTACAGATAAAGTTCATTTTCTTTATAAACAGTCATTCACTCCTGTAGTTCACTGCTACTAACAAGCAGAGCTTTTTTTCTCCTGATGATGGCCATGTTGGCTGAAACTAGTCAAGGAACCTAATTGAAATGATAAAACAAAAACATTAATATACAACCCAATGTGTCTGAAAATGTTCATTTTTTAATATTTTTTTATTGTTCAAAATATATATATATTAGTAACAATATTTTTATAAATATTGTAAAATTTTAAAATTAAATGATAATACAGTCTCAAGTTCTTAAAGAAACTTATTTTATACATTTCAGTTTTTTATTATGTTTTGAAACTTTATTTGCAGTTTTCTTATGAGATAATCCACCAATATTTCAATATTCTATTCTCACGCTCTCTCTCTTTATTACGAGTGAATACTCTTTTATTATTATTATTATTATCATAATATCACTTCATATTATTATTTCTTTTTAACAATTTCCTAATAATTTCTTCCTCAGTACTTAGCTGTCCTTTCATTCTTTTATTTTTCTCTTTCATGGATGCCATGTTCTTTGAAAGCTTGTTTAGACCAAGTTAACAGCCTTTTAGGCTCCCTCCTTTTTTTGAATAATAAAAATTATATGTCACTGTGTGTGTGTGTGTTTTTGTTTATCAGGATTTTAGAGATGCTTAGGTGGGTAATGACCCAAAAATGGTTGGGAACTACTGGTTTAGATGTTTAAGCATTTTCATTCAATATCAAAGATGGTAATTATCATTTGTACCTAGCTTGCTTTTCATTATTAAAACAATGATAAACTATATCATTACTTTAAGATTTTAATAATTTTTTTCACACAATTTGCTTTCAATTTTTGTAATACGAGTGTCTGTGTTTTCTTTTTGCATGTATTTTGGAATAAACTCTTTAAACTTTTAAGAATGGCAAAATCATCAATATTCTATTATTTATATCATATTTATTGGAGTATTCTTTCTTTATAAAAACAATTGCTTTATTTTATTACAGAAATATAAGTTTCCTTTGCACTTATATATCCATCTCCCTTCAGAATATAACTCTTGATGGCTTACCTTTTTTGCATCTGTAAATTAATTATTACCATAAGTGTTTTGGGGAAAGATCATGAAGTGATTTCCTATTGTCTTCTGTTGTTTTGAATTCAGACTTGACCACCTAATTTGGTTGCCAACCAAGGATAGAGAGCCTAGTCTGTTCAACTTATAGTTGTGGGGGGGGGGTATGATAGCTTCATGCCATTTTCCAAGGACATTAGTGCAAAGTGAGTGTAACATCTTTGGCCAGAATTTGAACTCTGTCTGCCAATTTCATTTTACGGGTTGATAACCATTACACCTATGCATCCTTAAGAGCTAATACTGTTTTTTTTTTTTTTGTTTTTTTTTTTTTTAAAGAAAATAGGTTTTGCTGCAATTGTCAAATCCACTTAGTGACTTCTTTTTATCTATTTATTTATTTATAAAACTTGAGATTTATTTTAAATTTTGATATTTTTTAATAAACTATATAGTCAAAATTTACAGCAATTAATTGTGGTCAAGTTTAAAAAGTAATATTTTCCTAAAGAATTGTATGTAATCTGCATTTAATTGCATTTCTTCTTTTTCAGATGTCGGACATGCAACACAACAGATCGTAATGCGATTTGTGTAAACTGTATAAAGAACTGCCATGCTGGGCATGAGGTGGAGTTCATTCGCCATGACCGCTTTTTTTGTGATTGTGGAGCAGGGACTCTTAACAATCAATGCAAATTACAGGGTGAGCCGACTCAGGATACAGATACACTCTATGACTCTGCAGCTCCTATGGAATCTCACACACTAAGAGTCAATTAAAATGCATTTCCAAAGTGGCTAGTGTTCTCCTCCTATCTTGACTAGAAAGCTAATTTAACAGCTTTGTGAAATGCTGAAAGGAAGAAAAGAGATAGCAACACAAATCCCAATCTAAAACTCTTCCAGATCTTTCTGCGGTGCTTTTTTTCTAATCCTCACTATTTTATGAAATACTCTCTACATCCAATGTATTTTTATTTCACTCTGAGGAAAAAAAATTCCTATGGTGAGGAAAATCTGCCTAAATGTGTTTCAGCAAGAAAAAAAAAGTTGTTTTTTTTTTTTTTTTTTCCTTTTCCTTTCCTCCCACCAAAGAAAACATTGTTTTCTGTTTGTCTTTTCTAAGCATTCAACATAATGATCAGTCTAATTCTTTATTATATTTCTGTACAATTCAGTGGATGAGATGACCAGCACTGCTGCTGTTGATGATATCTAAGTGATATCATGGTTACTACTGCTGCATCTACTATTACTGCTGCTGCTATTTACCTCCTCCTCCTCCTCCTCCTCCTCCTCTCTGCTAGGGCTGAGTGTTTCTGTTTGTTTTCTTTTACTCTTGCCTACCTTCTTTTCAGCATCACTTATTTTGATCTTTGTCACTGTAGCCATTGTTGTTTGCCATAGTGAACACCTTTCAACTGGTAGGTGTCTTGTAAAAGCAAAACTAGACCACCTGATATTTCCACTATGACCATCACTACACTACCATCACATGTAAGCGTGATCTAGGAATCAGTGTTAGAGCATGTGGAGAAGTCTGCGTTTTCTTGTTCAGTAAATCCACAGCACATAATCATCTGCCATCACTGTTGTTGTTGTTACTCCTGCATCCAAATCAATTATTAGCTTTACCGTGTCCTTTATTAAAGATACACTTATTGTTTTCTTTTTCTTTATTATTTATTACTTTTGCATGTGAAATTAAATTTTTAATTTTAAAACCTGGTTAAAACGTGTATAGTAAACTGTTTGATATTTTATATACATTTTTATTTTGTATTTTAATCATAAAAGCTACTGACTTCATTAGAAAGTTGAATAATTTAGAATTTGAAGCCAATACCTTTGTGTTCAACTCTAGATGTGATCTTTTTCTACAAATAATGGCAATAACAAGCATAACAATTAAGAGATGCTATTCAGTATATAAGTAAGAAAATGCCTATCAGTATCCAAGTGACTCCAATACTAATGGGCATTTCCTACTTTTTACTAACCAGGATTGTAAACTCAAAAGTGTGTTCCAATTATTGTATAGCCATTATTTGAAAGTAATTTCTTCTGAAATTACAGCATAATCATTTTCTTTTCCTTCCTTCACCTTTTTCTTGTTTCAATCATCCAAAAATCACCATTATATATATAATTCTAGAATGTTCTATACATGTGTTGGCATATTAAACAACTTTCTGCTTACATAATATATATTTATTATAAAAGGTTCATCATTTGAAGAAATGATAAAGTTTATTGAATTAACAGAGTTTATCTGAAGCAAATTGTGACTGGCTTAATCCAACCAATTAAACTCTGAAAAAAGTAATCCGTCAGAATTTTAAAAAATTTTGCTTTCAAGGCAAAATTCTGGTTGAAATATATATATATATATATATATATATATATATATATATATATATATATATATATATATATGTGTGTGGACACTGAGGTCAACACCAAGTTGCAACAGTGTTTTATGCTTGAACACAATCTTCATTGCGTTAAAGCATGAAACAGATTGCCGCCACTTAATGTTGATGCTCAATCTTTGATATTGAGCACTTTTAACCATAAATATACCTTAAAACTATATTTTATCATATATATATATATATATATATATATATATATATATATATGTTTGTGTGCCATTGATTGGTATTCTAAAATCCCTGTGTTACATTTTCTCATTGTTATCTTTTTATCACCATGCTTTATTTTACTTAACATTTGAAAAGCAAAATAATACTTGAAAAAAAAAAATAGCTGACTACCTGTAAACCTTTCCCAAACACCTTGTGCTTGTCTTGTGACTGATCATTGCTGGCTGTTGTAGTGAGATGATGACTGATTTACACAGGACACTTGCTGTGATTGTCTAGCTTGTTTCTAGACAATTGGTTCTAAAATAATTTAAGTAAAAAGATATCATTGGCTGAGTATCTCAAGATAGAAAAGTAATAATTAAGAGATTTCTTGCCTTGTTAATTGGAAATTTAAGATTCTGAGAATATTTTTACATTGCTAAGTGATCAATGAAGACTAATCTGGGACAAGTGACTTGGAATACTCTCCACTGTCTGTTGACGTCATTATTTGGAAATGGCACACCTTTGCCTCATCATGGCTTTGACCAAAGAGCCTATTTAAACTGGCAGATATTATCGAAAACTTGTTATAAAACACTTTTAAGTAGTTGGTTTCCATAAGCCTGACACTCTTCCTGGCCTATTGATAATCAGTAGATTGATAAATGAAATCAGTTTCGTAATTTTATCCCTCATCTATTTGCAATTTTATCTATTCGCAGTTAGTCTGGTTATTTCCAAAGTAATAAATGACACTTACAAATGACCTAGTTCCACAATCCCAATTATATGTTTCCTATTTGCCGAAATTACCAAAACCTTATATGTGACTACATGATCTCTCTAGATCAGCTTCAAATTAATTTCATAGAGTGGCTTGGAACAATATTTAAAATTTTCAATCACATAGTCTATCATTCCACAACATGGCCCCTCTTTAGATCAGTTTAGAATTTGATGGTATTTTGTCAAAAACTGCTAATTTCAGTGTTTCTCACTTTTTCATCTAACTTATGAATCAACATTTCAGTTGTGAATCTCACCAGTGTATTTTATTACTCAAACCTGCGATTTATTATCTTACTTTCTGTATTGTCCTTCTTGTGTCGCACTTCCAAAACAATCAGCTGAAATGTAAACCAAAAGTAATCCACTGAAGAAGACAAATTCCAGACTTTCAAAACTTGATTCTAAAGAAGTAAAAAAAAAAAAAAAAATTCAATAAATGGAATATGTGAAAATCTTTGATATTTTAGAATGTTGTTTCAAGTCTGTCCACGAAAAGAAAATATTTCCAATTAAGCATAACATTTTTTTAGAACTTTTTTCTTTCTCTTTAACAACCAGACCTATACAAGAGAATTTTACTCTCATTATCCAAAAAATGTCTCTTGTGCCCTTCTGGTTAGAAGAATTTAGCCTCTTATTTAAATCTTTCTTCTTACATAAAATAAATTTCTCAAACTCTCCGCCTATTCTCTCCTTTCTCAACACGTGCGCTTCCTAATAAAGGCTACAGAATTGATAACAATTATTTCTTGTGGTACAAATATTGCGCACACTGTCAGCTCTCTGATTCCTTAATTTTTAAGGAATTTAGGAAGAAGTTTTTAAATTGAGTAATATTGTTTTCTCTTCTATGAATGTACTAAATATTACAAAACAATGTAATTCTGTAAATTCTGTTTGAAGCAGATTTATTTAGTATAGCCGTTATGTTGAGGTTCGTCAATTTGAAACAAAAATGCTTACTGTTGCAAAGTCCTTTCATGCTCATGCTTAACAGTTTTCCTCCCCCTAATCAGAGTAGCTATATACCCTAGGTATTCCAGTTATGTTAATTAGTTAATCTACGTGTCACCACACTTGCTGTTGTCCTAGAAAAAAAGTAGGGCCTCAACTTTACTCTCTTTATTTTTGTCTTGTCATGTTCTCAAAATCAACTTTATCAGATCAGATGCAATAAGATCAACAACTTTTATTTTATAACGTCATGGTGTTATTTCACTAACAGCAAATGAGATCTTTTGGATTACTCCTATCCAAGTATTTTTAGGCTTATATGGAAAATAAATCTAAAACTAATTCTTCTTGTAGGAAAACTGATCTCTTATTTTATTTATTTAACTAATGTTCACTCAAATTCCAAGAGCCACTCTAAGGTAGAGGGTTACAAAATGAGGTGTGTGATATGAATCTAAGCAGGAAGTGAAGATTGTGAGGAGATGGCTGATATATAACAATTGACTTTAAACTTGAAAAGCTTATGATTGTAGTGTTCAGAGCAGCATTCACCCAGGAGTCTATTCCACAAACTAGCAGTTTTTGGTAAGAAGTTTCCTGAGTGGAACTTCCTTCTT
Source organism: Acanthosepion esculentum (assembly GCA_964036315.1). Taxonomy (NCBI): domain Eukaryota; kingdom Metazoa; phylum Mollusca; class Cephalopoda; order Sepiida; family Sepiidae; genus Acanthosepion; species Acanthosepion esculentum. The sequence goes on along the minus strand of OZ038512.1, from coordinate 53,585,911 downwards.
ACAAATGGAATACAGAGGGAATGAGGGTGATTTGCCCCTGTGGATATAGCATAGTGAGTCTTAGCCATAAAAGTCTGATAACAGATGAGGATACTCACTTCTTTATTACTAAAAATTAATCCTCATGCTTAGAAATGGGAACAAACCAAACATAATTGTGCAGTATAGATACATAAAAAAAAATTCACACTGATTCTTTTTTTTAAGAATATTTCTCAAACATTCTGGTAGATGAAAATAAATAAATATACTGTTTAATAAATAAACAAATCATCTACTCAAATACAAATATCCACTAAAAATAACGTTTAAAGTGATAAACAATCTGGCAGTTTAATAAAAATCCATTACTTTCTTTAGGAAATTCACCATATGGTATACATATATATATGTGGGTCCTGGTTTAGTACTTGCAATGATTTGTAATGGTTTTCCTTTTCCTGAGATGCTCGAGTCTTTCCTATTAAAGCAACCATGTTTTACAGTATTTCTATGAGATTAATATGACATTTTGTTAAACAAGTCAATATTTTTCCAGTAATAAATTATATACTTGGCAGATCTTCTATTATCACAGTGTGGGATATTTATTAACAAAAGTAATAGAAACGTGAATAAAAAGAAAAAACAACTAAGTGAAATCAGCTAGACTATATGCCCAAAACATATTTAAAAAAAAAAAAAAAAAAAATTTGAATTTAAAATTCTGTGTCCTCTCATTTGTGCACCACATGTGTAATTGCATCAACATAAACATCACTTTAATCTGATGTCCTAAAGGACAAAATGTGTTATGAAAATTTTTTACATTTTGTCATAGTTCTCCTTATATATATATATATATATATATATATATATATATATATATATATTAGTTGGAGAAAGTTTTTGATGGTTGCAATCATTTTGAGGTCAAAATGGTTGAGCATTTAAAGCTGAGAAGGGCTGTTAGGTGCTGTAGACTCAGTCACAGAAGATATTCAGTTTGTGCTTGCACATAACATCCACAGGAAGGTTGTTCTATTGTGTACTTGATTTGCTAAGCATTGAAGATCACATGAAAATTGGCAGTCTAATGCCGACTATGTGCGGAGTACTTATGTCATTTTTGTGATAAAATTTGCTGGGTTGAAGTGGCACATGTGAGTGCATGAGGAGAAAGTTATTTTCAAAACTCTCCAAAAGTCTTTTGTGTGTCACATATGTAAAAAGGTATGCAGGTGTGAGACAAGTTTGCAAAGTCGTCTGCAAGCCTATAGCTGCTCATCTCAGTGTTGAGATGGCTTTCTTCTGTAAAGAAGTGGCAGTTATATATAATACTTTATCAGTGAATTTTCAGATATTTTTGTTTCAAAATATTTTAGTTCTCTTTAAGTCAGTAATGTGTTGATATTTTTTTTATTCAGGTGAACAAAGAAACTGATATTTTGAATTGATTGGTTTTTAAATATGTCCATACATTTTTTTCTCTTTGTTAATACTTAACAAAAAGAGCAAAAATAATTTAAAAAATTTTTAATCTTTATTTTGAATTTTAATAAGAATTTATCTGAGTTATGAAGACAAGATAATGATTGATATTGCATTTAAATTTTTGTAGATAATCTTCCTTATTCTTTTTCTGTGGATAGTTTCTTAGAAAAAGTTTTCAGTTTGATTTCTTTAAATGAACTTCCTAAAAGAGACTTGTGTTGTTGTACAGTTATTTCTTTGTAGCAATTTATAACGGTCAAGATACTTTCTATTCAAAAAATATATAATTATTTGCTAATGATATATGCTAATCATCATTTTCCCCTGTTTATTCCTATATTTTTAAGAAAAAAAGGGAAAACAACTCTGTAATTAATGATTAATACATTTAAATTATGTCCCTTGGACAGACACTTCTTTTTGCCTTAAAGTTAAATCTAATTGATTTAAAAATTATTCAGAAACTGGTGGCCTGGTTCAGTGAGAAATTATTTTATTCGTTGAGTTAGGGCATTTAATGATATTGCACCATGATTGCAATTTATAGAAAAATCTAATCATTATATTGATATATTTTTAACTCTTTCATGGAACATATCTCGGTTGTCTCCCTTTCTCTCTCGCACATTCTATATATATGTGTGTACGTGTGTATATCTGTTATTGAAAGATTTACAATGGAAATTAATTCCAATCAGAATATTCCTATTCGATTGTATTGCTGTCTACAACTTACACTGCAACTTCATGACATAAATTGACTTGATATTATTTATATTTTCTTGCTAAATGTATTCATTTCTGTCACTTGATTCCCACAAAAATCTGAAATCCATTTTTTGTCTCCAGTTTTTTTCCCTTGGAATTGCTCACAAAATCTCATAGCTTTTAGAGTAATCACCTGTTGCAATGAGTAAATTTTTTTTTTTTTAATACAAATAACTTGAAATGTACAAAATAGCAAATATCAAAACTTGTATTTATATTTGTTGAAATTGATTTTGTTAGATTAAAAATAATGAATTATTTTAATTTCTTAAATTTAAACATTGAAATATTAATCAGCCATTAGATGCTTCACCGATTTCAATTTCTATGTATGAATGGGGAATTTCTTTTTTTTAATCATGATTTACATGACTTTATTTCTAGCAAAACAGTCCACATCACTAATTTTTATTTCTAAATTATTAATTACAATTATTATTCAATATGAAGAGTTGGACAAGTCTTTATTTCATTCAATAAGAACAGACAGAGAACTTGTAAATGTAAAGGTCAGTTTTATCAAATTGTATGGAGAACCAAACTGAATAAAATTACTCTTTCATTTTACATCATGCACCTAGAATTGTAAACAACTTTTACTTTTTTTATCCTCTATTGTAGACTTTAATTTCTTCACATGCCTTTCTGTTACATCTTTTAAATTGTATGTGCATAAAATTGTGCTATAAAATCTATATTTTTATTGACCTTTTCAGATTTGATAGCAAAGAGCTCCTTAAGCTATTTATCAAAAAGTAATGACTGTTTTTATCAGTATCCCTACCACACAGTATATAGCAGCAGCAACAACAACAACAATGTTGGTGATGCCTCTTTTTCTTGATATTTTTATTCTAGTTTGAAATGGACATTTTCTATTCTTCCAATCGCCATCATTCCAAAGATCACTCAACAATACCAAATGATCTGTTAAATAACTTGTTGATGTGATGGTGGGGGATAGTGATCACTTTTTAGACTTATGTCGTCTTTTTTTTTCTTTTTCTTTTTTCTTTGTCTCCCCCACCCTCGATTGTACCATACTGAAAATTGTGGCAAAAAAAAATATTGTTTAAAAATGCTTCTTTATTTAAGATTTTTCCCCTGCTATTTTATTTTTCTGCTTTTCCTTTCTGTTTTTATACCATTTATTTTCTTTGCCTTTGTCTGATTCAGGCACAAAATCTTGCTGGATGTTCTCCTGACCGCAATATTTCAGCCAGCCCAAATAAATTTCCAATGGCATGTGGTGTGTACGGGGACTCATTTATTTACAAGTTCCCACAGTTTGCCAAAATTCTCTTTGTCTATGCACTTAGAAGTTACTCTTTGACTTCTGCTGATAATGAGTTTATCTAAACCTTTTTTGTTTTCTGACATTTTATTGCAAGCTGAACATTAGACTTACCAATTGGTTGAATGGAACGATTTGTTTCTTTCTTTTAACACTTAAAGCTGTCTTTCAATAGAAATCCACATGGGATTTTTTGCAGACTTATTTCTATGATTTTCTCAGTACCAAAATTGATACGTCATATGTACACTGCTGATGTTTTCATGTATGTTTATATTTACACGCTTTTTACCAATATATACTTAAAAGTTTATTAATGCAAACCTGTAATATTTTCATGTTGAAAAACATTATGGCACCTTTTGTGGGATTAAATGATTTTCAAAAGAAATACTTATATTTAAAAAGCTATGCTAAGATGTCATTGAAGAAATAATTTTTCTCCTAATGTATTTAATAATTGGTGTTGAATAATTGAAGGCCCCCCTCTTAGGTTCTGTAACTTAAGGTGGACATCATTTTATGGATAACTGCCATACAAACATTTTGCTTGGGTAGATTGATATTTTGATATAATTATGCATTATTTTTTTTTTTTTTTCAACACATTTAATTTCACTATGTTAGTATCATGAGGAATTTATCTTATTGATGACAAATGCAATTAAGACAGCTTTTGAAAAAGGTTAACACATCATATTTAGTCACGAAAACAGATTGATAAAGTTAATTGACTTTAAATTATTTCGGAACTGATATTAAAATAGTAAATATCAGTCGATTCATAGTTCTTTCTAAATCAACAGTTAATTTTTAAATCTTTAGAAAAATTTCTTATAATCACTGAATAAACAACTTGGACATCTATTATTGTTCATGTATTCATAATGATTCATTTTTTAACTTACCTTCTAATTATATGAGATGATTGTTATTAGACATCATTCGAAGAACATGGTTCTGAAAGAGAAATGTAAGCTGTTCAGGTAACTTGTGCCCAATTAGCTGTTCTTGTCAAGTGCTTTTGTAATCCAATCAGCCTTAATTAAATGAACCTAACATGAGATGGGCAGATTATATTTTTAGTTGTTTTATCTGTATTAAAAATATAAAAGGGTTTAACTGCCATCATGTGTGGACCTTTGACTGCAAGATAGAAACCAGTATTTTGTTGCAGTAGTGATATTATTTTTCACTGTTGAATTCACTCACTAGTAATATTAGTAAGCCAATATTAGTATTACCTATTAAATTTGGGTTGCTGCTGTCAGCTTGGTTGCATGAGACTAATTCTGGAGAAAAATCTTTCATCTTTTAAAGCTCTGGGAAAAAGAGCCATATTTAAAGAGAGAGAGATTCTTATTCTGGAATGTTTGTGTTGACTGGCACACATTTTGCTTTTTGTAATTACTTAGCCTGAAAAAATCTGTAACTGATTAAAGATTCTCTTTTTAAGACTTTATGGCCTTTTAATATTATTGGTGCTTACAATGTTATCAGATTATATTTGGTTTTAGAATTCCTGCAAAAGTACCAAATATTTTGTAGTGTGTTGCCATAAATTTTATGTATAAATCGGTCATTTAGTGAACTCTTTAGAGATTAAACTTTTTTTTTTTTCTTTTTAAACTTTTTTCTTATTTCTCATGAAAAAGAAAAAAAACATTGGTGTTTTAGTTAATAAGGTTGTTTTCAGTCTTCATTTTATTTATTAATTGGCATTGAATTTTTGCTGATTTTGATCAATCAAGAATTGGGAATTCAAAAGTGTATTTATATAAAAAAAATTGTTTAAAATTTTACAAAAGGCAAAAGGTCATTATAACCTGCGCTTTTAAATAATCATTGTTTACAACTCTGAGATAGATGTAAAAATAAAAAAACGTTTGCCTAAATCCAAATCGTAAATGCTGACTAATGTCTTGAAGATATTTATTTCGTCTATTTCAAATTATCTTGTTTTGTTTTTTTTATCTTGGTTTTTGTCATTCTGTAGCCAAGCGGTGTATTACTTTAGTAACAGTAACCCTAACATTTGTCTTGTAAATTAGTATTATTGGTAGAAATGCTGTCTGTAGGATTTCTGTTAATCTAATTGGATGAAATGTCTTAAATTGACATGCTTGTTTACCTGTTTGAACTTGTTTATAATTAGTGTTTGACTAATTCTTTTCTTCATATCAAATCATGCCAGTACTTTGCATGCTTTTAAAAAAAAATAGTTTTGACAAATTTATTTACAACTTAAATGTAATTTATTTTCTTTTTTTTTTTTAAACTGTAAATTGGAAAGTTAGATGAATTGATTTATTAAGAAAAGTTAATTGCTTACATATGCGATGCAAAATATAAACTTATTTATAAACAAGGTGTCTTTTTTATTTACTTTTTTAATACGTTCCTGGTAATTAGGCCTACAATTGAATCCTGACAGACATTTACTATATTTGAGTTTTACTCTATTTTGAGTTTTACTCATACTACTAAAACGAAAAAAAAAAAGATTAAAAATAAAAAAGACTGCAGTATTTAAGTAATTTTGCAATTGATTATATTTTGTAAATGAGTAATCTAGGAATTTTATCTGTACTATTTAATTGTCATGTGCAAGGAAGAATTCTGTTATATAGATTATTAAAAATATCTAAAGAAATCTAGCATGAAACAAAAAAATAAAAAGCAATGTATTAACAACCTGTTGTTATTACTTACCAACTAAATATTGTTATGGTGACATAAAGCATATTTGTTTATTGGCATCAAATAACAACGAAATATCTCATTAGTTAAATGAGAATAGGCTGCATGACCCATAAATATATAAAATCACATTGTGTTTTATATTATAGAATAGATGCTTTTGCAAATTAATTTCCAAGTTGTGGCATTGATTGCAAGGGTTTGCAGAGAACTAAAATTGAATGAAAAGATGATCATAGGATTTAGCAGCTTTAACATTGAAAAATGTTCTCATAACTCCAAGGAGAAAATCTTTGATTTAATTATTCCTTAAGAAATAACAGTATACCTTTCTTATTCTAAGCTGTGGCTGTTTTTTTTTTCCATTTTTAGGCAGAGTCCTAATTCACCTTGTATTTATAGAAAGATAAAAATTTTTTTTTTTAATCTTGGTATCAGTTACTTTGTTGCATTTCAGTTGATTAAGTGATAATTGTTTTTGATATTTTGTCACGTTTTCCTATTTCTCAAAATAGGAACAGCATGGAAAGCCTCAAAGCATTTAGGAGAATCATGTCAACTATTATATTCATCATAATCTTTTGATTTGAAGACATCATGTGAATTAAATGTTTAAATTTGGAATTTTGTATTTTATGATAGTTTAAATGAATCCTTATTGAAATTTACATATTTCTATATTTATAATTTTTCCATGTAATTTTTATTTGATTTTTTGTTTATGTGCTGCAGATGTGTAATCAGCACAGAATGATTTATGTATTTTAAATTCTGATCTTACAAATTTTCAAAAACAGTGTCATCTGCTTTGTATAATTTCTTTCAGAACATTCACTCATTTCATCAAAATATCGATATTTTAAATGTGTTCAAAACATCATTTGACATGTCTACATTATCCACCCATTTGAAATCTAGTTTTGAATACATTTTGTAAGTTCTGATTTCAGTAAACATTAATTTCCACAATAATTGGATTGAAAATATTCTTCATAATTTCAATTGGAAAAAACTATAGCGTTTAGATGTTTGGCAATTTCTAATATGATCCAAGGACATCTATGACACTGAATAATAATGCCCAGGTTTTCCTTTTCTTTTTTTTTTTTCCCACTCAATTCTGTGCTACAAATAGCAGCAGTTGATATATGTAAATACTGTAACATTAGGAATTATGATTTATGCATGGTATTCCCCTGACCCTCCCATGTCTGTTCCACACTTTTTTGTTTCTTTTTAAAGATATGATTCCACAGTAGTTGGATGATTTGAATTGAAAACCTACAACTTTGCCAAATTGTTTTGTTCAGGTAAAGCTTCTTTTTTTTTCTTTTTTTTTTTCTGGATATTTTTTTTTCTTGATATTTTTTTTTTCTTTTTATTGATTCTCATCCCAAAAAAGACCTTAATTTTTTGTTTCAATTTGATTTTTCTTTTACAAACTTTGTCCTTTCCTATTTGGCTGAAACGCACTTGTCAGTCAATAACTTGTGACTGCAATATTTCATTCAATCTGCCCATTACTATATCCATGACTGACCTGCTGATTTATTTCCTCTGTTAATAAGCTCACCTCCTTCTTTTGTGCTGTGGATCACTGCAATGTTATTGTTGTCAGCACATTGTTTGCAATTATTGCAACTATTTCCACAGACAAGGCCTATTTACTTATTCTATTGATGGATTTTCTTTTTTCTTTCTTTTTTTGTACAGATATTTGTATATGAAGCCTCTAATCATGATTGCATAAATATTGAAACATCATAAGCCGTCCTTATTTATTACGTATTACCATAAAGTTTGGTTGTACGACCATCACCACTACCACCCCACACTCCCGTTTTGAAATGCTCATGTGGTTTTTTTTAAAAAACTTTAGTGAACCTTCAAATTAGCACACGGACATTCAAACAAAAGCAGCTTTTGTCACAGATACTTGCTCTCTTGTGAGCCGTCTTTAAAAATTTGTGTTTCCTAATGAAAAAAAATGGTGGCGGAGAAGTGTTTTACATGACATTTTGGAGCAACAAAATTTGTTTCCAACCTCACCACGTGCTTGTAGATCCTGTAAACAGAAACCTGCACATGGAAGTTCTGTTCCTTTTACTAATTTCCACAGAACAACCAAATTTGCTCAATAAAAGAGCTCTTCATTTTTTTTTCTTTATGTAAAATTTGTTTCAAAATTCATTTGCATTTATTATTATTTAATTACCATGTCCCCCCCCCCCTCTTGGCAGTTCCATCCTCAAAATATTGTTACATCTTAAGCCAACATTTTTTTTGTGTGTGTGTGTATGTGTACATGGAATTTAGTCCAAGCCAACAGATTCTTCCTAGCAAAATCTTGGTCAATAAATAACAGCTCTTTTGTTTTTAACTTGCTAATTTATTTCTGTATATTGTCACAAAATTAGTTGACATATTTTCTATTAGTTTTTATTAATTTTTTTGCTTCCCTTTCAATTCACAAGCAACTATCTTTTGATGCATTCAGACTTTCCACTTCATTTTCTGGTTTCCTTCTGACTGTTTCCATTTGATTATTTTCAAATATTCATTTTATTAATCCACCATTACTAATTGTGGTGTTTTACTCATTTCCATTGCTTAGGAAAATCACACAGAGTAAAATGATTTCTCCCTGCCTTCCAAGATAATTTTATATATGAAATGCAATTATGAAAAAATTGAAGATGTTAATTTGTTTAGAAAGTAGAGAATCAACATTCTAAATCTTCTGTATTTTATTTGACATTTGAAAGAATTGTTAATGTTACTGATCAATGATTTTTAGTTGATCATTCTGGTTTGTCAAACTTGATGTCAACATGTTTTTGTGTCATTTTATTATTGTCAATATTTCTTTATCACTCGAGCTGCAACTGGCTTTTGTCTTACGCTTTTGTGGCTTTTATTCATCTGGACAATTTATCAGCCAATTGTTCCATTACTAGTTTCTTAATGGGAATTTTTAAATCATTGGTGATAAGCAGCAATTTTGATACTTAACCTTAAATTAGTTTCACAAAGCATAGATATTTCTTCCATTTCCTTTTTTTTTGTTGTGAATCAATTCCAAGCTCTACAGATGTTGAATGGGGGATATTTTCATAGAGGCACATCTTTGATTCTCCATTTTGATTTTAGTCATTAGTAAATTACTGAATTGATGTTTTCTCTTTCTATTTTGCATAAAAATAAAAGAAATATCTTGTTCAGCAATGAAAAAAATCCTAATGGCTAGTTATTTCCTATAAATCTGTATTTTTCTAAAGCATTTATGTCATTTTTGTTTTATTTCTCTCTTGTCCTGTTTGAATACAAAATGGGAAATGCATTTTCTTTCAAGGTATCATCTTTTACCTCAATAACTCTATAAAACATAATTCTCTGCTGTGCTTTAAATATTGCAGGAGATACTTTGACATTTTATATCATCTTCTTTTAAAGCCCACTTGTTTCTCATTCTTTTCATGCTGTAAATTTTCAAATGTTTTATCTCAAGTAATATTCACTGTTGTCTGCTAGTCTTGTTTTTTTTGGGTTTTTTTAATATTCATATCCTAAAGCTATACCTGCTCCCTGAAGAAAATGTCAGTAATTACCTTTCCAAGTTGACCTTGGTACGGGCATCTTTATCACAGTCCAATCTTTAATGCTTTATGTTCATTGTATAAGCCTCTACGCACTTTCTTAAGAGTCTTTATTGAAATCCATGATGGAAAGTCATTGTTCATTTTAAAGCTCAATTTGTGTCTATTGGAAGAAGATGGGCAATTGAGAGGCAGGTTTTTCTGTTATGCTATCATTAATATGTCACTTGTATCATGACTGCACAGTGTTTTCTTGCCTGCATGTCTAGCTTGTCTTCACTTGTCAAATGTTTATCGGATGATAACTGTTGTTGTCACATGTGTATATGGGAATAGGCTTTGTTTGGAATGAATGGGTGTATTTTCTTTTTCAAGAAGTTGTTCACTGAGTCTGCAAAGACAGTTGCATTTTGATTTGACCAAATTCAGGATGTACAATAGCACTATTGATATCACTGTATAGTTCAAAGTCACTTCTACCCATTAGCTCTCGTCACACTCCGGAACACTTTCATGTTACTCCCCCCATTTATGGCTGGAGTCAAGAAGAGGCGAGCAAGAGGAAATGGGCAAAACAAGGTGGGGGTAATTTATATATTTTTTCTTTCAAAAATGATTTTAAAATTTTATTTTCTACACCTCTTCTCGATGTCTGAGACGTTTGAAGAAACTGCTGATTCCATGTGAGTTCACTGTCCCACTACTAAAGTCACACTTGCAAACATACACATGCATACACTCTGAAATAAATTCACAGTCCATTCAAGAACTTTTTCTTTGTTTTTTTTGTTTTTTTTTTTCTTTGACATTTTTATAATTGTAAACTGCATAATTTTTTTTTTTTTTTTTTTTTCAAAATTAAATCTTTCTTGAATTAAAAGGAGGTGCTAAAAAGTCCTTAGCCTGACCAAGGAGGGATGCCAAAATACTGATATTTGGTCATATTTTGAGAAGTGGATTGAGCTGATAACTTTTTAGCTGCACCCCTGTATTAAAATCCTTTGGTTGGAGAGAACCTTCCTGGCACACTTTGCACATATTGCAACCTGATCTAAGATTAATCCTCTTTTGAGTAGAGACTTGGCTAGTGAGACTGAACAATTGCACATCATATCTTTTGTTACAACAAGATTTGATTTTGTTGTGTGGCAGAGGTACATAAATTCTTAAATTTATTTTGCCAAGATTAATTTGAGCTCAGAGTATCAGGATTTGATCCCAAAAATGTCCCTAAAAACTTTCACATACAAGTTTTCCTAAAACTTTTATCAAAAGAAATGTTGCATCAGTTATCCAAGTAGAAGAGCCTGTCTGCCTTGAAAATCAGCCTTCAAAAATTCCGCTCCTCAAACTTGAACCTGGGCTCTAATATCAGTCACTTCTGCTGGTTTGAAATGCACAACTTTCTTAGCTACCAGAGACATTCAAATTTTACTGTGGTAGAAATTTTTTCATTTGTAGTTGAGCCATACAAGAGCAATGCATTTACAATTAATGGGTTGATCTTTGCTGATATGTAAAAATGTCCCCAAGTTTGGTTGGGAGTGTATGTGTGAATTTTATTTTTATTTTTATTTTATCAAGTTCTTTACTCTCTAAATTTTCATGTTTGTTTTATTGGTGTTTCTCATGGAAAATATAAAAAATATTGACACCAGTGATTCTTGTCTCCCTTGATTTTTATTTAATTACCTAGAAATTGAAAAGAAATATATATTTGGTTGAGCTAGCTAGGACATTCATGAGTCTATCACACCAGCTATCACACTCATGCATCAAGGCCATTAGGGTGGCATAGTTGGTCAATGTAGGTGGTTGCTGGGTGACCAACCTGTTTTGCACCATAGCTAGGTGCCCAGAGCAGTAGATCACTTAGCGTGTTCTTGTTTTTGTTTGCCAGCAGTGTCCTGCAAAGCATTTTTTTAAATTTAAAAACAAAATTATTTCACCCCAAGCAAAGCAGGAATGCCACTAGTATGCAAGGGTTACAGAGAGGGAAGGTGAGAGAAAAGACTGGGTATAGGGGTGTACCTAAGAGAGGATAAAAGCTGAATGGGGTTCAAGAAGATAGATGGCGATTGACATTGCATGTAAATTTTTGAAGATTGTAGTTATCAGGGAAGCAAGAGTTCCACAGATGGGAAGTGTGCGAAAAGAAACTGTTGAAGTAGAAGTAGTGGTTGCATTTATCCATTTCAACAGTAAAAGGGTGGGACCTAGGTGCCAATCAAGTAGCATGCTTCAACTCGTGTGTTCCAGGCACCAGGGGAAAAACCTTGTCAGAGAAGTAGCAATGAAAATATTTGTAGAAAAGACTGAGGGAAGCCACGTCACATCTCTGAGAAAGTGACTGAAGTTGAGATGCCAAGTCAGGATCGATTACATTGCAGATCCTCCTTTGGAGTTTGTCAAGAAACTCAAGATGAGTAGCAAGAGCATCAGACCAGATATGACAACAGTATTCAATGCACAGCTAAATGGTAGATTTGTAAATGTATAAGATGGACTCTGATGCGCAAAACCTGGCATGACAAAGACCCAACTTTCCTTGCAGTAGATGCAGCTATTGATTCAATGTAGTCATTTCACTTCAAGTCATTTGAAAATGTGAAGCCAAGAAGGCACAGTGTGTTGCTCTCCATGAGTCTAGCATCAGCCATGCTGATGATGCGCAGCAAAGATTCTCTAAGTTGGTTAAATGAGAGCAGTTTCATTTCGGAAGCATTAAAATTTACGAACCATTTCCTGCCCCAGTTAACCACTGATTGGAGGTCCTTTTCAAGAGTGGCAGCCCAGTTAACTTTGTCAACTCTGATGGATTTGCTATTGAGACAGGAGTAAATGGTAGTGTTATCAGCATAAAGGCATGTTTGGGAACTGATGACATCAGAAAGGTCATTGATGAAGATCAGAAACAGCATAGGACCCAGGATAGAGCCTTGGGGGACGTTCATATGAAAGGATCTGGAAATGAGCCTGTTCAAAATGACCTTCATTTCACAATTTGATAAGAATGATAGGATTAAATCAAACAATCATCTAGTAATACAATAGCCCTGAAGCTTATGTAGAAGACCAGTGTGTCAAAAACCTTCAAGTTATCTAGAGCCACAGTTCGAGCTTTGTTATTATTATCAAGAGCATGATATACATATTCAGTGATGGCTGTTAGCACATCAGCATTAGACCCAGTAAAACAGAAGCCATATTGTTTGACAGAGTAGATCATGAAAGGTAAGATGCTTAACCACTTCAACATTGATTAAAGCCTTGAATAACTTGCAGAAAAGTGGTAGGAGACTAATAGGGCAATAGTTAGAAGGGCCAGAAGTTTCTCCACAGTTAAAAACAGGAACTACAGAGAGGACTTCCAACAATCAGGAAGCAGCAAGGCAGGAGTTGTAGAGTTTAGAGAGAGCTAGAGCCAGCTCGGGAGCACATTTCTTTAGGACAATGGCTGGGATCCTGTCATCACCGCTTGCCATATGGGAGTCTAATTTAGAAATAATGTCTGAGACCTGTGACAGGGTTATGTGCATATCACTCAATAAAGCCTCTGTTCTCGGAGGGAAGTCAGGTGTGGGTACTCCAGTTGAGTCAAGTGTTGAGTTGGAAGAGAATTTACAAGCAAAGCATTCAACCTTATTTGCCGGAGATGTCAGGACTTCAAATTGATTGAATAGAGGAGAGTTAGAGGATTTGCTGTTGTTCAGCACATTCTTGCAACACCACCATTAATCTCTAGAACTGAACTTGTGAGATACGTTGTTGCATTTTATCAGCAAGACTTTGCTTCTTTAAGGACACACTTGCACTTGTTACAAGCAGAGACATCTGTTGCAATCAGACATGTTGCTCTGGTACAGACAGGAGTGATTCCTGTGGGCTATAGCAGCTGTGCATGCAGGTGAGAACCAAGGAGATGAATGTGGTTTAACTTGGTTTTTCCTTACTAGAATGAAAGCATCAATACTCGCTTTCACCCAGTAGATGACATCAGACGCGCATTTATGAACAGGATGATTAAAAACTGCATTCCAAGGATGCCATGAAGAAAATCATGGGACGAATCCCAATCCGCATGTTGATAATTGGAGATATTCTTTTTTGTAAGAGGTTCTTGGTTGGTAAGGGAGCGGAAAGAGATGTTCACTACCACATGATCAGAGTTTCCAAGAGGGCAAAGGTAAAAAAAAGAGATCTAGAAGAGAAGTGTATCCATCAGGGTTACTGGGGAAACGTGAAGAAGTGTCAGAGATTGAATGATTGAGAAGATAAGGGTCTGGATTTCAGTGGGGTCAGTGACAGTGTTTAAGCCACCTAGCATGGTGAGCATTAAAATCGCCAAATATATTTGCAAGAAAATGGCCGTGCCTATATTATCTGAAAGGCTATCTAGCACACAACAGTAATGAGAGGAAGGGGAACAGTAGAGAAAGGAGAGATAACTGACTGAGTTCAGTAGAGACAGACACGCATGTAAGAGTGGTGTGGAGATTCAAGAGAGAGTTCCCTAGCCAGCAAGAGATGTCCATGTACATAAACTCCCAGACCATCATGTGGACATTAAGAGTTCTTTCTAAGGAGAGGAAGGCAGCCAGCAATCGAGGAATCAGAAGAAGGAATTGACGAGTTAAGATTAGTTGTACAGCGAGCTAGGATGTCTGGAAATCTTTCGAAGAGGAACAATTTTACACTACAAAGGTTGGTACAAATAACCATGAATGTTGGAGAAAGAAAGGTTGAGGGGGTTTAGTTGATTTTTGTTGAGCTGGTTTAGATTTATATCTTTGGTATCTCATAGACATGGTATATTGTTTTGGTAAGGAAAGGCCTAGGGTAATAATAGCAGTCAGTCGTCTAATGTAACGTGCAGGAAGGGAACTGGTTGCCCACCGGAGGTGCTTGCAGGGACATGCTTCCATGCACAACATGGCACTGCAAGAACCCTGATATTATACAACATGTTCATCAAAGCTACCTCTTAAGATGCTATGCAAGAGTTCAGACTCTTAACTACCAGTCAGGAACGGCAACCAGAAAACTGCCAACCCAATACCTTCAGTATGAAGAAACATTGCCACCATCCACACATATCACAAAAAATTCATGGCAGTACCATTATTAAGGCATGAAAAAAAAAAAGAATGAAACTGGGAACTCCTTCCTAAACAGGGAACTCCTGTTCAAGAGAAGTGGGGGAGTATGGATCAGGTGATAGGAAAGCCAACTTACTCTTATTAAAAAAAAAAAACAAGTACTAAAACAAACAAACAAAACATTTCTGATTTTGATTTCCAGTTAATTTATTTTGAAGAATTACCATTCAAATAACTAATATGTAGAGTCAATTCTGTATTCGTGTAAGATTGTAGAAATATCAAGGATAGTTCTATAGAGCTGTGATTTTGTTAGATGATGTCTTCAAGAGATGCTAAGTGTAGCTCTCAGCATCCAAGTGTAGGTTTCATCCGGCTTAGACTCTAGGGTTTTAGTTAATATCCAAGCAGTGGCACCATACATTAATACCGTCTCCAGTGGCTTCAAATAATCTCTGCTTGAGGTTGTCTAGTAGATCAGATTTCCAAATTACATCCATTTTATTCAAGGTGGCCCAGGCTTTAGCTATACAAATTTTCACACTTGAGAACAATTAAAGTTTAAATGCCTAAAAATTGTTTTTCATAAAAAATGTAGTCGGAATAAAATCTTAAACTTGTTCCAAAGAAATTAGCACAAAAATATTCACGTTTGACAAAATGTAATTGAGGTCTTGCATATATATTTTGTGTATGTGTTTGTGGCAAAAATATTTAAAGTTCAATATTTCAAGATGACTTGTAAAAATTGAATATTTTTTACCAAGATTATTGCAGTCCTAATTCTAACACGAACTGTGTACATGTGATAAATGCCATATCATCGCTCCCATTTTGGTTCAGTTATCAACTTCAAGCATTGTGTCTTTTTATATTAAGATTTTTCTTAGGAGCCATGAATGGTTCCTAAATGAGTCAATCCTAGTAGCCAATTCTTTTAAACTCTCATATTAGCAAATCATACGCTCTTTACAAATGATTGAATAAACAATAAATCAAACCCAAATGAAAACTACAGCAGGAACCAACATTTTTATTGTCTAGTAAAGCATGTCAGGTGTATTTTGAGATCTAACCCCACTGATCATGGTTGGGTTTGATTCAAAGAACAATATGCCCAGCTCCTGAAGCCGACTCCCTAGGCTGCTCTCCTCCACAATTGCTCTAAGAATGGTGAGGGGTAATACTTGATACCCGAGATTCAGATTTTGTTAACAATCCTGTTTACATGTGGGATTCCCACTTTAAATATGTCTTTGCCCAGTATTCGGTTTTATTGCATATGTGGATAGATATCAATGGGGAACAACAGGCCTGCACATGATTGGTTTAGAACACACACAATGTTGAGTGGAATCTAAATGATTTTACCTGGGCTTTAAGCACTGGCCACTTTTTTGACAACCAATAGTAAAACTGAGATGTGATAGCTTCAAAGCAACTACCCACTGTTCGTATGTAAGATGAGAGGAAATAGAGTAAATAAATTAAAACTTTCAGGATCAAGTGCCACTTAGCTGGAAGATAGGAAATTCTGGTCATAGGCTTATATAGCCAAGGCACATACTTCAATAGAAAGAAGCCAACTATTTTGGGGTGACAAGTTATCGGTCAGATATATGTCATGGAGGCAGTTGCAGAGAATAGCAGTCATGGTAGAAATGCAGAGACACTTGTAGGGAGAGGGACAGTTGGAATTATCAGTGTCCAAAATGAACATCTGGCTAATTAGTCTGTCATAAAAAGATGGAAGTAACAGCAAAGAAGTCCCAAGTGTCACTTAACTACCCTCTTCCCAAACTGTGCCAGATGATTCCATGAATAAAGAAACCAGTATGTTGAAAAAAAGATTCGTTTTATTTTCTTGCCATGACATTATCTCTTCATCTATTCCTTCATTGAATTTGTATCGTGTCTTTCCCAGTCTTTGTTCACACTGATGCAAACAAGAATTGAAACACATCACAGGTTGAAGCTGTCTAGTTGGTGAGAGCTGTAGGTGCATGTTTCCATCAACACAAGTTAATTTTTGGAACTTTGAATTTAAACTTGATGTTGCTAGAGAGTCTGTTACTATTTATCATTATTAGTTTCTATTTAGAACTTATTTTCACCTTAAGCTTCATGATAAGATTACTTCATATGTATTGATTCTTTTTAGTTGCATATCTTCCAGTGTATCTCTCTATTAAATTAGTTTCAGTGTGAAGGTTTTCTTCCTTACTTATTTAATAGCCTTACTCTAGACAAATGCTTATCTTCAAATTACAATTAGTTTGACCTTCATATTTTCAGCCACAACTGCATGGAATGTAGGGCATGCATTTCTTGCTAACAAGTTTGTTTTTTTTTTACATGGAGACTCAATTTTTGCAAGGTAGTCCTGAAAAACAGTACAACTCTGCTGATAATTTTCTGAGATATGAAAGTTTACTTTTGTGTTGACGACAATAAAAATTCCCTTTTGATGAGGATGCAGGCATGTTTAAGCAGAATTGTCAAATTCTCAATAATAAGAAGAACAGGGCAGAATAATAAGAGACAAGTTAATGTAAGGCAAAGCAAAGCAACTATAAGACAGTAACAAAGTAAATAGTTCATAAAATAGGAATAGTGTTCACATGTCAAAGGGATACAGTCAACTATATTATAGTTTGAATTAAGGCAAGAAAGAAAAATAGGGATTGTCCATTTTTATTGACTAGAAGGAAATCCCACACACCCTAATATATTAAGAGTTTGGGATTTTATCAAATGCCTTTTCAAAAGAAACTAGAAGTCATACACATAACTACTCAATCTTTATTAAAAAGTATCTCTTGCATTGCTTGCTTCTTAAATAATATTAGGAAAACTGTCAGTCAATGTGCTAATATAACTTCAGTGTTATTTCTAAGTTTAACTTTGTATGACACAAGGCCAAATGGACTGATCTTTCAAGTGGAGAGGCCTGCCAACCTACAAAATCAACATACAATCTTGGCTTTTATCTGGATTTTCTCACTAAATGCTGACACAAAGTGAGAAATATTTGTCATAAGGCTGGCCACATTATCATCATCAGTCTCTCATCAGCTGATCTTAAAAAGAATTTTCTACATTTTTTAAAGAAATGCTTATTTTCACTGTCGTTCTATCAACTTTCATATTTATCAAACAATAAGACAATGTACAAATTCATTTAAACCTATTTCGTTTGGAGTGGTCTCATTCAAAATTTTCTTACAATCTGATCTTAAAACCAGTTTTCCAAGCAAAAGATTAACAAAAAAAGATTATGTTAAATACAAAAGCAGGTGAGAGAGAGAAACAAAAAAAAAAAAAGAATTTTAGGATTTGTCTAAATTTAGAATGGAGGATTTTTATTGGTCATTCCCCCTTTTTTTTGTTGCTAATAAGTTGTTGAATTTACCGATTCCTTTTTTTTCTGACCACACTGCTTGACAAGTACGTTCTTGCATTGGAATTTTTACAATCCCTGTCTTGTCCAAATGTAAAAGGAGGACATCAGCAGGGCAGTTAAAATCTTGAAAAAGATCCAGTTAAACCACTAACCCACCCCCTGCCAAATGGGGGGGGGGGTCTGGAAAAGACACAAACCCAAAGTCAAATGATAAAGAAGCCAATGTCAAGAGAAAAATCAACATCTGGAGCATCTCCCTCCATCTGAAATTACCACCCACCTTATGCACACACACACCTGCATCATCAACATGAACGAAATCATGAAACAGGTAAGAGAATACACCCAGTTAGTTAAGACCAATGAACTAATAATCAACAAACCAGAACTAATAGCTGTGGAAAACAGGATCGTCTCAGTCTTTGTGGTTGATGTAACAGAAAAAGTTTGGGAACCACACACAATATATATATTTTTTATTGAAATTGGAGTAGATTTGAATATCGAAATTAGATCAGAACAATTTTATTTACTGATGGGAATCTGATCTAGCCCATTTGGAATTGGGTCATTAGGAAGACTGTAAGATGATCGAGATAATTTTTATCGGTTAAAATTTGAAATAGAGCTTACTAAGGCTATGAGGAACTTTGAAATTCACATGATTTTGGGTTGGAGGTTGCACTCGTGATAATCGGGAGCGGGCCAAGGGTCGATTTATGATCAGCCAGGTTTATCTATATAAACGCGCACAGAAATCTGTTGACAGAGTGGTTGGCTCGTCTGCCGTCGAGTGCAGTCGAGCTGGGTAGAGAGAGGTCAGAGACTGGAAGTGACGTCAGAGATTGGAACCAAACGCCCGCTAACATATTTTGTTGATATAAGTACGAAGAAGCGAATTACTCCCCCAACAATCTAAGACTGCTACTGCTACTATTATTACTACCATTGGAAACAGAAACGTTGAACAAGCTACAATAATCAAAAGGTTGTTTTTGGGGTCGTCTGTCGTCGAGTGCAGTCGAGCTGGGTGGAGAGATATCGGAGACTGGATGTGACGTCAGGGATTGAAACAAAACCCCCGGTAACATGTACTGTTAATATAAGTTTCGATGCTTCTGCTACCACGAAGATTACTACTACTGTTACTACCGCCGACGTGGAATGCAATTATAAACTTTAAGCCGCGCACAGAAATCTTTATCTCTTCATCGCAAGAGTCATATATCGTTCTGAGACGATTTCACAACAAGTTAATCACAACCCACTCACTGTCTGTCTAGAATCCAGTGTATGAGTTTTTACGTCAGTTACTTTCTTTTCTGTAACCCGTTTCTTTTCTGTACTATTCTTTTCTGCTATATCAAAGACATTAACAATTCAACCATTGAATAGTTGCTTGTCCGGCTTCCTGCATATATATATATATATATATATATATATATATATATATATATATATATCTTTTTTGGTGCATTCTAAATTTCTTAGCACAGACTCTCCAGCCGTGTCTACATTTTCAGTCGACCGTAAATGGATGAACATCACTTCTGCTTTCTGGATCAAACCAAACACAACGTGGGCAGGAAGCAGGATTAAACCACTGGACCGGTCGAATGATCTACGGATGCTCAGGGGACCTATGGTCACTCCCTTAAGTTCGGTTAAGACCGAGTAGACACCCCAGCCCAGAGAGTAAGACGTCGGAGGTTGAGGGGCTGGGGTGTAAGTGTTAGACTGGTGGCAGTGACCAGGATAGACCTGTGGGAATTACCACGGCCGTCTGAAAGAGGTGAGAGGGTTGCATTTGTTTTGTCCAGTCGGGACCAAGTAAGACCAGCTAGTCTTTGGACTATATTGGTCTGAAAGGGGCATAAGGAGGAAAAGAGAAGGAAGCAAGAAGGAGGGAAAAGAAACAAAACACGGAGCGGCGGACCTCATGTAAGTCACTTTTTGGTTTCCTTTGTTCGCTCATTGCACTTAGATCTGCCAGTAATATTGTTGATCTTGTTTTGACTTTGTCGACGTTGTACGCAGCTGAAGCGCTACCAACCACCGAGTTAAGTATTTTTCCTTTCGTTCTGTCGTTTTAAGTGGTAGTTGACAAGACGCTAGGATGAGCGTAGCAGGATCAGACGCCACAGATGATCTTGGGGACGTGAGAGTCCCCGAAATATCGATGGGTTTCAGGAGGCTGATAGGTAGCATGAAGCTACCTACTTATAAAGGAAACCCTGCGGACCTGCACGAATGGATTCTGTCCATTCAAAAGAAGCAGGTGATCTATGGCCTCTCGGATCCAGAAATGGTGCTCATAGCTTACGACGCCACAGCTGAGCATGTGTCCAAATTCATAGGTGGGTGATACAGAGAAAACTCGGCCCTGACGTGGACCGAGCTTAAATCCGCTCTGGTGCGGCAATCAATACGCAAGTGAGCGTACGACCATTGAGGCGGTCAGGAAATTATTCCGGCTGCAGCAACAAGAAGGAGAGACTAATGAGGAATTGGAGGAAAGAATCGCGGGGCTAGCGGCGTTAGCTTTTCCGGAGTTGGCGAATCGGGACAGTGGTCCTATTCAGGCCTTGTTGGCCGATGTGTATGTGGACGCGCTGAGTGACAGGGACCTGAGGGGCGACGTTCTGAAGCGGGGACCGGTCAGCCTGGCCGCAGCTATAGAGGCGACTCTGACCAGAGATAGAATAAGATGGGGTGTAGGTAGGAAACTCCGGGGGTGCAAAGTAGTGATGAAAAAGAAGGACCGGGAGCAGATCCAGATACGGGACCCGAAAGAAGAGGTGGAAGATGACTGGGAGGC
Source organism: Acanthosepion esculentum (assembly GCA_964036315.1). Classification (NCBI taxonomy): domain Eukaryota; kingdom Metazoa; phylum Mollusca; class Cephalopoda; order Sepiida; family Sepiidae; genus Acanthosepion; species Acanthosepion esculentum. The sequence continues at coordinate 53,564,760 of OZ038512.1, read as the reverse complement.
TGAAGCAATTCCCAATAGGAGAGCCTGGGACCTGTGTTATAGGTTTCACAAACCAACACCGGGCCGATATGGGCTGGTGTGCTGGACTTGCAAGTATGGTGGGCATCGGGCCCGCGACTGTCCGACAAACTATGGAGGCGACCCAAGGTCTTTGAGACCGAACTTCACGACTTGTGGCGAGTTCGGGCACAAGGCTCGGTGGTGTACGGCAGAGAGAAACCGTAAACCGGGGATAAAGCGAGTTAATACGCTGATGCCCCCTACCAAGAAGGAAAAGGGCCCGGGAAACGCCGATGGGTCACCCGTGAAAAAGTAAGAGGCAGGGTGGCCCCAATGCAAGTAAGACCTCTGAGATGCTGGACATGTGGTGTGGTCGGGCACTTTTCGGCAAATTGTAAGGAGCGAAGGTGTTGGCGCTGTGGAGGAGCGGGTCACCTGAGACGAACCTGTCCTCGCAGGAGAAAGATTGACCACACCGTACGGAACAACCTTAACTCGAATAGAGGGGAGAAATGGATTGCTAGTCCGAGAAAAGAGAGTCATCCGAGCTCTACCGCACCCAGGAGGGCCCCTAGATAGAAATTGGAGCCCCTAGAAAAAGTGAACTGTCACCGACTCCGACGTCTCGGTTGTCGAGAAAGCGGGAGGAAGTGAGAGAACATACGGGAATGAGAAAAGCACAGGTATACCGTTTGCTGAAGGAAGGGCCAGACTTCACCTGTAATGTGTTGCTGGGAGACAAGAAGGTGAAGGCCCTTGTCGATACTGGAGCTTCAGTGTCACTGGTTAGCTCCAAGGTTTTTAGACAGTTGGGACTGAAAACGAAGCTTAGTCCCGTCGATCTACTAATAAGTCAGGATGATAGTAGCAGGATGAGGATAGAGGGTATGACGTGGCTACCTTTCCAGTTGGCAAGAACCAGAGGTAAACTTATGGTTTATGTGGCACCTGACTTGTGTGGTGAGCTAATTTTGGGGAATTACTGGCTTAGACAGAATAAGGCACAGATCCGTTTCGACCCCGCCCTAACATTGGACGGGGTAGAGATACTGTTGGGAGAGGATAATTATGAACAATTGCCAGTGGTGGCCCAGACAGATATAAAGCTTCCCTCTAGGACTACTGTATCTGGGAAGGGCAAAATTATAACAAAAGGAGCGCTGAACAGTGACCTGTACCAAGTGGTCCCTACTTATAGGTATGATAATAGTGAAGGGAAAATAACCGTGTGTGATTCGTTGGTGAAGAGGTCGGGGACCGTTCCCTTACTGTTAACCAATACTGCCAATAAAACTATTAAAATAAAGCAGGGAGAGGAGCTGGCACAGGCGTGCCCAGTGAGAGAAGTCGAACAGGTGAGAGTATGGAATGAGAATAGGACTGGGAATAAGACAGGTAGCAATGAAATAAGGGATGAAGATATAACAGCCCCTGAGCGTTATAGGAGGGAATTGAGGGAGTTGCTGAACGGTAATCGGGAGGTAATAGCCATTACCGATAAGGAACTGGGACAGACGGAGACAGTTGAAATGAAGATAGACACGGGTAATCACCCACCTATTAAGTTAAGACCGTATAGGACCCCAATCCACAAAAGAAAATTAGTAGAGGACGCAGTGAATGAAATGATGGAATCAGGGATGATCGAAAGATCCAAATCTCCCTGGAGTTTTCCAATAGTGATTGTTGAAAAGATGGAGGGCAGAGGTTTTGTGTGGATTTTCGTCAATTAAATGCCATTACAAAACCGCTGTAAGTGCCCCTCCCCTTGATTGATGATATTCTAACTCTTTTAGGAAAGTCTAAATGTTTTTCCACCTTGGATTTGAGGTCGGGATATTGGCAGGTAGCACTTAGCAAAAAGGACCAGGAAAAGATCGCTTTTACGTGCCACATGGGTCTCTTCAATTTTAGGGTTATGCCGTTTGGGCTGGCGAACGCCCCGGGTGTATTTAGTCATTTAATGTCCATCGTATTGAATGGCACTGAGGCATTTGCCATGGCGCATCTAGATGACATCATGGTGTTTTTAAAATCACCAGAGGAGCATTTTAAACATCTGAAGAAGGTGTTCGATAGGTTAAGGGAGCATGGATTGAAGTTAAAATTATCGAAGTGTCAGTTTATGAAAGAAGAGACAACGTATTTAGAGTTTATCATAAACAAAGAAGGAATAAAAACGGATTTAGACAAAGCTGAGTTTATAAGAGCCATGCCCGCACCGAAGACCGTAAGAGAGATTAGGGGATTTATTGGAGCCATCGGATATTACCGGAGGTTCATACCAGCATTTAGTCGGCTAGCAGGCCCTCTAATAGCTCTAACTAAGAAGCATGCTAGGTTTAAGTGGACCGAGGATTGTCAGCGTGCATTCGAGGCTCTAAAGGACCAGCTGACAGCTGTACCCTCTTGGCCTACCCAGACCTGAGTAAGCCCATGGTACTGTACACCGATGCTAGCGATAAGTGTATCGGGGCGGTTCTTATACAACCATGTCCCGATAAGGATGGACCAGTACCGGGTGTGCCTGAGGAAGTGCCGATCTATTTTCTGTCTCATCGGCTCTCAGAGACTCAGCAAAGGTGTCCAGTAATAGAAAAAGAGGTGTTCGCCATTCTGTATGCTGTGCAGAAATTAGATTATTATTTGAGTGGGGCTGTGTTTACCATTAAAACAGACCACCAACCCCTCAAATATTTGTTAGAGACGAAGTGGACGAATAAGAAGATACAACAGTGGGCATTGAAGTTAAGTTGGTATAACTGCAGAATAGAATATCTGGCAGGGAAGGATAATACCTGTGCTGACCTGTTATCGAGGATTCCGAAGCAATTAGAGACCGAATCTGTCAGATTGGAGCCGGGTGTGGATGAAGAAGAATTCCAAATTAATGTGATCAATTCACAGGTGTTGAAGGAGAGACTTGGTTGGGAAGATCAGGAAACGAGTGAAACGGAGATTGTCCCGACCCCCACTGGAGGGATATTATTAGGCAAAGCCAAGAGGATAGCGAGATAGCAACTATCAGGTCCAGGGTAGAGGCAGGGCATACCTCCAAATATATGGTGCACGATGGAGTGTTGTATTACCTTTCAGGAAGAGATGAGGAAGTAAGTTTAAAAATGGTGATACCAGAGAAGTTGAGAGCTAAAATTCTAGACCAGTACCATACGAGGTTAGGACACCTGGGAATTGATAAGACGTATGGATTAATAATGAGAAATTACTACTGGCCTAAGTTGTTTAATGATGTTGTGAACCATGTAAAAAAATGTGTAACATGCCAAGTACAGAGTCGAAGGAGTAGGGTTGCCCCAGTATTAGAAATGGATGTTCCGAATTATCCATTTCAGAAAGTAAGCATGGATATTTCCGGGCCCTATGGAGAAACACATAGAGGTAATCTTTACATAGTGAGTTTTGTGCATTGGATGACGAATTGGCCTGAGGCATTTGCCATACCGGATAAGAAGGCACGAACGGTGTCAGATATAATACTGAACGAAATATTCCCTAGGAATGGGGCCCCCGAACAGTTGGTTACAGATAATGGATCAGAGAATGTGAATCAGATTATGAGTGAGACGTTGGGAGAATTAAACATACAGCACATAACCACCTCTCCATATCACCCCCAAAGTAACGTTAAGGTAGAGAGATTTCATAAGACCCTCGCTGATGTGTTAGCTAAACTAACAGAGGATAATAGGGAAAGTTGGGATTTATTTGTAACCCAAGCGTTAGCAGCTGTGAGATTCTTGATGAACGAGACGACAAAATTTTCCCCTTATTACTTGATATATGGCAAGGATGTAGTCTTACTTATAGACAATCTGTTACGATCTAGGAGGAAGTATTTAGGAGAGGATCATCACCAAATAGTTTTAGAACAACAGCATAAAATCTTTACACAGGTGAGGAGGAGGATTCAAAGAGCTCAGAAAATGCGAAACGATAGGGTAAATAAAAATAAAGAAAAAGTTTCCTTCCAGATAGATGATACAGTGTATTATAAAATACACACGAGAGAAGGTAAATTGAACCAGAGATGGAGTCCATACTATATGATCGTGGAGCAGACGAGTCCGGTTTCCTTTGTGATCTGGGACCAATTGACCGGACAGGTAGTCACAATCTGTGTGTACTGGATTTATTTAAGAAAAATAAGAAGGGAATCGGAGATCATTGTCAGGTAGAGGTGTTGGCCAGTGTAATGTTACCTAAAGCAACCAGTGTCTCTGACGGAATTTGGGAGGTGGCCACACAAGAAGAGATCGAATTATCTAAGGTGTGTGAAGGGAAGCCCACCACGACGATAAGAGTTACTCCCCCATTGTTTTTTTTTTGTAGAGCTAACCATTGGTTGTGGAGCTTATGATCCATCTATCTCTTTTTCCACTACCACCAAGCAGAAAAGAAGTTTGAAAAGAATGAGGCTTTGTCAGAGCTGGTAGGAACGAATGCCAGTGGAGGGACGGGATTGTGTGAACCCATTGTAAGAGAAATTCCTAAGATATCACTAGAAAAGATGCCGGCATTGTTAAGGCCAATCAATAAGATTGTTCTTGGACTGTTGAAGTCGGAGTTAGATAAGATAGGTACGCCGAATTCGGTCTGGAAAGAGAATTTGGTTGCTATAATAACCTGGCCGACCGTTGTGGGAATTATACTAATGATAGTCGTGGCTAGTTTGGTGGTGGTTGAAGAAGCGTGCGGTGTTGTCGACCGGGCAGAATAAACTGGCACGGGAGTGCATGCGTGAAGGAGGGATTCTAGTTAGTGCACTTCACCAAGGTAGGTCCGACCCGAGTGCATTGGGACCCCTAACTGATATTGAAGAAGAGTCCACGATTGTCGTTGAAGGACCTGAACCAACAAAAGATTCGACATGTTGTGAAGGCGAGACAAAATCGGAGGGACAGATTTACGAAATAAATCGAATTTTTTTTTTTTTTGTAATGAGAATCAAATAATTGCTAAGTTGTGTTGCGAACTCCAATAAAAAAAAGGAAAGAACACTCGAACTAGTGAACTATGTGAAAAGGTTCTACTGCACGAGATCACCACAACAGTGAACTTTAATCGGAAGTTGCATGTACATATGTATAGTAAGGACAATGAAAATGTAAGTGGGCATAATGAGCCCTAAGAAGAACTGAGGACTCTACCTTTGCATGCTGGAAGAGACGAATGTTTAAGTAGACCCTAGTCAGAAGCATGTTGGACTGGGTTTGCTCATATTTTGTTGATAGGAAAGCTCGTGTGTCATTTACTAGTAAATGACAGATGGGTAGGGGAGGAAATGTAACAGAGAGAGAGAGAGAGAGAGAGAGAGAGAGAGAGAGAGAGAGAGAGAGAGAGAGAGAGAGAGAGAGAGAGAGAGTTTGGGAACCACGCACACACGCACAAACACACACACACACATTTATATATATATATATATATTGGAGTAGATTTGAACAGCGAAATAAGATTAAAACAATTTTGTTTACTGATGGGAATCTGATCTAGCCCATTTGGAATTGTGTGATAAGGAAGACAATGTAAGATGATCGAGATAATTTTTATCGGTTAAAATTTGAAATAGAGCTTACTAAGGCGATGAGGAACTTTGAAATTCACATGATTTTGCGTTGAAGGTTGCACTCGTGATAATCGGGAGCGGGCCAAGGGTCGATTTACGATCAGCCAGGTTTATCTATATAAACGCACACAGAAATCTGTTGACAGAGTGGTTGGCTCGTCTGCCGTCGAGTGCAGTCGAGCTGGGTAGAGAGAGGTCGGAAACTGGAAGTGACGTCAGAGATTAGAACCAAACGCCCGCTAACATATTTTGTTGATATAAGTACGAAGAAGCGAATTACTCCGCCAATAATCTAAGACTGTTACTGCTACTATTATTACTACCACTGGAAACGGAAACGTTGAACAAGCTACAATAATCAAAAGGTTGTTTTTGGGCTCGTCTGTCGTCGAGTGCAATCGAGCTGGGTGGAGAGATATCGGAGACTGGAAGTGACGTCAGGCATTGGAACAAAACCCCCGCTAACATGTACTGTTAATATAAGTTTCGATGCTTCTGCTACCACGAAGATTACTACTACTGTTACTACCGCCGAGGTGGAACGCAATTATAAACTTTAAGCCGCGCACAGAAATCTTTATCTCTCCATCGCAAGAGTCGTATATCGTTCTGAGACGATTTCACAACAAGTTAATCACAACCCACTCACTGTCTGTCTAGAATCCAGTGTATGAGTTTTTACGTCAGTTACTTTCTTTTCTGTAACCCGTTTCTTTTCTGTACTATTCTTTTCTGCTATATCAAAGACATTAACAATTCAACCATTGAATAGTTGCTTGTCCGGCTTTCTGCAGATATATATATATATATATATATATATATATATATATATATATATATATATATATATATATATATCTTTTTTGGTGCATTCTAAATTTCTTAGCACAGACTCTCCAGCCGTGTCTACATTTTCAGTCGACCGTGAATGGATGAACATCACTTCTGCTTTCTGGATCAAACCAAACACAACGTGGGCAGGAAGCAGGATTAAACCACTGGACCGGTCGAATGATCTACGGATGCTCAGGGGACCTACGGTCACTCCCCTAAGTTCGGTTAAGACCGAGTAGACACCTCAACCCAGAGAGTAAGACGTCGGAGGTTGAGGGGCTGGGGCGAAAGGGTTAGAGATTAAAAAACATCAAGACATTGACAAATATGGGAGTCAGTATACAACAGATCATTAAAAGAATGAACTTCCCCATGTGGGATGTACTGTTGTCTGCAGTGGAAGACTGTGCAGCACCGGCAAGAAGAAATCACCAAAATAAAGCATTATAAGAGTCAAATACTTGGGTCAATAAAGAACAAGCGTTGCTGTTTATGAAATAGCCAGTTTAATTTTGAGTCGGCAAGAGGGAACTTTCCGCATAAAGTGAAAACCAACTCTGACAGAAATTAGGAGAATGGTGTTGCCATATTATGGTAGATAGAAAAGCCTTTGACGTCATTTCAAATTGGCTAGATATAAATGATCAGAAGTTGCTAGTTATTGCTTCAGGAAGAAAACCGGCATTTTTTTAACCCCAAGCAAAGCAATAAAGTCACTAAGATGTAAGGAGTTACTGAGTGTAAGATAATACGAGAAATAAGAAAACAACAAGAACTAGAATTAAGATTACAAAAGATAACCATTGACATTGCATTTAAAGTTTTAGAGATCAAATTTGACTGGAGAGCAAAAAGCCAGATGAGATTTCCACAAGCAAGAGAAGAAAATATTAGCATAGAACTTACAGTGACATCTAGCCATTTCAACGATAAGATGATGAGACCTTGCAGCCAATCTAGTACTGCGCTTAAATTCATAAAGTCTCGGTGCCAGAGAGAAAAGCTCATCAGAACAATTATTTATAGGAAAAGGCACATGTAAGCTATGTTATGGCAGTGAGAAAGTGATTGAAACTAAGATACTAGGTCAGGATCGATAATATTATTCTTTGTATTTTATCAAGAATTTCTAAATACATAGCAGAAGCACCAGACCAGATGTGCCAACAATATTCAATGCATGGATGAATGGTAGACTAACAAATGGCAAGAAAAAATGTCAAGCACGTCACAGTGAACCAACTTTCCTAGCAGAAGACCTTGCAATTGATTCAATTTAATCTTTCCACTTCATGTCAGCTGAAAAAGTTATAAGGCGCAATGAGTTACTGTCCTGGAGGTTAGCATTAGTCATGCAGATAAAAGACAAAAAAAGGTCTCTCAGACGCTTAAAAGAGATAGAGAGAGAGATAGAAGCGAAAGTTGCCAAGGATGGACCAGTGGAGGGAGCTGCCCCCTCCAGCAAGATGTCTTCTCCAAAAGGTAAATACATTGCTACAATTATTACCACTACTACCACAGTTGTATCTCCAAGTGAAAGTGTCAAGTCTGTGACCAAGACTGTGTCTCCACTCTGATCTTCTTCTCTCACTCCAAAGTTTCCACATCCAAGCAAAATTAGTTCGCCTACTTCGTCACCCAGTCCACTACCCATTCCAACACTACCACTACCTCCACCAGTACACTAAAGACCTCCTCTTAGGAGGAATCTTGTAGAAAACTGAAACAATATTGTTCTGGGTGGGCACAGTTTTTTTCTGCACCCATCCCTATATAGAGTAGTGAAACATTTTCCCAAGGGAAGGCTGTCCCAAGACTGCTCCATAAGAATTAAAGTGGGCCAAGTGTCTATGAGAGCGGTCATCGATGTCCTGACCCCTGGCATGTTCGTCTCGGTTGCACAACACCAAGAAGTTTTGATCATGGCTTTCTAGTTAGTAAGTTTGAGTGGCCGAGGGTTGAGTTCAGAGTCGAAACGCGCTCGACTCAATCGTGATATCAAGCGCCTTGTGGATATATGGTGTAATCAAGAGACCCACCTTATTGCCAGTGACAATGAAGGTATGCTGGCGAGGTTCTGCCTTGGAGGGATGTTTTTTGGTTAGTAAGTCATTCTTTGGACGTGACCTGTTCACTTGTCTTCGCGGATCAGACAAGCAGAGTGACCGTGCTGGATGTTACCATAAAGAAGAAAGCGTTCCTTTTGATTGGGGTTTATGCACGTAATGACAGTATGGAGCGGGAGGTCTTTTTTTGTCAGATCGACTTGTTTGTGATATCATCGAAGCTATTAGTTTTAGCGGTTGATTACAACACAGCCCTTGAACCTGATTTAGCTCACGGGGGAGTTAAGATGGGTACAAATATTCCTCCTCCTCCTCAGTAGTAGTAGTAGTAATAATAATAATAAAATAATAATAATAATAATAATAATTAATAAATAAACCTTTCGTTTCTCACCAGACTCGATAAATCTCGAAAAGAACCCCTCAAACGGATAACGCCTTCGAGCTACATCGATTAGGTTTTAGGTAGGAGAGCTCTAAACACAACAGCGTCGGCTAACAGCAATTCACCCTGAAGACACATGTACACTTCGTCGACACATTCATTCAGACTGTGCTATACATTCACTCCGAATATAATTTCAGCACCCTGACAATGCACATACTTTCACAACTTTTTCATCTGATAACATTTCAGAAATCACGTCTTCACCTTCAGCATGCACTAGCCATTTTGGGCACTTTCTCTATTCAGTTTATAACTTTTTACATACTAAAAGTTTTCGTTCTTGCAACTTTCAATCTGAGTGTTAGGGGTATTGTCAGAGTTAACTCCTCCTTAATTGTCCAAATTGTTCACTAGTGGACGCTCTCCCTACACTATAAATAGTTCTCTTTTTACTTTGCATTTCAGCGAATACATATACAATGTAAGCTCTCACAGAAGATTGTGTCTTCCCAATTTTGGGAGACGCCATGAACATGAAACACACATACACGTACGTACGAACATTCACCAAAATACAGACTCTTTACGTTCACACACAAACACAAATGTTAATGTCTATGTCCATCGTAAATTTTGTTGTTTAATACATATACTTGTATATATACATCAGTCTTGTTTGTTTTCTTTACATCTTCGGTTGGACTCAACTTGAGTCCCCCATATTCTGGTAGTGGACCGTCTTCTAACAGGAATAAACACACGTGTTCCTAATTTAACAAAACGTAAACCCACGGTCCGCTACAGAGCCAACTTAGGGTTCTTAGGTTGTCAAAGCTTGCATGGTGTAGTTCATTCGGACTATCGGCTTGTCCAGATCCGGATAAACTGAAATATGGCTCAAACGAGAACCGCTGGTTACTGACAATCCAAAATGTTCTTGTTGGGCGTGAGGTATTTTCGGGACCAGCTGTTATTAACGATACAACAGGAACTGACAGGAGTAAGCGGTGAGGTCATCTTAAGAGTGTCATAAGGTCTTCTGGAAACTTTTCACCAGGGAGTCCGGTTCAGTTCGACAACTATTTAGCTGATTTTCCTCGCCTCGAGGTGACTGAAGCGCTGGAAAAAAATGCCAGGAAAGACAAGACTCTGGGTATCAATGGATTGCCCTATGAAGTGGAACTGAGTCTGTCATCCATATTTGTCCCCTTGCTGGAGCTGCTCTTCAACCACTGGATGGACCGGGAGTATTCCCTGACATTTCACCAGAGGTGTGGTGAAGCTTTTACGTTAGAACAAACAAAAAGGGGAGGGAATAAACAGTTTTAGGACCTTAACGATAGAGTTTAAGATTTTGGCTAAGGGCCTGGCAAACTGTTTGCAGGTTATGCTCAATGGTATGATATCCCCTGAACAGACTTGTGCCATAAAAAGTAGGACGATCCAAGATAACCTTCATTTGATCCACACGATCACAGAAAAAACCGACGGTGAAGTCACACTATTCAGTTTGGATATTATCCAAGACCTTCGACAGGGTGGACCATCATTTCTTGAAGGCTGTCCTGTGCAACCGGATTCAAACCGTACTTTCATACCTGGGTTCACATCTTGTATGCGAGTCCCCGAACTATGGTGGAAGTGAATGGGGTAAGATCAAAGCTTTTCATATTGTCCAGATCCATTTGCCATGGTTGCCCATTTTCTCCCTTGATTTATGTCCTTGTACTGGAGGTTGAGGTCAAATCCAGTCCTTGGTAGGATTTCATTACCTGGTAGTATCATCTCCGCCAATTACACCGCCTACGCTGACGACGTTGCCACGCTTATAATGAGCAGTGCCGAGATAAATGAAGTCGATAAAGAAATCTAGATGTATAAAATGGTCACATTGGCCATAATTAACCGTGATAAATATGTATGCTTGCGGCTGGATTTGTGGAGAGGTTCAATTAGACGGGCCTTGCAAGGTGTCTGGTTCAGTCCCGACCTCCAGCTGGAGAAGAATGGTTGGAAATTCTGGAATAGGTCATAGCCGCAGTTAATCTGTAGCTCCGAAGGAATCTTTGCTTGAGGAGGACCAAGATGTGCGTTACATACATCTACCACCTCATCCTTTACCATCTTTTTTCTTGGTTTTTCATTCAAATCATGAGTTTTTTTTTTAATGTAAATACAAATCATTTTTATTCCGTTCCCCACTTATTTGTAAATATGACTGTAAATATTGACATTAATTTAGAATATCGGGGACAACACGTGTTGTCTTGGTGATTGTTGTATAGAACCGTTCGTATAAATATGGTATTATTGTGCTAGGATTGAAATCAGCTCCACCTAACGACGTTTGACGAAGTCAAATGGGGTAATCATATTTCCAGAACATTTACTACTAGCATCATGGGAGACTGTATTTGTTTTTTTTTTAATTATTCGTTATTATCATTATTATTATTATTTTATATGTATTTATAAACAAGATTTAACTCCGACAAGCGTACCAGTCACAACCTGAGAATCTATAGTGGGTTATCAGTTATAGTGAAGTGTATGAGTGTGGAAACAGATTAGTTTGATTTGGCCTCGTTAGTTAGATATCCCACCATAAGAGGGGTATAAAACAAGAAAATCAAATTGTAAAGTGAAACAACAAATTTATATACATATAAATCAATTAAGGTTTTTACAAATAAAATGAATGTATTTTGGTTGATCCAAGGTCGTCAAAATGTTCGTAGTTGTCCTTGCAAGAATGAGTTTACGTGTACGTAGGTATGAACCTATGTGTGACATCATCGCGGGGACCCAAAACGCAGATACAAAGACTAATTGAAGTTTTCGCTCCTTCAAGCTGGAATCAGCCCTAACACCTAGGAAACAGAAGCCGCCGATCATTCATGCTGGCGAAGAGCAATTTATTTCGGTTGTTGTTCCACTTTCGTGGAGAGGAGAAAGACTGAAGAGGAAGTAAAAAGAAGGCAAGACAATGTCCGACAGGGCCATCCAAGGCCATCACTCACCCTACCATACCATGCGACCAATGTCCGTAACTGTTCCATTCCCGACTTGGCCTCCTAAACCATGTTAGGTTCAAGCTTCATGGAGGCACCGGATGAACTAAACTCAAAACCACGCTTAGGCGATCATGTATCTTTCGATACATGACTGACGAGGCAGATTTTTTTCCCGCAGTAGGTTGTCACTTCTTTCTGCAGTAGACCAGTTGCCATCCAAAACTCTAGAACCCGGTCTGTCCTGCTATTTACCCATAGCTGGAGGGAGAAGAGAAGGAATCATACTTTTCGCAAGGGTATTAGCACGTAAGTGAATGTAATGGATTCGACTGGAATTCAAACTCGGCTCTCCGATTCCCCAACCGCTATCCGACATATGTTTATACAATTTCAGTAAAACATTTACGGATTGTTGGCTGACTTAGAATCCAGCCAGTTTTTGCAAACGATGCATCTTGTGAAGTAAATGCACATATTGAACGCTCTGTGGAATTTTAAAAAAGCAGTAGAGTTTGGTGTATATTTTTGCTGTATGCATGTTCATATGTGAATAATTAAAGAGAAGAAGCATACAAAACTTGGGTTCCTACTACAGACCATTTATTCTCTTTTTTTAATATGGGCACGTGGTCGAATGTTCGAATCTCACCATGGTCGATTTGTCAGGAAGGAAACTTCCTGATGTTATCGTATTGGAGGGGTCGATCCCATCGTGCGGCACCCTTGGAAAGTGCCTGAAAACCATACCACGGATTGACTCAAGCCTTGTGAGTGAAATTGGGTAAAGTGAACCCTTGTGTGTCGTCGATAGCTGTGCTAGCACGAAGTCACTAGTCATCGTGGCCGAGGGCTTGAGCGTGCTGCCCTTGTTCAAATTGTTGATCATGCTAGATAACATGCTCCTTCCCAGAAACTCTAACTAAGGTCTGCTCAGCATAGTTGCAGTATAAACCACAGGTGGGCTCTGTGGGTGTTGAATAAACACAAATGCGCCTGAGCAAGCGTCTGCAATTGTCCTCGAATACGAGTGGCCAGCTATACATACATATATAATATAAACTGTAGTGAAACAATGTTCTCAGAGTATGTCCGTTTTCTTTCTAGTCCAGGTGTTAGGGTAATTAAGTATAAACATAGTTATAATGGTCACGCTGAAGTTGGCCTTGTGCAGAGCTGGAACGACCAAAGAAGTTGTACTTACTTTATTGTTGGAGTAAGTATAAGCATCGTATTAACGTTCGAGCTTAAGTCAGCCTTGCGCTGAAGTGAAACGACCAAAGAAAAAGTTGACTTACTTCATAGGTGGAGGTTTTGGAAGACATGTCCAAACGTCATGCGCTGAAATGTGAAAAGAGAGAGAGAGTTCAGTCATCAGTGGACCGGAAAAATGAACATGTTCCAGAAGGGACGTCCTTTTTCCAGGTTTTGATATGTCTGGCAGCAAGGAGAAGAAAGAGAGTATCAGAGAGGAAATAAATGTTTGTCTTTTCATAGACTTAACCAGCGCCGCCTAACGACGTTTGACGAAACCAAGTGGGGTAATCATATTTCTGGTTCCTTTACTACGAGCATCATGGGAGAATGTATTTATTTGCTTTTTTTAATTATTCATTACGATTTTATTTATTGATTTTATTTCATTTTCCCCACAGCTCTTTAGTTATAAGTCGTTGTTTGTGTATGCATATCTCTTGTGGTTTGCCGGAAAGGCTTTATCAGTCATGTTTATTCCTGGTGTTATCGGGGGACTCGGGCCACTAAACACGTCAGACCCCCAACAGAAATCCAACGTTATGTCAGTCTCGCAAATCCAAAGTCAAAACTACCAGTTAGGAGTGGGGATCAAAAGAGGATAAAAAAATCCGTATCCACAGCTCGCAACATACGAAGAAAATTAGAGGTATTAACCTGACCTCCCCACTAAGGCAGAGTGCAACACAGCGTTTTTTTTTATGTGGGGTGCCTCTGCACATGAATATACATAAGAGCCAAGGACAAAAATTGCCCAGTCCCTGCGACCACTGTCACCAACGCCACCTCACATAGTGCAATGAGGAAGGTGTTGCCATCCCGATGAAACATCCGTTCATCCAAATTGGTGGTATTTCGGGGTTCGATCGGAAATGATGGAATGTAACAAGCTTGGTCTTTGAGGCATTGAATGTGACCAGCCAGTTTTTACCCCACTGGGTAGTTTGTGCAAGGTCGGAAGTGAGATCAGTCGCCAATCTCTGACCATCGAGAGTTTTAGAGGTGCGCCCGTATATGGTCATATTATCGACATAAATGTTTACAAATGATCTGAGTATATTCTTAGGCAGATCATTTATATAAATCAAAAAGAGGGTTGGTCCAAGAAGTGACCCCTAGATGATGCTTGCGTTGACCGCTAGGGCTCCAGAGGACTGGCTGTTAATTACCTTCAGGGACCTACCTGTTAGGAAGGATTCTGTGATCAAGACGACTCTTCCAGTGATTCCATAGCTGGTGTTACTGGGGCGACTGCTGGGTCTGTACTGAGAGGGGGAAAATCGCAAGCTCATATTCTTGGAAACCGGTCATACGCTTGACACCTTCCACAGGCTTGGGAAGAATTTCTCCTTCAAACAGCGGTTGAATAACTTCATTGGTATTGGAGATAATTCCGGGTTGATATCCTTAAAGACAACCACTGGAATTATGTTTGGGCCAGTGGCTTTCTTAGTGTCAAGGCGTTTAATAAGTCTAGAGACTTCTCGTGCTGTAACGGTAATATTATTGAGATTGTGCTCAGTGAGATCTGGGAAATTTGGTAGGGGATGGTCTTTGTTGTCTAACGTTGAGTTTGAAGCAAAGATCAAGACGAGGAAGTTCGCCTTGTCTGTCGAGGAAGATACAACCTCGGAGTCATTTATAATTGTAGGCAGAGCCATTTTACCTCTGTTCATGATTTGGTTGGTGAACTTCTAGAATTCACGTAATCCAATTTGTTTCTTTTCTGCGTAGCTGCACTTTGCGTTGTCTAGAACCTTTTGCAACGATTGCAGGTGAAAGTCTGAAGGGGTAAGGTCTGGGCTGTAAGGGGGATGAGGGAGCAGTTCCCAGCCCAGCTCGTTGATGGTCTGCACAGTTTGGGCTGCTGTGTGAGGCCTTGCATTGTCATGATGCAAGATGACTCCTTCTGACTGATGACCCCTGCGTTTGTCCCAACAGATAAGCTCAAAGTCCT
The DNA here is from genome assembly GCA_964036315.1 of Acanthosepion esculentum. Classification (NCBI taxonomy): domain Eukaryota; kingdom Metazoa; phylum Mollusca; class Cephalopoda; order Sepiida; family Sepiidae; genus Acanthosepion; species Acanthosepion esculentum. The sequence goes on along the minus strand of OZ038512.1, from coordinate 53,549,666 downwards.
TGCTATGTCATCCACTGTCACCCTTCTGTCAGACTGAATGAGGTCATTGACTGATTCGATCACCTCAGGAGACCTCATTTCTGTAGGCCTCCCAGGCCTGTCTTCATCCTCAACACTGCTTCGTCCTTCTTTAAACAATTTAGCCCACTTGTAGACATTTTTTTGCTGAAACATGTGGCACCATACACAGTTGACATTCTCCTATGAATTTCAACTGGTTTGCACCCTTCAGCAACCAAAAACTTGATAACTGACCGCTGTTCAATCCTGGAGCATGCTTCTTGGTCGGCCATCTTTGATAATCACCAAAACTCTCAAAGTTTTTTTTTAATCTGCAAAAGAAATTAAATCCATGTGAAAAAGAAGTAAAACAAACAAAAAAAAAGAGCAAGCTTCTATCTGTATTAGAAGTCCTTATACCAAAAAATTCACCTTATTTATTGAATGACCCTTGTAAAACATACAACAATAACACCAATAAGACTTTGAGACACCTGTTGAGATTAATGACAAGAATGTGTATTTTTCTTTTCGTGATGTTATTTACAATATTGGTATTGAGTGTGTTAAAAATGTTCTCAGTGTTATTGTCTCTTGTTTCTTTGAAAGTTTGTGCTTACTTGCTTTTGCTTGTTCCGAGAATTTTGTTATGGGTAGCCTTTGAGACCGTCAACTGTCAATATTTACGGAGCAGTGATGATACGCCTGTGTTGTTCCTTTTTACTACTACTATTCTACTCTACTGATTTTGATTGTGGTGGAAGGGTAGTTTTTATAATGATGGAGTTTCAGATTTTAGAATGATAAAATGTCATCAACATATGTCATCACTGGTGGCAAGGTTATTTTAGAATGATGAAATTTTTCTTATCATCAATCATCACTAGTGGAAAGGTTGTTTTTAGAATGATTAAATATATTCATCATTCTGAATCATAACACACATGCAAGTCCACCATTTTTGGTGTGGGATAAACATTCTAGAAGACACGTGTTTCCCAACTCAAACACCAATGTACATATGACCTGTAACATGCTGATAATTTCTTCACTTGAAATTAAAAAAAATGATAGTCTGATCTGTTGATAAGAGCAGACAAAAGAAATGATTTTTGCATGGAGATTTCTTGCAAGCCAATGAGCTGCTTCTCTCTTTATCTCATATTTTTCATGAAATCTGCAAATTATCAAAACTGAAATAGATTAATTATAAACCCTCAGTATTTTAATGTTTATTTCTTCACTTGAGTTTCATGCTTTCTGAAAGTTAGCTGTTGTGGAACTTATCCTTTTCTATGTGTTTGTTATCAAATACAATTGTTTTTTTTTCAAGGTAATTCCCAAAACTATGCTGACACTCTCTGTGCGAATGTTACGACTTGCATTTCTCTACTTCCCTCATTGTAAGATAGTAACAGAACTTTGGACGTAGATTAGAACCAGTGATAAACTGGGTCTAGAATTATTGTTTACCAGGAAGAAAAGAGATACCCACCAACAACTACAATTTAATTTTCATAACGAATAAATAACATTTTCAAAAATGCATATTGCAAAAGGGGTACATTTAAAATTTATTTTGAAAAATGTATATTTCTTAGTAATTAGCGTACGCGTACTGTATATCCCATAGCTGGGGGGAGAAAAAGAGGATTCATACCTTTCCTACGGGTATTAGCACATAAAGGAATATAATGGACTGCACAGATATTTTTTATCATTTCACTTTAAACAAGGCAATAATGCCACTAAGACGCAAGTAGTTACTGAGAGTGAAAGAAAATGAGAAAACTTTAGTGGGGTGATACACAATAAAAGAACAGTTTCAGGAAGACAGAAGATGATGATTGATGTTGCATTTAAATTTTGGAAGATTGTAGTTGACAGGAAAGCAAGAAACTGGAAGACAGTACCAGAAGTGAGAAGTCCAAGAGAAGAAACTATTAGTATCGAACTTATAGTTACACAAAACAATTTCAACAGTAATCCAAACCATTACTCTACGGCAGTTAGTAAACAAGTATCTTGAATTAGACCAGAATTCTCATCTGTTATCAAATTTTTATTAGAATTTCTTTTCTTTTGATTGTTTTTCACAGCAACAAGAAAGACCGTCTGCCTACGGTCATTAGCAAAGAGGCAGTAATATTATCTTGAATTTTTATTAGATGAAGTATTGTCAACCATTATTAATTTTTGTCTGGTATTTCTTTCATCTTAATTGCAGTTGCTTTTCATTGCAATTATTCAGACAATTGCTCTATGGATGTTACTAAACAGCATAGATTGGAAATAAAGAAAAGCTCTAAATGAGAAGGAATTCTTATTCTTACTGATATTTGTTTTCTTTTCTTCTGAAATTCTAAAGGAAGTTATTATTATTACATAAACTGTTTAAGACTAGAATTACCAACCTTTGGCCAATAAGGGCTTCAACCTTCTGCAAGTATTTAATTCATTCAACAGAGCATTTCTTTTTGTTCTTCTATTTATTAGGTCATCCCATAAGTTCTGTCCGAATTTTAACTTTTTGTTAAAATGAACGAAATTTAAAGAGTATTTTATAATGTCTAATGGAGTTGAACATTATTTTTTATGTTTAGATGCATTTAAACTGATCAAATTTTATTTGAGAAAACAATAAAATTAAATTTTGTTTGATTAAAACCCTGCTAACATGGAAGTACCCAAGAATCATTTGAGGCACATAATGCTTTATGAGTTCAAGAAAGGAAACTCAGCAGCTGAAGCAGCTAGAAACATTCACTCAGTTTATGGAGAGGAATGTGTGAATGAAAGAACTTGTAGAAGATGGTTTGCAAAATTCAGAGGTGGAGATTTCACCCTTGAAGATGAAGATCGAACCGGATGTCCAGTTGAGTTTGATGAAAAGCTTCTCGAAGCAACCCTTGAAGAAAATCCTGCTTTATCAGTTGAGGAATTGGTAGTGGTTCTCAGTTCAAACCATACAACTGTTCATCATCATCTTCAACAACTTGGAAAAGTTCCTAAACTTGCAAAATGGATGCCTCATGAATTGTCTGAAAACAACCTCAAATCCCGAGTTGACATCTGCTCTTCTCTCCACTCTCGCCGACTTGTTTCAACTTTTTTGGATAGACTTGTGACTGGCGACGAAAAATGGATCTTTTATCGAAATGTTAAGCATTGTAGACAGTGGCTTGGTAAAGGGGAAGACCCCAGCCACAGCCGAGAAGGGAACTTCATGGGCAAAAGGTTCTTCTTTCAATCTGGTGGGATTGCCAAGGAATAATCCACTTTGAATTCTTACCACCTAATGCAACAATTAATGCTCAAATATACTGTCAGCAATTAGAGCATTTGGGCCAAGCTTTGAGGAAAAAAAGACCTGCTCTAATGAATCGAAAACGGGTGATGTTTCATCAGGACAATGCACGACCACACACAGCAAGAATCACATCACAAAAGATCAAAGAACTTGATTGGGAGAAAATTCCTCATCCACCTTATTCTCCTGACCTTGCTCCTTCAGACTACCATTTGTTTCGTAGCTTACAGAATCATTTGGAAGAAACAGCTTTTGTAACACAGGAAGAGGTTAAAACTGACATTTGTGAGTTCTTCAAATCAAAGCCAAAAGAATTTTACAGTAATGGAATTAGTAAGCTTGTTAATAGATGGAAGGAAGTCATAGATAATCAGGGAAAATACATTGTTGATTGAATCTGTAATTAAATGTAACATTTGGTCACTTGTTTTCTTTATTCAAAATTCGGACAGAACTTATGGGATGACCTGATAGTTATAGATCTGGACATTTTATTTGCATTCTGTCTTGTGAATTACCTCTGCCTAAAGGAATCTTGGATAGCCAGACCAGGTGAGAATTGCAAGAGAAGAAACTATTAGAATAGAACTTAAGGTTACATTTAGCTATTTTAACAGTAAAATAATGAGACCTAATTACCAATCTAGTATTGCGCATACATTCATATGAGATCGAGACACCAAACATGAAAGCTCACTGCAATTGCATGAAAATAGTTATAGAAAACACACACTACATTGATCATAAGCAGGTTGATTTTTTTATGGCTTATCAACCCTTTGTGGGTTATTTAAAGCCAAATTATATTTCAGATTGTCAGAGGTTGCTTACACTACCTGGTGTTCTCAAGCCAGCTCCCACCATCCAATCAGGCTCAACGATGCTTAACTTTGGTAATTGAATGAGAAGTATGTTTACAGCATGATTTGACTAAGCAATCATAGACAGAAATGAGCACATATATATTTGATTGATCACTGGCATAAATACTGACCCAAGCCTAAATAATTCCGTCATTTTTTATGGCTAATATGATATTTATAAAATAATTAATTTTTATACATCGAAACCTCTCTCTTTCCCTCTCTTTCTCCCTCTCCCTCTATGTGTTTATTCATAAATTTGGATAAAACTATACGATATGATACAGCATTTCTATAGTTTGGCTGCTTTTTCATGTCATTGGCTTGTATCCATGAGTAACCTGAAAGTTTCTAATAATGGTATTGGCAGGTTTACATGATGGACTAGCTTTGGATCGACTCAAACTGGGTGTGGCCAATGACAGTCTATTAAGCAGCCAGTCTGTGCAAAGTGATGAGAGGCGGCCAATGGTTGAAATAACTCAGCAAAAAATTATTATTTATCAAAATATGGACTATCAATAGTGGAGCTAATTCCCCCCCCTCTCTCTCTCTCTGTGTGCACTCACACATATTCATGCATATTATCTGATAATATGGAACAATGTTGCTTTTTATATCTATTGGTCATCCCGCTTGATCTCATCTTCGTAATGGAATATTCCGTTGTTATGGTAACATTAGATATTAATCACTGGCAAACATGCCTTGTATTACTGTAGCAACAGAATATCTCATTACTAAGTAATTATAACAGATTGCTAATGCAGTGTTTTTTTCTTTGTGTATATTTATTTTTAATGATTTAAGAAAATTCTTTTTTGCTTTTTGAAGCAATAATAGATCATTTTACAGATACAACACTGTATTCTTCTCTGTGCGATGTCTTTTCAGAACGTTGGTGATCATGGTTCTCCACAATTTCCTGTCCATTGTAGGTCTTAATAAATTTTGTCTTTTTGCTATCTCCCTTATTCCCTGTTCTACCAACCATTTGCACAAGCTCATTAGGTAGGTTATGTGCTGTTTTCCTCTGTCCCTTGGCCAGATCAGGACCAATAGCATTGCAGTTTCTTCTTTGGATTTTATAAAAAAAATTCTATGTAGCAGGAGCACCAGACCATATGTGGCAGCAATATTCAAAGCATGGACGAATGGTAGACTTATAAATATGTAAGATAGATTTTGAAGAGAAAAATTGTCTAGCATGTCACAGTGAATCAACTTTCCCAGCCGCAGACTTAGCAATTGATTCAATATAATCTTTCCATTTCATGTCATTAGAGAAAGTTAACCTGAGAAGGCACAACAAGTTGGAGGTTAGCATCAGCCATGCTGATGGAAAGCAGAAAGGGGAGATATTTCAATATTTACGATGTCAGTCTTGGTAGTCAAACTTGTAATCTCCAAATCTTAACCATTTATGTTCAGGGTAGGCACGACAAAGGTTGCTGAAAAGTTTTTGGCTCAAAACAAATAGCCTCCACTCCAAATTTTGATGTTTGGTCTAGTTTTAGGAAGTGTTTAGGCTATCTTTTCAGCACACCTCATAGAGTCAACTCTGGACATGACTGAGTAAGTTTTGTATAGTCTTGACTACTAAAACTGACCTTCACCATGTAGTTTTTCCTTAGTTTTATTTTTCAGATATTTCTCATGCCCAATTTAAGGAACATCAGATATCCTGCAAAAATACAGTATTTCCTTGTTCTCTTGTCAAACATTCACATCTTTTTGACTGTGAAAGGTCTCTCAATATTTGATATTTCACTAATATTCTTCTCAATGATGATTTTGTATTTTGATCTGATTCAGTTGGGAATAGGTCAGTCAGTTATGTGCCATGCATGATATATGTGTAGGCAATCATGTATCTTTCGATACATGACTGACGAGGCAGATTTTTTCCTGCAATTTCTTTCTGGGGTAGACCAGTTGCCATCCAAGGCTATAGAACCCAGTCTGTCCTGCTATTTACCCATAGCTAGAGGGAGAAGAGGAGGATTCATACCTTTCCCAAGGGTATTAGCATGTAAGTGAATGTAATGGATTTGACTGGAATTTGAACTTGGTTCTCCGATTCCTCAATCCAAGCCACTATCCATTACTCCACTGTGCTTGATGAATGAATCTTGAAATTCTTCCCCATAATATTAGGCTTATGGATAAAAAAACTTTTCACATGAAAATTGGTTGCCAAATAGCATTTTAAATATAAACTTGATACTAAAAAGTGCTTAAATTTAAATATTTATTAAAATTAATGGTTCCTGTTATTGAATTAAAACTTGTTTTCATTGAGTTTCTTTTGTATTTTTTTAAAAATTTTTTATATTTTAATTTAAAAAAATCTTTTTTTAAATTTTGTTTTTTATTTTGTTTTGAATAGAACCCAGTCTGTCCTGCTATTTACCCATAGCTGGGGGGAGAAGAAGAGGATTCCTACCTTTCCCAAGGGTATTAGCATGTAAATGAATGTAATGGATTTGACTGGAATTTGAACTCGGCTCTCCAATTCCTCAATCTGAGCTGCCATCCATTACTCCACCATGCCTCCAGTTGGGAATATTGGGAATATTTAATTAGTATCAGATTTTCAGTATTTTCTCTTTTGCTGCCAGAAGATTTGGCATTACTATCTGAAAATTACAGAAATATGTTCCTTAAGCTTCTTAGTTGACTTTGCAATTCAGAGGGAGGGTGGTTGTAGTTATGAGCCAAATGAATCAAAGACATTCTTTGTCAAACAAATTTATAACAGTTGACATTGTATTGGTGGAGAATGTAATAATTTCTGTTTGTCAACCATTAAAAATTGGTAGCATCTTATTTAAAACTGTTGAGTTGCACCCATAGCTTGTTGGGTTGCAGTGGTAAGTCGTCATATTATAAACACAAGAAGTGGAAAGGATAAAGAAATGAGAGGTTTACAACATAACAAGTTTATTTACCAACTGAATATACAACAGAAAGATAAAGGAAAGATTAAATTATCCCTTTTTTAGAGAGTTTCTTAGAAAGGGAAATAACTGTATCCACAGTTTAGTCTAACAAAAAAATTGTAAATACAGTGTAACCCGGATATAAGAGAGTTGTCGGGACCAGAGAATAAGTATCTTATATCCGGGTTGCTCTTATATCCGGGTTTGGTCTATTTTGTTTAGGTAAGTATGGGAACACTTCATATAACGCTTTTTACGTACAGAACATTAGTTTATTTAACAGTTATAGACATAAAAAAACACAAAAACACAGACAAAAATACATTTTCAATCAGTTTTCACAAATAATTCAATCAAAAATTAGTTTTTCTTAAAAAAGTCAATCATTTTTGATTGTACAGTGTAACCCGGATATAAGAGAGTTGTCGGAACTGGATAATAAGTATCTTATATCCGGGTTTCTCTTATATCCGGGTTTGGTCTATTTTGTTTTATTAACACAGGCTCTAATTTGGGACAGAGAAAACCTCTCTTATATTTGGGTTTCTCTTATATCAGGGTCTCTTATATCCGGGTCTAATTTATATACATTAACACAGGCTCCAATTTGGGACCAGAGAAAATCTCTTTTATATCCAGGTCTCTTATATCTGGGTTACACTGTACCTCCAATTGCATCAAAAGATTTTGTCATCAAGAAATTTAATGTTAGAGGGCTTGTGAAAAAAGAAAAGCAGAATTATTGGCTCAGGTAGTTGGTAGCTATAACATGGAGGTATTTTGTTTTCAAGAAACCAAAATAAAAAAGGACTTGATGTTAATATTTGAGTTTGACAGAACAAATTGAACAGTCAGAAAATATTAAGGAGATTGTTTAGTCATCAATACCAAATAGAAGAATAACATCCATAGGCATTGTACAAACAACCATAGTATACACATTGAACAAGGAAACTATCAATACAATTCTATTATTCTCTGTGAAATCTTTGAATGACCTATAAGACCTTTTGTCATGTAGCAAGGGACAGGGAGGTTTGATAAGGACTGAAAGTAGATATTTACAAAACTGCTGAAAATGAGAAATATCATTGATTTGCAGTGTTTTTTCAAGTCGAAACTACTCTCACAATCATGAGGACTTACTGTCAATATCTTAAAGATTCTTGAAAATAATTCTTTACAAAAACAAGAAAATTGCTCACTAACCCCATTTGGAGCAAAATGTCATGTCCAGAAGGAACTACATCAATAAAAAATTAATTATACTGTCACTGTGTCATATTGATAAATAAATAAATAAAAAGTAATTAAAGGGTTAAAAATAAGTATTTTTTTCCTTTTTTTTTTCCTCTACACACGCAAACATGTGACATTCTTGCTATCAGACAAGCAGTCAACATGTATGTCAACAAAAATTTTGGCACGCTTTCCTTTAGTATCTGTCTATATTTCTGAGATGCGATATTATGTACACTATTTACATTATTCGGACAATTGTCCTCATCTTTGTTGCCATATTTATTACAACGTTTAGTCTGTTGTACGCTCTAGCCTTCTTCAGGTGGTTGGAATGTCGAACCTACCCCTTTATTTCAAGGACACATGGCATAGTGGATAAAGGCGTTAGTTATATCCAGTGACAGGACCCAAAGAGTGTGAGTTCAATACCTGGTTAAGGCAGTGGAGAACTTGGAGAGGGGAATTAACAGGTGATAACTGACAACTGACATCCATTAAACATGGCATGTGGAACTAGAACATTTTACCCCAGTGAGCGAAATAAAGGGTTCAGTTTGACATTCCAACCACCTGAAGAAGGCTGAAGCATACAATGGCCGAAATGTTGTAATAAATATGGCGACAAAGATGAGGACAATAGTCCAAATAATGTAAATAATGTACCATTTCCTTTTTTAAGCCATAATATTAACATTTCTCTCTTAGCACTCAACAAAAATTCGAGGTAAGAAAACCCCAGACAATTCTTGTATTTTCCAACTAAATTATCTGGACACTCATTACACATATCTATTTCTTCCAATTAGTTCAACTTCAAAATAAGTTGCAATGATTTGGAAGTTAGAAACAAAACCAAATCTTGCAAGTAAGAAGAAGAGTAAGATGAAGTTAACTGGTTCAAATCAAAAGTTCAAATGACAAAAATCATCATGTGAAGGCTCCATGCAGCTTTCCAGTTTCAAATATATTTTGAATTTTCAAATTAATAAAAATAAAGAATAGCCAATAAAATCAGCTCCCACTAATAAATAAACATAGGATTCTGGAGTCTACACAAATCCACATAAATCAGACATCCATTCAACTCAACAGAAAGACTTATAGCAGTAAATCAACATGAGTAACCTTTTCATCCTGTCTTTCTCATCAACAGCAGACTCACTTTGATCTTGTCTCTCACCTCCACTTTCTCTCTTCCTCCCTGAATGACTATTTATGTTCATTTCATTTGTAGTCAGAGAGAAGAACTTTCTAAATACAAACTTTTACTTCGTGATAGTAGTTACCGTGAAGAATTTGTGTATTTTACGTTAAATATCGTCATTTTATTTAAACACACAGAAACCCTTTCTCTCATTTTTTATTCAACAAACATGGCTCATGGAATCTTTCCCTAACAAATTAACAGTCAGAAAATTTTGACAAAGCAAATCCATGTAATTCTGTCAATAAAAGAGTAGACAGAAGCAGTTCTGATTAACATCGGATCGCTCAAAGAATTTTCCCCAATCCTCAAATGAAAATATCTTCATTGGAATTTTAATCTTGAACTTCTGACACTTAAAAAAAATGTTAAAGGGTAAAACAATCCAAAATAATTCCAAACTGAATTGCTTAGCATCTTTGCTAATGTCTTCAAATTAGAAAACAGTACCAATGAGAATGTGTCGGAGTTATCTCCTCCTTAATTCCCTAATTGTCACTAGGGGTCATTCTCCCTATACTATAAATACTGGGCGACTTCTCGCCTCGTCCTCTTTTTCCTTCAGGCCTCGTGCCACATCCCACCTCGCGTGGAGGTGAGGTAAATCCTCTTTTTCATTTCTTCATTTCAGCGACTACAATGTAAGCTCTCTTAGGAGATAGCATTTCCCACTTGTGGAAGATGCCGTGAACATTATACACAAATACATGTACGTACGAACATTCACCAAAATATGAACATTCACCAAAATACAAACATTCATCAAAGGACAGACACAAATTTTCACACACACAATGTCATTGTCTGTGTCTATTGTAAAATTGTTTTGTTTAATACATATATTTGTTTATATTATAAATTAATTGATTTAAAATATAGTTTTTTCGCTACACAGTGATAACCATGTTTCAGAAATGGAAGCTAAAGCCCCTGAATTTAATTTTGTTATTAAACCAAAGACATTAGTTCCATTTCCTCGTCAAGCGAATTTTGGAGTAAGTTATTTTTAAAAATTTATTTGTTTATATATATATATCGGTCTTGTTTGTTTGTTTTTTTATCTTCAGTTGGACTTAACTTGAGTCTGGCAATTTTCTTGTAGTTGGACCTTTTAATATTCTACCAGGAGTTACAAATGTGTTTCTAATACAACAACACGTAAATACACACACGGTCCTCTACAAATGAAAATAACTGACAGATTGTGGCTGAAATATCTGCAAGAATCCAACTCAGTGCATAAATATGGAAGGGTTTTTTATATTTATTTCTCACAAAAAAACCCCACTTTGTCCCACTGCCAGCCATCTTAACCATAGTTTTTACTCCTAGTAGGTCAACAGTGCCAAGTGAAGACATTGTTAGACTCTGGACTACAGGTATTATTAGATCCCAATTAACATTTAGAAATAAATTATTTTTACAAAGCTAGCAAAAATTAAAAAATGCATTTTGATATGTATAATCTCTTACAAACATCTTTCCAATTGACATGAGGGCAAATCTGTTTAGTCACTCTTGTCATTGTCAATCTGTGAACATTCTTTAAGACTTTTTTTTTATGGTGAAACTCCTCTCTTTCTCCATGCCTGCATTCTTTCTTTTATATGCAATGATATTTGTATGATTTATAATTGCAAAAATATGCTTTGTTTGTAGAATTGTATTTTCTTAGATAGAAATTTGTAGCAGTAGCAGCAGCAGACACAGATGATTGGCTGTAGCTGATATACATTATAGTAGCAGCAGCAGCTGGTTGTCATCTTAAAAAAAACTCATGTTTTAAAAAAAGAAACTATTTTCTTGCGCTTTTGCATGGGATCAAACACACCAGGGCCGGCGCATACTACTGAAAACTGGTAGTGGTGGAGAAGCATGATTGGGGGCCATGGGTAGTGCTTTATGATACTCACTATCTTATCAATATTTACCTACTTACATTTATATACGTTACAAATTAAACTAAACACAACTGACTATTAAAGGATGCAAATTTTTTGCAGACTTTGATGTTATCTGTTTTTTTTTCCATCAAAATCCATGAATTTGTTTTGCTGATGCTAAATGTCAAAAAACATTATATGAAATTAACTATTTATTTTATCCATAATGTTAAATGTGTTAAAATTCAATTTTTTAACAAGGAAAATCTCAAGTTAATGCTAAAAATCGCCACAAAACATTGTTGATTTATTTAATCTAGAACAATCTATTATGACATGTTTTTAATTTGTATTTAGATACATTGTATTCATTTTCAATCTCTAATTATTAAAATATATATTTGTTTACTTTTAAGATAGGTAGTGGTATATATAGATTGTTTTATTTTTAAAATAAATCTTATTAAGCAAGTTTAATTTAACCTATTGTATGGAATAAATATTTAATAAAATTTCGACTATGTATTTATTTTTGTTCTGCATTGTTCTGGTGAAGACATTTTTGATGATTCAGTAGATATTTATACTTCTTCAAATTGATCAAAATGGAAACATTTTGACATTACTTATTAATTGATGACAAAATTTGATTATATATAGACTTTTATGCAATATATAATGGCTGGTGTATACGGATGCTGTCAAAATCTTTAATAATGAATTTGGACAAATCGATTGTAGCAATAACTGATTGCACGCAATGCACAAAAATCAGAATCTTTATTATTATTTTTTTTCAATGATGGGTAACATTTCAATAAAAAGACAGGTGAAATTTTTATGACCCATAATGAGGGCTTTGAGAATCTGAGACTCACAGGATATATTGAAGGGTGGAAGTGCAAATAAAAGCAGCGAGTAACCTAGCTTGATGGCAAAAAGGGCATTGCAAAAGATAACAAAAAACAAAACTTACTAAGAACTACAAAAGATAGGAAGTTGTGGAGAGTCATGATCATCCATGTCCTGAAGAAGACCTGATATTGATATTAAATACATTCACCTTGAAACATAAATGGTAATTGGATATCATACTTTGAGTATTTGTGATAGATAACAAACAACAAAACTTACTAAGAACTACAAAAGATAGGAAGTTGTGGAGAGTCATGATCATCCATGTCCTGAAGAAGACTTGATATTGATATTAAATACATTCATCTTGAAGCATAAATGGTAATTGGATATCATACTTTGAGTATTTGTGATAGATAACAAAAAACAAAACTTACTAAGAACTACAAAAGATAGGAAGTTGTGGAGAGTCATGATCATCCATGTCCTGAAGAAGACCTGATATTGATATTAAATACATTCACCTTGAAACATAAATGGTAATTGGATATCATATAGATAGACCAAGTGACAACAAAACCTCTAACAGGGTCTATCCGACCGATGGTCTATATTAACAGTCATGATTTAGATTGGAGTCAGTTCTGGTTCACTCTTGGTGAGTGACAGACTTATCCACTGTGTGTTTCCAATGCTACCCGTTCATTCATGTGTGTTCATGTGTTAAAATTCTTCAACTTTTTAACAAGAAAAATCTCAAATTCATGTTAAAAACTCCCGCAAAACGTTGTTGATTTATTTAAGATGGAATCATCTATTATAACATGTCTCTAATTTGTATACATAATATTTATTTTCAATTTTTCTAGTTGAATTGTTCACCTATATTGCATATGATTGATTATTGTACATAATTAGGTTACAATAAAATTTGTATTTTATATGAATACTACCTTATGAAAATTGAGGTGTTGTAGAGTAGGGGGCTCCATATCAGATGAGGGAAGTGTATCTTAGACTCGGAGTACAAAACCCTTGCACTGACCATGTATACTAATGTTGTGGCCTTGTTAGGGCCAGAAATACACAAGAGAAGAATTGAGTTATATTAACAGAAACAGTAATACAAACATATACAAATGAGAGTGTTACAGCAAGAATGTTCAGTCCGACTGTCAGAGCTGACTGCTAGAAACTTTCCTCTCCAAAAGGCAGTACCTGCTCCTATTTATAGCTGGGAGAGTCCATGCATGCATGGATAAATTACCATAACAACTAGTATATGTGTTTCTGATTGATTATACACTATTTTAAGTGATAATAATCAATTAAAGAAACAACCATGGTTTCATTGCTTCATGTACATAGAAATACAATATAGAAATGTCAAAATATACTGAAAATTAAGGAGGTTGTTGAAAAGGTTACAACAGTGATGATCGTGAAGCTTAACTCTCAATTTACTTAAAAGAACCAATACAAAGAAAAATTATTAGATATCATTGTAACTTTGGGAAGAGTAATTAACATATCCAACATTATTCAGACGATTAAATTTCTTTATATTTTTGTTGTCATTACATTTCAACTGATCCATCCTTTGATCTTCTTTGGATGATAATGTCTAACTCTAGACTTGAAGAGGTCAAGTTTTACATAATGAATAACATTTTCAGAGTTCAGTCAGAGATGTTAGAAATATAGTGTGGAAGTAGACTTTAGAAGGAACCAGAAACTTAATCATAAACAGGGAACCAGGAATAAACCACTACTCCTGTTCAAAAGACTGGTTTGGTTTGGTCTATTTTGTTTTACAGCCTATCAACCTCAATGGGTTATTTAATGCCAACAACATTTTTTATTGCTGGTAATATTTTGTTTTGTCAAAAATCTGTTTCTGGTAATATTTTCCCTTCAAAAATAATAATTTTTTTCAAAAAGGTATTGTTGGTAATAGTTAACTATTTGCCCATAGCTGGCACCCTGACAGGTGCTACCACCCTGGCTGGGTCAGGGTGGACCTGGGAACACCAGCAATTAAGAGGTGGTTCCACGCTCCTCAAAACCTCCTGGTCAGAGGCCTTGCTGCTGGATGTAGTTTATTGTCTTACCCTGGACGCAGATGTAGTCTAACATCTTACCCAGGATGATCAAAAGACTGCGGAGGAGTGTGAATCAGATGATAGGTAAAGCTATCTACTCCTATTGGGAGAGAAGGAAAAACATAATAATTAGTGAATAAAATTTCAGAGCTCAGTGGATAACATTAGGAGTATAGAGTTGAAGTCCAGAAAATTGCTATCCTTTATTCTGCAAGGATACTCTGAAACATTCTTGAGTTGTGAAGAGGCTTGTTGACATCATGCCTCAAGAACAGAATTTCCATTGATTACATCAGTATATAACACCAACATAATAATGTTGTGAAAGAGGTAATCAAAGAGTTCATGTTTTTGTGTGCAATGTGCCAAAGAAAAATTACTGAAAGTAGTTAGCAAAAAATCTGCTACTTTAAGTATCAGAATCTATGCTAATTTTCTTTCCTTCCCTGAATGGTGTGGCCAATCAGAAAAATCTCTCAGTGAATAAAAACTGTGGGGTTTTTTTTTTTACTTACGGCAGAAGGATTTTTTCTGAGCTTGGTGGACAAACATGCGGTTTTGCTGGTGAGAAGTGAAGGTTGGATTTGTGACACCATTTTGTCGTTTCTACATTGCCTGTTGGATTGTTACGATGGACTATCATTTGAACTGTGATTTGGCTACAAGTGTTGTGGTTGAGAAACAGAAGAAACCTATTGCAGGCATTTATTGCTACTATAAGTTTAAAATTTTTTTCTTTACTACAACAAATAATAATATCTTGTCATCATTGGTCGACTGAACTTGCTTTGTTTCAATGACTTTTGTTTTGTTATTATTAGTTACTTTGAACAATAAATACGGTTGCAAGTTAAAAAAAAAAAAATTTTTTTATAAAAATAAAAAATATCTTGATTGAAAAACATGCAAGATTTTGTGGAATTTTTCAATATAAACAGATAAGAAGCTGGTATGGGAAATTTAGCGACTCCCCAAATGCTTTTATTCACTGGGCCATGTGACATGTGGAACTAGAACAATCTACCCTGGTGGATGAAATAAAGGATTTAGTTTGAAATTCCAAAACATCTGAGGAAGGACGAAGCGTACAATGTCTGAAATGTCGTGAATATGGCAATAAAGTAAATAATGTAAATAATTACAATATAATATAATATAATATAATATAATACAATATAATATAACTCTCAGAAATATAGACAGATACTGCAATTTTGGTTCAACATTGATTGATTGTTTTCCACAGCTTATCAACCCTTTGCAGGTTATTTAAAGCCAGAAAATAGTTTTAGATTGCAAGAATATTTTTCTTTTAGAGATAAGAATGAAATGGTGATACAATCTTTACTAATTAACCCATAGTTGGGGGAGAAGAGCTGGGTTCATACCTTTCCCAAGGGTATATGCATTGTAAATGAATATAATTAACGAACCTGACTCGAATTGGAACTTTGCTCTTCTTTTTCCAATTCTGACTCATTATACATTACACCACCAACACATGAAAGCTTACAGCACCTGGCATTCCCAAGTGGTCACCCATCTAGGTACTGACCAGGCTTGATGTTGTTTAACTTTGGTGATCATACAGGTCTTTAAAATAACTATATTAATAATGTGGGACATATGAGTCTCTGTTGATTGTAAGCTGGCTATTATTATTACTGAGGAGTGAGTTTGATCTTCACTAGGTGTCCTATATGCTTATGACCTTGCGACAAAACTAAGCTAAACTCAGTAGTAACCATTTCCTAATACTAAAGGTAGGTGTGCATTACAAGTGATAAAATGTTTGAAACTCATAAAGAATCACTACAGCTGACAAATCATTGAATTAAATAATGTATACCCTAGTAATAATGCAGTTGATTTCTGGAGCTCATATAGTACTATAAAAAATTATTAGCGTAAAAGACGATTGTATTTTTTCATTAATTAAAAAAAAAAAAGTACTTAATTAATTTGTATTTAAAAAAAAAACCAAAAACTTAAAAAACAATCTTAAAATTTTAAATTGTTTCAGGTTTTTTTTTAACAATGTGAGCGGGTAAAGTGGCTTTTTTTTATTTGCGGTTTTTAACGCTCGTGCGTAAAAACTAAAAAAAGTAGGGGAAAAAAAAACACAGAACAATGATCTAGCCATGCTAACACTTTTTATTTATATTGTCATAAACATGTATGATTGTTTTAATTGACTTTCTAGATTAATTTCATAAGCACAATTTCCGGTTATTTGAGAAGCTACAACGTGAACAACAAAACAAGTGTAGCAATTAAGATCGTTTTTAAAAACTAAAAAAAAAAACTAAAAGGGAAGAAAGACTAAAAAAAAAAAACGACTGAAGTTGAAGTCACTAAAAAATGGGTTTTGAATTAAATGATCATTGTTATTTTGTAAAATAATAATTAATTACTAAAATAAATTATAGAAAGGTCTCTAGCTAATAGTTAGTCTCAACTCAACACAGACAGCAGTTTCCAACACGTCTCAAATCAGTGTTACTGTTGCTACTGCTACAGCAGCATCCAAAACTTCGCCATCCAACTACTACGACTCGCAAGAGTAATGAAGAGATGCTTATGCCAACTTCTCTACCAATAATACCATTAGTACCATCACTAGTAGTACTGCATTCACATATTTATAATCCTCCTCCTCACTACGGTGCACTTGGTTCAGGGGGGTGCCAACAAAAGCAAGAGCTCCTCACCATGTGCGATCATTGTGATTCATTTGCAGAAGAAAGCACCAGTAAATTGTTTACTTTGACCGCCAAGCTAAAAGGTTAACCCCAAAATTGCGATACACGCAATCGTAACAGAAGCAACTTTTAATATAATAATAATAATCTCGAATAATCTCTCTTATAGACCGGATTTTATTGGAATTTATTTATTTGGAACTGCATCATTATCGTATCATCTCCAGCAGTAAGTAATTTCTTTTTTATATATATTATTAATTGATTTGCATGTTGGGTCTTACTGTCATTGGTAAACATTCACTAATGACTTATTTTTTTTTATTTTAATTGAAGAACACTTCTTTTTTTTGGTTTGTTTTATTGATCAATTCAAGTTTCTCAGTGGAAAAATTGTTAAGTCTTTTTTTTACCTTTTCTTTTATCTTAATTTATTAATGTATTTTTTCCTAGGTTCAATTTTTAATCAGTGTTTTCGCGTTATTTAAATTAGTAATGACACGTTTCCTTTTAATGAGGAAGCTTGTTCTTAACTTAAGTTTTTTGTTTGTTTAATTAATTGGAATTTATAATTTTTGTCATAAATTAACAATTAACATGCACTTGAAACTGGCTTTGATATAACTTACAACTTAAAAAGCAAAGTTGTTGCCGTGAAGGAAGACTAATGTTTTATTTTTTAATTGAAGCGTGAGCAGAAAGAAAGAAAGATCAAACAAACAAAAGAAAAAAAAACAAAACACCTGTCTAACGCAGGAAAAGTCGAATTAGATATGGAAATTAGAAATTTTGTATTTTACAATAATACTATCACCAAGTTGTTTATTTATTTATTTTAATTCTTTAAAGCAGAAAGCTGAAAGAGTAACAAGTGACATCTTTAACAGCTTATTCACCACGAAAATAAATGTCATTTTTCACAATTGATGCGTGGAAAATAAATTTGGTTCAATTTATTAAAATTTTTATTTTTCTCTGCCCCACCTTTTCACATTTCTATTTTTTTAAATTTTTTTTTTTGTTTAATGATTTCTCTAGTTTTTCTTTTGATTTAAAAAAAATTCAAAAGTGCGTTTGAAAATCATCTTTCTGTCCGTATTTTTATAATTTTTCTTAAGTTTTAAACTTATTTTGATCCCCTAATTATTTATTTATTTATATCCAGTCCAGTGTATGTCAAGAAAATAATTGCCATGGCTGTGTATAAAAAAATTATCTTGTTGCTAAAAGAATTTTCTTGGTTAGAAGGAAATAAGAAAATAAATAAGTCTGCAGTCACATTAGTGCAGCAAGGATTTTTGTTATTAATCTGCTTTTTAATCAACAACACGATTTAATCTACCTTTTTGACCCAATTCAGGGTGTTAAACAAAGGCTGTGATTAGTGCTTTCATTTATTTACTCCGTGTTTTCTAGAAAGTCTTGATAGCAGAAACCCGCCGCAACTCTTCCAATTGACGGTCAGTCGAATACGAGAAAATGAATCTAATTCCGTCATTTCAAAAGAAGACTTTAATTTTGTCTTAATTGAATTTGATTGATAGGCGTTTTACCAATTCAAATGACTCTCAAGAGAGGTTTGTAATTGAAGAGGTCGAACTGTGTAATTGTTTTGTTGTCATTAAGTACACATTAGGAATTCTAAAATAAAAAAGACAAGTCAGAATACACAGGTGCTTGTGTAAAACGACAATTCGAAGAACTGATTCCAACCACATTAACATCGCCATCCATTGGTCGGAATTCTTCAGTCTATGACTCAGCAAACCAACATCGATATAAATATTGGCGATAGATCGAATAGTATTTTATTTAGCATTTTTTTAAAGTTGGATAATAATAATCGTCTTCCAATTAATAAAAGCGTCACTGACTAAAATTGTTGTACCTGTTTTTTTTTTGTTTTGCTTTTTTTAATGTTGAAAAAAAATCCTTACTCCAATTGTGTGGGAATTAGTTTTCGTTTTCTCTGTAGAACTTTGATACCCCCCCCCCGTTTATTTGATTGATTATTATTGAAAAAGCAACTGTTGCAAATTCATTAAAAACTAAATAAAACCAACGTTGGATGTAGTTGTAGTTTTTTATTTTTTTTTTATTTTTAATTGGTAAAAATGTCATTTTGCTTGCGCATTAAGATTTAAAATTTCCTGAGGAAAAAAAACTTATTGAGAAAATTGTTATGTTATTGTTATTTAATTATTTTTAATTATTATTAGAGTTGAAATTTACATATTGTTCGATTTTTCCTTTCATTAGGTAAAAAAAAAAAACAAGATTGATAATTAAAGACTAAATTTAAATTGACAATTGTTTGTCGAGTCAAATGAACAAAACAAAAATAATTCTCTTCCTTATTTCAGAGGACTCAAAATCAAACGAATTTTTTCATGTGACATTTTGATAAGATGATTTACCAGTAATTTAAGTCACGTTGCAAGGCCTTATTTTTATGTTGCAAAATAAATAATGTGACAATTCAATTGCGAGCATAAAATTGAAATATTTGCAAAATATTTGCAAACTTTAAAAATGGTTTTGAACTTTTGATTTTTTTGTTTTAGTTTTTAATTTAATAAACCAAAGCAAAAATTTATTTTTAAATAAGATAAGATTTCCTTCAAGAAGAGTAGGTAAACATTTTTCTAAGCAGTTGAGTAAAAAGTAAAGAAAACCAATTTCTTAAAAAAAAACAAAATTGAATAAAAAAGTTGAATTTAAGAAAATCTTGTCAATTTTTACTTCCTTAAATAAAGATCTGATCTTTTTATTTTACATATTGCTTTTTTTTTTGTTACCATGGAAACTCAGAAGTGTTTGAACTTGAAGTGATTCTGTTAATTTCTCATTTCTTGTTAAAATATTTATAATAAAATTTTTAATTATTAAAAAAAAATTAAAAAACATATCTGTAATTTTCTAAAAATTGGATTTATTTTAAATAAAGTTTTTTTTCTTCCCAGGCCGCTTCTTTTAATATTTTTTTTATTTTTATTTTTTAACATAATTCAAAAACTGTTTAACTTGAAAGACTTACACAATTGTTATGATGACTGTTTTTCAGTGTTAGAGAGTGAATGACTAAAAACAACTCTAAAAAATTAATTTTTATTTAGTTCATCTTTTTGAATCACCGCAGGAAACTTTCCCCCAGGGCTGTCCGACATGGGGGTGGGTAATAATGGACCTTACCATGCCACACAGACGTATGACATTTTTTTTTTTTTTTTTTAACGTGATTTTTTTTATAATACAAAACCTCAGAGTTACTCAGTCGATGGCTACTGAATGATGGGGTTGTTTTAGGATGATATGAATTTGAAGAGGTTAGTGTCCGTGGAGTATCCTCTCAGGAGGAGTTTGTTCACCAAAAAACAGCGGCTCTTGGGAAGCTATTCAAATGGAATTTTGGGAGGGTTGGCACGGAGTTTGAATTCAGTCACTTGTTTTTCTCATAAACTGGTTGCCCTACCAAGGCTAAAAACTAAAAAGCCTTCTCTGTGTTACTATTTTACTTGGTATCGTCAATAATTCGCCGAAAAAACAGCATCATAGCATGATGAAAAAAAAAAAGCCCCAAACTTAATAAAAACAAAGTTTTATTGGCAAAATGTTTGTTAAGAGGAAAGATTAAAGTATTTTTTAATTGGAATTTTTTTTAATCCTTTCTAGCACGTTCGAAATTTTGGTTAAAAACCTATAGCTGTTGAGAGAAGATAAGGATTCATGCCTTCCTTTTCTCCTTCTTTATATCTATTTTATTACCCCATCCTCCTGCCATCAGTAAACTGACACCTACATTTTTTTACCCTATCTATCTAAAAACTATAATTTTGAAAAGTGAGCATTTCATTAAATATGTTGGAAAATATCTAGGTTTCCATCTGAAATCAAGAAAACGAACTTTTATGTAATGGTAACAGTATGGAAAAAAAGATGCCAGTTTAAACCATATTCTCCTGGCGTCTAATTTGAAACTGACACCTACGTTTTTCCATAAAACTAATTATATAATTTTGGAAAGTGAAAATTTGATTGAAATATGTTTGAAAATTTCTAGGTTTCCATCTGAAATCAAGAAAATATGAACTTTATGGGCAAACAGTGAAATCCCAAACAAAAATCAAAATCCTAGGAAAGTATGAAAATACATTTTTATTAAAAAAAAAGTACCAACAATGCATCTAAAAAAATAATTTTATACTTTCAGTATAAATATATGCCCAAGATAACTGAAGCTAAATCCATAAGATTGCCTACAATATCTTCAGATTTTGGTATTAAATAACCCATAGAGGTTGATATGCTGCTAAACAAAATCAGTCAGAACAAACCAAACCTATCCTTTTCTCAATGAACAGGTAGCAGCTTAACACCTAATAGCAATAACTTATTTAAATCTAAAATAATACTGTTTAGATTATAGAGTCATGTCTATCAGCTCGCAGGTTCAACCAATATTTTCTAAACTCTGCACTGGTGTGCCCTGAGATTAAATTAGGTGTGCCACATAAGAGATTATTTCAAAATGTGAAAAATGCAAACTGAAATTTTGTAATAAGCTTCATATATATGATTGTTAGCCATAGCTGGAGAAGATGCTTGGTTCCACTGATGGTGTTAGGTTAGAGGGTGCATAACAAGGACATAAAGAATGAATTCAGTGTCTGCAGTGTAAGGAGCCCACAGTCTTGTAGTTGGCCTCATGAGATTGATATACAAAATGCTCCAAAATATTTTTACCTTTTCTAAATTGCTTTACACATAAGAAATATTTGGTAACCATGTGGGTAAACAATGGAAGATACAATGAAAGCATAATATATACATATATATTTCAAGCATGTTTGGTTGAATAACCTAGACATATTATGTCTATTTTTGATCAAATTCTTAGTGCTGTTACAAAACTGAGTAAGAAATATGCCATAGTTTTGGTTATTTCTTTTATTTTCCCCAAGTACTTTCAATCTCATCCAAGCTAGTCTTTAGAGGTGAATTTCTAAGATGGAAATCAATATAATTGATAGTTCTGAATTAGAAAAGAAAAAAAAAAATTTTTAAATTACAGGTTGAATATTTAAAAAATATTTAATAATAAAAAAAATTAGACTAAGTTACTTCCCTTATATATTCTTAATGTAAATTAACTATAACTGAAGATGATACAGGTAAATTTACAAAATAATTCATGACTATCAATTACATTAGTTTTTGTTTTAGAAATTCATCTCTGTAGATGATCTTGGATGAGATTGAAAGTACTTGGGGGGAAAATAAAAAAAAACGATATATATTTTTTTTTTTTTTTTTTTTTTTTTTACTCAGTTTTGTAGCAGCATTAAGAAATTGATCCATGAATTTGAGAGGATTAAAATAAAAATGGATATAATGTTGAGATTATTCAACTGAACATACTTGAATGAAAATATGCTGCCCATATCGTGGACTCTCCTGTCTTTGATTGACGTGGACTGTTGACCCGTGCCTACCGGGGACCCTTTTTACGACGTATGAGGGTCAAGCACCTCAGTTCCTAGGAACCAGCAGCCAGACAACCTGCACATATGATTTGATAATAGTGTCGATGGTTTTATGCAGAACAATCACACTCTTTGAAGGGCTGAATACAGAGACCTGGTGCACATTGTGCCACAATGTCCCCAAACGACCCTCTGTAGGTTTTGAATTCAGAGTTGTCTTTCTCCTGGACCAGTTGCCGTCCAAGGTTATAGAACCCAGTCTGTCCTGCTATTCACCCATAGCTGGAGGGAGAAGGAGAGGATTCTTACCTTTCTCAAGGGCATTAGCATGTAAGTAAATGTAATGGATTCGACTGGAATTCAAACTTGGCTCTCTGATTCCTCAATCTGAGCCGCTATCCTTTACTCCATCATCTATCTATCTATCTATCTATCTATCTATCTATATATATATAAATGCACTACACACAGGATCAAAGGAAGGAAGTATATAAATTAGTTTTTGATTACACAGAATTCTTTGAAATTTAATACCTTACTTGACAAATGCTTATCTCAAATGAGTCTTCCTGCATCTGAAACTAAATATGCCCCATGGTGAGGTGGGTCCCAAGGGTGTTTTCCTTATTACAATTGCTTTACTTTCAAATTAGTTTCTTTTTGTTGCTGTCATAAATATTAGACTACTTCACTGAAGGGAAAAAGACAAATAAAACTTGAAAGATTTAAGAATTTATTTATTTTATTTTTTACACTGATGTTCATCCTGTACAATGCCCAAGAGCAACTCAAGGTAGGTTACAGAGTAAGAGGCACATTTTATGGGTTTATGTGGGGAAGATAATGGTTGACACTAGACATGAACAGGTTAAGAGTGTAGTGATTGGGGAAGCGTCCTCTTGGGAGTCTGGTCCACAAAGCAGTGGTCCATGGAAAAAAAATAGTTAAGCAACTCCCCAATGAAATGTGAAGGGAATGAGGGTAATTCACTACATTGTGTATGGCATGGCAGGTCTTAACCAAAATGTTAGAACTGGTGGCACTAAGAAATGTTCTTTGTGAGAATGTCATAAATTTAAACCTATACCTAAATTTCAGTCATTCATGAAAAATCTATTTCATTATATAAAGCACAATTGCGACTTTATACTTCCTTAGGTGCCATGTGTGATGTACACTTGGGTGATTGTCTCTTTTCAATTCCTGACTGAGACTTGGTAGAAGAATTCCTGCATTAGGCTACCGTTACTTCCTGCAATAGACTGGTTATATATTTATCTGTTTATAAAACAAGTGTTACTTGAAGCCAATGTGAATATGCTTCAATATAGCATAACAATGGAATATTTCATTAGTAAGTAGGGGAGATCACCAAATGTTTTGTAGTTATTAATCTTAACATTTTTTATTTTTTTTATTTTTTTTTAATGATGTGAATATAATGCTAAATTGAACTTTTACTTTGTGAATGTCAGGTTAACTTAACTGAATCTTTATCTTTTTGCTTAATCATATAAAGTAGACCTCTAGCTGAAAATTAAACATTCGCTGAAAAGATGCTAAAATTTTCAATAATCCATGGTCATCCACTGACTCAAGAAAAACAATTTTAAACCAAAATTTTGAAGGATCAAAAAATATAATTTAATAGTCAAAAAATTCTTTGGTATTTTCTCTTAATAATAACAAAGATTTTGACGATAAAACTAAATTAGACCTGTACTTTGTGTCTGTCAAATTAGCTAAATCAAATCATTATCCTTTTGCTTAAAAGTATGGTAATGATTAAAATTAGCTTGTTCCATACTTTGTATATTTTTATATAGAGTATGGTATACTTATAGTCTTCTCGTATATTAATAAATATATCTACTTTATTATACGTTATTTACTCATATTAATAAATATATATACTTTATATACTGTATAGTTATAGTATAGTCTTCCATACTTTGTATATTTTTATATACTGTATGGTAATGATTACAATTAGCTTCTTCCATACTAGAAAAAAATTAACATTTGTTGATCAAGCAGTTAGTGTTACTGTCAGTTTAAATTTATGAAATCTTTTTTATTAAAACCATTTTTCAGGAAATCAGTCTTCTCACTTCCATTAACTGTTATAGCTCTTTCTATTATTGATGGAAGTATCAAGTAGAAATCTAGCTGGAAATATTGTAATCAAAAATCAAATTTTTTTTTTTCCCCAAGCAATCAAAATATTTTTAGCATGAGCTTGTACAGTCCTTGTAAATGTTAATGTTGTAACCTAGGGAAGGTTACTGAATAGAATAATCACACAAAGGTTGGTAATGAACGATGATACTTAGGACAAGAACAACACTTATAAGATTTGACAGTGATGGTTAGAAGTAGTGGTCAATTGCTAGAAGTGAATCAAGTGAATTCCACAATGAATCTCTAACAGCAGACCAACATACAGTATTTACTACTGCATTTATGTGAATGGGGACATACGCATTATCATCTGTAGGTATGCTACAACAGCTAACCTCTTATATTCTTCTTCTAATTGCTGTGTCCCTTCAAGACTTTGTTGATCATACCTCTGCAGAATTTCTTCTCCCTTGTAGCTCTTAATAAAATTTGTCCTTTTGCTGTCTCTTCCAAATCCTGGCCAACTATCTATTTGCTTAAGCTTGCCAGGTAGGTTTTACATTGCTTTTCTCTGGCCTTCTTCAAGCTATCCTGTGAGTATCCAATTTTACAAGTACTCTTTTCTCATTATGTACCTCAGAAGTTTCAGCTATCTCTTCCTGATGTTAATTATGTGTCATTTTCTTGCCATCGTTTCTAGAACTTTGTCATTGCTCACATGTTTGGTCCATGATGTTCTTAGCATCATTCTATAGAACCACATTTGCATTGCTTGAAGTCTCTGTGAAGAGATTGTACAGAATTCACTGCCATAAAGGAGGACTTATGCTACATAACATTTCAGTACTCTTGTCTTTGTTTCTAACAATATTTTTCTGTTTCTTAATACTTTGCTCAGCTTTTAGAAGGCATTTTTCACTATCCCAATGCGCTTTAGGATTTTGTGTTGCATTTTCTATTCTCTGTTAACACACAGCCCACATATTTAAATTGTTGCACTGGTTTGTTATCCCCATTTTGTAATTTGCATGTTGGGCTGTCCCTTTTGCTAACAACACTGCATTCAATCTTTTTGCAATTGGTGTTTAGTCCTTTCTTCTTACTTTCCTTCACTATCTTCTGTCAGAGTTTTTGTAGTTTCCTTTCTGTGTCTGCCATCAACACTGTGTCATCTGCATACCTTATGTTAAGATTGTGGCCACCAATAATGAATCCTGGTAAGACTTGCAGTTTTCTCAGAATGGCCTCTCTGTATAGGTTGAAAAGGTCTGGTGAGAAGATGCATCCTTGTCGTACACCGTTTTATTTTTGCATATTTACTGAATTCATATTGCTATCCATATGCAGACAGTTTGCTGCCAGCATAGATTCTGGATTATTCTAATATCCTTAGCCTATATGTCAAGGTTACCTACTAGTTCCAGCAGTTCTTTGTGATCTATTTTATCAAATGTTTTTGCATAATTTATAAAATATAGATATACATCCTTTTGCATTTATATTGCTCTTTTTGATATCATTCCAAGCATAAATATAGCATTCTTTGTTCCAGTGTCTTTGACAAACCTGTATCCTCTTTTTGATATCATTCCAAGCATAAATATAGCATTCTTTGTTCCAGTGTCTTTGACAAACCTGTACTGTTCTTATCCTATTTCTGGTCTGGTTCTGCTGCGTGCTGTATTCATCAAGATTTGGATAAGTTTTGTTATGTGGCTCATTAGGCTGATTGTCTGCAGTTCACATTCATTTACAAATGGCTTCTGAGGTAGTGTTATAACTATGGATCTACTTAGGTCTTCCGGTATATCACCACTGTTGTATATTTCAACCTCTTTGTTAGTTAATTCAGGAAACTTAAAAACATATTACAGTGTTATGTCTGTTTATTTCAGCAGTAAACAAAAAATATAGATTTCTAAAAACTGTGGGTACTTGATATCTTAAATTTTCTCAGATATTTAAATTAAACAAGATAGTGATAATTTTCAAATAAGTTAGTATCAATACATAGTTCAATTCTATTATCTCTTATTTTGACCGAAAGGCTGTATTTAGGCTTTCTGTAGGAATTTTTTCCCCTCTCTCTCTACATTGGGGGTGAGTTGGTAGATTTAATTTTGTATTAAATCTCTCAGTTTAACATAGTTTAATTGCCTTAAATCATCTGAAGTTGATTTTAATAAGAATGCATGACAACATGTGTATGTTAATCAAGGGAATTACACACACACACACACACACACGCTTGATTAAAGACCAGCAAAAGTTCTTTGTTAGATTTTTTTTTTTTTTCATCTTTGTTTTGGATATTTTTTCCAGGTTCCCAGTAAATAGTTATTATAATTTGTCTATCAATGATTTTTCCCAGAGGTTTATGGTGTTAGTTTTTTCAACTGTTTAGTTGAAGAAACTAACACCATAAACCTCTGGGAAAAATCATTGATAGTATAAATGAAAAACTGCTTCCTAGATACACTTTTCCATTTATACAAGTTTAGTGAAATGATGTAGTTGGGAACATACATACATACACACACACACACATGCACACACACACACATACATGTATGTCTATATATATATATATATATATATATATATGTCTATGTTTCTGAGATGAGGTATTATTATTTTTCTCATTTAAGATTGACTGATTTATAGTTGTCAATTATTTACATTATTCAGACTATTGTCCTCATCTTTGTCGCCATATTTATTACAACGTTTCAGCCGTTGTACACTCCAGCCTTCTTTAGGTGGTTGGAATGTTGAACTAAACTTTTTATTTCGCTCACTGGGGTAGACTGTTCTAGTTCCACGTGCCATGTTTAATGGATGTCAGTTATCAATTATCTCCTGTTAGTTTCCCTCTGAAAGTTCTCCACTGCCTTAACCGGGTATTGAACTGAACCACCTGAAGGAGGCTGGAGCATACAACGGCCGAAACATTGTAATAAATATGGCGACAAAAATGAGGACAATCAATAGTCTGAATAATGTAAATTTTTTTATCTCTCTCTTTCTCTCCCTCTCTTTCATATATATATATATATATATATATAATGAAGAAATATAGTCTTAAGATGTGCTATATTTATGGGATAAAATGCTCAATATCAGAGATAGAGCGTGTGTAAATATAAAAGTGAACATAGAAGTCAACACTTAGAGGTGACAGTCTGTTTCATGTTAGATGCAATCGTCAGGCCATGAGTGCTGTTATTTTTCTCGGCTATTTATATATACGGGTCAGTGGTGCATTGTGGGTAGTCTATTTTGGCGGTTATTTTACTGGAAGTTGTTTATTTGTTTATTTTATTTGGGTTAAATTATTTTGCTTGTTTTTATTTTTTAATTTTATTTTTATTTTTTTATTTCTTATCTTATATATTATTTATTTTAATTTTAATTGGTGTTTTTATTAATGTAGTAAAAATTTGTTTATATTGTTTATTTAATAGTTTTGTTTTGGGATCGGTTTGTTTATTTATTTGGATGAATTTAGATCAATTTATTTTACTTGTTATTATTTGTTATACTGTATATTTTCTCTTTTCGGTTTTCGAATTTTAAGTAAAGTAGTATTTTCTTGTTATATAATAGTTATATCTATTTTTTTGTCCGATTTTTGGTTCCATTTTTATAGTTTAACTAATATTTTGGTCATAATGGTTTACTAATCTCTTTATTATTTACTTTATTTATTGATTTTGTTTCGTATTTTTTATTCAATTTCCTCTATTCTAACAGGTGTGTTTTGATAATTTGTTTGGATTAATTTATTTTGTTTATTTATTTGTTTTTTATTTTTATTTTATTTTTTTCCATTTTTAAGTAACGTAGTAAAAAATTGTTTTCATGTCTGCATTTTGAGATGAGCTCAGATCTTTTATTTAATAATTTATTTTGGTCTGGGTAGGTAATTATAGGTATTTTTTCCTCCAAGCAAAGTTTGCAAGTTTTTGATTGGTTGTTGTAGGCTGATGATCTTTTCCTTATTTTCCAAGATATTTTTGGTGTGATGTGCGTTTTGTTTTTAAATTCCCAGATATACTTAGAAAGCATTGTGCTGTTCACATATTTACTATTTGTGAAAGATGTTTTGTGTGCATAATTTCTTTGTTTCCAGGGTCCTTCAGTTGCTCCTAGGTATACTGTTTCTTCATTATCTGGTGATTTTATCATAGCTTGGTATATTACGTTGTTTTGTAAACAATTACCATTTAAGGGACATTCGTGTGTGTGTATATATATATATATATATATATATATATATATATATATATATAACATAAATCATTCATACGAATAACAATTAATGAAGCTAATTATGGCAAGAATCACTCTCGCAAACAACATTTAATAATAAAATATAATCAACATCATATCCGTTACTGAATGGTACGATCCTTGTTTATAAATTCTGGTGTTGAGTGGTCTTATCTTATCTTATATCTTATCAGTGGAAAAGATCATCTAATATATATATATATATATATATATATATATATATATATTTATTATTATTTATTCGAAAATTATAACATAAATATGTAATAAAATCACTACAAAAATAGCCATTTTGTTTCAAAACCTTTGGTGTCTTATCAAGTGATGGTGTTGAATGTAGAACAAAGGATTTTAAAAGGTTCAAATCAATCAAACACCCTTCGCTACAGGAAATGCTGTTGCATAAGCTGGAATGACTAATCAAAATACAAGTATATGAGAATTCAAAAAACTTGACAATGAACTTTGGTTATAATAATTATTTAATGTTTAGGGTTAGACTAAAATAGAATTCATTCTAACTAATAAATATTAAATTATACTATAAAATTAAAAATTACCAATTTTAAATTTAATCTATATTAAGTTTAAAATATATATTGGTCATTCCATCTCAAATCAACCAACAACCACGGATGACCATCTCGGAAAAATTTTATAAAATTCCCAGGTTTCTTGATCAAATTTATTGATACTGCATTTTTTTTTTTTTTTTTTCTTGCTAAGACTTTCAATGAAATTCTGTCCTTATCTCCAAGGATATTACATGTACAAATTAAAAACTTGATGGCACTAGTTAATACTTACTGTAGATTACAAAAATATAACTAGTTTAGGTGTGTCTTTATGTACTTTTTTTTATAAGGATCTGAAAAAGGCAAAAAGCAAAATGATGCTGTCCAATTTGAGTTTCTTATTTACGAAGTATATCAGGTACAGCATCCAAATTAGTTTTCCTGTCATTTCTGATCGAGTAGAATATTTCTTTGCAGTAACCATATATATTCCTGTTATAGGAGTGTCAGTATTACTATTTGAAAATGGCTAGATTTCATTTAGTTTTTTTTTTAACATCCTTCTAATTTCATGACATCAGCAGACCTGTTAGGCAGTTTAAGAAAATTTTTATATTTTTAACATGTATTCTTGCATGTCTGAAGATCATGTGACAGAAGTTTTGTTTTGTGGACAAGTTTCTGTCGAGGATTAAAACATTTTTCTTGTCATGCTGAGATCATGGTTTAGTTGATTTTGGCACTTTATAAATTTGATGCTTAAGAAAATATGAAGCTGAAAGTTGGTACCTCTGTGGCAATAAAATAAGCACGTCTCACCTCCCCTCTCGCTTGTAATCATCCACTATAACGAAAAAAATATTTTTTAGCACTAAAGCAGAATTAGTCAAAGCTTTTTTGCTATTTCCTGTTATTTGTGATTGGTGGAAATCTTGTTTCACATGTGTTTGCATACACCTATGTTATTGAAACTTTGGACTTCACATCTTAAGATTGTTGTGCTAACTGTGTAATTTTTGTTGTATTTTTAAATTGTCTTATTTCTTTTCATGGAAGAATTTCATCTAATTTCTGTATCTTAAGTTTATTTGAATTTTCTTTTTGGTATTCTATATAAAGAAAAAAACCCCCACATATATGCACATTTTGCCTGAACAGGAAAAATATTTTGTGAAAAAGAATCACACACCTCAAAATGTCCAAACATTGGTCAATCAAGGAAGCCATGTTTGGGACCACCTGTAAGGTGAACCTACCTGATAAAAAAGAAGAAAAATCAAAGCCTGCAGAAAATAAGTGTTCTGGATACTGAAGAACTAGGAAAATGATCAAGAAAAAAACTACAAGAATGGTGGCCAAAATACCAATGATAAGAAAAGCATGAATGAAAAGAATGACCATGCTGAGGCCAGGGAATCACCCTCTTGTTGGAAGTACCCCCTCACTAAATGTGGGGTCAACATTCTAGAGTAATTGGAATGGTCCAAGAGTTAGGCACTCTTTATAAAAGAAGGTGGACTTTTCAAAGACCCCAAAAACTTAGTTGAAAAAAAAAGAATTGTCAGTACAAATTTCCATGAAATCTACAGTGGTCAAGTCACTGGGAGTTAAACCCAAAAGATTAATTAAGGGGTACGTCTTCATATGGGGCATACTGCTACCTACACCTGAAGACTGCATGAAGGCAGGCTACCAACCATGATCTGATCTTCAGAACTGATTATGATGGCAGACATAGGACCAAGGTGAGCGGTGTTCAAAGGCTCAGGTTATCGGGGAACATCCACCTGTCTCCATACACTTGTGATTACTTGAATGGGGGATGGAATTTTGACATCATGATTGATTGGGAAGCCTTCTTCTCTTTCCACAACTGTCTCAATATAGCAGGCCTGAAAATGCTGGTCAACAAAACATGCTGGAAGTGTGGAGAGACTGGTCATCTCTCCTCTTCCTGCCCTGAGAAAGTGGCCTCTGGAGTTCAGGCCCCAAAAGAACACCCCCACCGGCTGTGTCTGTTATTTCTGCTTCACCTATGATGGGCTTACCAGCAATTGGGGCCAGGGTGATTGTAACCCCAGGTTGGTTCCTGTTTATGGCCCACATTCCTCGAAAAGCCTTTGCCCACTGCTTGTGCAGCTGTGGAGAAGGAAAAGAGGGAATAACTGGTTACTAGTAGGGTCAGAGGGAAGCATCAGACAGTGGGGGCTCAGTTCCCTTAAGGCACATACCCCACTCTCTCTACAAGCATTAAGGTTGATGCCCCAGCCTCAAGTACATCATTTAGAAATCTCCAAAAGTACAACCCTGGATTCAAGAAATGTGAAAAAAATAATGTAGCTGAAAACAAAATTGGATGCAAAAATATATACAAAATCACCATCAAAAAAGTCATCCTGACCCTTGGCCTCTACCCTGCCCTCCTCTGTTCAGAAATGATTGTTTGAACCATCATCCACACACACCTCTCCTGCAAATTTTCCCCGCTCAGCAGATATCCTAGTCCCTTCAGGGTGGGAAAAAAACAAAAAAACTCTTCATATATCTAGTCCTACACTCAGTCCTCCCCACCCCCAAAAAAATCAAGAAATGCCTCTGCCCACCAAAAGGCAAAGAATCCCATCAAATGAGGCAAAAGAAAAAAAAAACTACCAAATTTCTATACTATTTAGAAGACATCTGCTGTGTATCCCTGGACCAGGCTGAGAGAGTCAAAAACTATGAAATAGAATCAAAGAACTAAAATAACTTTTATCAATCAAAAAGTATGGGGATCATGATGTAGAAGATCTCCATCAATTTCTCCAAGCAAAAAAGAGTGCTCACAGTCAGCAGAACAGGGGTGGGGGCCTGGCTGATGTGGGGTATGGTCAAGGAGGCCATCAACTCTTTCAAAATCACCCTGCCACTTGAAATTGTAGATAACGAGGAAATCAAAAAGCTTAAACAATTTTGTGTAGGGAGACCCATCTTTTCATTCATGCCCTCCCTCTATAGAGTGTTAACACTGACTTATCCTAGGGACAGTGTCAGTCTCTCCCTAGATGGTTCCATTAATAATGAGATGGCCCATGGGTCAATGGGAGAGGCTACTGGCGTCCTTTCCCTGATTATGTTCTGTTTAAGCCAGATTCCCAATCCTAATCAAACTGATAATGACTCTGGTTATTGAATTTGAATGCCCTGGCCTGCAGTTGGAGTCTTGCAGGGCGAGGCTTGCTCATGATCTTCAGAGTCTCTGGGTGGATGTATGTTGTTTGTAGGAGACCCATTTTTCAGCTCTCAACAGTGAATGCATTCTGTCTAAGAGGTTTAGTCCTCTATTCAGCATGTTTTTACAGACACTTGAAGTGTTTCCTGGCTGGTGAGCAAGTCTTTGAATGTGGTATGTGCTCTTGTCTTTACAGATCCGATGGACAGGCTTTGCATGCTGGATATTACCATAAAGGATAAGGGTCTTTGTCATTAGGGTTTATGTGCACAATAATCATGTGAAGTGGCCTGATTTGTTTCAGCAGATCGAACAGTTTTTGACGACATCTTGTTGGATAGTCTTAGTGTGGGGTTGGAATGTCATTCTTAATCCCAATTTATATTGTATAGAGGAAAAGATCAAGTACTCACAATCTGGACTTTTTTTGACTTTATCAGCAAGTTTGATCTTGTCAATAAGTATTGTAATGAGCACCTCTGGGAGGTAGTATGGACTTGGACTAATAGGAGCAGTTTGGCTTTGGTGGTGCATTCTAGCTACCATGAAAGTCCTAGTTAAGAGTCGACATAGGGCTCATAGGTTGTCCAAGTTTCCATTTGATAGTTTACATGGATCATAAGCTCATCTGGGTTTGTGTAAACTTAGATAAGCCTAATGTTATGATGGCTGGCTACTGGAAATTGAATGCATCATTATTTGGTGAGTGAAATTTCCAGGACTGGCTGCTACTAATGCTACACAGAAATTGATGGGGAGTCTGTGTTGGGAATAACCAGTAGGTTATATTAAAATCCAATGTTAGGTTGTTTGCTGCTGATTATAGTCACCTACTTAATCTAGTTAGATTAAAAGTGCAAATGGCATGGGAAGCCAAAGTTGATTGTACAATTAAATCCTGTGATAGTGAGGACCTTAGCTAGGGTGAACCTGGCCTCCTTGCTTATCAAGAATGATCAAGTTCTAGTAGTTAGGGCTAGGTTAAAAAGAATGTCTAAGGCAATGAATATATGGTTGCTGAATTGCATGCAGAGGAGGCTTGTACGTCACATTGCCAGACAGGCAAACCGTGACTATATCTGAGGCTTTTCGAGACTACTTTCAGGATCTGTTTAACAGGGAGCCTCTGCTCAGTTTGACTCCCATTTGACCGACTTTCCCTGACTTGAGTCAACTGAAGCAGTTGGCTCAAGAGTTTGAGATCTGATAAGCACTGAAATTGGTTGGCTGGGTCAAAATTTCGGGATTAGAGGGTCTTTCTTATGAACTGTACTTGAGGTGGTCGTCATCCTTGTTCCTTTGCTGGAACTGATTTACAACAACTTGATGAAGCAGGGGTCTATATCTCAAGGTTTCATCAGGAGTGGGCTCATGCAAGGACAAAAATGGTGGGGAGGAGATAGATCATTTTCAGCCTTTGACAATGTTAAAGACAGAGTTGAAGATTTTAACTAGGATCTTAGCCAGCTGTTTGCAGGCTGTCCTCTCTAGTCTGATTGGCTTTAAACAGACTTGTGATGTGAAGACCAGGACTATTCAGGGCAACATTCATTTGGTATGCTTGATCAGAGCAAGTCAACAGTGAAGCTGTGTTGATCAATTTATCCAAGGCATTTGATAGGGTTGATCATTTTTTTTATTGAGGCTGTTCTTGCAACAGCTAGTTTTGGGCTGTACTTATGCACCTGGATCCAAATTCTGCATACATTCACCAGTATACTGGTAGAAGTGAATAAAGTAAGATCAGAACCTTTTGTATTGCCTTGCTCCATTTGTCAAGGTTGTCCACTTTCACCCTTGCTTTACATTCTTGTGTTGGAACCTTTCTTTCTCAAGTTAAAGGTGGATCCGCATGGAATTTTCTTACCTGGAAAAAAGATGCATGTAAGAACTTCCCCGAGACATGTGCACTTGTGTAAGGAGGAGGCCCACTGTTCACTATGAGGCAAGTGCTCTTTCTATCGTGAATGCTCTCGAGTC
Organism: Acanthosepion esculentum; assembly: GCA_964036315.1. Classification (NCBI taxonomy): domain Eukaryota; kingdom Metazoa; phylum Mollusca; class Cephalopoda; order Sepiida; family Sepiidae; genus Acanthosepion; species Acanthosepion esculentum. The sequence continues at coordinate 53,514,960 of OZ038512.1, read as the reverse complement.
CCTCTTACGGGGGATGGATGGCCTCTTCAATGTCCAGGCATTGTCCTGTAAGGTGTTATATCATGTGCTAGTTAGGGGATCCATTCAAGATGATCTGACAGGTGAGCTTGGTCTAACAAAGCAGGAGGCTCACTCTATATGATCTTGGGTGCCTGGATTGAAATGCCTCATTAACTATGAGGTATCACTCACCTGGCTGGTGTTGCAAAAGGCTCTTTGGGTCAGCAAGACTTTGTTCGGCAGTGCTGGAAAAATCTCCAGACTGCGAGTTGGAGACCCTGGATCACAACTTCTTCCACTGCAGGGTCATAGACCTGTTGTGCAAGTTTATTGAAGACATGATGGTTTGCATGCTGTGTGGAAAGTTCTTTTTCCTTGAGGTCAGTTCTGTTTGAAGCAATGTCTTACTACTATTAACTAAGGCTGACCATCGTGTTTTTTTGCTTACTAGGTGTTACGTGAATCGTGATATTGATGACACCACAGAAAGAATTCTATGGGAACAACGTTTACCTCTTCCCAACTGATCTTGTTCTTTATGCATCAGCTTAAATCAAGAATAGATCAGAAAGGAAATGACTCCCTCTATCAGAATTTGCCAAAAGGCGGATGAGTCTTGTGTGTCTGCGCTGAGTAAAAGGAGCTGACGGTGGCATTTTGATGCTGATTAGGCATTAGGATATTGGAAATTCTGGAGGGAACATTGGTAACTCTTCCCAAAATAGGGTAGTTTAGACTTGTTTCCCTTTTAGTTTTTTTCCATTAAAGTTAACTTAGCTCATTATTTCCTTTTATTTTTGTCCCCATTTTCTTTAGTTTAATTTAACCTCCCCCCCAACTGTACAACAGAACTCTTCTAAAATTTATGCCCATGTAAAATGAATCTGCCTGCCATGTTAAATAATATATAAAATAAATCATCATGGTTTTCAAATTTGTCCCCAAATCTATCAATGACTCTGAATGTTATGTTCGGTTTTTGAATCTGAATTGCAGTTCTTCTTTTCACTGTTTATTTTAAACTATTTTCTGTTCGTTATTTACCATTTTTATAGATTGTTATAAAAAATGGGGTCCCGATTTTTTGTGAAGTGAAAACTAGATGAAATATTTTAAATTTTGCCATAAATGGAAAAAAAAAAAAAAACTGGTCAATTTTTAATTACTTTAATAATTTATTTTCATTTTCCAAGGTTTATGATAAACGCAATATATTGGTAAATAATTACATTTCAAATTATTTACACATTTATTTTGAATTTTAAATGTTAGTATATCTTTTTCAAATACAGTATTGATTTTTGTTGAAATTACTTTGTCTTTTATCAAGAAACTATTAGAACCTAAAAATACTATTCTATCCCATAATAGTTACATTTTAATATTTTCTTTTGATTATTACCACATAGGTAATATCCAAATATTTGTTAGAATCTTATAATTAATCCTTGAAATCATATGTTTATAAAAATGGATCATCTTAATATTAAAATTTTTATTCCTGCTATTTAATTCTACTTCCATCTCATAATAATTGTTGCATTTGCATATACATTTCATATACTAAATGTATGAAATCTTATTAAACAGAGAATGGAGTTTGTATTAAGATTTTCAGTCTACTAAGAAATACTGAGTCTCATATTGTTACATTTTATATTTACATATCATAAAGAAAATGTATCCACTATTATGGGACAGAATTACTATCACAAAGTAAGCATCTTAATCTTTGAAATCAATCTTTCTGTATGTGTCATGTCACTTCAGATTCATGATCATAACTGTCCACAATTTCCTATCCTTTTGAAGCATTTGTTTGTCTTTTCATCATTCATGTTAATCCCTTTTCTATCCTTCATTTACACAAGCTCATTAGGTAGATGACTGGCTGCTTTCCTCTGTCCCTTTTTGCTTTCAGTATGTCCTGTGTGTGTCAAATTCTCTAAGCCCTCTTTCCTCATGTGAACTAGAAACTTCAACTCTTTTTGATTCTAAGTATAAGTGTCCTTTTTGTTTGCATTTTTTCAAAAAACTTCATTACTCACATGTTGTCATGATATTCTTCCTGTAGAGCCACATTTTTGTGGTCTCATGTCTCTTCTACATCTGTGAGATTGTCTAACATTCATAGCCATATAGGAGGAGTGATATTGCACCACAGTTCTGCACTCTTGTTTTTAATGCCTTTTGGAAGGCATCACTCACAATTCCAATCTGCCTTTGAATTTTGGTGTTGAATTCCTGGTCCTCTGTTAAAATAGCTTCTATACTAAATGCCAAAATGATTATGGAAGAGCGCTAATATTAAAATATTTGTTTTTATCGTATAATTAATCCTTTAACTCATTGGTGTTTATAAAAATGGATAATCTTAATTTTATTTAGGCTTTAACTTCTAAGAAATACTGCATCTGTCCCATAATAATTGTTACATATACATACTCATTTCAAATACTAAATGTATCAATTATTATGGGACAGAGGTAGTATAAAATTGTAACTGAATCATTTTAAAAAAATAAAATCTTGCTAATTGTAAAATTGCAAAACTCTGCAAATTTCTGAAAGAATTTTAAAACTTGTATGTATCTTAACAGATAATATCAACTTTGCATGAAAATTTAATAACACAAAAGTCAGTCAGTTATGTGCCATGCATGATACATGCTTAGACAATCATGTATCTTTTGATACATGACTGACGAGGCAGATTTTTTCCGGCAGAAGGTTGCCATTTCTTTCTGGGGTAGACCAGTTGCCATTCAAGGCTATAGAACCCAGTCTGTCCTGCTATTTACCCATAGCTAGAGGGAGAAGAGGAGGATTCATACCTTTCCCAAGGGTATTAGCATGTAAGTGAATGTAATGGATTTGACTGGAATTTGAACTTGGCTCTCCAGTTCCTCAATCCAAGCCACTATCCATTACTTCACTGTGCTTGAGGAATGAATCCTGAAATTCTTCCCCATAATATTAGGCTTATGGATAAAAAAACTTTCCACATGAAAATTGGTTGCCAAATAGCATTTTAAATATAAACTTGTTACTAAAAAGTGTTTAAATTTAAATATTTATTAAAATTAATGGTTCCTGTTATTGAATTATGAATGTGTTTTCATTGAGTTTCTTTGATTTTATTTTATTTAATTTTTTTTAATTTAAAACAAAAATTTTTATTTTTATTTTTTACTTTGTAATTTTATTAATTTTTTAATTTTATTTTTTACTTTTTAATTTTTATTTTTTACTTTTTTATTTTTTTATTTTTAATTCTGTTTTTATTTTTATTTTTTTATTTAATTGTAACTACAATTTCAGGATGAATTTTATGAATCTAAATATATCAATTATTATGGGATAGAGGTACTTTCAGAATATTTGTCATCTTATTTAGCTTTGTAATCCTTGTTTATAAAAATGGATTATTTACATTTTTAGTCCTCTTAATTAATGCTAGTTCTGTCCTATAATAATTGTTCCATTTGTGTATATATTTTATACCCTAAATGTATCTACTATTATGGAACAGAGATACTATCTGAACATTTGCCAGCATCTTATTAATCCTTGATATCATCACCATTCATAAAAATGGATCATCATTTATACTTCCTGTCCTGTTAATACTGCATCTGTCCCATAATAATTGTTACATATTCACACACATTTCTTACACTAAATGTAACAATTATTATGGGACAGAACATTTATCAGCCTTTTTATAATTAATACTTGGAATCATTACCATTCATAAAAATGGAGCATCAATGCATTTTGATATGGTGTAATGGTTAGCACGTTTGTCTTGTTAGATCAATTACAACTGAGTAGTGTGTTTGATCTTCATTGGGTGTCATATACTTTTGGACTTGTTGCTGTACTGAAAATCACCACCATAAAAATGGCTCATTATTTAGGCTTTCAACTCTATTAATTAATATTAGTTCTGTAGTTTAGTTTTCCTTCCATTTGTGCTGTTAGGTGTCGTCAAGAGACACAGTCATCTGTCAGCGACAAGGCGAGTGGCCTGGAAGAGAAATATCTTGTGGGCTCTGAGAGTGTCTATTACTAAGTCACTCCAGCGTCTTCTTGGTCTGCCTCTCACTCTCCAGCCAGAGTACCTGAGGGTGTATACTCATAGGGCTGTTTGGTTGATAGGCACACGAGTGAGGTGTCCAAATCACTTGATCCTCTGTTGTTCGATGTGTTGTACGATTGGTTTTGCTCCTACCATGTCTCTTATTGCCTCATTCCTGATCTTGTCTCACTTGGTCTTGTTCACTGCTTTCCTCAGGCATTTCATTATATTCATATTAGCTCTGTGCAATAATAATTATTACATTTGCATACACATTTCATATTATGGGATAGAGGTAGTATGAAATTCTAACTGAACAACTTAATTATCACAATTTGTGAGGTTCTTCACTTTACTGATTTAACCACCACCCCCCGGCCAGTGCAACATTGATAAACACATTTCAGAAAAAATTCTTAAGCTTTGCATGAAAAACCAATAACAATAGTTTAAAAAAAAAAAATTTAAGATTGACTGATTTATAGTTGTCGGTTATTTACATTATTCGAACTATTGTCCTCATCTTTGTCATCATATTTATTACAACGTTTCGGCCGCTGTACGCTCCGGCCTTCTTCAGGTGGTTAGAATGTCGAACTGAACCCTTTATTTCGCTCACTGGGGTAGACTGTTTTAGTTCCACATGCCATGTTTAATGGATGTCAGTTATCAGTTATCTCCTGTTAATTCCCCTCTGAAAGTTCTCCACTGCCTTAAGCGAAATAAAGGGTTCAGTTTGACATTCCAACCACCTGAAGAAGGCCGGAGTGTACAATGGCCGAAACGTAATAAATATGGCAACAAAGATGAGGACAATAGTCTGAATAATGTAAATAATGTACATAATACCTCATCTCAGAAATATAGACAGATAGTTGCCAATGTTTGCTGTATTTTCCATTTGTGATAACAGTGACTGTCTCATTGGTGTTTAGTATACTTTTCTTTACTGTACAAACACTTAGTTCTGCATCTGATAAAATATTCAAGAAAGATGAAAACAAAACAAAAAAATGTTTGAAAAGTCTTTAATTCCTAATGATCATAATTATTGACCAATCAAAAATGGGTATGTTTCTTCAGCTTTTGTAGTTGCATATTACTTTTTTTTTATTGATTTATATCTGTTTCTTTTCCTCACGGCCTGTAAAAATGCTGCTTGAATTTGGTGATCATACGAGAGCCAATGTTGAACCTTGTCATTACCTAGATGTATGACTCCTTGGGAATACCAGGTATTGTAAGCTTGGATGTGCAGGTGGTGTAATGGATAATGACCCATAATTGGAAATTGGAGAACTGAGTTCCAATTCCAATCATGTTTGTTATATTCATTTACATGCAAATACTCTTTGGAAAGGTATGAATCTACCTTTTCTTCCCCAGCTATGGATTAATTAGTGGGACTTGTATCATTCTTTCTTTTTTATATGCCATGTCCTTTCAGGATATAAGTGATCATGGCTCTCCACCTCCCTCTATCCCTTACAGCTCTCAACAAGTTCCTTCCTTCTGCTTAAGACCATGTTCTGTCATCCACTTGCTTAAGCCTGCCAGGTATGTCACATGTTTTCCCTTGTCTCTCTTTCCCTCTATTTGACCCGTGACTATCAGATTCTCCAGGCCCTCCTTCCTCATTATGTGTCCCAGAAACTTCAGCTGCCTCTTCCTGATATTAAATATAAGCCTCCTCCTTGTTTGCAACCTCTTTAAGACCTCATTGTTGTTCACATGCTCAGTCCATGATATCCTTAACGTCTTTCTGCAGAACCACATCTCTGTTGCCTTGAGTCTCTTCTTCATCTTTGGGGGAATTATCCAACATTTGCTGCCATAAAGACAGACAAATGTTGCATAACAGCTCCGTATTCTTTTCTTTGTTACCAAAGAAATCTTCCTGTCTCGCAATACTCTGCCCAGCTTTTGAAATGTGTCCTTGGCCATCCCAATATATCTACGGACCTCGGTGTTGCACTTACTGTCCTCTGTCAAGACGCTTCCCAGATATTTAAACTTCTGCGTCTGCTTGATTCTAGTGTCCCTAGCCTGCAAATTGCATTTAAATCGTTAAAATCTCTAAAAAGTTCTTACAATCAAAAATATTTCTGCCTTTTAAATAACCTGCAAAGTGTTGATAATCCATAAAAAACAATTTGTTTCTTTATCAAGACTTGATGCTCTTTTCTAACTTAGCATTACTAATCATATCAACAAAATCAAAATATTTTAATAAATAAAATATTAATTCTTTACGAATTTGATTTTTAGTTACAATATAAGTCTACCATTCGACCTTGCATGGAGTATTGCTGCCATTTATGGTCTGGGGCCCCTTACGTGTTGCCTCAGGGTTCTTGATAAGATCCAGAGACGGATATGCAATGTGATTGGCCCTGATCTGTCATCTCGTCTGCTCTCTCACAGACGCGATGTTGCATCGCTCTGCCTTTTCTACAAGTACTTCCACGGTAATTGCTCTGAGGAGTTGCTTTCGCTTGTCCCTAAGCCTCGTGAATTTAAGCGTCCTACGAGGCTGGCATCCCGTTCCCACCCCTTCACTGTTGAAACTGTTAGATGTAGACGTCTTTTCTACTCCAATAGCTTCATGTCTCGCACATCTCGCCTATGGAACTCCCTTCCCTATTACTGTTTCCCTGACAAATACAATCTCCAACGGTTTAAGTGTAGTGTCAATCGTCATCTCCAATTGCCTTGATCTATCCACTTCCCTTCTCCACTTCCTGACATCTTTCATTCCTATCTGCTCTCGCTCTATATCTTCCGTAACCCCCCCTGCCTTGATCGACCCTCCGTCCTTCTCTTTCTCCACATCCCTTCCTTTACCACTCCTATCTGCTCTTCCTCCAACCCTTCTGTAACCCCATGCGTGATAGTGGCCACCGGCCTTGCTTGGGGTGATACGTTTAAAAAAAAAAAAAAATCAACTTACAGCTATCTCATGTTGAAATACCGGTTGTTTACAATTTTCTTTTTCTCCCCAAGTTGTGGGTGTGTAACTTTATTATTGTACTTTACTAATAAAAACACAACACTTAGTCACTCATACATAGCATTACTGTTTATTTAACTTCAGATTTCATCAATTACTGTTGGCCACTTGGTGTGTGGACCTGGAGCCCTCCCCAAATGTGGATCCTACATTCTTGTATGGATGTGAGAGAGACTGTTTCTTTTTCCCTCTCGGGTAGGTGTTTATATATCTAGCTGTCATAAGACATATTCTATACATGAGCACAGCAGCTGTCTTGACCTCATGTTTACCTGTTGGGGTCCAACATTGATATCTTTTGAGGAAATCTACAACCTCCAATACTTACCTGAAGAAGAGCTATGCATAGAAAATCCTTTCAAAAACTTTAATATCTTCATTATTTCATCAATAATTCTAAGAGAAAGGCTTGCCAAGTGTTTTGAAGATTTTTTCAGTTTAAAAAAATTTTTTTTTTTTTTTTTTTTTTTTCCATCTGAAGTAAGGCAATAAAGCTATATATTTTGATGGTCATGCTGCCATGAATTTCTGGGTATTATAAACCTAATGTCTTCAGCAACCATTTTTACCAGTGCTTATATTGCTGTTATCATTGCATGATTTTTTTTACCAGAGCTCATATTGCAATTTTTATTACTTTTCTCTGGCACACCTTATTACTGGTTCCCATATTGTATTCATTTCTATGCTTGGTCAGGAGATTTTTGTGATGTTCTATGTCTATGATTTCAACCTCGTTCCATAGAGGGTGATGTTTTCCCCTTTCTCTCCATATGTGGTCAGCCACACCTGATTTTTCCACTTCCCCTCGTGTTACAGCTTTTTGGTGTTCTTGAAGCCTTGCTTTAAGGGGCCAGCCTGTCTCCCCTTTATATTTTTTCTGCAGCTGCATAGGATGGAGTACACACAGTCTTTCGTCATGTTCTTCTCTATGGGGGGGTCTTACACAGGAGAGGTATCTGCGAAGTATCATCCAGCTTTTGAAGGTTGTCCTGATGTTATATGGACTGCAGATCTTTTGTATTTTCTCTGATAACCCCTTCACATAAGGCGGGCAGACTGTTTTCTGAGTGTTGTTGTCCTCCTCCTATCCCAGTTTATTGGGGCTGCTGCCATGTACCCAGGGTAGTTGTTACTTCGTAGGGTACTGCTTATATTGACCAATTCTTTATCTAAAAAAGAAAAACATGTAATGATAACAGCAAAAATTGCATTATGAGCACTGGTAAAAAAATGGTGGCTGAAGACATTAGGTTTATAATACCCAGAAATTCATACACAGATGTCCAAGGTCACATGGCACAGTGAATAATGGTGTTAGCTAGATCCAGTGACAGGACCCAAAGAGCGTGGTTAAGACTGATTAAGGCAGTGGAGAACTTGGAGAGGGGAATTAACAGGAGATAACTGATAACTGACATCTATTAGACATGGCATGTGCAACTAGCACAGTCTACCCCAGCAAGCAAAATAAAGGGTTCAGTTTGACATTCCAATCACCTGAAGAAGGCCGGAGTGTACAACGACTGAAACATTGAGATACAACAAACATGAGGATGATAGTCTGAGCAATGTAAATAGTGTATAATAGGAGTCAGATACTTACTGGAGTGGTACAATGATCTGACCCTTTGTTCCAGCATCTTTAGCAATAGATTGTATATAGGAGTTGAGGTCTGTTCAGGGTGTGTATATATATATATATATATATATATATATATATATATATATATATATATATGGTGAGAGAGAGATTGATCCTCATTTGTGGTGTTGTACTAGAGTAAGCTGAACTAGTAAATATTTACTTAAGCAAACCCTCCCAACCTAGGAGATTGGATTAACATAATCTTCCTGTTTTGGCCCTGGCCTTACGCCAAACACAGACTTAGTAAACATCTTTTTTATTTTAAAGCTGTCTCTCACACATACACAATTGTGTTTGTATAAGTGATCTTCAACTGTAAAGATATTTATATATTTAACATCTGTCTAATTACAAGTGCTTGGCAAGATATAACACCTGTTCCTTTGCAAATGAACTTGTTTATTTCCTCATTGTAACAACAGATTCATCTGGCATTAGCAGTTTTTTAAAATTAAATCATGGCTGTCATTCTGTTAAGCAAGTTAGTCAGTTCTGTTTTATGAACAGACAGGAGTTTGTCAGGATTTTGGAACAAGCCGTATAAACTATTATTTGCCAATTCTGACTCGGATCAACAGACTACAAAACCATTTTATGTGGGTGTTGTTGGCTCTATGTATTGGGTGTGACTGCTATTTTTTTCTATAAGCATACACTATGGCTCATCAATAAGTGTTTGTAGTTGCCAATGAATTTGCTTTATAAGACGAGTGAAATAATAACCTCCTGTTTCATTCATCATAATCAATGTGATGTTTCAAAGCTCAATTTTTCTTTTCTAAAAATAAAAATTGCAAAAAAAAAAGACTAAATAAAAAGTTTAAATATGTCCTATTATTGATATTGTTCCTCATATTATTTTAAGTGGTTAAATATTTTATACATGGGAAGTTAACTCATTATGTTACTCTTCAAATTCTTATTTCTGTGAAAGTTTCAAAGTAATAAAATTCATAAATCTGCTTTGATAGTCTATTTATTTAAAGATTTAAGTCCTTAAAAAATAATGCTCAATCTGATTAATCTTATATTCCTCATCAAAGCTGAATTATGAATAAGCAGAACAAGATTTATATTTTAGTACCTTGCAGTCTGAAGAAACTGGTGTAATATAGTAGAAAAGGGTTTATTCTGTTACCAGATGCCAAATAGTGTATGAGTAACTTCCTATAACTTAGGGTGTTACAGTTTGAAGACAATTCCTTATTTGTAGTGTAGAATGGATCTATACTATTACTAATAACCAAATCAAGAGCTGAGTTTGAATTCTAGTCGAATCCATTACATTCACTTATGTACTAATACTCTTGGGAAAGGTATGAATCCTCTTCTCCTCCTCCCAGCTATGAATAAATAGCAGGACAGACTGGGTTCTATAGCCTTGGCTGGCAACTGGTCTACCACAGAAAGAAATGGCAACCCGCTACGGGGGTGGGGGGGATCTGCCTTATCAGTCATGTATCAAAAGGTACATGATCATCCAAGTGTGTATCACTCATAGCACATAACTGAATAGCCAAATAGGGCTTCTGTAGCTTCTCATAGTCTCAGGCCTCTTATCTAAATCCAACTTTGTTGCCAATTTATTTTGTATTATTTTTCCTGTCCAGATCTCTATCTATAAAAGGCAGGGTGTGTGTGTGTGTGTAACGAATGCACGGCCGCAATTTTCGACGGATTTGCCCCAAAATTTACATGCACATGCTCCAAATTAGTGGTATGGTCAAGACTGACTTTGCATTTCCCAACTCCCATCGATAGTGGAAATAATTGATTTTTTTTTTTTTTTCATGCTTCTACGGCAGTTTTCATGTAGTTTGTGGCCATTTTCTACTGGCCAGAGTGAGAGCCTATAGCTGGCTGCCATGAATAGGGAGGAAGTTTCTATTGGCCAGCATGAGAGCCAACTGCTGACTGTCACGAATGTTAACTAGCATGCTAGCATGCAAAAAAAAATTGATAGCTGCATTCGTCACAAGTGGGAAAAATTTAAACCTGCATGGCACTTTACTCCAATTGGCTCATTCACTTGCTTAAACTCAACGTTGATTCTGATTCCGCAGAACTGGGTTAGGTGTGAAAAAGTATTTGTTGTTAACATTCTTTTTTCATTTGTTTTTTCCAGTTACGAGTCCTTTTTTAAAGCTGATCGTTTTGTGTTCATTTTGTTTAGTTCTTTTTTCGTAACAGATTTAATGTTTAGTATTGAGCTTAGAAAAAATTTGCAGTGTGAGATAGGCAAGAAGTAAGGCATGTAGCAACATCAGCATGGCAAAGGGCACTCCTTTAAAGGCAAGGAAGGGCACAAATATTTTAAGTCAAGTGATAGCGATTGCTGTATGAGTCGTACGATTTTTGAATCAAGCACGGGCAACGCCGGGCCATGCTGCTAGTATTTATATAAAATAATATTTCAAAGATTGAAATATTTCAGATTAGAAACTGATTCTGAAATTAGGGAAACCATCTTTATACTCTCAATCTTTCAAATGGAGAGGGCTTGTTTGCAACTTTAAACATCAGCACAAACATCCTGTTTTTTAGCTGGCATTGAATACTGACTTCTGGTGCCAAGGGGAACTATGCAACCTCCTCAGCCACCAAAGTCCTCAATAGGTTTTCATTTGTTATATCTGCATTTTGTTGTTTACCTTTTTCAGACTATGAACAGATTAGCATTTATACAAAGTATTTTTTTTATTTGGACTTTGTATTTCTGTCATGTGCCACTAAATTTTGGTTTATTTATACACATCTATAAGAGGAAAGCAACTCTTAATTTTCTCAAGCTTATTGTGGGGAAAATAAAATAGATTTAATATTTTTAAGTGTGACTTAATCTAAAATAGCCTCACGTAAAATGTTATTCCTGTTATATTTATAGTATGGATGTCCTTTTTTCTTTTTCTCTTTTTTTTTCTTCTCTTTTTTTTCCTTTTCTTTTTCCTTTTCTTTTTTCTTCTTTTTTTTTTCTCTTTTTTTTTCTTCTCTTTTTTTTCCTTTTCTTTTTCCTTTTCTTTTTTCTTCTTTTTTTTCTTCTCTTTTTTTCCTTTTCTTTTTTCTTTTTTCTTTTCTTTTCTTTTTTCTTTTTTCTTTCTTTTCTTCCTTTTCTTTTTTTCCTTTTTCTTTTCTCTCTTTTTCTTTTCTCTCTTTTTCTTTTCTCTCTTTTTCTTTTCTCTCTTTTTCTTTTCTCTCTTTTTCTTTTCTCTCTTTTTCTTTTCTCTCTTTTTCTTTTCTCTCTTTTTCTTTTCTCTCTTTTTCTTTTCTCTCTTTTTCTTCTCTTCTCTCTTTTTCTTCTCTTCTCTCTTTTTCTTCTCTTCTCTCTTTTTCTTCTCTTCTCTCTTTTTCTTTTCTTTTTTCTTTTCTTTTTCTTTTCTTTTTTCTCTTTTTTCTTTTCTTTTTCTTTTCTTTTTTCTTTTTTCTTTTCTTTTCTTTTCTTTTCTTTTTTCTTTTTTCTTTTCTTTCTTCTCTTTTCTTTCTTTTTTCTTTTTCTTTTTTTTCCACTTTTCTTTCTTCTCTTTTCTCTTTTTTCACTTTTCTCCCCCCCCTCTCTCAATGAAAGCTGTATTGATAAATCAAAATGATTTTTATAATATCACCCAAGAGCATTGTTACTGTGAAGTCATTATAATCTGTGAAAATTTTTTTCTTTTCTTTGGGGTCTTTGAGGTTAAGTTGGTATCATAAGCCTTTTCTTCATTTTAAGCTGAGGAAGCCAAAGAACATGCTTCTCCAGCGAAACGCGTCTTTAGTAAAGTTTTCTGCTTTGTCTTGTTATCTTCACTTTTATTTCAGGTGCGATTATACATCCTACACACAGACGTTATCTGTTAATACAAATTATTTCAACAATAACTGTTCATCTAGATCAATATTTAAGATGTGTGTGTTTCTGAGCCTATCTATGCCAAAATTAGGCTCAATTGACAAGATCCATTGATCTGAGAGGTTACTGAAGGTCATAGCATGGTATTTTTAGCAAGTGAAGAAATTTCTAAAAGAATGAAGTGAAATATTGAGCTTGTTCTGAAGTGAAAAAGAAAAAAGTATTTTGACCTCAAAGGGTCAGGTGAATGAGATCAAATTCAACCTCCAATGTGAGTCAAGGTCACTGGAGGCAAAATTAGTTAGTAGCATTTCTAAAATCTATTGTGACTAAATCATAAAATTCTTGGAGTTAGTCTGTAGGTGTCACTTGAGTAGAAAAATATGATTGGTTAGGTAGTACTAATCTTGAAGGTTATTAGCAGTCAGTTTCAAATTATTAACAAAATTTTTCCACCCAAACAAGAACTTAAAACTTTTTTCTGTTTTGTAGAAAATTTTTTAATAATGTAGGGCATTTTTTTTCTGCTTCTGAGATTATACCATTTTCTAGAAATTAAAATAAATCCATTAATCTTTTTGCTGAGATTAACTAGTTGTTATAATATCAGTAATGGTAATATTAGCTGTTTCCTTATAAAGGAACATTTAATATTAATTCACTGAACTGCCAGTTGAATTTTATAAAATCTTTCTCTTAAAACAGTTTTTCATGTAAATAAGTTTCTCAAGTCTATTAGCTGTTATCACTTTTTTCCAGTATTGATGGGGGTTTCCTTCCTAACCTTTTATGTGATGTAGTGTGGAATGTCAACATCTTGATTATGTCATTAGGTTCTCTTCAAGTTACATGTGCTATCCATTTTAGCTGTTGCTGCTGTGATTCTGTATCATCAGTCCACAGTGTTTGAAGAAGGATAATTTTTGTGAAGATCCACAACTTCACTTGCTTAAAGCAATTTTTAATCATTGCTGAGTTATATACAACTGCCAATTTATCTATTTCTGAAAGTTTGGGGCCATGCATGACGTCTATATTAAAGTCTTGATCTGACAAAGCTATTTAAGAACCTTACTCAAGATTTTAAGTTAATGTTTTGGTGTTGTGTAGAAGTTGGAGAACAACCAAAGGCATTAAACCTCTTCAGTTCAGGGAGGTGTAGTAGATTGGTGAATAGGATTGTATCTGTTAAGTAGAAGAGATATAACATGTATAGTAAACTAAGAGACAAGCACCAAGTTGACTACTGATCATGTGTCATAGAACAACACAATACAACTACCTATAGTGCAGTCTATTTTATGCTCAGTTTCCTTATCTCCTATACTAAATTTGTTATAACTGATCCATGCACCTAGGTATTTAGAATGTTTAGTATTTACTAATTCCACATCATGCATTTTTTATGATTGATTCAATGTGACATCACTAGTTTCATTCCAATTTCAGATTATAGTTTCTGATTTGGAAAGGTTTATCTTCTTCAGTCCTATTGATGGAACATTTGGTAGATGTTGATTTTTGTTCAAGATTATTCTTATTGCAACTACGAATGCCTATGTCATCAGCATAGCCCCCCCTCCATAATCTGCACATTGGTCTCGGGAGGGAAAACATGAGCACTGTTTTCTATTAGTAGATTCATTTGGAATGTCATCTGGATGCTTAGATGATCAGTGCCTATCCTTTCATATATGCTTGTATATGTGTAGAGATTAATTAAATTGAGGCTCTCATTTCCACTTTGTTGTACTCTTGATCAGATTGCCATAGTCCTGATGAAGTTTGAAATGTTTTAGTACAGTGTAACCCGGATATAAGAGACCTGGATATAAGATAAACCCGGATATAAGAGAGATTTCCTCTGGTCCCAAATTAGAGCCTGTGTTAATGTATATATAATAGACCAAACCCGGATATCAGAGAAACCCTGATATAAGATACTTCTTCTGAGGTCCCGCCAACTCTCTTATATCCGGGTTACACTGTATTATGGTCTTTGTACATGTCTGAAGATCCTAATACCAAAACATTTCAAACCTCCTTTTATCTTTGTCAGTGTACATATACAGGGTGTCCCAGAAGTCGTGCATCCATCTTGTTGCAGTGGAAGAGTAAAAAAACATGCCATTCCTTTATTCTTTTATATGCCACATCCATTCAGGACAACAGCAATCATGGCTCTCCAGAACTTCTTATCCCTTGAGATCCTTAGCAGTTTTCTCCTTTAGCTCCCATTCCCTTGCTCTGCCATTCATTCACTCAAACTTGTTAGATATGTGGCTTGCTTGCCTTTTCCTTATCTCCCTTGTTCTCTGCTGTTCTCTGGAGCCTTCATGAGAGGGAAAGACAGTTTGAAGAAGAGAAATTGATTCTTGTTTTATTGCAAAGGTTTAACAATTTGAGCATCTATTATGATTATGATCAATAAAGGTGTTTTTTTTGTTTTTTTTTTACATGTTTTTTTTATGAAGACCAGGATGGTTCATGCCTTCTGGGACACCCTGTACAAACATAGATGTGAAGAGATCACATGAAATAAAAGCCAATTATGTTAGCATCTTGTTTTTATTCCTCACTAATGGAGTGGTTATTTTAACATGATGCACGTTTGTTTGCTTATTGGCTTTGAGTAGTTACCAGAATAGCAGAATATCTTATTAAAAAGTTATGAGGACAGTTTGTGTGGCGGAAAAATTATGTAACATTGTATTGTGTTTTATCTTATAGAATAGATTATCTCAGTTAATATGTACTGCAAACTGTTCTAAATAAGCCTGTTGATACAGTGGCAGAAGAGATGTGTATTGAAATTTGTTGAATAGATTTATAATGAATTGTATTGAAATGTGGAAAGCAGAGAGACCTTCATCAATTGTAATTCAGAATTGGCTTCCAGATGTTTCTACAATCACATGAAATTACCAGTGAATTGTGGTACATAAATTGTTGGGAATTATTTCCAACTTTTATCAGAATCTACAATACCCCTGATTTAACAACTTGCTTATTTAGTGACCCCCCCCCAAACTTTCGGCCAGCTATAAAATCGGAAATAAACAAATATTAAATAATAGTTAAAAATTCAACCCATTAGTATTGTACGTTGTATGAAAACCTCTACACATTGGTCTCGGGAGGGAAAACATGAGCACTGTTTTCTATTAGTAGATTCATTTGGAATGTCATCTGGATGCTGAGATGATCAGTGCCTATCCTTTCATATATGCTTGTATATGTGTAGAGATTAATTAAATTGAGGCTCTCATTTCCACTTTGTTGTACTCTTGATCAGATTGCCATAGTCCTGATGAAGTTCGAAATGATTTTCTTTCTTCAAAATAAAATGAAAAATAAATATTTACTTGTGACACTCCTTATTTAATGATGTACCTGTTTAATGACCCAATATATAATGTTATAAAATAGAAAAAACAAACCAACCAGAAAGTATTTTACATTATATGAAAACTTGAATTTGATTTTCTTTTCTTGAATTAAAATAAATAAAATGAATAAAGTGAAAAATAAATTTTTAAAAATTACTTGTTTACGGTATGACAGCCCAATTAATTATTAATTACTTGTTTACAGTATGACAGCCCAATTAATTATTAATTACTTGTTTACAGTATGACAGCCCAATTAATTATTAATTACTTGTTTACAGTATGACAGCCCCATTAATTATTAATTACTTGTTTACAGTATGATAACCAAATTAATATACAGAATATGGTTCTGATTTTTCAAATTTGTTTGTTAGGTTTACTGTTTAATACACTATGTATATGCTTAGAAATATTACAAATGATGACAAAGGGATATTAAAACTTTCTGAAGCTGGTTGACACAAACCTATTGTATGCATTCTTTTTTATGTGCCATGTCCCCTCAGGACGTAGGTGATCATGACTCTCCATAACTTCCAATTTTGTCTTTGTTATTTCTCCTAAACCCTGTTCTACTATCCATTTACTGAAGCTTATTAAGTATTTTATGCATTGTTTTCCCCTGTTTCTCTTACACTCTATCTTTTATGTGAGTATCAAATTTTCCAAGCCCTCCTTCCTCATTATGTGCCTCAGAAACCTCAATTGTCCCTTCCTGATATTAAGTATTAGTTTTCTTTCTTCAGCATCCTTCTGTCTAAGCATGTTTTTGTTGCTTCAAAAGTCTTCTCTTCATCTTTGAGGAGATTGTCCAGCACTAACTGCCATACAGGAGGACAGATATCATATAGCAGTTGAGTACTCTTTTAATTTTTTTTTTCTAGCAAAATTCTTCTATTTCTTAGTACTCTGCTTAGCTTTGGAATGTATCCGGTATAATTTGTTTAGTAACCAGCTTGTTGGAATGGAAGTTAGATAAGTGAGGAGTGGTTGTATAAAGAAATGTATCTCATTAGCAATTCATCACACTTTTCCTTTGTTTCTATGTGATATCCATCCTCTTATATGGCAATGAATGCTGGACAATCTTCCCACAGATAAAGAGAAAATTCAAGGCAACAGAAATGTGGTTCTACAGAAGGATACTGAGAATCCCATGGATGGAGTGATTAAGCAACAAGGAAATCTTTAAAAAAAATGGTATAAAAAAGAACACTTATGGTCATAATCAGGAAGAGGTAGCTAAAATTCCTTGAATACGTAATGAAGAAGGACACACACACACACACGTATGTGTGTGTGTGTTTCATATGAACATAAAAATTTTGTCTTAGAAAAAGACAACGCCATGATGTTGACATTGTGCTAATGTTGAAAGTACTCGGAATAAATGTGTATCAGCATGGTAATTTTCTCTCTTCTTTTAATAAGGATACTAAGAAGCATGTCTGTGAATATGAGAGGATCCTATTGAAAATAAGTAGATAAAACTTGTCTAAATTGTTCAATTCGACATGTCTTATATATATTCCAATGATATTACCCTGTACAAGGCCAGGAAGCCATTTGAGGTAGGGAGTTATAGACTAAGATGACACATTTTATGCAAATGTGTGTGTGTGGGGGGGGAAATACTTGTTAAGATTGTAGTGATTGAGGAAAGCATCCACTCGGGAGTTGGTTCCAGAGAGCAGCTGAGAACAAGGGAGATAGGGGAAGGCAGCAAACCACATCTAACAAGCTTGAGTGAATGAATGGCAGAGAAGGGGAATGGGAGCTAAAGGAGAAAACGGCTAAGGATCTTAAGGGATAAGAAGTTTTGGAGAGCCACGATTGCTGTTTTCCTGAAGGGATGTGGCACATAAAAGAATAATAAAGGAATGGTATGTTTTTGTTTTGTAATATTTAAAAGAAATTCCTTAATGTGATTGCTTTATTATTATTATTATTATTGCTTTTATATTATTCAGCTATAGCTATAAAATGGCAGTATGAATAATTGCAATAAAAAGCAAGGAAATACTAGTTTTAAAAAATTACTAATAATAAACGGCATTTTACTTTTATTTACTCATTTTGTCTACTGCAACTTATCCAAGCATACACTCTTTAAAATTGGTGCCAAATCTGAAACTGACTTCTGTTTCCAATTTTGATAACATTTTCACAAGTTTCTCTTTATCACCGAGTTATCTGGATCTTGTGCAATTGTACAGTTTCTTTGTTTTTTTGTTTTTATAAATTCACTCTAACCAAGGTAATAATACCACTGAATTGAATGTGCAGGTGGTATAATGGTTAACTGATCAAAATTAGAAATATGAGAACCAGGTTCTAATTCCAGTCAGGTTTGTTATATTCACTTGCACACAAATATCCTTGAAAGATATGAATCCAATTAGAGGCAAAGGACTACTGGTAGTGAAAGAGAATGAAAAGGACTTTAAAAGGAACTGGAAACCCAATCCGAAACAGGAAACAAGGTATAAACCTCTACTCTTGTTCAAAAGACTTGGGTGGAGTGTGAACCGGATGATATTGTCAGCCATGTTAAAACTGGTTCTGAAAAAATAATGTCCATCTCGACATGTTGCTGGGAACTTGTTATATAATGGCCTTTAGTTCACTTTGGATAGAGATTTGACTTTGATTTGTTGATCAATTGATTTTTTTTTTTTCAGGCTTATTAACCTTTTTCAGGTTATTTAAAGCCAGAAAATATTTTAAGTTGTAAGAATTTTTTTGAAGATAATAATGATTTACCGATACAAGTTTTACTAATTAACCCATAATCGGGAGGGGTGAGAAGAGGTAGATTCATGCCTTTCTCAAGGATATTTGTGTGTAAGTGAATATAACAAACCTGACTGGAATTAGAACCTGGTTCTCATATTTCTAATTTTGATCAGTTATCCATTATACCACCTGCACATTCAAGTTTACAGCACCTCGTATCCCCAAGTGGTCACTCATCTAGGTACTGACCAACTTTGATCATGAGAGAACCAGTGTTTGAGTGTGATATAGCCATAAGCCTTGATTACTTAATGATGTCATTGTAGAATATAAAACTCTTAAAATCTACTCTGAATCATAAAATTAAAAATGCAATAAAACTATGACATTATTTAATTAGGAAAGCATTTAATTGCTTTTAGAAATAAGATTTATTAAGGTCACTATTGGTTTAAAAGATTTTTTGGATGAGTAATGAATTTTTTACAAGAATATTCTTTTTTAAATTTTAATAATTTATTAACAATTTTAAATTTTGAAAAAAAATCTTAAAATTCTGCATTACTTTAATTGTGTTATTGTTATTAAGTGAAAACTATATTTACTAATCAAAAATTGAAAAGCTTGATACAAATTATTATGCACCAAGATTTTTAAAATACTTTAAATTTTTTTTTTTTTTTTTGTGTATATAAAATATTATGTAATATAATGCAATATGCTCATTTTTGAAAGTATGTTTGACATTATCGGAAAATAAAAAGTGATGAATATAGCAAATTTAAAGTCAACATTCCTAAAATTAAATTACAGAGAATATTTTCTAACATTTTTAAGATTACTGAGTACTTAAAAAGAGTATAAAAATGGCACTCACATCATTTTCTTAAATTATGTTTTACAGATAAAGTCTCCGTAGAACAGCAATCAATGCCATCACCTGTTAACAGTCATCAAGTTGATGAGTTGACTACAGTTGATGAGTTGACAGATGGTCGAACTCTCTGCTTCTGAGCAGAGAGGGGCCCGGACGAGGCTCCGCCGAAGGGCAGTCTCGTTCGGGGAGGTTGACCAACCCGATCCAGTTTATACTGGATCTACGGGCATTTTTTGGCCGAACCTACGGGCTCGGGATTACCCCACTTTAAACCCAGCCTTGTGCCATATCTATCCCTCGTGGGGGGACAGTAAATACTGTTAACACTCATCAGTCATGTAAAATATGGCTACTGTTGGTTAAAAACACAGCTAGTGTTTGTTTTAAAAATACATTTCTGTGTCATTTTAAACTTAGAGATGGATAAGAAAATCATCATAGGAAACTGAGATGTAAAAAAAAAAAAAATAGTGTTATGTCTGTCAGAATTTTTGATATGAGGAGTTGCCATTATTTACACATGGACAATTGTTCTCAAATTTGTTATCATCATAATGCTTCAGCCATTGTGTCCTCTGGCTTGTTGATCTGAGTAACCTTCAGGGAATTTTAGAATGAGCCATACAAAGTTGGATTGTTCTAATTTCGCTTACTATGTGACATCTTTTTTAGTTCTTATTTAGTACTACTCAGTTATTGCTCAGTCCATTCCTATTGATTCCAAGTACACACTGCCCAGCCCAGGGATTGAACTCACAATTACTATTTCACCAAGTTCAAAAACCAACACTTTAATCCACTAGGCTATTTTTCTGGTATCAGCAATAACTGAGAAGTACTAAATGAAAACTAAACATGAAATCCCTAGATGCGGTTAGTGGAACAAGAACAATCTAGCCCCTATAGATTAAAATAAAGGGTTCAGTTAAACCTTCTCTGAAGGTTACCCGGTTTGACAAACAAAGGATAAATGATAGAAGGCATAACAGCCAAAATATGATAACAGCAACAAAGATGGCAATAGTCTGCGTTTAAATAATGTAAATAGTACTTCTCTCCTATAATAGTTTTGACATTTAATGTATGAAATGTGTATACAAATGTAATGTTTATTATGCATTAGTGGCAGTATTATTTTCAATATTTTTATTGTTTTCTTTGTCAACTTGCTTGCTGTTTATTAGCCCAGTAGAAGCAGTGGTTCTTCACAAGCTGAAAGATGAGGACATTCTGGTGGAAATTACTGAACACCTGTTTCATGTAAGACACTGTGGAGACAAAGGGGAAAAACAAGTCTTACCTCAGAATCTGTCTCTGTGCTATCTGTTGAAAAAGAAAATCAGAATCAAGATTGGGTCGACTTTAGTAGGCCATGAAATATTGTAATTGTTTGTACTTCCTTAAGAGTCTTGACCAATCACAACCTTTCTTACCCCAATAAAAGAATGCTACTTTGAACCACAGGATTGGTTGGCTCTTCATGGGTGAAGAAAGTAATTGTAAGTCTTTGATACGGATTTTTTACACTTTTTGATTCATACCCCTAGCATTTTTTAACGTTGAACTTGTAAGACTGATCTTTGGAATTAAAACCTTGGATTTTGGGCAGCTAAACCTCCCTATTGCTATTTACCTCACATTTATTTTTAACCATTATTATTATTATCACCTGTGTGATTATGAGATCGGGGGGTGGTATGGCAATGAAGAAAAACCAAGTCTTCCCTTGAAAAAGAATTTGTTTGCTGTGCTGTTATAAAAGAAAATCAGAATCCACATTGAATTAACTTCAGTAGGCCCTGAAATATGGTAATTGTTTGCACTTGCCTACCAGTCTCGACCAATCAGGTCTCTTACCCCAATAAAAGAATGCTACTTTGAATCACAGGATTGTTTGACTTTGTGGGTGAAGAAAGTAATTGTGAGTTGTGTTGTGGATTTTTGACCCTTTTAATTTATGCCACCAGCATTTTCTGATGTTGAGCTTGCAAGACTGATTTTTGACCCTAGGAATTACAACCTCAGATTTTGGGAGTTTAAACCTCCCTATTACTAATTACTTCAGACACATAATCATCTTTTTTTTTTTTTCTTTTTCTTTTCCTTTGTAGCATATCTTTTCAGGATGTGATTGATTCTCCACAACTTTCTATTCTTTGTAGCTCTTAGTAAGGTTTGTTTTTCACCTTCTGTTCCACTTCATTCAGCCATTTTCTTAGGGAAGCAGCAAGTAATCAACCTAAGAAGATGGCTGAATGAAGTGGAATGGACGGTGAAAAACAAACCTTACTAAGAGCTACAAAGAATAGAAAGTTGTGGAGAATCAATCACATTCTGAAAAGATATGCTACAAAGGAAAAAAAAAGAAATAAAAATTGAAATTTCTATGACATGAGAAAAGAGGGTATGGAGAATCAGACACTCATTGGACATATTGAAGGCTAGACAGAGGGAAACAGCAAGTAATCAACCTCTGTCTAGCCTTCAATATGTCCTCTGAGTGTCTGATTCTCCATACCCTCTTTTCTCATGTCATAGAAATTTCAACTTTTTTTTTTTTTTTTTCTGATACCAATCTAACACTTTCGCCCAAGCCCTTCAACCTTTGACATCTTACTCTCTGGGTTGTGGTGTCTACTCAGTCTTAACTGAACTTAAGGGAGTGACCATAGGTCCCCTGAGCATCCGTAGATGGTCCACTGGTTTAATCCTGCTTCCTGCCCACGTTGTGTTTGGTTTGATCCAGAAGGCAGAAGTGATGTTCATCCATTCACGGTCGACTGAAGATGTAGACATGGCTGGAGAGTCTGTGCTAAGAAATTTAGAATGCACTAAAAAAAAAATATATATCTGCAGAAAGCCGGACAAGCAATTATTCAATGGTTGAATTGTTAATGTCTTTTATATAGCAGAAAAGAATAGTATAGAAAAGAAACTGGTTACAGAAAAGAAAATAATTGATGTAAAAACTCATACACTGGATTCTAGACAGAGAAAAAGTGGGTTGTGAGTAGCTTGTGAAATTCTCAGAATGATATACGACTCTTGCAATGGAGAGATAAAGATTTCTGTGCGCGGCTTAAAGTTTATAGTTGCGTTCCTCATCGGCAGTAGTAACAGTAGTAATCTTCGTGGTAGCCAGAGCAGTGGTACTTATATCAACAGTACATGTTAGCGGGGGTTTTGTTCCAAATCCCTGATGTCACTTCCAGTCTCTGATATCTCTCCACCCAGCTTAACTGCACTCAACAACAGACGAGCCCAAAAACAACCTCTTGATTATTGTAGCTTGTTCGACGTTTCCGTTTCCAGTTGTAGTAATAATAGTAGCTGTAGCAGTCTTAGATTGTTGGAGGAGTAATTCGCTTCTTCGTACTTATATCAACAAAATATGTTAGCGGGTGTTTGGTTCCAATCTCTGATGTCACTTCCAGTCTCCAACCTCAGCTCGACTTCACTTGACGACAGACAAGCCAGCCACTGTCAACAGATTTCTGTGTGCGTTTATATAGATAAACCTGGCTGATCATAAATCGACCCTTGGCCCGCACATGATTATCAAGAGTGCTGCCTTCAACCCCAAATCATGTGAATTTCAAAGTTCCTCATAGCCTTAGTAAGCTCTTTCAAATTTTAACCGATAAAAAATTATCTCGATCATCTTCCATTGTCTTTCTAATGACCTAATTCCAAATGGGCTAGATCATATTCCCATCAGTAAACAAAATTGTTCTGATCTAATTTTGCTGTTCAAATCTACTCCAATTTCAATAAAAAAAAAATATGTGTGTGTGTGTGTGTTTGTGTGTGGTTCCCAAACTCTCTCTGCTACACCAAGTGTCTTTTTTGTTTCCATTTTCCTTAAATCTTCCTTGTTACTAACATGTTTAGTTAACGGTATTTTTAGCATCCTTCTACTGTAGTACATTTTTGCTGCCTGAAGTCTCTTCATCTGGGAGGTGACCTAACAAAGGTTGATATGCCTTTAAACCAACAATCAATCGATCATTTCTGAGGAAATTTTCCAGCATTCATTGCCACATTGGTGGATCAATATTACATAATAGTTCAGTATCTTCTTTGTTTCTAACAAAAAGAAATAATCATCTTAGTAAAACTAAAACACAATTGATACTCAAAGATGACACGACTTCAGTCAAGGAAAAAAAACTTTCTGAAATTTAGTTGTAGATAAATTAAGTATGACAGAAATAAAGAGAGTAAATTTTTATTTACTGTTT
The DNA here is from genome assembly GCA_964036315.1 of Acanthosepion esculentum. Lineage (NCBI taxonomy): Eukaryota > Metazoa > Mollusca > Cephalopoda > Sepiida > Sepiidae > Acanthosepion > Acanthosepion esculentum. The sequence continues at coordinate 53,491,149 of OZ038512.1, read as the reverse complement.
TAAGATTGAAATTCAGTCAGTATAATTAATATTAATCAGTAATTAAATATATGGTAAATTTCTTAATCTGGTTAATATGGGGAGAAGATTTACCCTTTTGGACTTGTAGGAAAAAGAAAGTGTTTCTATGCAACAGTTATACCTAAAACAATTTTCACGTTTTAAAAACCAAACAACTATTTTTACACTTAATGAACTAAAAAAAAAAAAATAATTCTTTATGAACTAAAAAAGTTTAAAAAACCTTTTTTATTAACTGATAACTATGGTAACAAAGATTACTATGGTAACAAAGATGACAACAGTCCAAACTAGGTAGTGTAAATGATAAATTCTTATAAACTGAAAATAACTTTTTATGAATTAAAAAAACTATTCCCTTTTATAAATTAAAAAAAACAACTATTTGATTTTTACAAATCAAAAAAACTATTGGTTTTTTTTTTTCATAAATTAAAAAAAAAATATTCCGTTTTTATAAATTAAAAAAAAAATATTCCGTCTTTTTATAAATTAAAAAAAAAAATATTCCGTCTTTTTATAAATTAAAAAAAAAATATTCCGTTTTTTTATAAATTAAAAAAAAAAATATTCCGTTTTTATAAATTAAAAAAAAAAAAATTCCGTTTTTATAAATTAAAAAAAACTTTTACTCTTATCTCAAAAATTCCTTTTTACAACAAAAAATTTTTTTATACTTTTATAAATACTAATAAAATCATATTTCTGATGTTTTAATTTTCTGTGATATGCTAAAAATTTCGACATTGTCACTTTCGTAATGCTTGTTGTAATGGCAGATACAACTATAGTAACGCAGTTGAACGATACTGCTGTCAGATGCCTTCGAATAGCACTCACTTGAATAGTGATCCGTATATTGATCCAAATAGAGAAATAGTATAGTGAATAGTATAGAGAATAGTGATCCATATACTAATAGAGGATAGAGTAGAAAGAGTGGCCTATTAGATGACACAGGTAATTACGCATGGATGCATTAAGGAAGTTACGTGGGTCCTAAACAGACTTCCCCTCTACTGCATCTAACTTACATAAGAGTCTTAATTGGGGCTTCTTTTGGCTGGACAGAGCTTTCTTATATTCCTCTCTGTCCACCCTGCAAATAGCTTCTGGACCCGGAAATAGTTTTTTCTTTCTGGAACGGTGGCGAGGGGAAGAGGTGGATGTGTGAGGGGGTGTTGGTGCTAAGTTGAGGAAAGAGTTGGAGGGAGATGGGGATGTAGCATGGGAAGGGGAAGAAGAGAGACTCCTTGATTTGGGCATTGGCACAGTTTCTTTAGGGGAAGCAGGGACGGATAGGGACCTGGTTTTGTCCATGCCCCCGATCCGCCCTACTACGCTCGGTGCTTTTGTGCTCGCGTCTCCACCTCCTCTTCCTCCTCTCTACATCTCTTTAGAGAAGAAGCTCGAGGTGGTGGCATATTATTGATCTCCATATCCATTTCCATCTGTTGCTTTTTTTTTTGTTGCTGTTGTTGGTGCTACTTCTGTTGTTTCTCCTTCCGGTTTGGTTGCTGTGTTTGTTGCACCTCCTTATCTGCCCTTTTTTTGCATTTTCTGCCTTTTTGGGGCTTTCTACCTTTTTTGGGCTTTGTTTTATTAGGACTTTCTGGGACTTTCTTCCTGTCACTTCCTTGTCCACTGCTGTGGACCATTTTTGGGGGAAGAGGGCACATTTTTTTGCCTCCTGCTCACCACCTCCTTCCAGGCACCTTTGGGGCCCTTCTTCCCTACTCCCTCCTCAGTAGGTGCTGCGACTGCTGCTATTGCTGTTGTTGTTGTGGGCTGAGTTGAAGGCTGAGGATGTTTACCGGGGCACGGTTTCCGGCCCTCAACTACGACCAACATCCTTCTTTCCCAGCATATGAGGACATTGGGGATTTCCCTAAAACTCCTTCGGGTCAATATGACTTGCAATTCTATGTCCCCGGTTGCAATTCCTGATTTGCCTAGAACTGCCTTGACCTTGTCTGCCTTGCCAAATTTGGAAAAGTATGCCCCCATTCTGTCTTTGCTAATGTCCACCGGCATCCCGTGGACCATAGTCCTTGTCTTACGGGTGCCCATATATTCGGTTTGTAACCTTATATTTTTGATCAACACACTACCGGCCATTTGTTTTGCCTCTAGTTCTGTGGGAAGGAGAATGTCCCAAGTCACATTTGTCCTTCTTGCTAAGACTCTCGGGTTAATTTTGAGTCTTTAGGACCTCTTCCATAGTTTCCCTGCCTACCCCAACCAATTTGCGACTTTTAACATCCGAGGTTAACAGGGAAACAATTCTTGTATTGACAGCATCAAAAGCTTCGGTGATGGTGATATCTTTAAAAGATTCCTCAAATTTACTTCGCTGTGCTGCATAATATTCTGCATCGTTTCTAACCAGATTATTATTACACCAGGCCATTTTCACTGGTGACACTGGCGGTGGTATGTTTGAATTATTTTCTTCCATTATGGTGGATGTCCACCACAGCGGGACAAATAAAAGGTTTCCATTTTTTTTTCCCCTTTTAAATTGTTTTTCCCAAATAAGAACGATACGGTCAAGAACAAACAAAATAAAATGAAAGAAGAACGTGGACAACCAAAGGCAAAAACAATTCAAACAAATCAACACGAAAAAGTAATGCAACCAAAAACCGTGCGGTGGGTAAAAATACAAGAAAAGAAATAAACAAAAAGGAAAAGAACAAAAATGCACAAATATATATGAAGAAATAAACTGAAAAGCAAAAACTGAAAAATTCAAAAGAGTTTAGAAATTAAAAATCAAAAAATAAAATCAAAAAACTTATCAGTTCGCACGTAATTTCACAAAAGTTCCTCGTACAACTCAACTTTGTCAAATTTCAATAAATCAAAAAAAGGATTGGCTTACAACTCTGGGTTGAAGTTCTGACTGTTCGAATCGAAATGCTTCTATTTATTGAGATTGCGGTCTCAAAACCGGCTACAAAGCGGGGCGCTGCCAAAGGTATTTTTGCTCAAACTTGCTAGAGTTTTAAGGATCTCAGCCAAGGAAAAACCTAGTTTGCTAAAACTAAGATGCTGATTGGTTAAGAGGTGATTATGCGTGAAAAGTGCATTATCCCGGAGGGGTGAGAGGTAGGTATGGAATATTCCATCAACTTTATTCCTATATAACAGATTTCTTATTGCAGTTATATTACTTAACTAGGAATACTGGAAACTACTGCAGCAAATAGTGGGTAAATTATATCATACAAAGAAGAAAATTTAGCAGTGGCAGGACTCAACCATTTCATACCAAACTGGTTGCTAAAATTACAAAAGTTTGCAATTCCAGTATTGTAAATCAGTCTTTCCTTACCTATTATTAGTTCTAACAATTTTCTGACCCAAATGAGCCATTTTAAAAAAAAAAAAAAAAAAAAAGTTAGCAAGGTTTGCTCGTAACAACCGAAAAAACAAAGTGGGGTGAAAATGTTTTTTAACCTATTCATCATTTTTTATTTTTTGCTTCTTTAATTTTATTTACATTATTTCGCATTACAGAATGAAAATATTTCATGCATGGTGATTGATTAAAATTATTACATATTTTTTTAATTCTTTAAACCCCTCCCCCCACAAAAAAATTATAGATGTAAAGAAGCAGTTTCTAAGAATTTCCCTAGAACTTGGGATTATCCCACCCTCAAAAATTTCATAGAACTTGGGATTATCCCACCCTCAAAAATTTCATAGAACTTGGGATTATCCCACCCTCAAAAATTTCATAGAACTTGGGATTATCCCACTCTCAAAAATTTCATAGAACTTGGGATTATCCCACCCTCAAAAAATTCCTAGAACTTGGGATTCTCCCACCACAAATACAGGAATTAATAAATAAGAAAACTTAAAATTCATAAAATTATTCCATTTTTTATATATTTCAGTAAACCATTGATTGACAAGAATGTCTGAATATTTTGAGATACTTTAGTTATAAAAATCAATTTAATAACTGTTTATCTTACAAAGTTTACATTTGTTGACACCTCTGTTTAAGCATTTAAATACTTCAGTTTCAAACAATTAAATTGGATATCTATGAGAAGTTTTATGGAAATTTTACATACAACATAAAATAGCTTCAAATTGTCATTCAGATTTTAATATATTTAAAGTTAAGTGAAAACTGAACTTTTTGTGTTTCTCGCCACTCATATTTGAATGTACCTGTTTGGTACGGTAGCTAACGAATCCTTGTTACAGATGCCTGCTCAGGCACATTTGTATTTGTTCAATACCTACAGAACCTGTCTATGGTCAATACTGCTGGGCAGACCTGAGTTACGGTTTCCAGCAGTGAGCACATCAACTGGTGTGGTCAACAGTTTAAGCAAGGCTAATAAAGCAAATGCTCAATTTATTATTAAATATATTCCTCATTATGTGACGTATCTATTTTTACTTATACACTGAAGTGTGTATCAAAGGTTGATCATGTGTTATATATATATATATATATATATATATATATATATGGCAGCTTGTTTTCATTAAGACCTGTTTCATTGTACAGTTTAGACATATTCTATCTACTCATTTTTGTTAACATCCTTTTATAATCTTGGATAAGTTTTTTGATGTTATTACTGAAAGATGAGAGAAAATTGCTGTGTTTATACATACTTGTTTTATGTCATCATCAGGATGTTGTTTGTAATAAAATGAATATTATAGTATCCATTACTGTCAGACAAAAATTGTTGTTTTTTTTTTGTTTTTTTTTTTTAATCATATCACCCCAAGCAAGGCCGGAGGCCACTATCACGCAAGGGGTTAAAGAAGGGTTGGAGGAAGAGCAGATAGGAGTGGCAAGGGAGAGGATGTGGAGAAAGAGAAAGACAGTGGGTCGATCAAGGCAAGGGGGCCACAAAAGATCCGGAGCGAGAGCAGATAGGAATGAAAAATGAAAGGATGTGGAGAAGGGAAGTGGAGAGATCAATGCAACTGGAGATGTCGTTTGACGCTACACTTAAACCGTTGGAGATTGTATTTGTCAGGGAAACAGTAATAGGGAAGGGAGTTCCATAGGCGAGATGTGCGAGACATGAAGCTATTGGAGTAGAAGAGACGTCTACATCTAACAGTTTCCACGCTGAAGGGGTGGGAGCGGGATGCCAGCCTAAATTTTTTACAAATGGAGTGAGAAATGCTGTGTCGGTGCCTAACTGCTAAAACTGTTCACTCATGTCATAAAAAAACTCTCTCCACCATACTTAGTTACCTCCCTTTAAACGGTTTCAGCTGTCATGCACTGATGCAGTGTTCCTCATTCCATTTGTAAGAAATTTAACTTTCAGACAACACAAAAATTTGTTGGTGATAATTAAGTTGCAAATAACTATAATATAAATTCTATAAGTTGGAAGCAAGTATATAGATCAATAAAAGCAACTAGTTATGAAGTTGGAAATAAGTAACAGATTAAAAAGAATGATATTACGTAACAGTTCACTACTCTTTATTTTGTTTCTAATGGCATTATTCTATTTATTTACTATGCTTAGCTTTTGGAAGGCAGCTTTTGCTAACCCAATGCATCTTTAAATTTCAGTGTTGCACTTTCCATTCTCTGTTGAAACACTTCCCAGATATTTAAATTGTACTTGTTTGATTTTTGGTATCTCCAATTTGTAATTTGCATGTTGGGCTGTTTCTTTTGCTAACAGCCATGCATTCTATCTTCTTACAATTGATGTTTAGTCCTTTCTTCTCACTTTCTTTCCCTACCTTATGTAGGAGTTCTTGTAGTTTCCTTTCTGTGTTCGCTATCTCTCATAGAGGACATAAATGAATGGAATCATCCCTTCATATAAATACATGGAGTTAAGTAATGTTAACATTAGGTTAATTGCTATGTGTACCTTCATTTAGTAAACCTTCTATCTCATTACTTGCCTATGAGTTTGTCTTTCTCATTTATTTTCCTCTGTTATCTCGAAAACACGAAATACAAGACCATCAACACTGTGACATCTGCATATCTTATATTAAGATTGTGGTTGCCAATAATGAATCCTGATGGGACTTGTAATTATCTTAAAATCACTTCACTGTATAGGTTGAATAAGTCTGGTGAGAAGACACATCCTTGTTTTACACGCTTTCTATTTTTGTATATTGACTGAACTAATTTTTCATCTGTGTGCAGGTGGTTTGTTGTCAATAGAGGTTCTAGATTCTTCTAATATCCTTCCCAAATATGTCAAGGTTACCTAGCAGTTTGTGATTTACTTTATCAAATGCTTTGAGGCATTTGTATAATTAATCTATTAACAGCAGAACAACCATCGTTGTACTTCAATGGTTCACCTGCAGATGAGAAATTAATTTTTGCATTTAATAGATGAAAGACTTAATAAACATTTTGCGTATTTTGTGCTGAGAATAACACCTGGCAGAAAATACAGATTTGCTGTTTAGATTGTTCTTTACAAATATGAAATGATTACAACTTGAAAATGGGAATGAATTTTATTTTTCCAATATTTATTTTATTTTTGAAAATTTGGCAATGTTTAACCTTTGTGTCTGCAAAAAGATGGTGTGCCAAAAGGACAGTTATTCCCTTGACACCACTATTATTGTATGCGCTTTTGACTCCCTCAGCAATGTTTTATCATTTTAAAAAGCAACAATTAGAATTGTAATAAAACCCAAACATATGAAAGTGGATTTACTTTCTTTATTCTTGAAAATTGACAAACATATTAAACACTATTTATTAGATTACTTATTTACAAGAATGGATTTATATTTACAAGATTATAACAATATGTGAAACCATTATAATGAAATATTTATTAGTTTTTTTTTTTAAACAATATGAAAATAAATTTGTCTATCCATAAATTCATAAAAATGTCTGAACAAGAAATTTTCATAATCTTGTAAATATCAAATTATTCTTGTAAATAAGCAATCTAATAAATAAACAATATTTAATATTTTTAATTGTCTATATTTTTTCAGTCCGATTAACGAAATCCATAGTTTAATATTTTTGTTGTCAATTATCAAGAATAAAAAAAAAGGTATAAATACACTTTCATAAGTTTGAGTTTTATTAAAATTCTAATAATCACTTGTTAAAACAATAAACATTGCAGAGGGAGTCAAAAGTGTATATAATAATACCAGTGTCAAGGGAATAACTGTTGTTTTGAGAATTTTTTTTTTTACACAATTTTTTAGACATTGGCAAAAATTTCATAGTTCTTTTCAAAATTTTTTTTAACTTTCTTCGTTTTTTTATAAAGTGTGGCTTTTGAGCCTCGTTAAATGAATTATAGTAAAAAAAACCCAAAAAACCAGAAACAAATCTATCAAAATAATTAAAAAGCTCTGATCATAAACCAATCTACTATCTGTCTATATTTCTGAGATGAGGTATTATGTACACTATTTGCATTATTCGGACTATTGTCCTCATCTTTGTTGCTATATTAATTATGTTTTGGCCATTGTACGCTTCAGCCTTCTTCAGGTGGTTGGAATGTCGAACTGAACCCTTTATTTTGCTCACTGGGGTAGACTGTTCTAGTTCCACATGCCATGTCTAATGGATGTCAGTTATCAGTTATCTCCAGTTAATTCTCCTCTGAAAGTTCTGCACTGCTTTAACTGGATCTAACCAACCCCTTTATCCACTGTGCCATGTGTCCTTGATGTAAATAGTGTACCAATCTACTAGTTGTAAAATGAGTTTAATTCTCACTGGTTGCTTCTGTGTTGATCCTGTTTCAAACTAAGTTAACTATAATCCACTGACTGTCTGTATGCATGCATGTTATTTCTCTTCAGAACACGTGTGACCATGGCTCTCCATAATTTCTGGTTTTATTTTCAGCATTACTCGCTTCAATACAGCCCCTCTTTCTCTGTACTTGTTCCTCCATCTATTTGCTCAAACTTGTCAAGTAGACTACTTGCTGCTTTTCTCTCCTTCCATTGTCTTTGATGCTCCTTGCAAGTGTTAAGTCTTGAAGCATTCTTTCATCATTATACATCCCAAAGATTTTCCTTGTCAACAGCTTCTTTGCTTTTCCTATTTTCTTCAAATGTTCCTCATTTGTCACATGCTTTGTCTATGGTATTCCCAACATTCATATACGCATACATTGGATTAGTTAGCTGAAACAGGATCAACATAGAAGCACCCAGTGAGGTTTGTGATAAGAATTTAATTATTTTGACACAAAACAAAACTGCTCTCATTTAACCACCACAGAGAAACTTTCCTGCCTGCCATCAGCATGGTTGATGCTTGGCTCCTAGAGAGCATCACAATGCGCCTTCTTGGCCTCATGTTTTCAACTGACTTGAAGTGGAAGAACTACATTGAATCAATAGCAGCATCTACTGCAAGGAAAACTGGGTCACTGTGCCTGAAGGTTTTTATCTTCCATCTTGCACATTTACAAATCTACTATTTAGCTTTGCATTGAATAGTGTTTCATATCTGGTCTGGTGCTCCACCTATTCATCTCAAAGTTCTTGACAAAATCCGAAGAAGGATCTTCAATGTAATCAATACTGACTTATCATCTCAACTTCAGTCAGTTTCTCACATGATGTGATTTCCCTTTGTCTTTTCTACAAATATTTTTATAGCAACTGTTCTAACGAGCTTTTTCCTCCTGGTGCTCTGACTACATGCATTTAAGCATGCTGCTAGATTGGCATCTAGGTCCCACCCTTTTACTATTGAAGTAGTTAAATGTAACCACCACTTCTACTCCAACAGTTTATTTTCTCATACTGCTTTCCATTTACTTGCTTCCCTGAAAAAATATAATCTTCAAAAATTTAAATACAATGTCAATTGGCATCTTCTGTTGTCTTGAATCCTGTTTCATCTTTTATCCTTTATTCTTTCCTCAATCCCTCTTATACCCAAGCTTTTCTCTCACTTTCATTCTCTGTAACCCTCTGCATATGAGTGGCATTCCTGCCTTGCTTGGGGTGAAATGATTAAAAAAAAAAATCTTATACATAAAGTACAGTGTCTGCGTCTGTGTTTGTGCATGTGTGTGTACAAGCAACTCCGCTCCCATTGGTCTGATTTCAATGATTCCTAGCTCATTCAAAAGCCCTAGAAAAGTTAGGCGTAGGGAATGATTTTCGTTGAGCTCAGATTCCGGTTCGCCAGATTATGTGAGGTTAAAAATATATATTAATATATTATACTAGCCATTATCATTATTTTCATGATTCAAGGGGAGTAACTCTTTCTTTTTGTATCCAAAATTGCAGTGCACATTTTATTATAAACTAGCTTAAAAGCTAACCAATTGAGTGGCATTTAAACTCTTGGTTTGGCTATCATTACAATAGCTAGGGAGGAATAGATGTGAAAGCCATCAAACTACAGAAGAACTCAAAATTGATCACTGCATTTAAGTAATGAATTAATGTTTAAGCTTACCTTTTAAAAGTTTGACAATAATTCTTCTGCTTCTACTTAATCTAAAGATGATTTGATGTACGTAGATCCTTATTTCCATACAAACAATTATTTTTATTGCATGGGTAACAGAACAGGGGACAATTTATAAGATAAAATTAATATAGTGTAAAGATGGGAAAATAGAAATTAGAATTAGTAGTTATAGATTCAACATTTGAAGAGTTAGAGAAACACAATAGCTAATTAAACAAGACCTATATTATGGTGTCTATATGAATAAATGCAAAATTGGAGTTCATTTCTCCCACAAATTCTGAGATTAAAAAGCTCCAGCTCTGCATTATAGTAATTTTGTAGTTACATGAGGTCAGATTGCACCCAGGCTACGAACAAAAACTGCCCAAGCCCACACAACTATCAGTTGCGCTGGGCTTGGTGCGAGCACCAATCCTTCTCTCTGGTGCAATGAGAGGGTATGGCCTCACGTTGCTGTTCGCTAGGACTGGTTACCTTTCAGTATAATTTTCCTCAGTCGTGACTCATTCCTTTGCCGGAGATGCCCGAGTGCACTCTGCCCAGAGACGCAACTGAGAGATGATAAACAGATGTTACAAACCCCTCATTATAGGGGTTTGTATTTACTTGACTCCCCATTGAGTCAGGTTGTGACACAAGGTCGGTTTTTAATGTGGGGACCTCAGGCCGCTGGTCTTAGCTGGTCAGAGCCTGTCCAAGCTACTCATAGCTGTGAGACTACCAGCACAGGGATGGATCCCTGTGACTGGTAAGGAGATTTATTTGACCTCCTAATGAGTCAGGTTGTGACACAGTCATTTTTTAACATGGGGACCCAAGAATTTTCACTTGGGCCACTGGTCTAAGCTAGTCATAGCTTGTCATAGCCAGTCTAAGCTAGTTGTAGCTGTGATATTACCAGCACAGGGACGGATCCCTGTGACCGGTATGCAGATTTACTTAACGTTGTGACACAAGGTCATTTTTTTTTAACGTGGGGACCCAAGTGTTTTCACTCAGGCCGCTGGTCATAGCTTGTTCAAGCTTGTCATAGCTGGTCCAAGCTAGTCGTAGCCATGATACCACCAGCACAGGGTCGGATCCCTGTGACTGGTAAGTGAGATTTACTTGACCCCTCCACTGAGTCAGGTTGTGACACAAGGTCAGTTTTTAACATGGGGACCCGAGTGTTTTCACTTGGGCTGCTGGTCCAAGTTGGTCAGATCAGGTTTAAGCTAGTCATAGCTGTTCTTGGCTTGTCATTGCTGGTCCAAGCCAGTCCAAGCTAGTTGTAGTCGTGATACCACCAGCACAGGGACGGAGCAGGTAAGTATCTGAATGCGTATACCCCTCGATGGAGGAATTTACACACGATGTTTAACAACACGCCCACGTGTGTCGAATGTGGCACAAGGCCGGTTTAATGTGGGCTTTCCGAGCCCGTAGGCTCAGGCAAAAATTGCCTGTAGAACCCGTATAAATGGGATCGGGGTGGTCAACCACCTTGAACGAGGCTCTGCCCTTCGGCGGAGCCTCGTCCGAGTTCCTCCCTGCCCAAAGGCAGAGAGTTCCCCTCTGCCTCAGAGGCAGAGAGTTCGACCTGATAGGTGAGACGTCCAAAAAGGACTGGATCTCACACTATTTACACACTAAAAGCTCAATATCTGTAGCATATATTATCTACTTCTAGGCAATATCACTCTTCAGGTTTAACTAATTTGCATAATTATTTTAAAAATGTTTATTTCATTAACAGTCCTTCATTACTGTTCTTTTATTGGAGGATTGTTTTGATTTTCATATCAAAAATAGTTCTGTTTAGGAAATATCGTCTTATACAGTGCAGAAAAGTTTTTGAAATTTTCATTTGACTTGGCCTTCAACAAGTTGGTATCTATTTGTAAAACTTTCCTTAACTGTAACAAGCCAATTTATGAATGAAGTGTTTAAAATTTTTGTTTCAAAGATTTCAAGTAGTGAATATATCTTATTTTGCGAAGTGATGGTGAGTGGGCGAAGCCTGCTAGTATATTTATATAATATATAATTATAGTGAAAAAGAAAATCACTTATCGAGAAAAAGGGCATGTGTATTCTGGAGTCCCACAAGGATGCATCTTGTCCGTCACTCTCTTTAACATAAAAATTAACAACATTGTAACCTGTTTGAACAATGAAGTTAATGGTTCCTTATATGTAGATGATCTTCTAATTTGCCATAGATCAAAAAATATGCATACCTCAGAACGTCAACTGCAGATATGCATAAATAAAATAAACCAATGGACCATCGAAAATGGTTTCAAACTCTCACAAAGTGAAACAAAGTGTAATGCATTTTTGTAATCAAAGAAAAATGCACAACGACCCAACACTTAAATTAGAAGAAACCAAAATAGAAATGAGCGAGCAACACAATTTTCTGGGAAAAAAACTCACATTCATTCTCCATTTGAAATACTTAAAACAAAAATGTTTCAAAACACTACAACTTTTGCTGGTTATAGCTAACACAGAATGGAGAGCAGATCGCATATCATTCCTAAAAATATACAGAACTCTAATAAGATCCAAATTGGATTATGGAAGTTTTATATATGGTATGGCCAGGAAATCCTACTTAAAAATTCTTGACCCCATCCACCACACAGGTCTAAGACTTGCTCTCGGTGCCTTTAAAACATCCCCTATAGAAAGCCTATATGTTGAAGCTCATGAGCTCCTCTAAAACTGAGATGTGAGAAATTAGCTCTACACTATTACCTAAAACTCAAATCCAATCCATCAAATTCTGCTTATCAATGCACATTCAACCCAAACTATAAACATCTGTTTGACAAAAAAGAAAACGTTATCAAACCTTTTGGCCGTTACATGGAAAAAAGGATAAAACCACTTACAGACAATTTGATAGACAAAACTAGTATACATGAATTCAAGCTACCTGAACATCCACCCTGGCTATTGGAATGACCAAAAGTCATTTTAAAACTGGCTTCCCACACTAAATCTGACACACACCCCTTATACTATATAGAAAAACTAAATTATATCCTGGGACAATACCCAAATTGGGCCCACATATATACTGATGGCTCCAAAGTCAAAAACAAAGTAGGATGTGCTGCTATCTTTAAAAGTACTGTTCTACAGAAAAGATTAAAGCATGGATAAAGAAAGATGGGATATTTGACACTACAATGGGAAGTTTTGATGGAGCTGAGACATGCAAACTCATAGGTATTTACTTACTACACGAACTAAGCAAAATAATATAGAAATGACACAGGACTCTACAGGAATGATGGTCTCATAATCTTAAAGTGTAACAAACAAAACACAGACACAACTAGAAAAGCAATAATAAAGATTTTCTAAAATAACGGATTCTACAGATATAAAAACTAACCCAAACAAAGTAGATTTTCTAGATGTTACCTTCAACCTAAGAAAAGGCACATATAAACCATACAGAAAACCTAATGATAAACCACTCTATATACACACATCTTCCAACCACCCGCATTCTATAATCAAACGGATACCAAAATCGATTAACCACAGGCTTTCCGACAATTCCTCCAACGAATCCATATTTAACAAAGCTAAGAAAACTACGAAACAGCCCTAAAAGACAATGGATTCCCAACAACATTTACATACTCACCACAGAACACAAAAAAGGCAAACAGGAAAAGAAATATCATATGGCTCAATCCACCATACAGCAAAAACGTAAAAACAAATGTAGGAAAAATATTCTTCAAACTCTTACACAAACACTTCCCGGAATCAAGCACCCTACACAAAATATTCAACAAAAACACAGTAAAAATCTGCTACAGTTGCACTGAAAACATGGCACAAATAATAAAAAAGCACAACAAGAAAATTATCAACGAACCACACAAACAAATTAAACCCATGTGCAACTGCAGAATAAAGAACGAATGTCCCTTAAACGGTAATTGTTTACAAAACAATGTAATATACCAAGCCACGATAAAATCACCAGATAATGAAGAAAAAGTATACATAGGAGTAACTGAAGGACCCTGGAAACAAAGAAATTATGTACACAAAACATTTTTCACAAATAGTAAATTTGTGAACAGCACAATGCTTTCTAAGTATATCTGGGAAATTAAAAACAAAATGCACATAACACCAAAAATATCTTGGAAAATAAGGAAAAGATCATCAGCCTACAACAACCAATCAAAAACTTGCAAACTTTGCTTGGATGAAAAAATAGCTATCATTACCTTCCCAGACCAAACTAAATTATTAAATAAAAGATCCGAGCTCATCTCAAAATGCAGACATGAAAACAAATTTTTACTATGTTACTTAAAAAGTGAAAATGGAAAAAATAAAAAAATAAACAAGTAAATAAATAAGCAAAATAAATTAACCCAAACAAATTACCAAATCACACCTGTTAGAAAAGACAAAATAGAATAAAAAAATAAGAATCAAAATCAATGAACCCAAATAAATAAATAATAAACATATTAGCAAACCATTATGACCAAAATATTAGTTAGACTATAAAAATCAAACCAAAAATCGGACGAAAAAAATAGCTATAAAAGTTATATAACGATAAAAGATTAAAAAAAATTACTATGTTACTTAAAAATCAAACTGACAAGAGAAAATATACAGTATAACAAATAAATAATAACAAGTAAAATAAATTGATCTAAATTCATCCAACTAAATAAATAAACTAACAAACCAATCCTGATAATCAATCCAAATAAATACATGAAGTAATAAACAAATTAAAAACTGTTCCCGCCAAAATAATAGAGTAAACTACACCAATCAACCCCAAAATTGAATAAATAGTTTTAATTATCTTCCTGAACCAAAACAAAACTATCAAATAAGCGATATAAATAAATTTTTACTATGTTAATAAAAAAACATCGAATAAAATAAATAAATAAATATACAAAATAAAAAATAAAAATAAATAAAAACGAGCAAAATAATTTAATCTAAATAAATAAATAAACAAATAGATGACTTCCGGTAAAATAACTGCCAAAATAGACTACCTACAATGCACCACTGACCCATATATATAAATAGCCGAGAAAAATAACAGCACTCGTGTCCTGACGATTGCATCTAGCATGAAACAGACTGTTGCCTCTAAGTGTTGACTTCTATATATATATAAATATATAAATAAAATTAAAAATGCAAATATCTATTCATGATACATATTTTTCTCCTTTTTTTATGGAGAGCTCTCATAAAAATGGTTTAGTTTTCTGCTTTTATTTAGAACAAAACTAGGAGCTAAGAAAAATCTGAAAGAAAATGGAGGGAGTAACTGTCAAGTGAAACATTAGACAAAGTAATGTTGAAGAGAAAAGGGTTAACCCAAGAATAAAGGAAACAAAGATTGAGATACACAGTTCTTAGGAGACAAGCTGTCTACCTACTCCTCAAATATAAGTATCACTTTCCACAGTGCCAATATTTTTTTTCTCAGCTTGTTACTACCAAGGAAGGCAAGAGGGTCAATGGCAAATTGACAAAAATGAATACTTCTTGTCTTCTAGACTAAATATAAAATTTATTTTAAAAGTTCTATTTCTTAAATCTCATGATTTAGTACACTTTTAAAACATTCACTGTCAGATTATAAACTTTATTATTCTTTATTTCTAGCAACTGGTTTGATGCTTCTGCTATTTGTTTAGAGATTCTTGATACAATCCATGAAAGAATTTGTTATCAGTCCTGTTCTGGCATCTCATCTTCAGTCCCTTTCCCACTGCATACTGTAATTTCTTTTGGCTTTTTCTATAAATATTTTAATGGTAATTGTTCTGATGAACTCTTTGGTGCCTGGACTTCATGAATTTGTGCTCTACTAGATTGGTGGCTAAATCTCATTTTACAGTTTAAATTTTGCGATGTAACCATAAGTTCTATGTGAACAACTTTATTCTCTTGCACTTCATGCTAGTGAAACTCTCTTCCAGCTTCTTGTATTCCAATCAAGTTTGATTTTCAAAAATTTAAATGCAATGTCAATTGTTATCTTCTGTCTTCTTAATTCCTGTTCTTTTATTATTCTTTCTCTTTAAGTAGTTTTCTTTTTCTCATATTTTCTCACACTCAGTAACTCCTTGCATCTTTGTGGCTTTATTGTATAAGCTTCTGCCCCACTGAAATGTGCATATATATATATATATATATATATATATATATATATATATATATATATATATATGCACACGCATATTTCAGTGGGACAGAAGCTTAAAAAAAATGTATAAGCTTCTGCCCCACAGACAGAAGATAACAATTGACATTGCATTTAAATTTTTATATACACACACACACACACACACACACACACACACACACAGAGTATCAAAAATACTTTTACAAAATTTGGGGGTGGCTTACTCACACCGAAACAAGGACAAGTCCATATAAATATGTTTGCAAATGCTTTGTTTTTGAGTCATGAGGTTTAAATTTTACACTAGACATGTTAAATGTACAATCCAAGATATAATCCAAAAACACTTTGGCAAGTTCCTGACACCAAAACAAGATAAAATGTCCATATAAACATATGCTCAAAAGGCCATTGTTGTACCTCAACAGAGCAACGCATAACGAAAGTTCAAATTGCCCTCCACTTGCTTCTACACATGGGTCATTGACTGGCAGACCCTTTCAAATCTTCATTGTCGGCTCCCAGTCGTGTCCGAGTATCGGGTTCTATCTTCACGGTTGATGTTTGTTTGACATGGCTTGCGAGGCCCAGTCGGTGGTAGAATAGTCGCAGACAATGCTCACGGGGGAGGGGGAGGACGGGGGTCGTTCACATCGCTCTCTCCTCCTTCGTCGTCTTGCCTCTTCATTCTCCCTCCTCTTTTCCTCGAAATCTGCGATGCCATCGCATATTGATCTCCTCCACGTTATTCGGTCCCTGGCAGTTTCTTCCCACAAGGACGAGCTAATGTTGGTAACAAGACAAGACCCTTTCAAATACTCACACAGCATCAAATGGTTTTGCAGGCTGCCATGACACATTGGTGAAGTGTCTCTACATTATTGTCTGCTGCATAAACCATTTGTTTTTGGTGCCCCCCCACCCCAGATAAAAATCCAATGGATTGAGGTTAGGGAAACCGATCCTCCCCTACCTATCCATCTTTCATAGCAGATGTTAGTCAGTGCATCACAGACAATGTGACTAAAATGTTCTGGAGCCCTATCATATATGAACCACACGTCTTCATATTAGCAGGGATACATCCTCTAGCAGGTCTGGAAGTGTGTTTGAAATAGTCCCTGGAGATAGCTCCTGTAAGACGTGCTGGGAGAAATATGGATCTACCAGACAGTTACCTACAATTCCAGCCGACACATTAATCATAAACTGATGTTGGTGACTAGCCAGTATTGTACCATGAGGATACAAATCTGCCCCCAAATATTGGTTGTGTAAAGTTTTTTATTCCATCTCTTCCAAATGTTGCTTCATCCATAAACAGGACGGAAGAGACAAACAATGAATTGGCAGTTTGTTTAATAAACCATCCAGAAAAGTTCTCCTGTGGTGAATGATCAGAGGGAAAAAGACCCTGCACACATTGCAAATGATACAGTAACAGCTCTTGAAGTACCTTCCATATAGTACTATGGGATGTATGACATACTAGGTTCACTTGACGTGAGCTGATACCTGGATTGTCTCTGACAGACTGTGTTTAGGTGTACAAGCAGGTCTAGTTTGTGGTGCCACAGATCCTGTCTCAGCAACAACACGATAAAGAGCAACAAAGGTTAGATGACTCGGCTGTCTTCAGTCTGGAAATGCAATCTAATATGGCTGTACAGCTTCATGTCCATTACCACTCACGCAGCTGTATGTAAAAATCATATCTGCTCGCTCAGAATATGAATGTCCTGCCATCGTTAAATGTTAACGTCTCGGTTAACTCACTACTACACATTAAATGTTGAATACAGACTAGCCACAAATGTACATGAATGACAAATGTAACCTAGTCTGCATGGCAACACAGCACTATCTACTGTAAACTTTCTTTAAATTTAATAACTTAAAAAAAAAAAAAAAAAATGAAGGATTTGCTGACTTTTGTCTTGAGGAATCTGCCTCCAAAGTTTGTAAAAGTATTTTTGATACACGGTGTGTTATATATATATATATATATATATATAAATTATTTATTTGAATATTACAACATAAATATGTTATAAAATCACGACAAAAGTAGCCATTTTGTTTCAACACTTAGTGTCTTATCAAGTGATGATGTAGAATATTTATTCTATATTCTACATCGTCACTTGATAAGACACTAGAAGTGTTGAAACAAAATGGCTACTTTTGTCGTGATTTTATAACATATTTATGTTGTAATATTCAAATAAATAATTATATCTGCTCTACTCTGTATTGAGCACTCTTTAAAGAATATTAATTGTTGGTTATTGGATCTCACTCCGTATATACCAATCCTAAACTTTATATATATATATATATATATATATATATATATATAATCTCATCAAGAGGAAAACCATAAAGATTCATTTTGGTTATAATTTATTTTGTGAATATCTATTCATCTCTTCAGACCGAAATCTTTTAGTAATTGGAGACAATTCCCTGGACTGATATATTAGATTGAGGAAGGGAAAGCAAGAGAGAAGAGAAGGAGAGGAAGAAGAAAAATGACAGATGGCCAAGTTCTTTTAAAAAGTGAGATAGAGAGAGGGAAAGGGAAAAAGGAAGAAATGAATGGGTAGTAGTAAGCCTAATGTAGAATGACCTGGCGAAGAATTATTTTTCCTTAAAGTGTGGAACTTTGTACATCCAGTTATACAGCAAATTGACCAATATGACCTTTTAGGCAGGACCAATCAGCACAATTCCAAATTAGTTAGTCTAATAAAAGGGCCCTTAATACAAATAATAAATAAAAATTACAATAATGATAATATTATCAAACATAAATGAGCTAACATTTTCATATCATTCATTGATTGTCTGGTGATCACAAAAGCATGAAACCCAGAGTTACAAACTCATATCCATACAACTGAATAAATAAATAAATAAATAAATATATATATATATATATATATATATATATATATATATATATATATATATATAAGCTTAAAAGCTGCTCTGTTGGTCAGCATTTAACCTAGGTCCTGCAGAGGGTCTTGATTGGGCCTTCACCATAGTAGGTAGGAAGGAGTAGACAATAATAGATCACACAAAAACTCAAAATTGATTGCTGCATTAAAATATTGCATTAATATTTAAGCTTACTTTTTTAAAAGTTCAACAATAATTCTTCTGCTGCCACTTAATTTAAAAACAATTTCATGGATGTAGGTCCTTATTTCATACAAACAATTATTTTTATCTCATGACATTTGCTGGATTTCGTAATTAATTTTGATTATTCCCAAATTTATTTCCAAGTTATAAAAATTAGCATACAAAAAATTTGTTGCAAAAATCACTGAAAACAATCGCAGTAATGAAAATTTGGGAATCCAAATTTTCAGGATTGCATGCCCCCCAGATCCATCCTGTAATGTTTTTTAATTTGCTTACAGTCAGCCTGATTCTAAAATGGTATATGTTGGACTACGACCTCTTGGAGTAAATTGAAAATGTGACACACACACACACACACGTCAATCTGTGTCAAATCAACAAGGGTCTGGCCATCACCGACACAAATTTTTTCAAATTTGGTACACTTATAAAGCTCTATGGTACGAATTGAATGGCATCTATTTTATATCTCTACGTCAAAGAGTTCCAGAGATATGACCCTTGCCAAAAAGGTGAATTTGGAAAATAATCAAAGTTTAAATATCACTATTGCTGCTGCTGCTTGTTTATTTGTATTTTTTGTTTGTTTTTATTTTTATTTTTTTCCAAGCTACAAAGCTAAATTATATACCATTTTAAATTACTTGGATAGATCTAAAAGGTGATCTATTTATTTTTTTTGTTTAAAGGCCAAATAAGATAATTTGACCATAACCTTTCACTTTTAATTTCACACAAAGCATATTTTAATTATTTTTAAAATTTGACAATAAATTTGTCTGCCTTATGGCAAGATATGTACAAAAATTTGTGATGGACTTTTGGCTGTGTCCTGAGTTACAAGGGTTTTACTGAATTGGGCCAAATTCAAAATATTATGCAACAAATAGATTTTTTTATATAAAAGTGACATAATGAAAATGATTATTTAAAAAAAAGTGTCATGAATTCATGTTAAGATAACAAAATAATATAAAAATTTGCAATAAATGATATTAATGGTTAATGAGTTATGACATTTGACATGGTACGCTAAATGCATAAAACAATCAAATTTTCAGGTTTTTGTTGTTTTTTTTATATTTAAAAAATTAAGCTTTGATCTAAAAATGTAATATATTAAAATGAATATTAAAAAAAAAAAGATTCTTAATATTTACAAAGAGATTAACAAGCAAACTTATTTTTCATTTTGTTGGAATCCATGTTTGAATAGAAACTAAAAATTTGGATATCCAAACCACTTACTTTTTCACTCAAATCTTTTGTAATTACCAAAATTACCAATCTTGATGCTATTTTTATTTAAGGTTATTTTAAGAAATTCCCTTTCTAAAATATGTGAGGTTTTTTCCATCTCCATTTTCGAAACTTAATAATTTCTTCCAGTTTCAGTTACTGGATCAACTAAACTAAGAATATCAGAATATTTCAAAATTAATATATCTGGATGTATGGATAACAGAAAAATGGGGAAGGGCCCTTTGGTTGTAAAAATGTCAATTTTAACTCTTCATTATCAGGATATTTTTCAAGCACATATCCTAACCACCAATTTCTGTCATAGCTCGCTGTAAGATATCTCTTAATGTTTTCAAATTCTATATTGTCCTGTTTCATAATTTTAACTATTTTCCTTTCATCCTGAGTTAACACTGTTTTTACTTCTTCCTCTCTTGGAGACACAAGAATAAAAGTATATAGTTTTTGATTTCCTGTAAATGTTGAGGCATTTTTTAATCTATTTTCTAAGATTTCTGCTTCATTTGTTCATTCATTTGTTAAGGAATATAAATTATTTATGCCTGAAATGTTTTTTCTTACATAATCAAACAGCTGTCTTGGTGTCATTATCTGTTCATTAAAGGGTTACTGCAGACTTGCTTTTGCTGCTAATTTCTTAACAGTAACATCTATTATGGTCCTTTCCCAAGAGACAAAGCAAAAAGTGCCACTTCACATCAATACCAAAGTCAGCTTTATGGCTGCACAAACTGATAAAATTTTTATAATGTGAAGTGGCACCATCAGAGAAATAGATCAGATTTTTTTTATTTTAAGATTAAGGATTTTTTTCGACATTTCTGTAAGCTTTCTTTGGAACAAATGGACAGCTACTGTGTCAAGCTTGAGACAATTTGATATAATTACAATATTAAAATGCTCCAGATCTTTGTCATTTCTGTAATAACAAACAAATAAATGGATGTAATGTGACTTGTGCAGCATCCTGCAAAATAAATGAATA
>OZ038512.1:53404300-53459300 GCA_964036315.1 Acanthosepion esculentum | reverse complement strand
AAACTTTGTCAAAAGGACAGTTATTCCCTTGACACCACTATTATTATATACACTGCTTTTGACTCCCTCTGCACTGTTTATTGTTTTAACAAGTGATTATTAGAATTAATAAATTTAATTAATTTAATAAAACTCAAACTTATGAAAGTGTATTTATACCTTTTCTTTTATTCTTGATAATTGACAACAAAAATATTAAACATTGTTTATTTATTAGATTGCTTATTTACAAGAATAATTTGATATTTACAAGATTATGAAAATTTCTTGTGCAGACATTTTTATGAATTTATGGATAGACAAATTTATTTTCATATTGTTTAAAAAAAAAAACTAATAAATATTTCATTATAATGGTTTCACATATTGTTATAATCTTGTAAATATAAATCCATTCTTGTAAATAAGTAATCTAATAAATAGTGTTTAATGTTTGTCAATTTTCAAGAATAAAGAAAGTAAATCCACTTTCATATGTTTGGGTTTTATTACAATTCTAATTGTTGCTTTTTAAAATGATAAAACATTGCTGAGGGAGTCAAAAGCGCATACAATAATAGTGGTGTCAAGGGAATAACTGTCCTTTTGGCACACCATCTTTTTGCAGACACAAAGGTTAAACATTGCCAAATTTTCAAAAATAAAATAAATATAGGAAAAATAAAATTCATTCCCATTTTCAAGTTGTAATCATTTCATATTTGTAAAGAACAATCTAAACAGCAAATCTGTATTTTCTGCCAGGTGTTATTCGCAGCACAAAATACGCAAAATGTTTATTAAGTCTTTCATCTATTAACTGCAAAAATTAATTTCTCATCTGCAGGTGAACCATTGAAGTACAACGATGGTTGTTCTGCTGTTAATAGATTAATTATGCAAATGCCTGAAAGCATTTGATAAAGTAAATCACAAACTGCTAGGTAACCTTGACATATTTGGGAAGGATATTAGAAGAATCTAGAACCTCTATTGACAACAAACCACCTGCATACAGATGAAAAATTAGTCCAGTCAATATACAAAAATAGAAAGCGTGTAAAACAAGGATGTGTCTTCTCACCAGACTTATTCAACCTATACAGTGAAGTGATTTTAAGATAATTACAAGTCCTATCAGGATTCATTATTGGCAGCCACAATCTTAATATAAGATATGCAGATGTCACATTGTTGATGGTCTTGTATTTCGTGTTTTCGAGATAACAGAGGAAAATAAATAAGAAAGACAAACTCATAGGCAAGTAATGAAATAGAAGGTTTACTAAATGAAGGTACACATAGCAATTAACCTAATGTTAACATTACTTAACTCCATGTATTTATATGAAGGGATGATTCCATTCATTTATGTCCTCTATGAGAGATAGCGAACACAGAAAGGAAACTACAAGAACTCCTACATAAGGTAGGGAAAGAAAGTGAGAAGAAAGGACTAAACATCAATTGAAAGAAGATAGAATGCATGGCTGTTAGCAAAAGGAACAGCCCAACATGCAAATTACAAATTGGAGATACCAAAAATCAAACAAGTACAATTTAAATATCTGGGAAGTGTTTTAACAGAGAATGGAAAGTGCAACACTGAAATTTAAAGATGCATTGGGTTAGCAAAAGCTGCCTTCCAAAAGCTAAGCATAGTATTAAGAAATAGAATAATGCCATTAGAAACAAAATAAAGAGTAGTGAACTGTTACGTAATATCATTTCTCCTGTATGGTAGTGAATGCTGGACAATTCTTTTTAATCTGTTACTTATTTCCAACTTCATAACTAGTTGCTTTTATTGATCTATATACTTGCTATTAATTTACTTCCAACTTATAGAATTTATATTATAGTTATTTGCAACTTAATTATCACGAACAAATTTTTGTGTTATCTGAAAGTTAAATTTCTTACAAATGGAATGAGGAACACTGCATCAGTGCATGACAGCTGAAACCGTTTAAAGGGAGGTAACTAAGTATGGTGGAGAGAGTTTTTTTATGACATGAGTGAACAGTTTCAGCAGTTAGGCACCGACACAGCATTTCTCACTCCATTTGTAAAAAATTTAGGCTGGCATCCCGCTCCCACCCGTTCAGCGTGGAAACTGTTAGATGTAGACGTCTCTTCTACTCCAATAGCTTCATGTCTCGCACATCTCGCCTATGGAACTCCCTTTCCTATTACTGTTTCCCTGACAAATACAATCTCCAACGGTTTAAGTGTAGCGTCAAACGACATCTCCAGTTGCCTTGATCTATCCACTTCCCTTCTCCACATCCTTTCACCTTTCATTCCTATCTGCTCTCACTCCAAATCTTCTGTAACCCCCTTGCCTTGATCGACCCACTGTCTTTCTCTTTCTCCACATCCCCTCCCTTGCCACTCCTATCTGCTCTTCCTCCAACCCTTCTTTAACCCCTTGCGTGATAGTGGCCTCCGGCCTTACTTGGGGTGATATGATTAAAAAAAAAAAAAACAATTTGTCTCCGACAGTAATGGATACTATAATATTCATTTTATTACAAACAACATCCTGATGATGACATAAAACAAGTATGTATAAACACAGCAATTTTCTCTCATCTTTCAGTAATAACATCAAAAAACTTATCCAAGATTATAAAAGGATGTTAACAAAAATGAGTAGATAGAATGTCTAAACTGTACAATGAAACAGGACTTAATGAAAACAAGCTGCAATATATATATATATATATATATATATATATATATATATATATATATAAAACACTTGATCAACCTTTGATACACACTCCAGTGCATAAGTAAAAATAGATACGTCACATAATGAGGAATATATTTATAGAATTTATATTATAATTATTTGCAACTGTTAATTGTCACTAAGTCATTATTTTCGAGGAAACTGAAAGAAATTGGTATGAACACCATCCAAACATTGTTAGGAAGATTAGGACCTTTAACAATTTTATAAAACTTCACAATGCGCAAAGGCAGAACCATCAAAGCTAATTGCCCAGACACCATTATTAGAGACTGCAAACACAAAAAGTGCCTACTTATTGATATGGCAGTCCCTGCAGACTGCAATGTATCTTTGAAGATAATTTTTATTTTATTTTTTTATTTATTTATTTATTTTTTTTTACTATCAAAATATGAGGACCTTGCAAAGGAAATCTCAGAAATGTGGCGTATGAGAACATCAACAATACCAGTTGCACTTGGATTGATTTGAAGGGATTCCTGGCAGTCCATGCCTTAAAGAAATAAAAAAAATAATTGTTTTCACAAGTAAAGCCCACACCTTACAAAGGGCTTTATCTATGTGAAATGTGTGATTTTTTTTTTTTTTTTTTTTTTTTTTCTTTTCAATTTGCTCAGTGGAAAATGTCATGCCATTTCTGACCTTCAGTCTCTGGTTGGGACCCGGAAAGAAATGAGTACACACCAGAAATCAAAGGAAATAAAATAATAATAATAAAAAATTTCTCTTATGTGCCACTATGGCTGCTGGAGTAGAGTGTAGACAAGTCAAGGATTTTTCCCTGCTTATTCTTACTTTCTTATTGAAGAAAACACTGTATTTAGCAGTTAATAGGCTTGGGGTTACCTTCCTTGAACAGAAGGTTTTATTTTTAATTTATATTCAATGGACAGATATTTGGAAACTAATTGTCCAAATAAACAGAAAATTGCTTTATTCACCAAATTAGAGTATTTAACCCTGTATTAGTCACATGGAGGTTTTCTAAGTGTAGCTTAAATGTGGCACAAGGCCAAAAGTACAGGGCACCCAGTAAGGATCAAACTCTTCATTCAGTCATAATCTAGCAAAACAAG
Source organism: Acanthosepion esculentum (assembly GCA_964036315.1). Classification (NCBI taxonomy): domain Eukaryota; kingdom Metazoa; phylum Mollusca; class Cephalopoda; order Sepiida; family Sepiidae; genus Acanthosepion; species Acanthosepion esculentum. The sequence goes on along the minus strand of OZ038512.1, from coordinate 53,455,484 downwards.
TTGCAAATCATTACGTCGCATCAAGTGCCCCCTGCATTAGTCACATTTTTAAAGTACTCGTAATCCCTAGTTGTTTTTTTTGCTCCCTCTCACCACACTCCTGATTCAGTAATGTAGTACACTGTGTAGTGCAGGGGAGTATCTATTTTTGTAAATCCAATGACAAGCACAGGGTTAATGGTATTGTGCTAATAAAATTTATGCTTTAATGTGCCATTTTTGCTGCTTTATAGTAAAAATGTACAGAATTCAGATTATAATAGATGTTAACCTACCACGTTATTATGTCCTATTTGTCATTATGTATACAAACAATATTGGAATTCAACATATTGTCATCAATGAACATTCAAATTATGAACAAACTGTACATAGAACCATTTTGACCAAACAGAAAAAGTAAAACCCTATCATAAACTCTGCCTATTAAATCTTATCAAATAGCATTGTATCTTCTGAATGTCATAGTTGCAATTTTCACACATTTACTGATTTTTTTTTTGTCAGCAACTAATATCCAAGAAAGGAAAAATTAAAATCTATATAGATGTGGATGCAAATTTTTTTTCTTTTTCAATCATTTCACCCCCAACAAGACAAAGCCACTAAAACACAAGCGATTACGGAATGTTAAAGAATGAGAAAAATATGCTATTGATGAATGGACAATAAAAGAACAAAAATTCAGAAGACGGAAGATAACGATTGACATTGCATTTAAAAAATAATTTAAAAGCTACATATAATAAAGAAAATATTTACTGCTGCATACACATTTTGTTACAAAAACTTTATAAAATAAATACAGGCTGTAAGAGAAATACCTCCCATATAATGGTAACATATTAGCTAGAGGAAGACACAGTTGCCACTAATGTCTTACCTTTATGTGGAAGGTATTTCTTTCACACCCTCTTCTAACAAATGCATATGCAAAAATATGTATTTTTTAAACTTTTTTTTTTTTAATCATTTCATCCCAAGCAAGGTGATAATGCCACTAAGATGCAAGAGGTTATTGGAAATGAAAGAGAATGAGAAGATTTTAGTGACGAGAAAAGACAATAAATGAACATGATTCAGGAAGAAAAAAAATGAAAGCTTGTTCTTAGGAAGACAGAAGATGGCGATTGGCATTGCATTTAAATTTTTGAAAATTGTAGGTGGCAGGGAAGCAAGAAACTGGAAAAGAGTTCCACAAACTCTTGACCACACCAGATGATGCACTCACTGCCAGAAAGTATAACTCAGGTCTGCTCAGCAGTATAGACCATAGATGGCTTCTGTGGGTATTAAAAAAATTCAAATGTTCCTGAACAGGCGTTTGCAACAGGGATTCATTAGCCACCCTAGCAAACAGGTACATTCAAATACAAGTGGCCAGAAACACAAACATTTTGATTTCAGTTAACTTGAAATATATTAAAGTTTGAATCAAATTTTTATAGTAAAATTTGAAGCTATTTTATGTTGTATGTAAAATTTCTATAAAACTTCTCATAGATATTTAATTGCTTGAAACTAAAGTATTTAAATGTTTAAAAAGAGGTGTTACCAAATGTAAACATGGTAAGATAAGCAGTTATTAAATTGATATTTATAACTAAAGTATTTCAAAATATTCAGACATTCTTGTCAATCAATGGTTTACTGAAATAAATAAAAAATAAAATAACTTGATGAATTTAGTAAGTTTTCTTTTTATTAATTCTTGTATTTGTGGTGGGGAAATTCTTAGAAACTGCTTGTTTACATCTATAAGTTTTTGGGGGATTTATGCAATTAATAACATCCAACTTTACCTTTTTTTTTCTTCCGTTACTAGCAAACCATGCTAACTTGATTCATATTTTTTTTTTTTTTTTTCTTTTTTGTGAGCCATAAGCCATACCCTCCACACATTTAAGCTTACAACACGCTATTTCCAAGCAGTCACCCGTTTAAATACTGACCAGGCTCGATGTTGGTTAAGTTTAGTCATTGTATAGGAACCTGTGTTTCAATGCTATATGGCTGTAAGTGTTTGTGACATTGGATCTGTGGGAGAAGGACTGTAGGTTGGAAAGAGAAAATTGCCATATCTTTTTTTTTTTTTTTTAAAGCTTTTCACCCCAAGCAAGGCTGGAAGCCACTAGGACGCAAGGGGTTACAAAAGGTTTGGAGGAAGAGCAGATAGGAGTGGTAAAGGAGAGGATGTGGAGAAAGATAGTGGATCGATCAAGGCAAGGGGGTTACAGAAGATTTGGAGTGAGAGCAGATAGGAATGAAAGGGGAAAGGATGTGGAGAAGGGAAGTGGATAGATCAAGGCAACTGGAGATGTCGATTGACGTTACACTTAAATAGTTGGAGATTATATTTGTCAGGGAAACAGGAATAAGGAAGGGAGTTCCACAGGCGAGAGGTGCGAGACATGAAGCTATTGGAGTAGAAGAGACGACTACATCTAACAGTTTCAACGGTGTAGGGGTGGGAACGGGATGCCAGCCTCGTAGGACGCTTAAATTCATGAGGCCTGGGGACCAGCGAAAGCAGCTCATCGGAGCAATTACCATGAAAGTATTTGTAAAAAAGACAGAGCGAGGCAACATCGCGTCTGTGAGAGAGCGACTGCAGACGAGATGACAGATCTGGGCTGGACCTTCCCATTGTTTGGTGCATGTGTGTCTTGTCACTTATGTTTATTATAAATCTTTTTTGTTTGTTTGAATGATGCATAATTGTTTGTCTTGGACATTTGTGTAAAAAGTTTCAAATCTTACTTCCTAACAATTCTCTTTAACTAACCAAGAGTGATAAGACTTTCTTACTGAAACCTTAATTCGTTTCTGTTATTTGTAGCAAACTTTAGAAAAACTGCTTTGCCATGAATTTAGAAAGAGAAAAAGCTTTCTGGAGATTTTCCTTATGACTCAAAGAATCAAAAATTCCTCTTGAAATGAATTTGTTAGATGGCCTGTTGCTAGGCTTTCATTTCTTGATGGTAGTAATTATATCAAAGAAAATTGCTTCATTGCAATTTTTATTTGTTTTCTTTTGGAACAGTTGTTGGCCATATTTCAGCAGTCTACTCTTTGATGAGTTCATTGCATTTCCTTTGTATACAAAAAAAACGGTGGTTATTTTGGACTGATTAGCAAGCTAGTCTGGCAGACCATTAGCAGGTGTGGTGAGTTAAGGTTTTCATGCATTTCACTTTATAGTGGATTTGTGCTATACATAAACTTGTTAAATACTTTCCTTCTCTTTAAATTCTAAATGAGGACTAAAATAGAAGTAAACAAACCTATACATAAACCCAGTGATCACTATTATTATAGATTTTCAAGTTAAAGTAAAGCCATCTTTCTCTGTTACATATACCATGGATGCCCGTTACAAAATAGGGATTCATTAATAGGAAGCAGATGGCATCTAGAGAAGGATTTTCAATCAGTAGGAAAAAACTTCTTTTTTTTTTTTATACAATTGTTCACTGAAGGCTCAAGAGCCACTCAAGATAGAAAGTTAATGAATGAGGTGGTTGTCACAGTGTACAAGAGAGAGAGGTGCATATTATGAGGTTACTTAGGATAATCAATGGTCGACCCTAAACTTGAAGAAATTAAGATTGTATTGACTGGGGCATCATCTTTTTGGAATCTATTCCACAAAGTAACAGTTCTTGGTGAAAAATTGTCCTGAGTATGACGATAAACTACATCTGGCAGCAAGGCCTCTGATCAGGAGACTGGAGGTTTTGAGGAGTGTGTGAACCACTTTTTTAATTGCTGTTGTTTCAGGTTCATCCTGACCCAGGGTGGGAGCACCTGTTAGGGTCCCATTTATAGGTAAATAGTGACCCCCCCCCAACAAAACCCTATAAAAGTATAAAAATACATTTTTATAGTAAAAATACCAACAATACATTTTTATAGTAAAATTGCCAACAATACTTATTCATAGTAAAATTGCCAACAATACTTATTCATAGTAAAATTGCCAACAATACTTATTCATAGTAAAATGACCAACAATACGTATTCATAGTAAAATGACCAACAATACATATTCATAGTAAAATGACCAACAATACATATTCATAGTAAAATGACCAACAATACATATTTATAGTAAAATGACCAACAATACATTTTTATATGAAAAAAATTACCAACATGAAAGAATTCTCTCATGACATTAAGCCATAGTTCTTTTGTTCTCACTCTTTAGTAATGTCTCTGTATTTAATTCTTCCACACCCAGTAACTTGTGTCTTAGTGGCTTTACTGCCTTACTTGGGGTGAACTCTATTTAAAATGTGTGTGTGTATATATATATATATATATAAATGTCCAACAGGTGACTCATTTGCATAGGCAGTCACAAAGACTATAAATAGCTATGGCTATTACACATAAAGCAGTTGAGTGCATACTACTTTCCATGAATCAGTAACACTACAATGGCATCACTGATATCTAAAGAAATGAATGAAAAATTCTCACTGGATAATTATGAATATGCACAAGCGTGGCTTAGGATACTAGCAGCTAAAGCTAGAACAAAAAAGCTGAAGGATTTTAAAAAATCAATCAGGAGAAAACCAAATAACTGATCTTGGTAACTGCTGGTTGTGAGGCCGTTATAAAATTATCAGCAATTGCACACTCAAGGCAGTTGGAGGAAATGACGTTCAACGATACAAGTCGACTGATAGTGAAAAACAACACCCAAGAAAAAAACTAGTGAATGCAGAGAGAGGTAAGTTTATGAATATTTCTCAAAATGTGAATGAACCAGTTATCGAATATGGTCTTCATTTAAAACAGGCTGCTAAATATTGTGAATTTGACTGGTTTTCCAATCCCAGTTTTTCAATCGAAGAGGATTTGATTCAAATAAAATCAGTAAATGGTCTTCAGAATGACGAGTATCAACAAATGACTCTAATGCATTTACAACTGGGAAAGTTGTCATTAGAACATTGTTAAATTTGTTCAGTAACAAGAAATAATTGGAAAATTTAATAGAACAAAAGTTATGGATCTGGACACATATATGCAATAACGAAAAAGATAAAATGTGTAATTTTTGTGGATATCAACATCAAAGAGAGAGACAAAAATGTCTGCCATATAAAAACAAGTGTGAAGTGTGTTTCAAAATGAATCATTTTAAATGCATGTGTGTAAACCCAAAAAGAAAAATGTAGAGACAGTCCAACAAAATGAAGAGAAAATAAGTATGGACATCTTTTCATTGAAAAGAAAAATGAAAAAAGTTATTAAAAACTCAAATTAATAATTTTTTTATTGGACATGCAACTTGATATGGGAAATGATGTGACGTTGATATCCAGAAATTTCTGGAAGAAATTAGGAAAACTAAGATTAAAGAAAAGCTATACCTGATTGAATCTGTTTGACAGATCTGTAAAACCTATGTGGAACTAAAAAAATAAGTTTGACATATTACCAATTATTGTGGCAAACTGTGAAAAGAATCACAGTCTAATAGGAAATGATGTAGTGAATATAAATTCAACAAAATTAGTAAACAAAGTCAGGGCAGAAGAAATGGGAATGTTAAAAAACTATGAAACAAAGTTAAGACTAAAGGGAAATGTCTCCCCATTCATATTTTGAAGCATGAAAAATGCCAGTCTGTCTACTACCAATAGTTGAGGAAAAAACTAAAAAAATATATTTGAACAAGATCTACTTGAATGAGTTCCACCAGGAGGGAGCAGATGGGGATCTGTGCATTTGTGATGACTGCACATATTTTGTTGTTTACATCTAACGTCTTTTATCCACTGTGCCATGTGTCCTCAAGGCGTTAGTTAGATCCAGTGACAGGACCCAAAGAGTGTGAGTTCAATACCCGGTTAATGCAGTGCAGAACTTTCAGAGGGAAATTAACCGGAGATAACTGATGACATCCATTAAACCTGGCATGTGGAACAGTCTACTCCAGTGAGCAAAATAAAGGGTTCAGTTTTACATTCCAACTACCCGAAGAAGGCCGGAGTGTATAATGGCTGAAATGTAATAAATATGGCGACAAAGATGAGGACAATAGTCTGAATAATTACTTCTATTTTGTTGACTCATATCCTATTCCCAATGTAGAATGGGCTGTGAACTCCCTTGCAGGTATGAAAAAATTCTCTAAAATTGATCTAAAGTCAGTATTCCATTAAATGCCTCTTGACGAAGACTTTAAAGAAGTTACAATTAACACACCAACAGGCTTAAGATGGAAAAGAATGCCATATGGAATTAAAACCATAGTGCAATTTTTTTTCAAAGGACTATAAAGCAAATATACAGTGATATACAGTATGCTATCAGGATGACATTTGTATTGGTGTTATTAACAACAAAAAATGAAAATGGAAAACCAATATGGTTTTGAATAAGTTAAAAAAATGCTGGATTAATGAAAAAAACGTGTGCACAACACTAAAAAAAAATATTATTTTTGGGATATTCCATTTCTAAGGAAGGTATATCACCATACCAATCATTAATTGATAAAATATTAAAAGTTTAAGTACATAAGAACAAAAAAGAATTGGAATCTTTCTTTGGACTTGTAAATTTCTACAGACAATATGTAGAGCAATGCTTCGATTTGACAGAACCATTTGCAGCTTTAAGGAAACAGAAAGTGGAATTTATTTGGACAAAAGAACAACATGTGGCATTTGAAAATTTAAAAGCTGTTCTGGTGGCAAAGAAGCCAGTAGTAAAAGTATTCATGCCTAGAAAGGAAATAGTAGCAACAACTGATGCAAGTGACCACTCAGTTTCGGGAATATTGGCCCAGGATGGTCATCCTATGATGTATCTTTTGAATAGATTGTCAAAAGCCAAATTGAATTATTCAAATATTGAGAAAGAAGCTTTGGCCATAATATGGATGACAAATAGAGCTCATCAATTTTTGATTGGTTCCTACTAAGTTCTGGCCATAGACCTTTTTAAAATCCATATTTAAACCTAGGAAGGAACTTCCTAAGGTAATGTCTTTTAGAATTCTAAGATGGGCCTTAATGTTAATGGTATTTGACTTTGATATACCATTCTGCATATAGATGCTTTGTCGAGACTGAGGTTCATTACTTCTGAAAGTGAGAAAGAGGAGGAAAAATTAGAAGATACTTTCTTACACTGGCTCAAAACTGATATTTTGTCGATAGACAAATTAGCTGAGGACATGAAGTGAGATCCCATATTGAACCATATATTGTTCAGGATAAAAAATAAGTGGAATAATTGCTCATGGGCTGAAAGGTATTTTAAAGAGGTTCAAACACAAATTAACCATAGAAAAGGGTATAATTTGTAATGGAAATATGGTGGTTCCACCAGCAATGCAAAGGAGCAAAATTATAAGAAGCATACATGATGTTCATTGTGGAATAACGTCTACACAAAGGAGATTAAGGCTAGAGGCGTGGTGGCCAGGCTATTCTACAGATGTAGAAGATTACATAAAAAAGGTGTAAAATGTGCAATGAAAGAAGAAAATTTAAACATACAAGCACATATACATGGCCTAAAGAGTTCCAGCCTTGGGACAGAATACACATGGATCCTGCCCATGTTAATAGTGGGTTTATTATTAATATTGTTAGATTCATATTTAGGGTAGCCAGAAGTAATATAGGTCTCCAACAAAAGAAGTTTGACCATGAAATGGATATTAAAGATCATATTTTCAAGAAATGAAATTTCAAAAAACCCCCAGTGTTCTGTGACAAAGAACTATGCCAATGGTTGGACAAAATTGGATGCAGACCATATAAAACCTCACCATACCATCCGCAATCAAATAGATTAGCAGAAAGGATGGTGCAAACTATAAAAAATGAATTGAAAATGTGTACAATGGAAAGAAAAGATAGAAACATTTCTTCCTAAATTGTTGCTCAGTTATCAGACAATACCACATGCTAGAAGATCAAAAAGCCTGTCAGCCCCCATGGGTAAACAAATTCGAGCCCCATTGACCATGTCTTCTGCCACCAATGAAAAACTGGTAAAAAAAGAATAGTGAATCTAATCTACAAGAGACAAGACTCATAATGCAAAGTGGACAGAATACTATGTAAATAGAGAAAAATGGAAACTGGATATTAGCGCATGCAGACCAAGTTGAATTGCAACACGATAGTGATGAAGAAATGTATAGTGAGCCTGAAAGTAATGAAGGTGAAAGTGTCATGTCAAGGGAAGACGAACTAGACCTGTGTCTCTTTTTAATTCTAGTTTAAACTGTACCTGTCTTTGACTTTTTGACTTTAGTGCCAACTGAATCCATTTTTACCTTTTTTTTTATTCTAGTGCAAACTGCACCTGTTTCTGCATTTTCTGATTCTAGTGCAAACTGCACCCGTGTTTACCTATCTATTAATTTGTTGTTATTTTTGTCATCTAAGACTTATATTTGACATTCCAACAAGAGCTATGTCATTAAATTACCTAACTAATAAATATATTAGTATAAATATTGACAAGAATACACTGTTTGAATTTAGATATATATATGAGTAATTATAAGCTAAACTACTCATTGTTCTATTAGTGAAGAGTATTTGGAGTCATTAGATTAATTATATTTTAACACAATGTCTAAGAAGATATTGTATTTTATACTTTTTCATGTATATTGATAAAATTATAAAAATTAATGCTTGTCTGGTAATCAAAACAATGTCATAAAATGTTCTATTAATGGAATAGAAAAGGTTAAAGTAACTTTAAGAAAAAAACTGACAAAGTGGAAGAAAGTATTGTGTGACATGTTTCATTCTTTAGAACTTCAATCAGACTCAAGGGAATGCAACTCCACATGTGCATGAATGACAGAGGATGCTGAGAATTTTTAAATTTAAATTATATAATTTTTTTTAATATATATTTTTTGTATATAGGCGATTTCATTTAGTTTATCTTCCATTACTTTTGTTATTAAATATCCCGCATTGTTATAAAAGAAGATCTGCCAAAAAAGGTGAAATGTTGTAAGAACGAGGACATAAAATTACTGTGGATGATCTAGCAATTAAAGCACTTTCTATATATTTTTGTCTTGTTCTACCCATCAGCTCTATTACAACTATAATTGAAAAGAATTCATCTAAACTTAACATAAAACTTGTTACAATTACTTCTAGAACAAAAGACTAAATACAAAAAAATAATCTAAGATTTGTAAGAGGAATTTACTCTCAAATCTGTAATAATTGCCACAAGGTATACATGGGAGAAACCTTAAGGAATTAGAAGATTATATTAGCACAAATGGATCTTTAAGAAAACATGCTAAATGCTTTGCTCACCTTAATGGCTTTGACCATAATTCTTACTTAAAAAAAGTGCTACTCTAATCAAGAGAAAACTTACTAAGACTATTTAAATGTTTAGAAAGTGTTTCAATTGATAGATCATCCATAGTAAATTTATGTTTATTATCACGACGAGGGATATTTAATAACAAAAGTAATGGAAACTGAAACAAGAAACTAAAATGAAATTGGTTAGATTATATACCCATATACCCAAACACGTACATTTAAAAAAAAAAAAAAAAAAAAAAAATTGAAATTTTGTGTCTCATCTTATTTGTACACGTGTGTATTCACATCAAAATAAACATTTCTTTAGTCTGATGAAGTCCTCAAGGATGAAACATGGCACACAAACACTTTTCCACTTTGTCATAGGTTTTTCCTTTTTTTTCATGATATATTTGATCTGATGTGCTGTTAACCATTCAGCCACAAAGAAACATCTGGTTAGCAAAGTCCAAATTATGGTAGATATAAAAATAGTTACAAGTGTTTTCAACCGGTGGCTGGGCATTACGTCATTTTTCTCTACCATCGAAAAGTGATGGTCAGGGCTCAAAAGGTTGAACAGTCTTAATTGCATTTACCGGCCTAAATGTTTGAGAAATTTTGCATAAAATACGTATTTCTCCAACAAAAATCAAACCTGTAACCCTCATGGGTACCATCATTTGATCTGATGTGCTGTTAACCATTCAGGCACAAAGAAGCATCTGGTTAACAGAGTCCATATTTCTGTTTATAAACATACATCTTTGATGGTTTTTCTCGATCGGTCATATCTACTCATGAAATGTATCTTAACATAAACAATGAAAACATGATTCATTCCAATAATTATTTTAATATATTTTTCATTCATATGTTATTTTTATAGATATAATTTAAGTAAATGCCCAGTTTTTTAATTAAATAGTATTAATTACATTTACCAGCCTGAATGGTTGAGAAATTTTGTAGAATTTATAATTACGAGTATAATTTATAATTATAAAGAGAAATTTGGACTTTGCTAATCAGACGCTTCTTTGTAGCTGAATGGTTAACAGCACATCAGATCAAATGATGTGTTTAAAGTTTACAGGATTGATTCCTGTCAGAGGAGCACATATTTTCTACAAAATTTCTCAAGCATCCAGGCTGGTAAATATAGTTAATACTGTTTAATTAAAAAAACTGGGCATTTACTTAAATAAATTATATCTATAAAAATAACATATGAACAAAAAATATATTAAAATAATTGTCAGAATTAATCCATTTCATAATGTTTTCATTGTTTATGTTAAGATATATTTTGTGAGCAGATATGATTGATTGAGAAAAATCGTTGAAGGTGTGAGTTTATAAACAGAAATTTGGAGTTCGCTAACCAGAAGCTTCTTGATATATAAAAATTTATGGTCACTCTGTATATAAAACACAATATGATTTTTATATATCAGTCTGTCACACAATCTAGATTCAGTCCACCAGGTAAAACTGCTGTTGGCAGTCAATAGGTCTACACTATTAAAAGGAATAACACTAGTAGTTCAAAGTGAGATTCATTGCAAATGGCTACTTGCAGAAACCTGGAATAGATTATCTGCTCAGAAGTAGACTCTGCTTCAATGGTGACAAATCAAAATATGAACTATGGGAAGTAAAATTTTGGGGTTATATGCGAATCCAAAAACAATCTACCCAACAAAAGGGGGCAACTAAAATATTAGACCTTGTTCATTGTGATCTTGCCAGCCCAACTGAACCAAAATCTTTTGAATGGCTTCAAATATACACTTTGTTTCATGGACGATTATTCTGGTTTAATTATGGTTTATTTTCTGAAACAAAAAAGTGATATGTCTCTCGCCACAAAGAAATATTTGGCTGACATTGCTCTGTATTGTTCTATAAAACACCTAAGAAATGATAATGGCACAAAATTCGCTTCTGAAAACTTTGAAAATCCTTTAATTAATAATCAAATTAAACATGAGAAATTGGTCTTATACTCTGCACACCAGAATGGTACTACAGAACAATCTTGGCAATCTCTACTTGAAATGGGTAGATGTCTATTAATAGAATCAAAGCTACCTAAGTTTCTATGGTCATATGCTATTATGCCCGCCATATATATTAGAAATCAGTGTTACAGTCAAAGAACTAAAAAAAACTGTCTTCAAAATGTTCATGGGTTGCAAACTTAACCGTTCCAATATGTATACATTTTGCATAATTTGTTATGCCTACATACAAGACAGAAGAAATTTGACACTAAAGGTGTAAAAGCAATTTTTATAGGCTACAATAAACCAAGTCCTGCTTATTTAACATATATACCTGAAACTAAGAACATCAAGAGTCAGATGTATAAAATTTACTGAAAACTTTGAAAATCCTACACCTGACAATTCTTTACTTCAGGTTGAAGAAAATGATGCAATACTTCTCAACTATCTACCAAAAAATCCTTGTGGGGAGGGGGACACAAGAACGCAAAACTACACAATCAACAAGTTATATATGGGAGATAATCCTCGTGCAAAGATACCTGACAAACAATATCCAAGTAAGTTACAAAAAATGCCTGATATTCAAAAGATTACATTGTTATGAATTTAGATGATGTAGTAAATCCAACTATAGATTATTGTTGTTTGATAAAGAATATACCCACTAATAATAAAGCTATTACTTAAAATGACTCTATAAAATGGCGAGATGCCATGGAAAAAGATAACTGCCTTAAAAGTGAATAATACATGAATTAACACTTAGTAATGAGACATTCTGTTGTTATGGTAACACAAGACATTACTTGATGGCACTCACACATGTGTAGTGTTACTATAACAAATCAATAAATAGTGAGACATAGTTGCTAATATATTACCTTTGGTTTATGGCTGCATCATGTTGACACACTAATTCCTGTACGATCACTGAAGTTAAGCAACATCAAACCAGGTCAGTATCTAGATGGATGACCATTTGCGAATACCAGGTGCTGTAAGCTTGGATGTGCAGGTGGTGTAAGGGATAAGGGCTTAGAATTTTTAATTGGTGAGCTGAGTTCCAATTTCAGTTGGGTTTGTTATATTCACTTAGATGCAAATAGCCTTGGGAAAGGTATGAACCTACCTTTTTTTTTTCCTCCAGTTAGGAGTTAATTAGTAAGACTTTATCACTAAACTTTTATCTAAAAAAAAAAAAAAATTTTTACAATCTAAAAATATTTTCTGGCTTTAAATAACCTGCAAAGGGTAAAGTTGTAGAAAATGAATGAATCAATTGATTTTATCTGTCTATATTTCTGAGACGAGGTATTATGTAAATTATTTACATTATTCAGACTATTGTCCTCATCTTTGTTGCCATATTTATTATAACGTTTTGGCCGTTGTACGCTCCAACCTTCTTTAGGTGGTTGGAATATCAAACTGAACTCTTTATTTCACTCACTGGGGTACTGTTCTAGTTCCACGTGCCATGTTTAATGGATGTCAAGGACACATGGCACAGTGGATAAAGGCGTTAGTTAGATCCAGTGACAGGACCCAAAGAGTGTGAGTTCAATACCCGGTTAAGGCAGTGGAGAACTTTCAGAGGGAAATTAACAGGAGATAACTGACATCCATAATTTTTCAGCACCCCCATGTATGGGAGCCATTTTAAGATGATTTTGGCACAATTACCATTTTTCTACAAGAGACTAAAAACTTGATCTGTGGTTTTATAATGTAGGCTTTTGAAAAATCTGCTCTTTCAGTTTGAAGATAATATATAAACAATGGATTTCTGGATTTAGATAAATATTTATAGCAAAGGCAGAGAGGGGAAACTGTTGTGATGGTGAGAAAGTGAGTGAAACCGAGATGTCAGGACTGATAATGTTGCAGATTCTTCTTTGGATTCTGTCAAGAATCTCTAGATATAAATCAGAAACACCAAACCAGACATGGCAGCCGTTTTCAATGAACAGATCAATGATCAAATTAAAAACGTAAAATAGATTTTGGTGAGAAAAAATTGTCTAGCATGATGTATTGAAACAACTTTTCTGTCAGCAAATTTAGAAATCTATTCAATATTCCACTTTATATTGGTGGAAGGTGCACCAAGTTACTCTTCTGGAGGTTAGCATCAGCCATGCTGATGGAAGTTAAAAAAGCAATGGTACATACACTGATTTCATTAACCTATTTCCTGCAGCAAGAGCAGCTCACTTGCCCTTTTAAAAATGTGAGAATATAGATTGGTGGATTTTTTTTTTTTTTTTTCATTTTGTTTGTTTAATTAAAAAATAAAATTTATGGATTATCAACCCTTTGTGGGTTATTTAAAGCCCAAACATATCTTTTGGATTTTAAGAATAATTCTTTTTTGATGATCTTGTTTTGGATTCATTAAAATTGACAAGCCACTTGTTACCCATATTAATGAACAGATTGGAGGTCATTTTTGAGATCAGCTGTCAATTTAACTTTATTGAACTTCCCATTAAGACAAGAGTAAATAGTTGTCATTGGCATAGATGCTGACTCAAGAACAATGAGTTTCTGGATTTATCTTTCCAATAACAAAATAGATATTCACATTTGTGAAACTTTGGATAGTTTTTATCTATACACATGTATAGGTAAATATTTAGAATTAATTGCATCTCTCCATTATAGAATGGAAATCTTATCTGATCTGCAGGACAAGTGACGTTAATTACTACTTTTCCTCATCAACAATTTAACGACTGCTTAATCTTCTGTGAAGCTTTAAATTGTTACCTGGATCCCTGCCAAAGAACAATGGTACACACACTGATTTCATTAACCCAGTTCCTGTAACAGGAGCAGTGCACTTGCCATTTTCAAAATGTGACTATTGATTGCTTGATATTTTTTTACGTCTTATCAACCCTTTGTGGGTTATTTAAAAATTTTTAGATTGCTCCTGCAGAAACTATAGCCAAAATTTAATTTTTTTTTTTTTTTTTTTAATGAGAACTAATTAAGGATGCAAAATACAACAATGATACTGAAATCTGAAAGTGTGTTGGAATAATAAAAGATGCCTTCTAAAAGGTAAGCAAATAATTAAGAATCAGGAAAATTTCATTAGAAACAAAGAAAAGAGTACCTAACTGTTATGTAATATCATTTGGAATATAAAAATAATTCTTTTTTTTTTCTTTTTTTTTTTGTAAGATTATATTAACAATTCTTTGAGACTAACAGTGATTTGCTTTCTTCAGATACAAATCCTACTATTTAACCCATAGCTGTAAGGAAAGAGATGGATCCATACCTATCCTATGAGGATTTGTGCATAAGTGAATATAACAACCCCAACTGGAATTCAAAGACTGATATCTGATTTCTCATTCTGACCTATTATCCATTATATCACTAACACATCCAGCAAGTATACGAGAAAAAAAACATTATTCTCATTCTTAGGACAGTCATTAAGCCAGCATAACCTTAATTTCTGGCTATTAGTTGTTTGATTGATTTCTTTTACTTCCACCTGCCTTACAACACTCTCACTCAGCAGCCCTCAATACTGAGTAACCATTGAGCCTTGTATAAAGTGAACTATAGAGACCCCCCCCCCCAACAAAAAAACAAAAACAAAACAAAGCCAAATGAGGTATGCACAGGTCAGCTTTTACACTAGTCAAAAGGCATAGGCATTGATTGAGTTTATACTCAAGTCTGCAAGTCTCCACCTGGAAACTGCCCTCTTTTCTGGGATTTTTTTACGTCTCCTGCAAGGAATACATTTGGCATATTCCAACTTTGATGACAATGCAGAAGTCATAAAATTGGAAGCTACAAATTGGTCTATGGATTTAATTCAACAGTGAATCAAGCAGAAAACACGCAATTGCAAAATCCTAATCTTATTACCATCAAACATATGAAGATTCATTTGAACAGATTTAATCCAAAGCAGAAGTCTGTATCTGAACAGCAATTCACAGCATATGCCAAATGTCCAGTCTCGTTTATCAAAACGGATTATGACAGATTTTATTCTATCTTTAATTGCATTTATTTTCATATTTTTTTCCATATACAGGACGAAAAGATTGTTAAAACAAGGCATATGGATTAAGTTACCAAGATTATATTTCTTTTTATATAAAGCTGTTTTCTCAGAACAGTGTGTAAAAATAGCTTCATGTGAATGAATCTTTTAGGTCTTAAAGACTGCAAGCCTTCATCAGTTATAGCAAATCACTTGAAAACTTCCAAAAGCAGCAACAACTAAAATGAATAGCACATTCAGCTCAAAAAGAAACATAATCAAGGTTAACATTACACACTATCTTTTAAACAAAAAGTTTGGAAGGAAACCCCAATCAATACCAGAAAGAGCAATGAGGATGAGGATTGGGCAGTCCCAGTCCAAATATTGCAGCAGTACTCTATTCTTGGTTGAATCTGACTCTTGTAAAGACAGATCATGTCAACAAGAGTTATGTAGAGTAAGAGCTGACCTGCATTTACAGCTTTTGGCTCCAGTCTAAAAGTGGACCTATGTCTGCCACTTTCAGCTTTAGTGTGAAAGCAGGATCTATACCTGCCACTTTGGCTCCAGCGGTAAAAGTAGGTGCTATGGCTGCCATGTTTGGCTCCAGTGGTAAAAGCAGGTCTGTGCCTGCTGCTTTTCGCTTTAGTGCAAACTGAACTTAGGTTTACTTCTCTGTTAATTCATTGTGAATTTTTTCCCTATAAAAATTACAAGAGTTAAATCAGTTCAAAAATGGGATATTGCTGCCATATCTGAGTGGGAGCTGCCCAGGCCTCATTTTCCAGTCTCAAAAGGGTTCATTTTGCTTTGTAGGTAATAATTTTCCACCCTATATCCACTTTAACAAGGATTCAAAGTCCCAATCCTATCCCTATTTTATCACTATTTCCATGATAAAATCTTTCTTACATATTTATAAATTTACCATTTTCCTAGGCTTTGAATATTGCTGTCAAATCTGGTCTGGATCTTCTGTCATGTATCTAGATTCTTGATGAAATCCAAAGAATCTGCAATGATATTGGTCCTGACATGGCATCTCAGTTTCAGTCACTTTTCCACCACTGTAATGCAGCTTCCCTGTGTCTTTTCCATAAATACTTTCATGGTAATTGTTCTGATGAATTCTCTGTATGGTACCTAGACTTCATGAATTTAATCGCAGTACTAGACTGGTGGCAAGATCTCATCATTTTACAGTTAAATGGCTAGATGAAACTGTAAATTCTATGCTAACAGTTTCTTTTCTTGCACTTCTCACTTGTGGAACTTCTTCTCCATCATCTTGCTTTCTGATCAACTTTGATCTTCAAAAGTTTAAATGCAATGTCAATCATTATCTTCTGTCTTAATTCCTGTTCTTTTATTGTTCTCTCTCCTAAATAATGTTTTCTTTTTTCATATTCTCTCCCACTTGGTAACCACTTGCATCTTAGTGGCTTTATTGCCTTGCTTGGAGTGAAATGATTAAAAAAAAAATGTTCTGTCAAGTACATTCCTTAGTTCCACCAATTCAAACCTTTTACAGATAAGACCTGCAATACTATTGTAGTAAAAACAGAACCGGTGAATAAACTTGTACCAAAGCTTTATTGCACTTTACTCTAACTACTCTTCTACTGACAGATATCACACAGTGCTTTTTATACCTCCTTGATTTTAAGGGGATATGTACACATCCTCATTCCATTTGTATTCCATTAGTAAAAGAGTTCTATTCAGACAGCATCTTTTTGAAGAGCCACTGCTTTCTGGAGTCGACATCCTAGAAGACTCTTCCCCAACCACTACAAACTTCAAGTTTAGGGTCAACTCTTATCTGTTCTACATATCCTGATAATCTACAATTCTTATCTTCATAAAACAAAACCATTTAGTAATCTTCTACCTTGAGTGGCTTTTGACCCTTACATTTGTTGAACAATAGTGCAAAAAAAGAAATTAACTAACATACCAAACTAATGAATATATTCACTTGTAGGAATTTAGTTCCATTGTTGAGTTTGCTTCTCATTCCTTTTTTGACTACTTTAAAAGTTGATCAAAGCCTACCTCTATTGACTCAAGTGTAAAAGTGGACCCTATGCCTACCTCTTTTGAGGTCTGTGTAAAAGTGGACTGTTTGCCTACCTCTTTTTTTTCCATTTGCTGCATGACCTGAACCTTTCCCAAGTTCGTAACATGTGGATATGCATTACCTTTTATATGTGATATATGTGAACCTTTTCATAGTTGTCTAAAAGTATTTATAGGTTTATTAACTTTCATATTTGCAGTTGTAAAAATAACTGAAAATCTCTGGTGGATTATGTTCTTTAGGATAAACTCTGCTGCAAAATATACGGTGGTCTGGCATTGTAAAGTGACTGGGTGTTACTTTACAATTTTCTAATATTCACAATAGTTATAAATTGGTCGACAAAGTAAACAAGTCTTTGTCACAACATTAAAGGATTTATTTATAACATTAACATTGAATTAGAAGGAATAAAAGTTCAGTTGCAAGCTTTCTAGCTCTCTTTGTATGCATATACTATCAGTTAAGTAGTTTAGTAGGCAGAGGTGAGTGTAAATAGATATTGACTTGGTAGTGTATAAATATTGGTGTTTGAGGCTAATATGCTTGTATGTATATGTAAGTTGATAGCAGGAGAAAAGTAACTAAACTTGAATGAAAATTACTGTTGGCTCAAGTTCATGCAAGGATTAATATTTAAAAAGAAAAATAGTGTTAGGAAGATTTCTTGAATTTCAGAAAGATCCAAAATGGAAGCTTCTTGATGGCTATAACATTTGTTCAGCATTTCTTCTTGGTAATTAAGATGGATTAAAATTGAGTAACCATATATTCAACTGGTATCTCTTCTAATATTGTTCATTTTTTTTTAAGGATTTTTGTGGAAATTTTAGATGTTTATAAAGACTAGTTTGATCGCATGTATTGTATTTCTTCAGGACGTCGGTGATCATGGCTCACCACAATTTCATGTCCTTTGTAATCTTAAACCCAGTTCTGTCATCCATTTACACTAACTCATTAAGTAGGTTATGCACTGTTTTCCTCTATCCCTCTTTCCTTCATTATGTCCTTTGAATGTCAAATTCTCCAAGCCCTCTTTCCTTATGTGCCCTAGAAGTTTCAACCATCTCTTTCTGATGTTAAGTATGTGTCTTTTTTGTTTTCATTAACTATAAGACTTCGTCATTGCTCACATGTTCAGTCCATGGTATTCTCAGCATCCTTTTGCAGAACCACATTTGTTGCCTCAAGTCTTATCTTCGTCTATGTAGAGGTTGTACAGCATTCGCTACCACATAGGAGTACTGATATTACATAACAGTTAGGTACTCTTTTCTTTGTTTCTAATGAAATTTTCCTGTTTGTGTTGTAATCTAGAAAGGGTTACTGAATGAGGAATAACTAAAACGGAGGTTGGAAATGAAATGGTAATCTTTATAACATCAACAAAATACAATACTCGCCAGCGGTGTGAAGTAGGTAAACCACTGCTCGTGGTGGACTACTTAGACAGCATATTACCCCCACTTACAATAGTGTCCAATGTATTTATGATGATTGGGACATACCCATTAGTGTTCATAAGTATGGTACAGTGTAACCCGGATATAAGAGAAACCCGGATATAAGAGATTTTGTCTGGTCCCAAATTAGAGCCTGTGTTAATGTATATATAATAGACCAAACCCGGATATAAGAGAAACCCGGATATAAGATACCTCTTCTCCAGTCCCAACAACTCTCTTATATCTGGGTTACGGGTTACACTGTATATAACAGTTTGTTAATACTTGACTTAGCTTTTGGAAGGCATCTTTTGTTATTCCAATGCATCATCCGTTTGTCACTTTCATGCTTTCCATCCTCTGTTCCCAGATATTTAAATTGCTTTAGCTTGGTTTTGTTTATTAACTGTCCATTGATTGGCTAATACTATTGGCCACAAAAGATGAAAGTTCAATTTTTTTTTTTTCCTTAATAAATTACTGCAGCACATAAGTATTCTGTTAAAATAGAATTGTTTTAGTATTAATCATTATGAAAATTGTTTTGGTTTGAAGGCCTGCTGCAAATTGGTGTTATTTTTTATTCATCTACAACGACTTTGTAAATAACTCTTATCAGTCCTTTCCAAACATTTCTATCCTTTTGTTAATGCACAAAAGTGTTGCTGATTTTCCTAGCTCTTCAAATATTTTTTACAAGGAATATTGAAATGTTAATTATTTTTATGGTTCTTTTAATACTATTGTTTAATGTATATGAATGTTATTCTTTCATTTGGTATTGATGACAAAACCATTTCTCTAATATTTACTGTTTCTAAAGCTATTAACTTGTGCTATCTAATTCTGGTATTAATATCAAATCCTTTTTTGACTTTTGGCTTCTTGGAGACAATATACATCAATTTTATAAGTATCAACATCATGAGCTAATAATTCCTTGTTTTGCACAAGACCTCTAACATTAAATGTCATTTGGAATTTTATTGATCATTCTTTTAATGTTCAGTATATAAATATGATGGTTTTTATTTGATGTTTACAGATGTTATTCTTCCATTTGGAATCGATGACAAAACCATTCCCATATTAATATGTATCTGTTTTCAAAGCTATTAAATTGTTTAACTCATATTAATATCAAGTCCTTTTTTGATTTTGGTTTCTTGGAGACAACCTATATCAATGTTATGACTATGGTCCTCATGAGACAATAATTCTTGCATTTCTTTTTTCACAAGTCTTCTAACATTAAATTTCTCAGTAGTAAAATCTTTATATGTGATTAGTCATTTACAATGTTTTAAATAAGAAGGTGCCAAATTTTATACATTGACAACTAAAGTCATTACCACCAATTTTAGTATTATGTAAGATTTTTTCCCCATTAGTATTGCAAATGTTTTTAAAAAATATGCAGTAATTTTTTTTCTTATTTTCCAGATTTCAGAGCGGTTCTTTTCTTTGCATTATTTATTCATCTCCCTTGCACTGGCAACAAAAAGTTATACACTTTAAAGAAAAATGTATGCTGGTACATTTGTATTACTAAGATATGAAAGTGTGTTAGTAAAAAGATATAGTTAATTTGCAGTGTAATACCTGTGCTCAGTTTGCATTAGAAATTTCCAGAATACTTACATTTATGTGTAATTGTACATGCTCCACTTAAGTCTGGCTTGATAAATTTGATAAAATCCACCATTTTGGAGTTATCGACAGTGAAAGTTTGGATTCATTTGTGTCGTTGGCAGCAGCTATTACTGTTGTTGTTTGCATACATTCACTGCGGAACTGATCTTTTGGGTCTGAATTTGTCTCAATTACTGCACACAAGAACTATTTACATAGACACGCTCAATTTGCGCAATGATGTCTACACTGATAGCTATTCTGCAGCGAATGTATGCCAACAACACCAATAATGGCTGCCTGCGACACAAATGAATCTGAAATTTCACTGTCGATAATTCTAAAATGGTAGATTTTATCAAATTTATCAAGCCAGATTCGAATGGAGCATAAATGTAAGTATTCTGGAAATTTTTTAATGCAAACTGAGCATGGGTGCTAAACTGCAAATTAACCAAAGATATTACAGTGTAACTCGGATTTAAGAGAAACCCGGATATAAGAGAGATTTTATCTGGTCCCAAATTAGAGCCATACTTACCTAAACAAAATAGTCCAAACCCGGATATAAGAGACTTCTCTGGCCCCGACAACTCTCTTATATCCGGGTTACACTGTACTTTCAACTTATTTACTCTCTTTATATGCAGACGATTATCTTCATCTTTGTTGTTGTTGTTATCACAACATTTCCACTGTTGTGCCCTCTGGCCTTCATCAAGTGTATACTTGCATTGACATACACCAGATGAAGGCTGCAGGGCACAATGGCCAAAATGTGATAACAACAAAGATGAGGACAATAGTCTTGCATCTAAACAGTGTAAAAATTGATACATCCTTATCCCAGAAATTCTTTCAACTTCAATAGATTAAATTTTATTGCTTTCATTAAAAATAAAATAAAGATTAATCTACTTTTTTTATCCTTCTATGTGTCATGTCACTTCAGAATGTAGGCGATCATGGCTCTCCACAATTTCCTGTCCCTTGTAGCTCTTAAATTTTGTCTTTTTGTTATCTCTCTTAAACCTTGCTTCACTATCTATTTACCCACTTGCTAAGTAGGCTATGCATTGTTTTCCTCTGTCTCTTGTTGTCCATTTGTCCTGTGAGTATCAAATTTTCCAAACCCTCTTTCCTTATGTGCTCTAAAAATTCCAACTATCTTCCTGATGTTAAGCATGTTTTCTATAAATACTATCATGGTAATTGTTCTGATAAACTTTCCTCTATGGTATCTAGACTTTATGAATTTAAGCACAGTATTATACTGGCAGCAAGGTCTCATCATTTTACAGTTGAAATGGCTAGATATAATCATAAGTGTCTTAGTGGCTTTATTGCTTTGCTTGGGGTGAAATGATTAAAAAAGTATCCTTTTTGTGTCCATTTTTTTTTCTAAACATTTTTTGCCACATGTTCTAAACATTTTTTGCCACATGTTCAGTTCATGATATTCTCAGCATTCTTCTGTAGAACCACATTTCTGTTGCTTCAAGTTTTTTCTTCATCTGTGACGATTGTCTAGCATTCACTGCCATATTGGAGGACTGATATTACATATTTAGTTTAATGGTTGAGCAAAAATGTCTTGATTAATCTGAACATAAAAAAAATAAACGTGTCAGACAGAAAAATCGTTTAAATATTAAACTACCATACATACTCACAGATAGGTTGCCCCACTGGATAGGTTGCACCCTTACTTTATGTCTTTGATTTACTATTGACTTGCGGATATGTTGCCCCCCCCCTACTTTATGGCTTAATAATTGATGATTTACTGTTGACTCGCAGATAGGTTGCACTATAATCTGGGGAGTTACACAGCCCTTTTTAAACATAAGAATTATCAGATATCTGCCTTTATTTCTACCTTTATTTCAAAACTTACAATTATTAATACACTTTTGCAGCTAAAATACATTTCGTCATTCATCATGTAGAGAAAAGGAAGTAACCGTTGTACTGGTATTTTTATATTTACCGCATATTATTTTTACATCGAGTCAATTTGACAAAAAAAAAAAAATAACTACAGAAGTACATTTAGAAAAACAGTGTTTATTTATTTATATATCAAATTAGTTTTAAAATTCATTCAGAACTGAATCCCAAGAATTCTTCTTCACTTTCATCGCTGTCAAACATCATTCTCATTTGTTCATCAGTTAATAAGTTTTCATCGTTGTCCATTTCATAGTAGTCGTTCAACTCATCATCACTTGTGATATAACCATCTTCATCTTAGTTTGAAGCAACCATATCCTCATTCTCAGCCTTCTCCTTGCTTGAAGCAACCATATCTTCATTCTCTGCCTTTTCCGTGCTTGAAACAACCATATCCTCATTCTCGGCCTTCTCCTTGCTTGAAGCAACCATATCTTCATTCTCGGCCTTTTCCGTGCTTGAAACAACCATATCCTCATTCTCGGCCTTCTCCTTGCTTGAAGCAACCATATCTTCATTCTCGACCTTTTCCGTGCTTGAAGCAACCATATCCTCATTCACAGCCTTTTCCTTGCTCGAAGCAACCATATCTTCATTCTCGGCCTTTTCCGTGCTTGAAGCAACCATATCTTCATTCTCGACCTTTTCCGTGCTTGAAGCAACCATATCTTCATTCTCGACCTTTTCCGTGCTTGAAGCAACCATATCTTCATTCTCGGCCTTTTCCGTGCTTGAAGCAACCATATCCTCATTCTCGGCCTTCTCCTTGCTTGAAGCAACCATATCTTCATTCTCGGCCTTTTCCGTGCTTGAAGCAACCATATCTTCATTCTCGACCTTTTCCGTGCTTGAAGCAACCATATCCTCATTCACGGCCTTTTCCACGCTTGAAACAACTAAATCCTCATATAATGTCATCTTCAGTTCTGTCCATGGCATTTGAGATGCAACATTTTTTGAGGGATTTCTTCAGGGATTTCTCAAAAATCATGATGACAAGTTAGTGTTGTTTTACATTTATGTTGAGTGGATAGGTCTCACCCCTAATATTTTGTGAAATTTTCGGTAAAAAAAGTGTGACTTATCTGTGAGTATATACAGTATGACTATTGATATCATAACTTTTTGATTATTTTGAACCTCACCTTTCAGGTGAGGTGTTGATTTTCTGGATTACGTTTTTTTTTTTCTGTTCTTAATTATCGTTAAGCAGCTTAAATATTTGGGACAATAGAAGATTAGTAGCTTGTGTGGATAAGCTTACTTACTAATGTTCTGTACGAGTATGACATGCTTTTATTAGCTAATCTCTCTAATCTATTCAGTAATGAAAATTGCTTTGTTTATTTTGTGAACAAAAGTAAACTTGATTTGTTATTGGATAAACTTTCTGAATGACAGAAATTTCTACCAATATTTTTGTTTATTGGTATTTCTGCCTAACTAGTTTAGACATAGTATCCCTCCCACTCCCAGTCCTACCAAGAAAAAAAAAAAGCTGAGATATTTAAGTAATTTTGCAGTGGCAATATATTTATAATATATCAGCACATTTTCTTTTGTTTCACTTTTTCATTTTCAAAACTTTCTGAATATTAAACTAACCAAATAAAAAAATTTATTTACTATTGGAATCTTTCGCAAAAAGAATAATATTGAGAATTCATGATAGAGAAAAATGTTACATACACACATACTTATAATTGTGTGGGTACACACACTAGCCCACCCATAAAAATAGAGAATTCACGACATTGAAAAGTTACACACAACCACAAGTGCGTGTAATATATATATTCGACCTTCCCGTCAAATTCAATGTATAAGGGTCAAGCATATTGGTTCCTAGGAACCAACAGCCTGACAC
The DNA here is from genome assembly GCA_964036315.1 of Acanthosepion esculentum. Lineage (NCBI taxonomy): Eukaryota > Metazoa > Mollusca > Cephalopoda > Sepiida > Sepiidae > Acanthosepion > Acanthosepion esculentum. The sequence continues at coordinate 53,431,148 of OZ038512.1, read as the reverse complement.
CAGCATATGAGATTTGATTATAGTGGTGTAGGTTTCATGCAGAACCATCCACACTTTTTGAAGAGCCGAATACCCTCTGCAGGTTTTGAATTCAAAGTTGTCCTTCTCCTAGACCAGTTGCCATCCAAGGCTATAAAACCCAGTCTGTCCTGCTATTTACCTATAGCTGGAGGAAGAAAAGGATTCATACCTTTCCCAAGGGTATTAGCACATAAGTGAATGTAATGGATTTAACTGGAATTCAAACTTGGCTCTCCAATTCCTCAATCCAAGCAGCTATCCATTACTCCACCATGCCTATATATATAAAATCTAAACTAGCTTAAAAACTGACCTATCGGGTAGCATTTTAAGCTAGCTCCTGCAAGGGGCTCTTGATTGGGCCTTCATCACAATAGGTAAGGACGAGTAGATGCGATAGGCAACAATAAACTACAGAAGAACAGAAAATTGATTGCTGCATTTAAATATTGCATTAATATTTAAGCTTACCTTTTAAAAGTTCAACAATAATTCTTCTGTCAGTACTTAATTTAAAGACAATTTGATGTACGCACATCCTTACTTTCCATACAAACATTTATTTTTATTCCATGGGTGACTTTCGCTGAATTTCACAATTTTGATTATTCTCAAATTTTTTTCCAAGTTATAAAAATTGTTATCACACAAAAAAAAAAAATTTGTCACAAAAAATTATGTAAAAAGTTACCAGGAAGAATTGCAGTAATAAAATCTTGGGAATCTGAAATTTCAGGATTGCATGTCCAGATCTGGCTTGGAATGTTTTTAATTTGCTCACGGAGTCAGCCTGATTCCAAAATGGTATCATATATTGGATTACAACTTTTAGGAATAAAGTTGAAAAAGTGTGACACACTGACATTTGCATTTATTATATAGATTTAGTGAGTCCTTGTGAACCACAGGTGGTGATTTAGGTGTGTCATTGGGAAATTCAATGGGTCCCAACTTAAGTTAAACTACAGGACTGCAGATTATTTTTTTTTATTATTAATTTTTTTAAAGTTTTTTTTTTTTTAATTGAAACAATAAATTTAAAAGAAAAACATTATTTAAAGCAATGGTCAGCAAACTTCAAATAAAAAAAAAAAAAGAAAGTTTCTCATAAGGTGACATTGATGTTTTCATGCGACCCGCACATCCTACCACTCAGTGAAAGAAAGAAAGGAGGGAAAGAGTAAGTGAAAGAAAGAACTAGTAAAAAGTATTTGAAAGAATGTGCAATGTATCTCTTTTCATGGGAAACTTTAGTTGTGTCCTATGGGATGCACAGATGGGAAAGTTACTGCATCCTTTAAGATTTTTATGCATCTGGGATGCAGGATGTGTACCTATCAGCATGTGTGTGTGTATATATATATATATATATATATATATATACATATATATACATGTGTGTTTTTGCTGTTCACCAAAAGGAGAAATCATAATTTAGTAAAGTGTGTGCATATATATATATATATATATATATATATATATATATATATATATATATACTCTCACTTTAAACATTATTTTTAGTGGATACTTGTATTTGAGTACGCACTCTGTTTATTTATTAAACAGTATATTTAATTATTAACACCTACTGGCATGAATATTTGAGAAATCTTATTGAAGAAAAATTTGCAGCCTTTGGCAGGATTCCAACCTGAGTCCCTCAGTGTCCACAGAGGAACCACCATTAAGACTTCTGTGCCTTACTGCTTGGCCACGGCATAACAGGCAGTCAGGTGAAGCCAATTTGATGTTTTCAAGCAAAATTTATCCAGTCATAGATTTTTCAAACTTCTTTCACATCTGCACATTGTTTCATATGCAAACATAAACAAAGAAATTTTGTGATGGATTTTTATTAATCCGACAGAATTTTGTCACTTTGTTTGTGTGTATGTATGCGTGTATGTATATATATTATAGTTTGTATGTTGCACCCCTGATGATCTCAGGAAGAGATGGAAAGTACTTGGGAAATAAGTGATTCTCACTGTTACAGTGCATTTCTTGTCTTATTTAATTGTAATATATGGAAAAATATTTGTGAATATGAAAGGATTCTGATCAAAATAAGCAGATATAATATTTGTAATTTATTCAATCAGACTGCATAAAATAATTTGCTGCCTGAATACACACACACACACACACACACACACACACACACACACACACACACATATATATATATATATATAATCATTGGTTAGTACATGCAAAGCAGAATCTTGTTATTAATAAGAGCGCGTAGCTCAAATGTGCCCATTCCCAAGATTCTCAATGTTTCCTATCAGAGATAAGCTGGTGTGGTGTAAGAGGCTTCTGGATTGTTTGAACGAGACTGTGAAAACACATGACCAGTTTTGAAAGAATATGTTTATGACGTTCTAGGTTTTGTGGAGAGGAGACAAAGATTGGGTTGATGACAATGATGCAGTGATCAAAGAGAAACGAAAAGCTCTCATGTTTGGTCCTAGGCAACCTGTCACATGATGAAAGACAAAAAGTGATTAAGATCTAGTTTGTGAACAAGGTTAAATCAAGGCTTTGTCATATGAACGCTAAACAGTGGAATGATAAAGCTGAACAAATACAGGCGACAGCAGACATCAATGATTCAAAGCTCTTATGAAACAATTTTGAATGATGTTTGTGGTCACTGTCCTTTCCAGTGAATCCACTTCATTCAAAAGGTGGGAATATTATTATCCATAATTCCAATAGTAGTGATAATACATCTGAAATATTTTGATGAGCTGTTGAATTGTTCTTCTACAGTGAATGAGAATTTTTTTCTATAGTATTTCTAACAGACGTGCTAAGGTAGAGCTACCTACTTCTCTGTCGCTTGGAGACAGAAGCTGCTGTAAAAAAGCTGAATAGTGGATAGTTATCTGGGTTGGATGGTATATGAGCTGTGGTGCTGAAACATAGAGGAGGAACTGTCACTAAATGTCTACATCCTTTATTACACAATTCTTGGAAAAAATAATGTTTTCCTGATGAATGGTGTGCTGTATTAACGGCAGGTGTTCTTGGTGGTAAAAATATTTGTTGTAACTACAGAGATATTTCTCTTCTGTCTGTAGTTGGTAAAGTTTTATGTAGGACAATGTTAGACTGATTGCTCCAAAATATTGCTAATGGGGTGCTTTAAGAATCTCGGGGTGGCCTTTTGAGCAGGCCAAAGTACCATGGATATATCTTTTCAACAAGGCAGTTACAGGAAAAGTGTACAGAGCAGAAAATGGATTTGTATCAAAGGCATTTGATATAGTCGATAAGAAATGTGGGGAAAGATTTTTAAAGCTTGGTTGCCTAGAAAAATTTAACATGCTTCAATGTTTCATGATGGCATGAAGATGTGGGCAAATGTTAATTGTAATGTCTGAAACCATCTCAAGTAAAGAAGAGAGTGAAGCAGAGTCACATTCTTGCTCCTACTCTACTTGTTCTTTGTTTTATAATGTTGTTTTAGGTGGCATTCAAGGACTGTGATGGTGCGCATATATATATATATATATATATATATATATATATATATATATATATATATATATAATATGTGTGTAATTTGGCAGCAACCTTTCTTTTAAACATGTAGTATGTTAAAGACAACATAGTCTTGCATATTTTCTTTTGAATTTTCTTGAGGAGACATGGCACAGTGGGTAAAGGCGCTGGTTAGATCCAGTGACAGACCCAAAGAGTGTGAGTTCAATACCCGGTTCAGGCAGTGGAGAACTTTCAGAGGGAAAATTACCAGGAGATAACAGACATCCATCAAACATGGCTCGTGGAACTAGAACAGTCTACCCCAGTGATCGAAATAAAGGGTTCGGTTCGAAATTCCAACCACCTGAAGAAGGCCGGAGCGTACAACGGCTGAAACGTTGTGACAAATATGGCGACAAAGATGAGGACAATAGTCCGACTAATGTAAATACTGTACATAATCCCTCATCTCAGAAATATAGACAGACTGTTTTCATATATTTGATATGTCATACCACCTCGGTCCTTCCTCAGAAATTAATTGAATAACTGTATTTGGGAATTTGTTTCCAGCGTCCGTCGTGGGAAGCAGACGTCACGTGATGTGGGATGCAACTGTGTTTGAATTTTTTAACGTAAATCTAACGATAGTATTTTAGATGTTGTTTAAAAAGGTTTTTAACTATATCTAAAGAAATTTTTTTAACTAAATAAATACTTTCGCAAAATTTTAATTTGCAACTTTTTAGTTGTTTTATCCATATTATATACATATCAAGAAAGTATACGTGGCTTCTCATTATGCTATATATATATATATATATATATATATATATATATATATATATATATATATATATATATATATATATATATATGGTAATACTCGTTTGGAAAACCTCGGATAGCTCAACTTGTAATAGAACAAATCGGTACCTGGGGAAAAAATTGGAAATAAAAATTTTAAAAAAGAAAGAGAAAAAAGGACCAAGAACATTAACACAATACGAAACCAATTGTCAAGTGCCTAAGCTCCAAGTCCAAAGAAAAAAAAACCCAAATGAGTAGAAAGACTAAAATGTAGAGTGCTCAATATGCTAAGTAGAGTGATAAACTAGAATAATCCTGTTTGCCTGGCTCCTTACGATTATTCTAGTGTGTGTGTATGTATATATATATATATATATATATATATATATATATATATATATATAATGCTATTGCATCTCTAGAAATCTATTTAATATCAGGAGAATGTTGACCAAAATGATGGTATCTGTTGACCTGATATGAAACTTGTTGCATATTGATGAATGTGATCTTTCAGTATCTGTCGATATTTCTGAGATGAAGTATTATGTACACTATTTACATTGTTCAGACTATCAAACTTATCTTCTTCCCACAATTATTACAATATCAATTTTGTTTTAAAATTTTTGTCATGATATTGAAATAAGCCATTCCACATTTACATGCGTAGGTATGTCACGCGTTGCTTTCCCTTATCTCTCTTTCCCTCTATCTGCCTTGTGAGTATCAGATTCTTCAAGCCCTCCTTTCTCAATATGTGTCCCAGAAATTTCAGCTGCCTCTTCCTGATGTTACGTATAAGCTTCCTTCTTGTTTGCATCCTCTCCAAAACCTCGTTGTTGCTCACATGTTCGGTTCATGTTATCCTTAGCATCCTTCTGTATACAAGTTTACTCATCCCTATGAATGAGTGTTCTCTCAGAGAGGCGCCATGCCTTGAGCACCTATTGGGACTTAAATTCAACCCAGATCTCAAGTAAAACTAATACATACGATCCATCACTAAAAATACTGGAAAAATGGTCTGGTCAGTACTGACAGTTCCAGTAAGTACCTGACTCCTCCTATTAACCTCTATCTTTACAAGAACCAGATCAGGCAGTAAACGATGGACTGCTACCGTATATAGGCAAGAGATGCACAGTCTTCACTTTCTAGTTACAATAGAGTCTAAAAGATTCTGTGTCCTTGTGGGTGATGAATTATTTTCCACCCTACAACTCCTTTCCCATAGACGAAACATTGCAAACCTTTTACTAATTTATCACTATTTCCATGGAAAGTGTACAAGCAAACTACATTCCTTAGTTCCACCAGTTCTAACCTTTACAGCTAAAACGCGCCATGCCATGCACATTATATTGAACCACCCTCATTCCCTTCATATTCCATTGGTGAGCTGCAAGTTCCACTTGAGCATCTTCTTCCCGGCTGCTTTGCGGAACTGTGTCCTAAGAGGATGCTTCCCTGATCACTACAATGTTAACCTGTTCAAATCTTGGCTTAACTGTTATTTTCTCCACATATCCCATAAACTGTGCCTCTTAATCTGTAAGCCTCTACCTCGAGTGGCTCTTGGACCTTGTACAAGGTGAATGACAAAACATCACCATTTCTAGTAAAGCTGGGAACTCTTCAGCTCCGTTGATCAGATTTTGAGAAGCAGGTCATACCAAGAACTTTTTAGCTCCTTCTATCTATTAGGATTTGTATATTGTCTTTTAAATATTTATTGTAATATTTATTATAACATTTATGTAATATTTATTTCCCTGATTTTTATCCATTTAATTCACTGCCACCTTTGTGTGTGGAGTGGGAGGTGAATATGGCTAAATAGTGTTTGTAGCCATTAAACAAATATTTGGGATGGTTGTAAAGATGCGAGGAAAGAAGGTGTGAGGTTGATGAAATTAGATTTAAAGATGATGAAAGAGAATCAAAGGTAACAAGATCTCCATGTTCGTGGGCTGAATCCTTGCATAGAAGGATCTCTTTTTGTTTCGTTTTTTGTTAAACACTCTCTTGGCATTAAAAGTGATAATCTCAACTGGTCAAGCACATTTAGATAAGATTAGTTTATTTCTTGTTAATTTCAAATCAGTTTTAAGTCTTATCAACTCTCAAATGTTACAAAGTACCCCCCCCCTCGCCTCATCTGTTCAACTATAAATGGGTTGGGGTGGAGGGTTAAAGATTCAAGAGAGAATTATGCTTTGGTGTGTCTGCTGGGAAATAAATCATGTTTAGTTGCTAGAAGTAAATATGCAGTTTTCTCTTTGCTCGGCTTTTAATGTTGTAAATTATCTTTTTTTTACTGATAGCCAAGAAAAAAAAATAGAGGGCTTGCCTAGACAGAGTTTGGCTGGGTGAAAGGGCGTGGTGGTGAAGATCCTTCATAACAGAATCTTCGCAAGAAAAACAATGGCGATTCAGTACTCCCATCTGACACACACTTTCATATTCTATTTTTTTTTCTTTTTTTGTGTGTGCGATTTTTTGTTTCAGTGCAAGGAAGTGCATTCCATGCCATTCTGTCAACTAATAATTTCATGATGAATTTTAATTTAATCTTAGTTTTTTTGGTACTGCTGGTCATGAGATGTTTTTAAAAATATACAACTTTTACAAATTGTAGATTTCTGTCACCTCTAGCTGAGCTTATCTTTAAAATTTAATTTTATTTACTTACTTATACTAAAATTCACACAATACAAGGTCCAAGAGGCACTCAAGGTAGAGGGTTACTGAATGAGGGGCATGATATGCATGTAAGAGGAAGATTGGTTTGGTTTGTTTTATGGCATATCAACCTCAGTGGGTTATTTAATGCGGACAAAATTTTTATTGTTAGTAATTTTTTTTTTTTTTTTTTTTTTTTAAATGCATTGCTGGTAATATTTATTTATTTATTTATTTTTTTTCAAAAAATGAATTGCTGGTAATTTTTTTTTTTTTTTTTTTTTTTTAAATGCATTGCTGGTATTAAAACATATTTTTACACTTTCATAGGGTTTTGACCTCCATTTGTGGTTTAACTATTTGCCCATAGCTGGGACCCTAACAGGTGCTACCACCCCATGAGGTGCGTTATATGCATGTAAGAGGAAGATTGGTTTGGTTTGTTTTATGGCATATCAACCTCAATGGATTATTTAATTCGGACAAAATTTTTATTGTTAGTAATTTTTTTTTTTTTTTTTTTAAATGCATTGCTGGTAATATTTATTTATTTATTTATTTTTTTTTTTTTCAAAAAATGAATTGCTGGTAATATTTTTTTTTTTTTTTTTTTTTTTTTTAAATGCATTGCTGGTAATTTAAAAAAAATTTTTTTTTAAAAATGTATTGCTGGTATTAAAACATATTTTTACACTTTCATAGGGTTTTGACCTCCGTTTGTGGTTTAACTATTTGCCCATAGCTGGGACCCTAACAGGTGCTACCACCCCAGGTTGGTGAACCTGGGAACACCAGCAATTAAGAGGTGGTACGATGCTCCTCAAAACTTCCTGATCAGAGGCCTTGCTGTTGGACATAGTTTATCGTCTTACCCAGGACGGTGTCAGAGGAAGAAGTAGGAAGTGAAAGAAATGAGGATCAAATGGATAGATAATGATTGAACCCAGATGTAAAGAGAATAAGATCGTAGCATTTGCAGAAGCATTCATGTAAGAGTCGGCTCCACTAAGTAGCAGTTCCTGGAAAGAAGAATTTAGAATGAAACTTCCTTTTTGCCAAAAGAATGTCAGGAATGAGGGTAGTTCAATCTTGTACACATAGCAAGGAAAATCTTGGCTGTAAATCATGCGACGGCTGTTCATCCTGTATATTGAAAGACAATATACCTAACTGTGGGTGCAGTCAACCATTCTTGCACTATAAACATGTAACTTCTTCTTCTTTTTCTTTTTCTTCTTCTTTTTCTTTTTCTTTTTCTTCTTCTTTTTCTTTTCCTTTTTCTTCTTCTTTTTCTTCTTCTTTTTCTTCTTCTTTTTCTTCTTTTTCTTTTTCTTCTTTTTCTTCTTCTTTTTCTTCTTCCTCTTCTTTTTCTTCCTCTTCTTTTTCTTCTTCTTCTTTTTCTTCTTCCTCTTCTTTTTCTTCTTCCTCTTCTTTTTCTTCTTCCTCTTCCTTTTCTTCTTTTTCTTCTTTTTCTTCTTCTTCTTTTTCTTCTTCTTCTTTTTCTTCTTCTTCTTTTTCTTCTTCCTCTTCTTTTTCTTCTTTTTCTTCTTTTTCTTCCTCTTCTTTTTCTTCTTTTTCTTCTTCTTCTTTTTCTTCCTCTTCTTTTTCTTCTTCTTTTTCTTCTTCCTCTTCTTTTTCTTCTTTTTCTTCTTTTTCTTCCTCTTCTTTTTCTTCCTCTTTTTTTCTTCTTTTTCTTCTTCTTTTTTTTCTTCTTCTTTTTTTTCTTCTTCTTTTTTTTCTTCTTCTTTTTTTTCTTCTTCTTTTTTTTCTTCTTCTTTTTTTTCTTCTTCTTTTTTTTCTTCTTCTTTTTCTTCTTTTTCTTTTTCTTTTTCTTCTTTTTCTTTTTCTTCTTTTTCTTTTTCTTCTTTTTCTTTTTCTTCTTTTTCTTTTTCTTCTTTTTCTTCTTTTTTTTAGGGACTAGTCTCTATGGATAAATTCGAACATCTGTGCAAAATTCTATTTATTTATTTTTTTAAAATAATTGCATAGTGAAAAGAAAATGATTTCTTTAAAACAACTTTTGTTTTTTATCTTGCACTTCCTAATAATTTCACCCCAAGCAAGGTAATAAAGCCACTAAGTTGCTAGGGGTTATTGAGGGTGAATTGAATAGAGAGGACAATAAAAGCAGGATTCGAGGAGACAGGAGATGATAATTGATGTTACATTTAATTATTTGAAGATAATCGCTGAAAGGAAAGCAAGAAGCCAGATGAGTTCCACATGTGAGAAGTGTGAAAGAAGAAACTATTAAAATAGAAATTCTGAATAAAGACACAAGGAAAACTTTTCTTTACTGACACAATTCATCCTATGTTTACAGTATTTATAAACAGAAGCAAAAATATTGTTGGGTTTTCAATTTTTAAATTTAAGAATGTTCATAAATATTCTTCATGTTAACTATGAAAGTCAAGGTAAACTATAAAGGATGCTAAGTGATGTAATTTAATGCCTAATAAACAAAAGCAAATAAATGTTGAAAATTTTTATGTAATTATTATGTAATTATTATTTTAGGAAAAAAGGGTTACATTTAGGAACGTTAGATTACCTCCTCGGTTATCCATTGAAACTGCTATCCACCGAAAAAAAAGAAGAAAAGAAACCAGTCCCCACTGTGGACCATTTAAAAGATAGTCCCTGCAGCAGATTGGTTGTTACAAACTATACAATCAAGTGTGCGGAGAACGTGGTCTTTCTTCGTCTAATTCAGGGATCAGGGATTGATCTCCCCTGAGTGGGCCAACTTGGTGATGGGGTGTATGATGTTGAAAGACCCGAAACTCCCTGATGAACCAAGTCAAATTACATCACTGACAACCCCCTCTGGTGACTACTTAAGAGCGTATTTTTGAATTATCTAAATTTGACAATTTATTTATTCATGTATTTTAAATAATGGAAGGTTTTGGATCTAGATGTTTTGTTTTAATTTTTTAAAGTTTTTTTTATACTTGTTATGTTCGCTTGGGAAAAGAGTATATCTTTTAAAAAGAAAGATATTTGAAAAAATCTGGAGCGCAGATTTTTATTTTGGTAAAATTCAGTAGTGTCACTCTCAAGAATTTTCCATGTAAATTATTTTCTCTTTTAATAAGTGGCATTCTTTAGGTCAAAGTTGTGGTCTATTTATGACTAATGTATTTAATAAATTGTTATGTATATGATAATTTTTGTGTTCGTAGATAATAGAACTTATGGTTACATCTAACAAGTTCAAATGTAAAATGATGAGACTTAGCTGCCAGTCTAATATTTTCATGAAGTTGGGGTACCAAAGACGGAAACTCAGAACAATTAATTACTATGAAAGAAATTGTACAGGGTGGTCCGAAAGTCTTGTCACCCCCTACATAATATAATTTTCTATTTCAGATGGCTGACACAAGCTCCTACAGTTTGGAAGAGAGGTAGGGGTGACAAGACTTTCGGACCACCCTGTAGAAAAAGCACAGGGAAGCTATGGTGGGAAAGTGACAGAAGCCAAGATACCAGTATGTGTAAATTATATAAAAATGAAACCTAACTTATTCATTTTTTTTTTTATGAATGATCTCATGCATTATAATCCCAGGAGAATACCATGAAAGTACTTATAAAAAGGGTATAGGGCTTAAAAAAAAAAAATGAAACCAATTGATTATAAAATGAAAATATTTGTCTGGCCATGTTATTAATTTGTCTTTCTGGATTTAGTCACTTTTTGGTTGATATTTTAAAATTTTTTTTCTAGACTGTTTGAAGTTCATACATGAAATGTTACAATTACTATTAACTATTTGAGCAAAAAAAAAAAATGTCAAATGTATCTTTATTTAATTAATTTAATATTTATTCAATTTTTATTGCTGGGTTTAGCAATTAATTTTAATTGGATTGGTAGTAAAAGTTTTTAAAAAAAAAACAAAGAAAAACTGAATAACATTTTATGCAGTGGGTGGGGACTTTGCCTCAGAGATACTGTACCCATTAAAATAATAATTTTATTATAATTCTACTTATACCACTCTTAGTTCCTTAGCATGTACAATATGCCCTGACAATACCTCATAAATAGTGGACTATTCCATTTTGATCATGTGGAAAGATGGAAAAGACATAAGTTATGCTACTTGATTTCCATGAGAAAATGAAATAAAGAAGGGAAGATAGAAGAGGCAATAAAAGTCTGTGTTTAACATCTATTTCAGTGAAATGAAAAAGTGATCAATTTCAAATCTTTCCATGTGACTGACTGACTTGAAATAATGACCGGAATTCATGTTTAGTTGTTATTGCAATATTTTGTCACGTGTATGGCAAAAGAAATAAGAAGTAAAGGGAATGACAAGAAAACCAACTGAGTTTCTTCAGTAAACAAAAGAAATTTTTTTTTTTTTTAATTTAGTGTTTTCTTCAGTGGGCTAAAAGGGAATGAAAGGTTTACCAGAAAGAAGTTAAAATTAATTCAAAGTAACCTCAGTTGAGAGTTGCAGGGTTTTTGCGGTGTAGTTGCATGTCCCGTAAAACAGCTTTGAAGCAGATTTTTACAACTGACTTCGTCCATGACTATACAGATATCTCAAAACAAAAAATAAAAAAAATATGTACTTAGTCATAGTGTGTGAGGTACTATGTGGCTATATGAAATTGTCTTCCTGGATAGGAAGAGTCTCATTGTCCTTGCTGCTACATCTTGGAGCAAAAAGAGAGAGAGGGTTTATGTCCATTTCTCTTATATTCTTGAATCAAATGCCTCCTAATAATCCTCCTAATCAACAAAGTCAGGTAATCTTCACAAGATAAAAAACTCCCTTATCATTTCTGAAACATTACGAATTATTAAATTATTTTAGTTTTACAGGTGAGACTTTTTTTTTAATAATAATGTTAACCCAATACAAGGCCCAAGAGCCACTCAAGGTAAAGGGTTACTGTATGATGTTATATGAGCATAAGAAAAGGCAAGAAGTGAAGTTTTTCATGGGTTTATGCTGGAAAAATAATGGTTACCCAAGACTTAATGAGGTCAAGTTTGTAGTGATTGGGAAATGATCTTGCCAAGAATCTATTCCACAAAGCAGCAGTTCTTGGGAAGATGATGTCCAGAGTTAATTTATTTTATGCATCATTTTGCTTTAGTATGACACAACAACCAAATATTAATATGGCGTTAGCTTTCATATAATTCAACTGTTGGATAATATTTCTGAATGTCAAATATTCGTACTAAAATTTTAGATTTAACTTTCAGTGCACAACATTTTTATGAATATTATTTGCCCTTCAATTGCATTTCCTTGAACTGCAGTCATTCCGTTGCTGATTTGTCTAGGTTTGAATAGAAAATTCTGTTTGAATTCTGAATCTAAATGTCAGTTTAATACATTCATGATGTTATGAAGAGTGCTAGGGGAGCTTCAGCCCCCTCACTTTTTACTGAAACTGAACTAAACAAAGGCCTCGCTCTTAGCTTAGAGTGGTTCTTAACCTTGTTGGAGGTACTGATTGAACCCCACAAATTTCATCTGTGCATTCACTGAACCCTTCATAATTGGAAAAATAAAATATGATTTCTTCAAAACATGAGTATATATTTTATTAGTGCACAAAGGAACCATGCATCAGTTGCACTCAAAATAAGATCAAAACCAACAAAACATGACTTTCACACAAAAACAAAAACATAATGAATATTTACTGCAAATCAATGTGACTTTTGCAGTTGCCTTTCAGAAACAAATTCAGAAATGTGTAGCTTCACATTGGCAAGTGCTAAAGTCTGTTCCTCTTCTTCATTTTCATGTCTATCATCCTTGAAAAGAATTGCTCGCAAAGATATGTTGCAACAAATGGTATGAGTACCTCAAGAGTTTTCTTAGCAATAAGAGGGTATGCTACAATTTGGTAACACCAAAACATTGAGAGTGTTGTTGTTCTGAAGAGTTGCTGTTGAACCTAGCTCTGCTGAAGTTCAATGATTTTGTTGAGGTATTTACCATTGATATCTATTGTCACAACACTAAACATGAATGGCTGTCTCACCCATGCTGGATATAACTCTCGGGTGGGGAAGTATCTGTCAAGAGACTTTGTGAACTCATCTAAGTGCATGGCAATTGCTTGCTTCAGTTCCCCAACTACAGAAATGTCTCCGATTCCAGACACGTCTTGCATCTTACTTATACAGTCATTCAGCAGGGGAAAGTTTGAAGTTATCATTCTCTGTTTGCCCTTTCCATAATGATTGCATTTTTTGAAAAGTCTTCACGTTTTCTTTCACTTTGATGATGTTGACTCCACCGCCCTGCATCTGTCAATTGAGAGCATTGAAGAAATTGGCCATGTATGTCAAAATAAGAATGAACTCAGAATTTTTGAAGCAATGCATGACAATGTTGGTGCTCTTGCAAAAACAGGGCTAATTCTACACACATGGCAAAAACATGATTCAGCACCTTTCCCCAGGAAAACCACCGAACATTAGAATGGGACAGAAGTACCTTAATTTTAGAGCCTATTTCATTACACAGCTCTTTGAAGATGTGGTGCTTCCTAGCACTATTTCCCATGTAGTTCACACATTCCATTACAATTCTTAGTATTTCTGCCAGTTTTGGAGGCAATATTTTTGTTGCCTGTGCAGAACACAGTGCGTAACAATGTGTAGTGCATTGGCTTTCACCAGCACTCCAAAACCAGAGTTTTATCCCAGCATGACTGGAGCTCCATCTGAACAAACTGCAGAAACCATATTTCAGGAAAGATCATTGTCTCTGAAGACATCATCAACAAGTTTTTTTCAAGTTGGCTGCTTTGGTTGTTGTTGGTAAGAAGCTTACAAAATAAATAAGAAAATTCCTTTATCATATTGTCTTTCACATTATGCATGAATACAAGCTGGTTTAAATTGGAAATGTTGGTGGTCTTGTTGAGTTGGAGGTTGAATTTTGCTGAGCTTGAAATCAGATCTGCAACTACTTGAGCCAAGATCAAGTCATGTCATCTATTCTGCTGTTGATGGTGTCACTTGAAAAAGGAATTTGGGTTATCTTCAGCCGTTTTTCCCAGTATGATATTTGTCATCTTCAACGCAGCTGGTTTTACAAGTGTTTCACCAATTGTTTGGTTTGCCCTACTTTGCAATCAGGTACCCAACTTTGTACAATGCTGTGAGGATCGGGTTGTGATGGGTACGAAGTCAAGAACAAGTAGAGTAGTCTTTTCATCGAATCTGGCTCTCTTCATCTTGAATTTAGCAAGCGTTGTCCTTGTCATTCCCATCTCCATCCAGTTTTAGGAAATGTTCCCTTAGTTTTGCCAGTGTTAGACAAGAACTGCTCAACTTGACATTGCAAATCCTGCATCCAGGACGCAGGCTTCCATCACATCCTGTTATACATGTGAATTCATATTGTACATATTTGTCTGACTACTTTCTTTTTTTTTTGCTTGGCATAGTATAAAGGGATTGAAAGATTAGGAAGAAAATCACAAGTGGTATACAATCATGGCAGTCACAAGTTGACCACTGAACACACCAAATTCCCTGCAATATCAAGGTCAAGCAATGTGATGTGATCAGCTGCAGCCAATGATGGCCAAGCAGATTGTAACATCACAAATCATACTTTAACACACCAGTTGTTCACCTGAACCTGGAGTTCAGTGACTCACTGAACCCAGGTTCAGATCTGATATCTCCAGACGAGTGGACAGAGAAATTGATGGAGTGTCTGCTTATGAAACTCAAGATTCAGGATGCGGATAGTAACAAATTTTATATATATATATATATATATATATATTATGGGTATGTGGCGGAGTGGTTAGAACATTCGCATTCAGACCATGAAACCCGGGTTTGAATCTCACCAGGGTCGATTTGTCAGTAAAGAGACTTCCTGATGGTATCCGACTGGAGGGATCAATCCCAGCATGCAGCACATTTGGAAAGTGCCTAAAAAACCATACCATGGGTTGACCCAAGCCTTATGAGTGAAATTAGGTAGACAGAACCCTCGAGGGCTGTTGATAGCTGTGCTAGCACAAGTCATCATGACCAAGGGCTTGAGCTTTCTGTCCTTGTTCCCATTGTTGATCAGGCTAGATAACATGCTCATTCTCCGAAACTGTGACTAAGATCTACTCAGCATAGTTACAGTATAAACCACAGAGCAAGCATCTGCAATAGGGATTGGTTAGCCATCCTAGTAGACGGGTGTCCTTGAATTTGCATGTTGGGCTGTCCCTTTTGCTAACCACCATGCATTCTGTCTTCTTGCAGTTGATGTTTAGTCCTTTCTTCTCGCTTTCCTTCACTACCTTCTGTAGGAGTTTTTTTTTGTTAGTTTTCTTTCTATGTCTATCAACACTGTTATCTGCATATCTTATGTTGTTAAGAGTGTGACCACCAATAATGAATTCTGGTAGGACTTCTAATTCTCGCAGAATTGCGTTGCTGTGCAGGTTGAATAAATCCAATGAGAAGACACATCCTCGTCTTACACCTCTTTCTAATTTTGTATATCTGCTGAATTCATTTTCTATCTGTATGCAGCCAATTTTCTGCCAGTATAGGTCTTTGATTATTCTAATATCCTTCCCAAATATGTTGAGGTTGCTGAGCAGTTCTCACAAATCTTTGTGGTGTACTTTATTGTGTCATCTATAAAACACAGGTAACTTCTTCTGCATTTGTATTACTCTTTCTGATAACATTCTGAGCATAAATATTGTGTTCCTTGTTCCAGTGTCATTGCTGAATCCATGCTGTTCTTGTCCTATTTCCGGTCTGATTCTTGCATCTCGCACGTGGAACTCCCTTCCTTATTCCTGTTTCCCTGACAAATATAATCTCCAACTATTTAAGTGTAACGTCAATCGACATCTTCAGTTGCCTTGATCTATCCACTTTCCTTCTCCACATCCTTTCACCTTTCATTCCTGTCTGCTCTCGCTCCAAATCTTCTGCAACCCCCTTGCCTTGATCGATCCACTATCTTTCTCCACACCCTTCCTTTACCACTCCTATCTGCTCTTCCTCCAAACCTTCTGTAACCTCTTGCGTGCTAGTGGCTTCCAGCCTTGCTTGGGGTGATAAGCTTAAAAAAAGAAAAAAAGAAAGATTCTGCTGCACACTTTATTCATCAGGATTCAGATAAGTTTAGTTATATGGCTCATTAGGCTGATTGTCCAATGGAGTTCACATTTGTTTGCGTCTGGCTTCTTAGGCAGTGCTATGAAAATAGATCTACTTAGGTCCTCCAGTATATCACTACTATTGTAGATTTCATTTATAATTTTTGTAATCTTGTCTTTGCCAAAATCTTCTGAGGCTGCTAGTATCTCTATTACAATTCTGTCTGGCCCTGCCACTTTCTTCTGTTCAATTTGGCCAGTGCAGATTCCATTTTAGATTTTAATATTTCCAGTCTGTCACTATTTCTGTGTATTGCTAGTTGTTCTCTTTCATTGTGGAAGAGTTCTCCAATATATTCCATCTCTGAAGTATTTTTTCTTTCTTTAATATCAGCATTCTGTCCTTGGATTCTATGCATCCTGTTGATGAGCATGTTGTTTGTCCTGTTAGTTCTTTTATTTTTTTAATGTATATCTACTTTATTTGTGATACTCATTTCATTGAGCCATTCCACTTTAATCTGCTTGCATTTGTTCCTTATTTCTTTGTGTAGGGTCCTATATTCTGTTCCATATCTTGGCATTGTTTTTTGTCTCCTTTCTATCATGTCATGAATTTTATCTGTCATCCACCCAGTTTTTTTTTCTTTGTCTATTTTCCTTTGGTATGATCCCAATTACTGATGTTACTAAAGCTTTTCTTAATATGTCCCACTTTGAGTTTCCATTTTCATTATGTCTCTCGTATCTACATTTCACAATGTTAGTATCCTTCAAATTCAGGCCATTCAAGAATCTGTTGTATTGCAATGTTGGTGCTGCCTTAGGACTTGTCAATTTCTGTAGTTTCATTCTAAGTTTACATATCACTGGGAGGTGATTGCTTCCACAGTCACCAGTTGGATAAATTTTGCAGTGTAAAACTGTATTCCTGCATCTCTTGTTGATAGTTATGTAGCCAATAAACCTATTTTCCTGAAAAATTGTTTGAATAGAAAGATTTTATAAATTTCAACTGAAAACAGCACTGTCAGTTCAGTCAATGAATGCTGAATGTTTCCTTATAAGGAAAGAGTTAATACTACCATTTACAATGAGAACAGATAAATCAATCGATCAAAAAAAACAAAAGTTTGGGACCACTTTTTGAATTTTGAAGAATCATCTAACAGTTGAAAGTTTCATTTTTTTTTTTCTTTCAAAACTAATTTACTAGTTCCTTTCAGGCCAGAGAGCCATTGTTTTCTTGAAGGGTTTTATAAGATACTGTATACATTCTTGTATAAGCCAACTTCATCTATATTATGTCCCTTGAATTTTTATGCATGAATTTTAACCCCTCTAGAAAAAAAATTACCTGTGTATAGTGAAACTAATTACCCAAAATACCTGATTTTTAACCTCTTCAAAAAAAAAAAAAAAAAATAATCTGTGTATAGTGCATTAAAAATATAATATATATTTGCATTAAAAATGATTATAAAATCTTGCACTTTACTTAATACAATATTCACTAATAATAATATTGAAATTAACCAATTACTTCATAATTTTTCCTTAAAATTTTAGTTCTTTTTGCCCCTTGTTCTACCTAAAATTTGAAGTAGGCCATTAAATTGTAGGTAACCTTCTCTCGCTAAAAAAAAAAAAAAAAAAAAATGGATGCCATGCACTAATGGAGTATTCTAGTTTAGTAAGAGAACCAAAGTCGTGACATCCCTTCATCACTGAGTAGATCATGAATTTTCATATATCGTGCTGAACAGATGTTCTCTCAGGTGTACAATGTTCTTTGAGCCCATATTAGGACTTTAATTCAGTCCAGACCTCAAATGAAATTCCTACATATCCATTGTTAAAGATAATGGAAAAATGGTCAATTCCCTGAAACACTCTAGTAAGTACTTAACTCCTGTTATCTTCCACCTTTACAAGAGCCAGATCTGGCTGAAAATGGAGTCCTGGTGCCATATATAGCCAGGAGCTTAATTCAAGTCTTGATAATGCCCAAAAATCATCTTCATGTCCTTGTGAGTGATGTATTATGTTCCACCCTACAACCCCTTTCCCAGAGCTGAAATCTCATAAGCCTTTTGCTCTTTCAGTGAAAAGCATTTAGTTCCATCAGTTCTAACCTCTTACAGCTAAGACCTGCCATGCTACGCACATTGTAGTGGACCCTTTATATCCCATTGTTGAGATGTATGTTTCATTTGAGTAGCTTCTTCACATGAACTGCTGCTTTGTAGAACTGACTCACAAGAGGATTCTTTCTCAAACACTACAATCTTAAATTGTTCCATTCTAGGGTTAACAGTTATCTTCCCCACATATCTGGATAAACTGTGTCTCTTGACTCTGCATCCCTCTACCTCTAGTGGTTTTTGGGCTTTATTTTTTTTTTTTTTTTTTTTTATTTTTTTTTTTTAAGCGTATCATCCCAAGCAAGGCTGGAGGCCACTATCACGCATGGGGTTAAAGAAGGGATGGAGGAAGAGCAGATAGGAGTGGTAAAGGAGAGGATGTGGAGAAAGAGAAAGACGGAGGGTCGATCAAGGCAAGGGGGTTACAGAAGATTTGGAGCGAGAGCAGATAGGAATGAAAGATGAAAGGATGTGGAGAAGGGAAGTGGATAGATCAAGGCAACTGGAGATGACGATTGACGCTACACTTAAACCGCTGGAGATTGTATTTGTCAGGGAAACAGTAATAGGGAAGGGAGTTCCATAGGTGAGATGTGCGAGACATGAAGCTATTGGAGTAGAAGAGACGTCTACATCTAACAGTTTCAACGGTGAAGGGGTGGGAACGGGATGCCAGCCTCGTAGGATGTTTAAATTCACGAGGCCTAGGGACAAGCGAAAGCAACTCCTCGGAGCAATTACCGTGAAAGTACTTGTAGAAAAGGCAGAGCGATGCAATATCGCGTCTGTGAGAGAGCGACTGCAGACGAGATGACAGATCAGGGCCAATCACATTGCATATCCGTCTCTGGATCTTATCAAGAACCCAAGGTGAACATCATTGTAATAAAAGAAATAAAGGTGGTGTGAAAGTTACTAATTATTAAATCCAGTGGATGGCACTAAACTTTTGACCTATAGTGTACCTGGATATTACTGATAGATTTGAGGGAAGTTTATATAAAAATATTTAAAAAAAAAAAAAAAAAAAAAACTTGTCTGAAGATTTTTTTAAAATGGGTATACATTATCTTTTATGTTGATCACTTAGGTTAGTATCAAATTACTTCATCCAATCTGCCCATTTCTATTTTGCTTTTGTTAGAAGCTGCCTTTTTAGCCTCGACTCTAATTACATGAAGGAACTCTCCTTGAAAGATATATTTAGCTCTAAAATGTAAAGGTGTCTTAATTCTTGTCAGATATTGACTTAATAGATCTCTAATTCTTCTTTCCTGCTCATCTTTACTATCCTTTCAAAATGTAAACATCTATGTTACAATTCATCAGCAAACAGGGAAGGTAAATGTTTGTATAGGTGTGACCGCTTCACTGAATATATAGTCTGTGAGAAACCACTCTGATAGTTGGAACCCCAGCTGTCTGTGATTCTTTTAGAACCACACCACTGATATCCACCAAGCTTTACAAAGATAGAGTAATAAGAGAGTAGTGAAGAAAGAAAGTAAAAACATCTCTTAGTTGGCTCTCTGACAGAAGAACATTTTACTTGTCACAACTACAGTCTGCAAGCCTACTTGACTTATGAATATTGGATAAAAATCTACTTCTCTTGAATTTTCATTCTAGTTTCTTTTTCATGACTCAATCTTTTTTTTTCTGTGTCTATAATTTTAAATCTGATTTTGAGACTTTTTATTTAACTATTTTTACATTCTGTTGTTTTCCATAATATATTTTTGTTTTTCTAAAATCCTAAAGTGCCTGACCATTCATTAGATCACTAAACAAGACTATGTTCATAAACAAAAACCTCAGCTTAGAAAATCTTTTTTGCTTCTTTTATTCCCTTCATTTTTTACTTCTTTTATTCTCTTCGCTTTTTGCTTCTTTTATTCTCTTCGCTTTTTGCTTCTTTTATTCTCTTCGCTTTTTGCTTCTTTTATTCTCTTCGCTTTTTGCTTCTTTTGTTCTCTTCGCTTTTTGCTTCTTTTATTCTCTTCGCTTTTTGCTTCTTTTGTTCTCTTCGCTTTTTGCTTCTTTTATTCTCTTCGCTTTTTGCTTCTTTTATTCTCTTCGCTTTTTGCTTCTTTTATTCTCTTCGCTTTTTGCTTCTTTTTCTTTTCACTTTTTGCTTCTTTTATTCTCTTCGCTTTTTGCTTCTTTTATTCTCTTCGCTTTTTGCTTCTTTTGTTCTCTTCGCTTTTTGCTTCTTTTGTTCTCTTCGCTTTTTGCTTCTTTTGTTCTCTTCGCTTTTTGCTTCTTTTGTTCTCTTCGCTTTTTGCTTCTTTTCTTCTCTTCGCTTTTTGCTTTTCTTCTCTTTGCTTTTTACTTCTTTTCTTCTCTTTGCTTTTTACTTCTTTTCTTCTCTTTGCTTTTTACTTCTTTTCTTCTCTTTGCTTTTTACTTCTTTTATTCTCTTTGCTTTTTACTTCTTTTATTCTCTTTGCTTTTTACTTCTTTTATTCTCTTTGCTTTTTACTTCTTTTATTCTCTTTGCTTTTTACTTCTTTTTCTCTTCACTTTTTGCTTCTTTTTCTCTTCACTTTTTGCTTCTGGGTTTTTTTTTGCTGCTTTATTTCCCTTTTTGGCTTTTTTATTTGCCTTTTTTGCTTCTGTTTTTATTTGCCTTTTTTGCTTCTGTTTTTATTTGCCTTTTTTTGCTTCTGTTTTTATTTGCCTTTTTTTGCTTCTGTTTTTATTTGCCTTTTTTTGCTTCTGTTTTTATTTGCCTTTTTTTGCTTCTGTTTTTATTTGCCTTTTTTTGCTTCTGTTTTTATTTGCCTTTTTTTGCTTCTGTTTTTATTTGCCTTTTTTTGCTTCTGTTTTTATTTGCCTTTTTTTGCTTCTGTTTTTATTTGCCTTTTTTTGCTTCTGTTTTTATTTGCCTTTTTTTGCTTCTGTTTTTATTTGCCTTTTTTTGCTTCTGTTTTTATTTGTTTTCTTTTGTTGCTTTCTTCTTTTCTCTTTTGCTTCTATTTTATTTCTCTTCTTTTTTTTAATTTTTATTTATTTCTCTTCTGTTTTTTAACTTTTATTTTATTTCTCTTCTGTTTTTTAACTTTTATTTTATTTCTCTTCTGTTTTTTCTTGTGGAACTCTCTTCCAGCTTCTTGCTTTCCAGTCAACTTTGCATTTGAATTTTTGGAGATCAATGTCAATCGTTATCTTTTGTCATTAATTTCTTTTCTTTTAAGTGTCCTCTCTCCTTAATAATGTTTTCTTTTTCTTGTATTATTTTACACACAACAATCCTTTCTGTGTTAGTGGCTTTATTGCCTTGCTGGGAGGGAAATTATTAAAAAAAAAAAATCAATGATATACACAAAAAAGACTAAAATAAAAGGTGTGCTTACACATTGTGTTAAAATACATTTGATTAAAAAAAAATGTTTCACTAGTAGAATAATAGGTATTAAAAGTTTTTTTTTTGTTTCAGTGAAATGGAAAAAGTTGTCAATTTCAAATCTTTTCATCTGTACCCCCTTACTTCTGAAAATACCGACCAGCATTCATATGTATGATTGTTATTGCAATATTTTGTTAAAGATGTTAAGCTAAAATATTTAATGATATGAGAGGGGAATTTCCATGTATATTGTCGTAGAACTCACCATAAGCTTATTCAATCTTTAACTTAAGAATCACCATAAAATTTTCACGTGTCTTTTTAGTAACGATAAAGTGACCCTAAATACTAATCATAACTGGTAGGATTTTTAAAATAAATTTGGAGTACAAACATAATGAATTAAAAATATATACAACAATAGTTACATTGTTCAGACTATCATCCTCATCTTTGTTGCCATATTTATTACAACGTTTCGGCCGTTGTACGCTCCGGCCTTCTTCAGGTGGTTGGAATGTCGAACTGAACCCTTTATTTCGCTTGCTGGGGTACACTGGTCTGTGTCATGTCTAATGGATGTCAGTTATCATTTATCTCCTGTTAATTCCCCTCTTCAAGTTCTCCACTGCCTTAACTGGGTATTGAACTCACACTCTTTGGGTTCTGTCACTGGATCTAACTAACGCCTTTATCCACTGTGCCATGTGTCGTTGTGATAAATATGGCAATAAACATGAGGACGATAGGCCAAACAATGTAAATAGTGTACATAATACCTCATCTCAGAAATATAGACAGATATACAACAATGTTATGCACAAAAGGTAATATATTGACAAGGATAACTCTTCACAACCAACCCCAAAAGGCAAGCTCCATACTACTGCTAAATCTCATCTCATGAAGGCTTTGAGCCCATGAGAGCCACCTTGTCCCTCTAGCTCTCACGGTCTTGACAGAGTGCCAAAACATCCTTCACAGCTAGATTAATCTGCTAGAAGTCTTGGTGGAGGACATCCTTCCAGTGGCTGTGTAATCTGTTGCAAAGTCATCTCCAGTTTGCAGGTTGTCTGTCAAACTGGTAGATGACTCTAGTAGGGTGGTCATCAGGTCAGCAAACACTGATGATTTGGTGGATGCTTGGTTGGCTGATCCTCTGGTGGAGCTGTTCGTTAGACACAAAATCGGACCAGTGCACCCCTTCTATGGTCCTGAAGGTGTGGGACTCAAAGACATAGAAATAGGAGGTGAGGGTTTTACTGAGAGGCCATGTCTTGGTGCCATATAATAGCACATAGATGATGGTGACCTTGTAAATGGAAGAAGGTAATCTTGTGAATGTGGTGGGATCATAGGTGTATTATACATTTTAAGTTCTTAAAATGCAATAAAAAACTAAATGCGTATTTATATATGCAGCAGCTGCAACATGTCCATAAAAGTTTTGCCGAAAAGTGCTCTGCACTTATAAATAGAAAAAATATTGTTCTACACATGACAATGCAAGCCTCACACCCTTTCACTGTTGAAACTGTTAGATGTAGCCATCTCTTCAACTCCAATAGCTTCATGTCTCGCACCTCTCACTGGAGAACTCCCTCCCCTCTTCCTGTTTCCCTGATAGCTATAATCTCCAACTATTCAAATGTAATGTCAATTGATGTCGCCAGATGCCCTGATCTATCCCCTATCCGTCTCTTCATCCTTTCCTCTATCACTCCTATTTGCTCTTGCTCCAACTCTCTGTAACCCCTTGTGTGCTAGTGGCTTCCTGCCTTGCTTGGGGTGAAACGCTTAGGAAAAAAAAAAAAAGCCTACATACACCAAGAACAAGAATAGATTTTGGAACTTGTTCTGATCTTTTCTCTCTCACCTGCCATATTCACCTGACCTTGCACCATTTGATTATTATCTTTTTCTTATTGTTTTGTTTTTAATTTCTTATGTATCCCTTTAGGCATATAATTAATTCTTCTATGTGCTATGTCCTTTCGCAACATAGGTGATCATGGCTCTCCACAATTTCCTGTCCTTTGTAGATCTTAATAAATTATGTCTTTTTGTTATTTCTCCTAGACCTTGTTTCACCATCCATCTACACAAGCTTGTTTTTTTTTTCTTTTCTATGTGTTGTGTTCCCTCAGGACGTAGGTGATCATGGCTCTCCACAATTTCCTGTCCTTTGTAGTTCTTAATAAATTTTGTCTTTTTGTTATTTCTCCTAGACCTCATTTCACCATCCATCTACACAAGCTTGTTTTTTTTTTTTCTTCTATGTGTTGTGTTCCCTCAGGATGTAGGTGATCATGGCTCTCCACAATTTCCTGTCCTTTGTAGTTCTTAATAAATTTTGTCTTTTTGTTATTTCTCCTAGACCTCATTTCACCATCCATCTACACAAGCTTGTTTTTTTTTTTCTTCTATGTGTTGTGTTCCCTCAGGATGTAGGTGATCATGGCTCTCCACAATTTCCTGTCCTTTGTAGTTCTTAATAAATTTTGTCTTTTTGTTATTTCTCCTAGACCTCATTTCACCATCCATCTACACAAGCTTGTTTTTTTTTTTCTTCTATGTGTTGTGTTCCCTCAGGATGTAGGTGATCATGGCTCTCCACAATTTCCTGTCCTTTGTAGTTCTTAATAAATTTTGTCTTTTTGTTATTTCTCCTAGACCTCATTTCACCATCCATCTACACAAGCTTGTTTTTTTTTTTTCTTCTATGTGTTGTGTTCCCTCAGGATGTAGGTGATCATGGCTCTCCACAATTTCCTGTCCTTTGTAGTTCTTAATAAATTTTGTCTTTTTGTTATTTCTCCTAGACCTCATTTCACCATCCATCTACACAAGCTTGTTTTTTTTTTTTCTTCTATGTGTTGTGTTCCCTCAGGATGTAGGTGATCATGGCTCTCCACAATTTCCTGTCCTTTGTAGTTCTTAATAAATTTTGTCTTTTTGTTATTTCTCCTAGACCTCATTTCACCATCCATCTATACAAGCTTGTTTTTTTTTTCTTCTATGTATCGTGTTCCCTCAGGACATAGGTGATCATGGCTCTCCACAATTTCCTGTCCTTTGTAGTTCTTAATAAATTTTGTCTTTTTGTTATTTCTCCTAGAACTCATTTCACCATCCATCTACACAAGCTTGTTTTTTTTTTCTTCTATGTGTTGGATTGGACAAAATAATTGGAACAGGTGTAAATTCCACTCCTATATTTCAAAGACCTATTATATTAAGAACTTTAACTAAAACTTCGTAATTGCAGGTTATATCTATTGTAAATACGTTTATTTATCTAATTTACTGTCTTTGGCTTATTTATTTTTAGAATTTAGTAAAATTTAAGCTAAATATGTGACCTCTCCGTGTTCGAAAATGAGCAAATTGTTGGAGCTTGCATGGCAGAAGCCTCAATCACTAAGGTTGCTAAACTGTTTGGTTTTTCAAGACCTACCATATCAATAACTATGACACAATTCAAGAAACAGGGTAAAACCTCTAGCAAGCATAGCAATTCAGGCCGGACTTGCAAACTTACTGACAGGAACCGACGTGCATTGAAATGCAATGTGGCGAAAAATCATCGGACTACTGCGGCCAAAGTGATTGCTGAGTTGAATAATCATCTGAATAGTCCAGTTTCTACTAAAACTGTTCATCATGAGTTCCATAAGTCTGGATATCATGGAAGAGCTGCCGTAAGGAAACCTCTTCTCTCCACTTGCAACATTCAGTAGTGGTTGAAGTGGTGCAGAGATCACAATGCCTGGTCTACAGACCAATGGAAGCTAGTCATATTCTCAGACGAGTCCAGGTTTTCTCTTTTCCCAACTTCAGGGCAAGTTTATGCATGGAGGCAGCCCAAAGAAGCTTACAACCCTGACTGCCTTCTTCCAACAGTGAAGCATGGTGGTGGATCAGTGATAGTTTGGGCCGCTATATGATGGAAATGGCCCAGTCCAATAGTTGCACGGTGTGATAGAATCAACAGCAAAGATTACCTGAACATTTTGGGAGATCATGTTCATCCAATGGCCCAGACTTTATCCCCTGATGGTGACTGCATCTTCCAAGACGATAATGCTCCAATACATACCACTTGAGTGGTTAAGAATTGGTATGAAGAGCATGAAAGTGAGCTAGAACACATGGAGTGGCCTCCCCAATCTCCAGATAGCAATATTATTAAACATTTGTGGTGCATTTATGAGAGACAAGTTAGGAGCCGCTATCCTCCACTGTCGTGTCTTAAAGAGCTAGAGCCGGTGTTAATGGAAGAATGGCTGAAAATTCATCTGGATGAAGTCAGGAAGCTGTATGATTCCATTCCTAGACGTATTAAATTAAAGCTGTACGTGAGGCTAAAGGAGGACCAACTCCATATTAAACAAATTTTCTTTGAATTTAACAAGTGTTTCAATTATTTTGTCCAATCCCTGTAGGTGATCATGGCTCTCCACAATTTCCTATCCTTTGTAGCTCTTAATAAATTTTGTCTTTTTGCTATCTCTCCTAAACCTTCCTCCACAATCTATTTACTTAAGCTAATTAGGAACATTATATGTTGTTTCCATCTGTCTCTCTTGCTGTCAATACATCCTGTGAGTGTTAAATTTTCTAAGGCCTCTTTCCTCATATGCTCTAGAAATTTCAGCTCTCTCTTCCTGATGTTAAGTATAAATATCTTTTTTGTTTCCATTTTCTCTAAAACTTTGTCATTGCTCACATGTTTGGTCCATGGTATTCTCAGTATCCTTCTGTAGAACCACATCTTTCTGCCATTTGTTTTTATAATGTAAGGTAGCTTCTTTTTTTTTTCCTTTTTTTTATTCTTTTTTTTATCTAACATCGATTTGCAAAATAATCATGAACATCAGCTGTTAGACTTTACGATTTTTTTCAGTAAAACTTATGTTGTGTCAGTATTGTTTGATATAATTAGAAGAGGGTATTGAGGGTATCATTGGTATATTTAGTGTTGTTTTACAATTTAAGCAGATCTCTTTTGACATTGTAAGCTGACTAATCCTGTTTGTCTTTCTCTGAAGGAGGGAGAAATGAGCCAAAATGTACATCCTGACAAATATCCAAACTATTATGTTTGAATGTAAACCAAGTTCTAGAAAATATCCTACAGTTGTTTATCTGAGTGTTACTGCTACAATGATCAGAAGATATGTTTAATCTAATCCTTACTTATTAACAGTATTTATCTTTC
>OZ038512.1:53329300-53401800 GCA_964036315.1 Acanthosepion esculentum | reverse complement strand
TCATTCATATCGACCAGGTGACCATCATGTTATAAAGGTAAATTTAACTTATCATTATCATTGAAAGTATATGATCTCTATACCAAGTTAAATTTAAAATGGTGTTTACAGTTAACTGTTAGTTCATATCTTTGATTTAAAAGATCAGTCTTATTTTTAAATCTAATTATTTCAAATTTTTCGTTAAGGCATAGGTAACACGGGGCATATAGGCAGTTACATGTCCGGGCTTTCTTAATCAATTTCCATTTAACCGTAGGTGTTTTATTCAACAAAATTATATAAATTATAATATATATATATATATATATATATATATATATATATATATATATATGCATTAATTTGTACTCGTTAGGTGATATTGTAATTAAACAAAAACTATATTTACTAATAAATGGAAAAGCTCACTACAATTCGGAAACCCCCAGTATTTTAAAAATAATTTTGAGTTTCTTTTGTATGTTTATAAACATGCCAATTTTTATAAATATGGATGTCCATATAAAACATTATCAGAAAATAAGAATGGTAACTACAGTAAATTTAAAGATAAAGTACATAAAAGTCAATAAAATATTAAATTACATAGAATATTTTCCTAAATAGCTAAGATTACTGGGTAGTTAAAAAAAAAAAAAAAAAAAAAATATGAAAAAGGCACTCGTGTTATATTTGTCAAAGTTTATAGTGATAGTTGTCAACATCACAAAGAAACATCCATTTCTGTATTAAAAAATACATTTTTGTGATATTCAAGTTCCAAAAAGTACATTTTATTTTTGAAAGATATTTTTAATAAAGAGAAATACGTTGTGCTGAGAGAATTATAAATATATCTAAAATCAGTCATTTTTAGGGATTATACAAATCTTGTTCTAATCAATTTAAATTTGTTTTGATATACAGCAAAATATTTTGCTTATTGGAAATATTAAATGTAATCGATTAGCTTGAAATTAAAACTAAAATAAAAGCTTCAAGAATTATTTTTCATTTTTAAAAATTAATTTTAAATCTTAGGTATCGCTTTTCTTTGGACACACACACACACACACACTCTTTTAAATACTGACCTTTTTAATACACATAACATTTTTGATTTATTTATCAACTAGCCAAGGTACCCGGTGTTGCCCGGGTGTACATGGCTGCAATTGTATAACCACACACTTCGCCTAGAAATGTCTGCCTGATAAAATGTTATTGTGTGGTCGTTGCTGGGAGTTAAATTGTTTCAATGTTTTAGACATTCAGTAGATTTCCTATGGCTGTAATAACTTTCAAATAGTATGGCATTGTTAACAAATAATCAAACAAAAACAGAAATGAAGTATCAGAGCTTGATTCAACTGCAAGTGCAAACACATGAACACCCACTTCCTTCTTCGCACGTTTACTGTAAAGCTGGGGTAATAAATGGTTCTTCAGGAATTTTTCCCTTTTAACACTTCAATAATCCTTCTCAAACAATCTTTGCATCAAAGGTTGTTCAAATGCCAATTTAGGATGGTAAAATCATATGAAGAAACTATTGGGTAAATGGCAAGAGCCTATTTTGGATCAAGTTTGTTGCAGATTTTGCCCGCTTAACTGAAATGATCTAAATCAAACATTCCTGTTAGACAAATTGTGTGTCATATGTAATTTACAAGGCAAACTTGGAAAGCATCGGATGAAAAACCAGGAAGTTATGGCCTAAAAACATGCTTTTTGAACAGTTTTTTGTGTTTTTTTGTTATATGTGAGGAAGCAAGTTGAACTAAAATGACACTAGCTTATTTCTTGCATGATGTCAAATTTTTTACAATATGTTTGAAGAAAATCAGATAAAAAAGGAGGAAGATATTAAAGTTTTTATTTTCAGTAATGCAAAAAAACATGAATTTTTTTTTTAAGTTTGTTTTAGAAATTTTTGCGTGAAGCCAATGTTGCAGGAAAACTATGAAGCACTCTGCATAAACCTTGTAACGTGAGCTATGTTTTGCATAAAGTGCACAGAGCTTCAGCTCATCCAGTAAAATTTTGTTTGCATCTAACTTTGCCTTGGTTTTTGCAAAAAGTCGTACCCACCTTCAGTTTTATCTATTTTTCTGCCAAACCCAGGGGGCCCGGAGATTGAAAAGTTGGTCTTACTTATCTTCGTAAATTTGCAACATGTGTAAAATTTCATTGAAATCGGTTGAGAAATGTGGGTGTGCATAAATAGCACACACACACAGACGTTTTCTGTTTTATAGATATAGATTAATGAGCATGTTTCATGCTTAGCAATTTTAAAAATTGGTATCTGTTTATTTTGAATGATCCCAAGATTTATATATATTCATATGTCAGTCTAATTAAATAAGAATTACAAGGATAATAACTATTTAAAAAAATGGGATACTTATGATTTCAGCGTACGTACTTATATATTTTATTTTATTTGAGGAAAATGTAAATTTTTTTTTTATATATGAAATTGGAAAAAAAATTCCATATTAATTACATTGAAAGATAAAAGATAACAATTTTATGTTGTCATTGAATGACTGCAAATATCTTTTTCAAAATGGTCTACTTTTGACATCAAGCAATAAAAAAGTATTTTCCAATGATTCCATTTTTTTGTTACTGTCGGGTGGTCACTTCAGAGTCTTTGGTAAATAAAAATTAAAAACAAATTAACAATAAATAATCTGTCTTTAGTCATGCTTTAATTCTACATACTAGCTGAAAACTCAACTTATGAGTAAGATTTTAAGCTATTTTCTGTAGAAGACATAAATAGGTCCTTTCTTCTCAATAAATAATCATGGATTTGTTGTATGTATTTATTAAGATGCTTATTTAAAAATCATTATAAAATTAAGGATCTCAATTAATTTAAATATCTCGGAGAAATTTCACAAAATGTTTCAAGTGTAGTTAAACAAAAAGTCTAGCTAACCAGTTGAACCGTGACCACCGAGGTCACGAGTTGAACACAAAATATGGATCCAGTTTAACATTATACATACACCATAAACTGGACCCCTCACTAAAAACTTAAAATCCTTTGGAATTTTCAAAAATTAATATACTAAAACATACTTCAGGTTCCCTTTATTAAGAGAAAATTTTGTAGCTATAACATTATTTACATGAACTATTGTCCTCATCATTGTTATCACAACATTTCAGCCATTGTCTTCTGGCCGTCATCAGGTTTTTGGCAAGCTGGGTAACCTACAGGGAATTTTGAACTGAACCCTTTATTTAATCTGCAAAAGTGGACTGCTCTCATTACACTACCCATGTCTCGGGATATATCATCTAGTTCTTATTTAGTACTGCCCAATTACTAGATGCTATATCCCCGGATAAGGGTAGTGAAATGAGAAAAATTACCCCCATAAATTAAAGGGTTCAGTTTGAAATTCCCTGAAGATTATCTGGATTAACAAACACATGACGAATGCAGGAGAGCATAATTGCTAAAACATAACAACAAAGATGAGGACAATGGTCCACATGTAAATAATAATCTTCATCCCAGAAATTCAGACAGAAATTTGATGAATTATATTCAAATTGGTAAATGTTCAAGGCAAAAATGATAACAAACTGTAGCAGACATGATGAGGTAGAACCTGGGACGAGCACAACTGGTTGCGACTTGCCTTGTACCCACCAAAAAAGGGCCCGTATTTGCTTAGCATGTAAGGCTATTGCAGTTGAAATGAAGGGAAAAAAAAAGCACTTACGCTCTACCATAATCCGTCCTAGGCCAGATAACGTAAAGGAATAAGGAGGGACTTGCATTGCATTTTTATGCAATAAATATGCAATGCATTATGGGACAGAGACGCAATGAATTATGGGATCGCATGAAGATGCAAGGGATTATGGGTATATGGACAGATATAAAAGCAACTAGTTTTTCCCAGTGGGGAGGCTTGGAGCGACGTTCACAGCTGGCGACTGGAAAAGTCTGTTAGTGCGATTTTGAGACAGAACTCAAGAAGGAACGACAAGAGGTTGGAATACCAGTTGGGAGAGCTTGAATTTACTCGCTGGTTGCTGTTTTCTTTTTATTTCACCACACAAACTTATTTTGTAATTGCTGGATATAAGACAGAAGAAAGTGGCCCAAAATATATATATATAAAAAAGAAAAATTTGAAAAAAGAAAATATATACATTATTTACATTATTCAGACTATTGTCCTCATCTTTGTTGCCATGTTTATCACAACGTTTCAGCCGTTGTACCCTCTGGCCTTTTCCAGGTGGTTGGAATGTCAGATCTGAAATAAAGGGTTCAGTTCGACATTCAAACCACCTTAAGAAGGCTGGAGAGTACAACGGCCGAAATGTTGTGATAAACATGGCGACAAAGATGAGGACAATAGTCCGAATAATGTAAATAATACCTCATCTCAGAAATATAGACAGATAAAGAAAATATAATTATAAAAAAATATATTAATTATATATATGTGATCATTTAAGAAAGGGATCATATTTTCATAAAAAAGGATACAATAGTATCATAGTAATTAAAATTTTAGGTACCTTTTGGCTGACACATCTTCAGAATAAATAATATTGTCGGCAAATGTTTTTTTTGTAACCCCCCCCCCCATGGTTTTGGTATATTTTAACACCAGTTGTTGAAAATAATTTTTCTTTTCAACCACTCACTTTTACTTGCCAACAATATTATTTATTCTGAAGATGTGTCAGTCAAAAGGTACCTAAAATTTTAATGCCTGTGATACTTTTGTATCCTTTTTTTATGAATAAAATATGATCCCTTTTTTAAAGATCATTTTATATATATATATATATATATATATATATATATATATATATATATATGAGAGAGAGAGAGAGAGAGAGAGATATGGGATAAGAATATATATGTGGGATTACAATATATATTGGCTTTCTTTGGGTTGTTATTAATATACAGCGTCCTGCCCTGTGTAGGCAGACAGAATTAAAGCACAAGTTGGCCTTTTTGGGGAGCCAGTCGCCAGTTCAATGTTTAACTAGGAAAATAGTGTCTTTTTTTGTTCCCTCCCCTACTTTTGGTATATTTTAACACCAGCTGTTGAAAATAATTTTTCTTTTCAACTACTTAATTTTATTTGCCGATGACATTATTTATTCTGAAGATGTATCAGCCGAAAGGTACCTAAAAATTTTAATGCCTGTGATAATTTTGTATCCTTTTTGTGAATAAAACATGATCCCTTTTTTAAAGATCATTTTTTTCCTGGTGTTGCAATAATAATCAGTTTAAGTATTTTTTGGATTGGTATGGTCACAATTTCACTAAGACCCTCAAATTCAGTTGAGGGGCAAGGTACAGCTCATTTCCTATAAGATTATGTTTTTGAATTCTTGTTCCCAAAATTAAGTTATTCCTGGGAACATTGCTCAGTGTATGTCAAGGATTAATTGTCACAATACCTAATAGTGTTGAGCGAACTTTCCTTCGAGATGAAATCTTGTACTTTTCTGATGTACTCAACTTTGAGAGAACCCAGTATCGGGCAGTATGGGGTACCATCTGGTGCATATTATCTCTTCTTGATAAGATTTGGTTTCCTAAATATCT
The DNA here is from genome assembly GCA_964036315.1 of Acanthosepion esculentum. NCBI lineage: Eukaryota > Metazoa > Mollusca > Cephalopoda > Sepiida > Sepiidae > Acanthosepion > Acanthosepion esculentum. Next base: position 53,396,210 of record OZ038512.1, on the reverse strand, counting down.
GTCTAAAAGTGATGTTTTTATTGGTAATAGAATCAGAGCTAGAAATTTAGCTTATTTGAATTTCTTGATTAAAAAGAAATTTGGTTTTTACATTGTTACGGACAGGCACATTATTAATCTATCCAATTATTGTTTGTTTAATTCTGATAAGTTAGTCCTATCCCAGAGTTTGGATTTTTGTATTCTCCCTAGGAAAGTTGAGGTATTTAGTGATTTTGAAATGCTCTTTTCCCAGTTAGTTAAACATCTGCCTAATTCTTCATTTGCTTCATCTGAAAACTCGTCTGAAAGACTTAGCGTGTAATTTTGTAAGACAGATATATTTATACCAGGCCAGACAAAGGTGGAGGTGTGGTAATATTAAATTATTCCGATTACGTCAATAAAATGTTGTGTATTTTAAATGACAGTAGTAAATTTCAGAAATTGGGAAATGTCAATTGTGACTACCTGACTTCATTTAGACATCTTGGAGTCGGTTGTTATTAATATACAATGACCTGTCCTGTGTAGGCAGAGAGAATTAAAGCAAAAATTAAATTAAATTGGCCTTTTTTGGGGAGACAGTCGCCAATTCAATGCCTAACTAGGAAAATATTATCATTTTTTTGTTCCCTCCCCTAGTTTTGGTATATTTTAACACCAGTTGTTGAAAATAATTTTTCTTTTCAACCACTTACTTTTACTTGTCAACGATATTATTTATTCTGAAGAAAATGGCGACTTACCTTGTCAAACCAAGCGACAGCGCGTTGCGTGTATCCTATGACGGAAAATGTGGCGAAAAAGAAAATTACGTACCAAAAAAAAAAGGGCACGTATTCTGCATGACATGCTGAAGACGGAATATTTAGATTTTTATTTATTGTGTTTTTGATACACAATTGAGGCACAAGGCCAAAAAGGGGAGGGGTAGAGGCTGGTTGTCACTAACTATCTTATACCTAGCTAATCCGCTTCACAACCCATTCACTCATTACAATTTGCCCATTCACCATAAAAACTTGTCCATCACCAATTAATCCTCCATGCACCATAATACTGCATCCTCTCAAGGGGGTCCTACAAAACGCACCACATACCATAAAAATATAATGATTATATGTGTGCTTAAAAATTTATGGATGAATAAAATGAGAGGGGAGGGAGATAAACCCCCAAAACAAACTAAATACGAACACAAGTAAACTAAACATAACTGATGTTATTAGGGCCTGTCCAAGCCTCAAAACAGAGAGGCTGCTGTATTCTGCCTATTGGACAAAATCAAAAGGCTCTCTCGCTAAGGGAGTGGGAAAGGTGAAAATATAGACAGACATGGGAAATAAAACCTGACCCAGTCGAGATAAAAAGGGGCCAAAACAAACTAGGGAGGTAGAGAACCTCAACTTGGATCATAACCAAAGAGGCAGCCGGGCATAGGCAATGAACAACTCTTACTCACATTAACTAGGTACACAGAAGCTTGTCTAACTAAACCAAGGGGAAGGCGCAGCAGGAAACCACCCCGATGTGACGTAGGTTGACCTCGAAGAGAAAATCAAGGCTAGCCCCGTTCAAACAAACCAAGCTCGCCTCTTTCACCCACCTTTCGCTGAAGACTGTCGAATTCAACTGTTTTCTATCAGTTCTAATCTTCATCTTGAGCTGATGCTCAAAGAATCGAATCATATCATGATGAGAAAGTCAGCTACCTTGCAAGACCTCCTCCATTCGTGTCATCCAAATCACCATTCGTGCCGTAGCCAGCAGCGTCAGAAACACCATTTCTTTCACCCCAGAATACGGGGGTGACACATTGTCACACACATATGCACGATCCATGAGCATGAGCTTTTTGGGAGCAAGACAAGCCGTCAACTCGCTGACATGGTCCCATATGGGGCGGACCAGGGGACAATGGTAGAAGGTGTGTGAAGCCGTTTCTTCTAAACCAAGGCCACACCATTCACAGTCTGGCAAATCCGCCAAGCCCCATATGAAGACCTTGTCATTGAGAGGCTGCCAATTCTGAGCCAATCACCAGGTAAGTGAAAACTCAGGGTTACTGAGATAATCCGCTGCTGGCACCCAAGACCAGAAAGAGCAAAACTCCTCCTCTGACAAGTTGAGCTGCTCATGTAAAGGATCCTTCACGACCCCATCCACAAAATAACAATAGAAGACCTTCCTAGGCCGTGAAAGGTCACTGGACCGAGGAATGAACGTCAAAGCATACCGATACTCACGAAGGAAATCCGATTGATCCAACGGTTTACAACGGCACTCAATCTGCGAGATGGGGGGACTGATAGTAAGCCAAGGGAACGCGTCCCTAACAATCTCTGCCATAATCGAATCTCGTGTCAATGCGCGGCGTATGAAGGCCAACCTTGAGGCAAGTTTGTGGCTGACCACGTGTAGCATTCCCAGCCATCCATGATACGGACGTTGTGCACAGACTGCCCTGTTGACCTGATGCTTGCGTCCCCTCCACAAAACAGAGGATAGCGAGCACTAGAGCGGCTTCCGATTGTCTTTACAGAGTGGAAGTATGGACAATCGAAAAAATGTATGTAGCACACGCCTCCACACTGCCCTTCATGGACAACCTCTGTCAATGCCAAATCCGACCGGCCGCGTCGACCTTTGCTTGTACTTCAGACCAATTTTTCTCTACACTCCAAGAATAATGTGGACAGGACCGTCTGTCCAGCTGAAGCAGCTTGGAAGATCGAACCCCCCTCCCCTCCTCCTCCCCTCCCCCTCCCTCCAGCCACTTAACTGCAAGCTGGACAATTTATTGCACTTTATCTTGGCCCCTGTCACCTTTTCGTACCGATCAAGCGCCTTCAGTACCAAGATACGTCATCAACGTATGCGGAAAACCTGGCTCGGGCCACTCCAGGAACGGCGATTCCACGTAGAGCCGGACTGCTCGCCCTGCCCTTCAGGAGAGGCTCCAATGCCAAAGCATAAAGTAGTAAATGCCTTGGACTGATCTAAATTGATCAACGAGACCTCATCGTCGTCTTTTACACCCTCTATGATCGTGCGGATCAGATGCAGGTTGCTCTGAATTGTTCAGCCCCTCACAGCATAAGTCTGCTCAGGACCCAACAGAGACTCAACAACTGACTGCAAACACTCCTGCAGGATCTTGGCTAAAATCTTTAACTCTGTGTTTAGCAGAGTTATGGGCCTATAATCATCTAATTTCCCCCCAACATCCTTGCATTTTTTCAACAGCATGATCGCACCCCTGGTGAGTCGGTTGGGGATGGACCCCTGCTGGAACCAGTTGTTGAACACCACAGTCAAAATTGAGACAAAGATGTGTGACAGCCTTAAGTACATTTCATAGGGCAAACCATCCAAACCAGGCGACTTGCCTCTGCTGACCTTCTTCAATGCCGCATAGACTTCACCCTCTGTGATCTCTCCCTCGCAGCTAGCTACTTCAGTCGGCAAAAGCCGAGGAAAGTCAGCCAAATAGCTACGAAACTCCTCATCACAGAGACCAGACTCCTTGATAAAGCAATGTGCGAAATGCTGCCGAAACGCCTCGCATGTCGTCAGTGGCCCGAAGAGTGTGTCCCTCCAGAGTTTCGACTTCACGAATGTATCAATTGGACCCTCGACAGATCTCTTCCTTGCACAGATCTGTGCCCATATTCACTGCTTCGGAAGACATCTTGCTTAACCTATGTCTAATTACCTGGCCCATGTAGCGCTCGCTAGTCAAACGTTCCAGGGCCTTCTTAGCTAAGGCTATCTCTAGGGGATCCCCTCAGTCACCACCTGGGAAAAACTAGCCTTAAGTGTCTTCACCATTTCAGCTCTGTCTCGGGTAAGCCGTTTGCTGAAATCAGTGGTGAACGACCTAATCCTACTCTGAAGTCTCACCCACCACTTATTCCCGATAACTGCCCCCACTAGCTCCCGATGCACTAAGCTTGTTAGCTGCTCCTGGAAGTCCCACCTGTCCAGTAAAGACGGATTGAACTTCCAGTAACCAGCCATTCTAGGCCTACGATCTAACGCCATTTGGCCACAAATGAGTTTGTGATCTGTATAGCCTACCCAGTGGAATGTGGGACAATCTTATAAGTCTACGTCGACTCCTCTAACTAACATTCTGTCAAGGTAGCTTGCAAGATCCATGTCACAAGGCCAATTAAGAACCCATGTCCACATTTTCCTCTTGGGGTGATCAACCCAGTATCTGTCGACAAGACCAAACTCTTCGATCAGATCCACCAGGCTACAATCGCCCCTACACCCACTAGCTCCCCGCCTCCTCTCTAACTTGGGGTCCAGGATGGCATTCCAGTCCCCCATTAAAACTAGGTGCGTTGAATCCACCAGGAACGGCCCCCAACTGCTGAAAAAACGAGACCCGCTCCTTATGGTTGTTGGGCGCATAAACCGCAACGACTTGGAACGAACCACTTTTCACGGCAATATCGGCCACGATCAACCGGCCCTCGGCATTGTTATGCACAAGGTCCACCTTCGCATCAAGAGTACGTCTAACCAGCAAAGAAACTCCTGGCAAACCAGTCCCCATATGCTGAATAAACGACAAAGTCACTCTCCAGCACACACGCATTGACGCTGCAAACAAAGTGGGTCTCTTTGATCACGGCGACATCCACATCCGCCTTACCCTGATCCCTCAAGCCCTTCACATTTAGACTGGCTATCTTAATTGACATCTTCTAGGCCTGCAAAAAATAAAAAAGAGTAAAACCAAAAACCTACTCGCATACGGGCCGGAAATCTGCTTCAGTCAGGACCCTGACGGATTGTCCCTGGCTCCCTACACCTAGTCTGACATCATCCATCCTTCTAGGACAATTCCACCAATCTGTGGGATAAGTTAATTTTATACACCTGTAAAGGGAGGGGTGGAGAATAACAGGGACCCTCCCAGCACAATACCGATGTAACTTTTTTACATCAATATACATAGAATCAATATCTGCCATTCTAATATTGGAAAATGTCTCCTTTGCTTCTGCAACATGACCCCAAACTTTTAAATAGGCCCCAGTGTCCCTTATGCAGGTGATGACACCCAGGGCTTTTGCAAAATTACATGGATCTTTCACTGATTTTCCATCTACACTGGTCAATTTATACAACAGTCGCAACAGGGCCCTCTTTTGGCTGGACTGCCCTTTCTTGAATTTGTCCCCATCCACCCTATAAATTGACTCAGGTCCAGAAAAAAGTTTTTTCTTTTTATTTCTTGTTGCCTTTGAAGATTGGGGAGGGGAAGCAGTTGACGAGTGAGGGTGTGTGGATAGGGAACTAAGGGAAGAGTTTGAGGGAGAAGGGGACGGGGCACGTGAAGGGGAAGAAGGGAGGCTCCTAGTCTTGGTAGCAGTTTCAGACTTTTCTTTTGGGGAAGCAGGGATGGAAAGGGACCTGGTTTTGTCCATGCCCCTCTCTGCCCTACTACGCCCGGAATGCTTTTGCGTAGTGGTCTCTACCTCCTCTTTCTCCTGCCTTCAGCGATGCTGCACGAGGTGGAGGCATTTTGTCCACTTCCATTTCCTCCTTGGTTTGCTGTTGTTGTTGCTGCTTCTGCTCCTGCTGTTGCTGTTGTTTTTTTGGTATCAGCTCCTTTTTGGGCTTTTTCTTGCCCTCGTTCTTCTGCCTTTATTTTTTTGCTTGCTGCTGCATTGGTGGTGGTAGGTTGTTGTTGTTTCTCTGTTGTCTCTTTTTTTGGGGGGGAGGGAGAAGGCATGTTTTTCGCCCTCTTACCACTTCCCAAATCCTTCCAGGCACTGTTGGGGTCTTTGTCTGCTACCCCCTCTACCACAGTTGCTGCGACTACTGCTGCCGCTGTTGTAGTTGTGGGCCGAGTTGCAGGCTGAGGATGTTTCGCAGGGCACTCCTTTGCCATGTGCCCCACGACACCACACGACTAACAGTTCGGTTTCCGACCCTCAACAATTACCAACATTCTCCTCTCTCTACACAAGAGAATATTAGGAATTAGCCCTTAATTTGTTCTGGTCAATGTGACCTGCAATTCCACATCTCCAGTGGCGATGCCCGATCTTCCTAAAATCGCCTTCACTTCCTCTACTTTTCCAAATTTCAAAACGAAGGCTCCCATCCGGTCTTCTGAGATGTCTACAGGCACCCCATGGACTGTGATCCTTGTCTTACAGGTGCCCATGTACTCAGTTTTAGGTTCTTTGTGCTTAGCACACTGCCAGCTAGCTGTTTGGCATCTTGTTCGGTGGGCAGAATGTCCCATATCGTGTTTGTGCATCTCGCAAAAACCTTTGGGTTAATCTTTAAGGTCTTTAAGACCTCCTCCATTGTTTCCCTGCTGACTCCAATTAATTTACAGCTTTTGACGTCAGAAGTCAGCAGGGATATTCTTGTATTGACAGCCTCCAACACCTGAGGAGGAATTCATTTTCTTTAAATGACTACTCAAATTCTTTTGTTTTCTCCTCATAGAACTCTGCATTTTTCTTCGGCCTATTTTCAGCTCAGGCTGTTTTTACCAAAGACTGTGACAGTGTTAAAGTTGGATTGTTTTTGCTCATGATGGTCGTAATGACCACCACGACCGAACAAATAACTGGTTGTTTCTTTTTTCTTTTCTTTTTTCTTTTCTTTTTTCTTTCTTTCTTTTTTTCTTTCTTTCTTTCTTTCTTTTTTTCTTTTTTCTTTCTTTTTTTTTTCTTCTTTTTTTTCTTTTTTTTTTTTTTTAATTATTTTAGCAACAAAAACAATATCAAGAACAAAGCAAATAAAAAAACGAAAGAAGAACAATTTAAATAAATAATTCAAATAAATACAAAAAATGTAATGCAAACAAAAACTGTGGGGAGGGTAAAAATACAAGAAAGGAAATAAACAAAAAGAGAAAAGAACAAAAATGCACAAATATATGAAGAAATAAACAGAAAAGTAAAAACTGAAAAATTGAAAAGAGTTTTTAGAAAATCAAATCAAAAACTTAACAGTTCACACATCGATTAACACTCGCTTGTCCAATACACTCAGGCAAACCACTGACAGAATATTTAGATTAAAAACAAGTCTGTCGCAGGAGTCTCTATAAAAGTATTTTGATATGCAAAAATTTGGCATCCTCTCCCAGTTGTCGATGAATGAAAAAATACCTGGCCGATAAAAGCAGTTGGTGTTCTTGAATCAAAAGGAAAAATTGATGTATTTTGGCTACTGCATTTGTCGGAGAGTGAGTTATTTTTCTGACTGGTTACGTGCATTGCGATTTGTGAGATAGTACCTGCGAATCGAGTTTTCGGCATTTCTTTCTGCCCGATATTCGAGTCTGAACTTACAGTGATTTGTTCTCTGAGTTGTGGAAGTAATCTGCGACAAATATTTCCTTTGCTTTCAGAACACTTACAAGATGTATCAGCCAAAAGGTACCTAAAATTTGAATGCCTGTGATACTTTTGTATCCTTTTCTTTTTTTATGAATAAAATATGATCCCCTTTTTTAAGGATCAGTTTTATCCTGGTGTGGCAATTATAATCTGTTTATTTATACACCACATATATATTTACATTTTGTGTGTGTGTGTGTGTGTGTGTGTGTGTGTGTGTGTGTGTGTGTGTGTGTGTGTGTGTGTGTGTGTGTGTAACAATTGAAGGCCAGTGTGTAAAATGACGATGACCCACCCGGTGCCAGGCAAACTTGGCTCCGTTGACATATACTGATATCACTATCGGATAGGGTTCATATATATAATACGTTACATATATCTTCAAGAATGCTTTCTTCATTTTTAGAAATTCATTTTAAACTTTAGAAATTATAATTAAAAAAAAGAGTGGGGGAAACAATTCTTGTAATAATTCATTAGTCATCGAAACACTGTTTTTTTGTTTTTTATTCACACTACGTCCTTCATTTATATTATTTATGATAGCAATTAAAAGCTTATACAATTAAATAATTAAGTAGTTTTAATGCAGTTTCTATGTTACGATTTGAAGCATATCTTGTGGAAGTTGGTAATAGCTTAAGAAAAAAAAAAAGAAAAAAAATATCTTGCTTTTAGTAAGATGAGCAATAAGCAGACTCTGAAATTACAGATTGAATCTATGGACTATCAAAGACCTTCCAAAGTTGACACAAAAAAATATTGTGCCTTGGGAACTTTTGCAGTGAACATAATTTTGGTTGCAAATATGTAACTTTTATGAGGATAATATACGGTTATCTTTCCTTAGGTCTTTATAAACTGTACACTGTTCAATTAATAATGTTAACAACAAACTATATTAAATTACAAAATTGTACTTGGATTAAATGAAAATTACTTACAATATAATATTACTTATAAAACATTCCTTCTTGCCATCAAGTTTGATGGCATGGCTACACTAGTTCTTTATGAATAGATAAAGATAAGATAAGAGAGGATACACTAGGAAATATCCATCCCTTCCATGCTTTTACAGCAGATAAAAACATCGATGGGCAATGAAGGTTATAATGGATGAGAGAAAGAATGAGAAGATACAGGCAAAGGACAAGATAAAGAATAGTCTTCATTGTCAACATTTATTGAATTTCCATGGTTTCAACTAGTGAAATAAGGGAAAGGATATGACGATACAAGTAAAGAGTGAGAGAAAATCATAGACAGGAGATAATGAATAATGTTAATTGTAAGGGAGAGATAATCAATCCATCTCGTGAAATTTCTATGGTTTCAGCTAGCTCAAACACTCCATGTAAATAACATTGAAACCTTGTGATTTGATAGTTCAGCTTTGCTGAAGTGGAAATTAATTGAAGGTTAATTAATATGGCCTCCATCTTTTTTGTCTTTTCAGGTTCTACAAGAGTTTGAACACGTGAAATCTGATGTTAGCATGAGTGGTTATTAAGCGTTCCAGTTGCGAAACGCAATGAGTTTGAAAAATGTCATCCGAGCTCGATTCCGTAACTCAGATAAGTCTGAGAAAGTGGGAAGTGGTGAAGACAAGGAAGAAGAGGCAACGAGTTGCTCCACACCAACAAATGTCTCGTGCCGCAAAATCACTCGACCTGGCAAAATGAATATACCAGAAGAAGATGTGAGTACAACAGTACAATTATATATTTAAATCTTTTTTTTTTTTTAATAAACACAGAGATTTTTTTTTAGTAACATGGACAAGTTATTCTTAAATAGAAAGATTACAGTGAAGCATTTTCAATAAATATTTTTTGTCAAAAATATTTTCTTTTTTGTGCAATAAATAGAAATTGGTTGTTATTATAATTATTAAAAAAATTGTTTATGATATATATTTTTTAAAATTATTTCACTCCACCAAAGCAGTAGAGCCACTAAGATGCAAGGGGTTACTGAGTATAAAATGAAACCTTGCCGCCAATCTAGTACTGTGCTTAAATTCATAAAGTCTAAGTACCGTAGTGGGAAGTTCATCAGAACAATTACTATGAAAGTATTTATAGAAAAGGCACAGGGAAGTTGTTACAGCAATGGAAAAGTTACTGAAGCTAAGATGCCAAGTCAGGACCAATATCATTGCAGGTTCTTCAATTTTTTTCTCTTTTTTTTTATTTCCTAATCAGCCTACCATCTCGTATTTGAAATTGTTTTATCAATTAATCATTACTAGAAAGACCAGTGAAAATTTCAGTTTTTCCTATTTTAATTTTCTGATGAATCTTAATTAAGTTAATGATTGAATAAGCATATGATGAATTCTGTGATTATAAAATATCCTGTTATGGGAACTTACCCATAATAATAATAATGGACTATTCCGGACATTATAAATACTGCGCCTCTCAAGAGGGAGGAGATAATTGTAAGAACATTGGAATAGTGACACTTGTCGAGACAACATAGTTCACTCTTACCAAATCTGATAGTCATTACTAATACTTCTATTTCTTTGTATTATATTTCTGTTATAATATATCTTGTTATTCCATACCTGTGTTCGAGTTAGTTCTTCATTGGTTCTAACCTTGGACCATCACCATGCTACAAGGAACTTGGACCATAACAAGTGGCGACGAGGAAACTCCAAAAAATGAACTCTCTATACGGAAGACATACTTTTTTTGCTATCTGACGCACATAACAAGTGCTGACAAGGAACTCTCTACATGGAGGACAAACCATTTTGCTATCTGTCGCACATAAGTGTCGACGAGTAAACTGTAAGAAACAAGTTCTACGTGGAGATTTCTAAAAAAAAAAAACAAGTTCTACGCGAACATAAAAAAAAGAAAATTTTCTTTTTGGACATCAATTTTACTGTGGCAACAAAGGAAATTTTTTTTTTTGGTGTACACAGGTTCCAGAATATCAGGCTACACTAAGGGAAAATACTTACACAATTACGTTAACATGGAAAATTTTAAGTCAACTATTGTGGAACTTATGAAAATCCAATTTGAACAGCAACAAAAAAACGAATAGAAACATCTTGAATTACAAGAATTATTGCTACGTGTAATGTCAAATAAAAGGAAAAATTCCGAAAATGAAACAGTTCTCTCACAAGATGCTATTTGGAGCGCTATCGAAGATTTCACGTATGCACCTGACGAAGACAAAACCTTTGCAACTTAATTCCGAAGGTACAAAGATCTATATGAATTTGACTGCAGAAATTGGTCAGACACAAGAAAAGTGCATCTATTACTAAGAAAATTAGGCAGATGCGAATATACCAAATTCGTAGATTACATCCTACCGAGGAAAACAAATGAGTTAACTTTCAAAGAAGCCATAAAACTGTTAACAGAACTTTTCAGCCATAATACCTCACTATTCCACAAAAGATGGAAATGTCTGAACCTAATAAAAAAGGACAGCGAAGATTAAATAACTTTTGCTTCCATTGTAAACAAATATTGTGATGACTTTAAATTATCGGAACTCAGCCCGGACAATTTCAAATGTTTAATACACGTCCAAGGCCTGGTTTCAACCAAAGACGTGGAAATTAGACGCAGAATCCTTACAAAATTGGAGAGTGAACAAGATTTGACACTTGAAAAACTGACCGAAGACTGTCAGAGATGCATAAGTGTAAAGAAAGACTCAAAAAAGATATAGAAGAAGCTGGCATCGCGCACATACGTAAAGTATGAAGACAAACCAACTTTCTCTCCTCAGAAACAAACCAAACCAATTTTCCCTCCTCAAAAACAGGTAAAACAAATTTTTCTATTTCAAAAAGTCAATATCAGAAAAAACTACCACCCAGTCCATGCTATCGCTGTGGGACTTGGCATTGGTATAAAGACTGTCCATACCGTTTTAAAACTTGTCTATCATGCAAAAAAGTAGGACATAAAAGTTCTCATTGTTGGACTAGAAGAGAAAGCAAAAGCAGAATAAGAATAACAAGGACTGACCAAGCGGATGAGACTAACATAAGAAAATACGTACAAGTAGAAATGCAAAACAGAAAAGTCAGACTACAGTTGGATTCCGGCTTGGACTTAACTATTATTAACGTACAAACATGGAGAAAACTGAACAAACCTGCCATGTTAAAAACGGATAAAATTGCTAGATCAGTAACTGGGAGAAAAATAAAATTTGAGGGTGAAGTGATTACAAATGTGACATTTAATGGAATGACCAAAAAATAAAAATGTATGTGTTAAGAAATACAGAAAACTTATTCGGAACGGACTGGATGCAAAAATTCGAACTTTGGGATTTACCAATAAGTACGTACTGCCAAAATGTAAAAAGTTTATCGACCGAGGCAGATAAATTAAAAGAGAAACTAAAAGAGAGCTTCCCTGAAGTATTTTCAGCAGGTCTCAGAAGATGTAAAACAATGGCAGCAAATATAGAAATAAAAGAAAACGTTCAGCCTATCTTCAAGAAAAAAAAGGAGCGTACTGTTCGCTTCAATAGAAAAAAGAGATCAAGACTCGAAAACATTGGCATATTGACAAAAGTAGAATTCAGTCAATGGGCCGCACCTACGGTTTACGTCAAAAAGAAATTGGGGGAGATTCGAGTATGCGCTGATTTCTCAGCTGGTTTGAACGCAGCGATAAAAGACTACCACTATCCTCTACCCAGTCCAGAAGAAGTATTCACAAAATTAAACGGCGGAAAATTTTTCTCAAAAATAGATTTAAGTGAAGCGTACCTACAAATTCCAGTCGATGAGGTAAGTTCAAAATTACTGTGCATAAACACACACAAAGGATTATACAAATACCAAAGATTACCATTTGGGATTAAGGTCGCGCCGGCTATATTTCAACAGACAATGGATACTATGCTTGCCGGACTAGAGTACATTATTGCATACCTGGATGACGTATTGATAAATAGCGAAAGTGTTGAACAATACTGGGAACACGTACAAGAGGTGTTCAGGAGAATACAAAGCTATGGGTTCAAGGTAAAAGAAAACCAGTTCGATTTTCTTTTTTTTTTTTTTTTTTTTTTTATGAAGGAAATAAAATACCTGGGCCATATCATCGATCAAGAAGGAAGATGACCAGACCCTGAAAGGGCAACGGCAATAAAAAAAAATGCCAGTTCCAAAGAACATAACAGAATTACAAAGTTTTCTAGGCTTAGTGAATTACTACCAGGAATTCATTCCTCACATGCATAAACTTTGCGCACCACTGAATGAACTGCTGAAGAAAGAAAAAGTTTGGGAGTGGACAGATGAATGCCAGAAAACGTTTGACAAAATAATTAAGATGTTAACTTCGGATTTATTTTTGGCACACTACGATCCAAAATTAGAAATAATTGTAGCAAGTGACGCGAGCGCCTATGGAGTCGGGGCATGTATACTGCATAAAATGCCAGATGGGACAATAAAACCCATCGCACATGCTTCTAGAACCTTACTGCCAGCAGAGAAAAATTACTCACAAATAGGGAAAGAAGCTCTGGTAAAGATTTCATAGATATATCTATGGTAGATTTTTTACTCTACAAATGGATCACAAGCCGTTACTAACAATATTTGGTTCAAAAAAAGGTCTACCGGTTTACACTGCCAATAGGTTACTAAGATGGGGTACAATTCTAGTGAACTACAATTTCAGATTGGAGTATCTACCAACGAAAAAAATTGGGCATGCGGATGGTCTGTCGAGACTTACACCAACGAAAACAGAGCCATTGGAAGATTCTGTAATCGCAGCCCTACAACATGAAGAAGATATCAGGACAGCACTATGTTGTACAGTTCGAAACCTCCCCGTCACACTACAAGAGATAAAAAATGAAGCAATAAATGATGAATTCATAAATGAAACAAAAGCAAAAATAGCAGAAAAAAATAAGCAAATATCGGACATCTTTTCCTTATGTGATAATGTGCTACTTTATAACAAAAGGGTAGTAATTCCCAAAACACTACAAAAGCGAATCCTAAAGGATTTCCACAGGGGCCATCCAGGAAAAAATAGCTTCGCATCAGCGATTTCATTCTATGTATATTGGAAAAACATGGACCAGGACATTACACAGATGGTGGAAAAATGCAAGGGTTGTTCCTTAGCAGCCAAAGCACCGCCAATCATCCATAAACCATGGCTAGAGACAGATCGTCCATGGTCAAGAATACACGCAGATTATGCAGGTCCAATAGATGGTTTCTACTATTTGATCATAGTGGATACTTATAGTAAATGGCCGGAGGTGTTTCGTTGCAAAAATCCTACTTCGGAAACTACCATAAATTGCCTCCACAAGCTGTTTGCTCGGTTTGGAGTAGTGGATTGTCTAGTCACAGATAATGGAATGCAATTCACATCAGCGGACTTCCAAGAGTTTTGCGAAATTTTTCAAATCAAACATATCAAATCCCCGCCATATCACCCAAGATCAAATGGGCAAGTGGAGAGATTTGTTGATACACTCAAAAGAGCGTTAAGGAAAGCATATGATGTGCCTACGAAAAAAGCGTTACAACAATTTTTACAGGTATACCAAATAATGCTACCCTATCGGCATTATCACCCGCAGAAGTGATGTTCGCCAGAAAAATCAGATCGGTATTTGATAAATTGCTACCAAAATAAACGAAGCAAGTAACACAGTCGTGCGTACCAAAAAGAAAATTCCTCCCAGGAGAAGAAGGTTTTTTTAAAGCATATAAAAACAATACATCTTACTGGGAGCAAGGTACAATTGAAAAAAGAATCGGGAATATGGTTTACATAGTACATGGACACAAATTCTCACATAAAAGACACGTAAACCAAATAAGAAAGGGACTGTTACAGGATGCTAACGGTCCACCTCAGGAAGAAGTGATGGATACGATTTTTGATACATTTGATATCAAAAGGCCGCAAACAATACCAGAACCACGAAAATCATCCAGAAAAAGGAAGTTCACAGAACCTTTGGTAATAGATCCAAAGAGAAAAAATATTAAAAACCCCTGCTACGCAAAAGCTTCGGAAGGGGGGTGTTATGGGAACTTACCAATAATAATAATAATAATAATAATGGACTATTCCGGACATTATAAATACTGCGCCTCTCAAGAGGGAGGAGATAATTGTAAGAATATTGGAATAGTGATACTTGTCGAGACAACATAGTTCACTCTAACCAAATCTGATAGTCATTACTAATACTTCTACTTCTTTGTATTATATTTCTGTTTGTAATATATCTGTGTTATTCCATACCTGTGTTCGAGTTATTCTTCATTGGTTCTACCTTGGACCATCACCGTGGTACAAGGAACTTGGACCATAACATATCCATAGAAATTTGCATCAATAAACATTTGAGCGTAACAACTTTAACAAAATATTGCAATAACAATCCTAAATATGAATGCTGGTCATTATTTTGAGGAAGTGTCTAATTTTCATTGTTATATGAAATCAATGCAACTTTGTACTGGAGTTTATTTTGGTGCCAAATTCTGGTGAGTTCGAGATTGAGCCCATGCATCATTCAGTTGCAAGTCAGACTTGGTTTAATGTTGGCATTTTGTTTACAAATGAATGCCTTAAAGATATAGGGTGAAGAGCTGCACCTTTGACATATTATGCTCTATAAATTTTGTGAAGGAATAAGTGTTGAAAGTGTGACCAGAAACATTTAAGGTTTATTTGGATAATGTGCCAGTTTGGCAGATCTTGTCAGGATGATTTTTACACTAAATGATCGATTATGCTCTGGGCATCTTTCCAATGCTGCTGAAAACACTCTGCTTGCCATCATGAAGAATAAACTGAAGATTCTAACAAATGATTTCAACTGCTCTTTTCCATTTGAAGAGACTTGGATTCAAGAAAAATGGTTGGTTTTGTAAAAAATTGAAAAGATATTATTTTCCACTATGACAATGCAAAATGATGAATCTTAAAGAGTTGAAATGGGGAAACCCTCCAGCATTCTGTTTATTCTCCTAATTTGTCTCCTTTGGATTGTCATTTGTTTACAGAACAAATGAAATGACCAAAGATTTGACTCTGCACTCTCAGTTGAAAACTACCTCACAACCTTCTTCCAACAAAAAATACAGTTTCTATGAAAATGGCATCAACAAGCCTGTAGAATCATGGGAAACAGTTGTTAAAAACAATGTAGAGAATGTACTTGACTAATAAATGTTTTTTCTGAGTATGTAAAATTTTGTTTTTAATTGGGTACAAACTTTTGCAATGATCTAATACTTCTCAGACTTAATGGTTTCTGGTCATGAAGGGAGGTGCCTGTTTCATGCCTTGGCTTCACAGATAACACTGAATTCTTATCAATTGCAATAAAATGGAAATTTCCATTATTTGCATTGAATTATAGTTACATGTAACTGATGGATATGTAATTAATGTAATGGTTAGTGGTTCAGAACAAGAAGTCATAGTGATGTTCAAATTCCATTTGGGTTTGTTACATTCACTTTTGCACAAATATCCTTATCCCCCCACTATGGAGTAAATAGTAATACAGACTGGGCTCACTTTCCATGATTGGCAACCAGTCTAGGAGAAGAGCAACTCTGAATTCAGAAACCTATGTAACCCTGGTGAAGGACATACTAATGCAGCCAGTGAAAGCATTATGGAGTTTGTAATGACTCTATGGTCGAAATTGTGGTTTATGAAGTAGGAAGGTTAATAATGTGAACATTTTATTTAACCAGCAAAAAAAAAAAACTCTTTCAAACTATAAACTACCTATGTGTTGTGAGGGAGTATATTTCCCTACAACTTTGGACTCTGTCATCAGGTGAAAGACATAAAAATACTCCTACATCAAGAGGAGTAGCAGGAGGAGCAGTGACAGCAGTAGCCACATCTGAAAACAGTCATTCACAGCTAAACCTTCTCTTCCCTAGTTTCTATTCAACATTGTTTCCCTGTACCAAAAGGTAATAAACTTGTTAAACCAATTCCGGTTTTCTACTGTTGTTTTTTGATAACTCTATTACAACACTATGATATCAAAGAGTGACACTAACTCCAAGAGAAAACATGAACTTTTTTTTTCAAAACCATCTTATTATTCGTTTCTAACTAGTATCTTTTATCATATTTCCATTGTTTTTTTTGTTTTTTTTTTTTTTATAACTGATCATTATTCCAGTCAGGTTCATTACAATCACTTACATGCAAATACCCGTAAGAAAGATATGGATTCCCTAGCTATGGGTTAAATAGGACAGAGTGGGCTTTTCAGCTTTTGATGGCAACCAGTCTAGGAGAAGGACAAACTATATGTAGCCCTGGTGAAGCATATCCTATGCACCATCAAAAGGACTATGGAGTTCACAACTGTGTTTGGATCTCAGTTCTCATTGATGAGGTGGGATGTCAGTCGTAATAATACTAGCAAGTGGAAATAATAGTAAAAGTAGTAATGTTAGTAGCAATACTAATAGTAGTAGCAATATTGTATCATTAGATGTAATCAACAAGGTCATTGAGCACTTAGAAAAGGACAACACCTTCAGTGACGAGAGTATGGGTTTGGATCAGCCCAATCCACTGTCGATGTCCTAACTACCATCTTGCAGAATTAGTGAGGCTCTTGATGACAAACTCACCTCAAGAACCATAGCATTACATATCTCAAAGGCTTTTGACAAGGTGTGGCACAAAGGTTTACTACACAAGCTCTCCAGTTATGGAATCACTGGAAGTGTCTTCTTGATTGTAAAATCCTTACTAACAGGTAGTTATTAACAGCCAGCCCTACGGAGCCCTAGCGGTCAATGCAGGCATCCCTCATGGGTCACTCTTTGAATCAACCCTCTTTTTGATTTACATAAAACCCCTGCCTAAGAATATACTCAGATCATTTGTAAACATCTATGCTGATGATAGGCCTATATATGGGTGTATCTCTAAAACTCTTGATGGTCAGAGATTGGCAACTGATCTCTTTTCCAATCTAGCACAAACTACCCAGTGGGGTAAAACCTGGTTGGTTATATTCAATACCTTTGAAAACCAAACTAGATACATTCCAACATTGCTAATCGAACCCCGAACTACCACCTATCATGATGAATAAATGTTTCCTCGGTGAGCCCCTGTACCTTGAAAGCCTATTGGACCTCAAACTTGCACCTGACCTCAAATGGAACTCGTACATATGATCTCTTGCTAAGGATGCAGGGGAAACGGTCAGTTCCTTGTACTACTTCAGTAAGTACCTGACACCTGCTATCCTATCTTTTACAAGAGCCAGATCAGACCGATAATGAAGTACTGTTGTCATATTTAGGAAGGAGCTTCCCAAACTTCACTCCCCAGTCTTGATAGTCCAAAAGCATCGCCAAGCCTTTGTGGGTAACAAATTATTCTCCACCCTCTAACCTCTCTCTCACAGGTGGGATGCGGCAAGCATCTCACTGCTTTATCACTACTTACATAGAAAGTGCTCAGAAAACCTACATTCCCTGGTCCTGCCAGTTCAAACCTTTACAGCAAGGACACGCCATGCCACTTACATAATAGCAAACAACCCATGTTCCTTTCGTATTCTATTGGTAAGAAGTTCCATTTGAATGGCTTCTTCCCGTAAACTAACAAACTCCCAACTGCCAGTTCAAACCTTTACAGCAAGGAAATGCCATGCCACTTACATAATAGCAAACAACCCATGTTCCTTTCGTATTCCATTAGTAAGAAGTTCCATTTGAATGGCTTCTTCCCGTAAACTAACCAACTCCCAAGAGGATGTTTCCCTGATCGCTACAATCTTAACCTGTTCACGTCTAGAGTTGTTACTTTCCCTTCCTATCCACATAAACTGCTTCTTACTGTAACCCTCTATGTCGAGTGGCCCCTGGGCTGTGTATAGGGTGAACCTCACTGTAAAAAAAAAAAAAAAAAAAGTCTGAGTAGCTCACCCACATTGTAGCAAACCATCTACATCCCTTTCATATTTCATTGAAAATTTCATTGGTAAAATATGGTGATAAGTTCCACCCGAACAGTTTCTTCCCACAATCCACTGCTCTGTGGAACCGTCTCCCAAGAGGATGTTTCCCTGATCACTACAATCTTAACCTGTTCACGTCTACAGTTGTTATCTTCCACTCCTATCTGCATAAACTGCTTCTTACTGTAACCCTCTACCTCAAGTGGCTCTTGGGCTTTGTATAGGGTGAACCTCACTGTAAAAAAAAAAAAAAAAAAACCTATTAAATTAAAAATAATAATAGTAGTAATGGTGGTAATAATAGTGACTAGCAGGACCCATGTAAATTACATGGATTTACTAATATATTTTTAATGATGCACTTTGTACTTTTCAACCCATTACTATTGCCATGTAGCCATGAAAAAAGTGTTGGTCTCTCTTAGATATTGAAATGCCCTCAACAGACTGTTAGGTCATGAATCATGATTTAAGCCCTCACTAAAAGCAACTGCCTTTATCTAAGATGACACCACTCCAATCCTTCTCTGTGTTGCACTCTTTTTTTGTCTCTCTAAGTCACTTTCTCTCTCTCTCTCTCTCTTTTATTCGCTATATTCCTCTCTTTCTGTTTCCCTCTCAGACTCTCAGTTTGAGTTTAATAGGATGTTTGATTAGAACATCTACTTTTATTACAAAATTATTATAATTGTTAAAGAAAGTTTTTAAGTTCAAAAGGTCATTTGAGGTTAAGGGGTGAATTTCTTCAACAGATAGGTCATGAAACTCCTCACCACAAACAATTTCTTTTATCTAAAATATTACAGTGTAACCCGGATATAAGAAAGTTGTCGGGGACCGGAGAGGAAGTATCTTATATCCGGGTTTGGTCTATTATATATACATTGACACAGGCTCTAATTTGGGGCCCCAGAGAAAATCTCTCTTATATCCGGGTTTCTCTTATATCCGGGTTTGGTCTATTATATATACATTGACACAGTCTCTAATTTGGGACCAGAGAAAATCCCTCTTATATCCGGGTCTCTTATATCCGGGTTACACTATATTAGCATTTATTGGTTGAGTCTAGTATTTTACTTGTTAGAACTCAAGTTCATTCTCATCTAAAGAAAATCTTGAAAATGAATAAGTTAAAGAAAACATTTTGTTAAACAAGACTGACTGAGTATTTTAGTTTTTTTTTTTTTTTATTATATAAAAAAAGAACTTGTCTGTCTACTAGTTTAATGTTTAATAAGACATTTATTGCCCAAATATGTAATTACTTAAGTAGATGTACTTCTGGATAAGTCAAGTGTTGTTTTGTATTGATAACATAATTTTATAATATTTTAATTATTATTGTCATTCTTAAATTTACTGTAAATGCTGCCCTGTTTCATTCATTTAATCTCTTTTAATTTCTTGGATGAGGAGTTATTTACATTCAGTGAGCGAAATAAAGGGTTCAGTTTGACATTCCAACCACCTGAAGAAGGCCAGAGCATACAACGGCCGAAACGTTGTAGTAAATATGGCGACAAAGATGAGGACAATAGTCCGAATAATGTACATAATAACTCATCTCAGAAATACAGACAGATATTGATGGATTGGTATGGACCCAATATACCAAAAATATGGAGACAAATTTAAAAATCCTACCAGAAACTGGCACGAATATCGAACCATCTGACATTCCTACACTGATGCAGAGACCTACAACTCTTCCTTTCCGGCTTGGCACCAAGACTTCCTGTCAATTCAAGGAGAGCCCATCTAGTCGCAGAGAAAGCGGGACATGCCCTTGTCCAAGAGAGAATCCAGTACAATCGTTGGATAAAACAGAGACTACAAACTCAGATCTCCCAGAGGCTCGAGGATTTCATCAACAGAATTACTAATGAAGACGACCAGAGAAGGATCCAAAATGATCCGGATAAATCCTTCAGACATGAATTCGATGTAGTCAAGGCTCGGCAAATACAAAAATTAAATAGATAGAAAGATCAGAAGGTGATGCACAAGGTCCATCACCCACCAGTGAAAGCAGTAGTCAACATCAGCCAATATCAGCTGAGTGCCTCTGAGGAGTCAGTATTGAATAAGGGTCTCAACTTCGCCACGACCATCAGGTAAGTGCCATACTTGGACATCATTACCAGAGTCGAGGAGGTGGCCTTGAACATCCCTCAGGCTCAGGCGGATGAACTGAGATGGAAGGTGAGACAGACCTTGGAGAGGGCCAAGACGCCCAGGTCTAACAACTACAAAACTAGAGAGGCTGACAATTGGATCCCTACAGAGGAACGAAAACATCATCATACTACTGGCTGACAAAGGCAATGCGACTAGTGATGGACAAATCAGATTATACAAGAAAGCTGGAAGACCTCATCAGCAATGATAGCTACAGCAAGGTAAAAAAAGGATCCTACAATGAAAACGGAACGCAAACTGTCACAGATATTAATCAAGAACAAGGATCACTTTGCACCTAAGATGTATAGGCAGTTATCTCAGCGTTACACCAAGCTACCTCACATATATGGTCTCCCTAAAATTCACAAAGACAGTATTCCACTCAGGCCGATTGTTAGTTGCCAAGGCTCTGTGTGCCACCCTCTGAGTCGCTTCCTTGTAGATATAATTGACCCATTGATCGGAAAGTCTCCTTCATATGTCCAAAACTCAGCCCACTTCGTGGAAATAATCAAAGATGCTCCCATCCTATCCATCCAGATGGTGAGCTTGGACATGGTGAGTTTGTTCACCCAGGTACCCACGGAGGAGGCACTCTCAGTAGTCAGAGACAGATTGTCCTCTGACTCATCCCTAGAAGAACAGACCAGTATTCCAATAGATAATCTGATGGAGATGTTGACTTTCTGTACACAAACAACACACTTTGGAATGGGATCACACATATTTCAACAGGATGAGGGCTTAGCAATGGGCTCGCCATTATCACCAGCAATGGCGAAGATATACATGGAATACTTTGAGGAAATGGCATTAGAATCTATATCTCTAAAGCCAACTATATGGTTAAGGTATGTAGATGACACCTTCATACTCTGGCCACACCAGGAAGATGTTCAGGTTCTACTGGACCATGTGAACTCAATAAGACCTTCGATACAGTTCACAATGGAGAAAGAGAGTAACAACACACTCCCATTCCTGGATGTTCTAATATCTCGAGCAGAGCATGGGTTCAAGACATCCGTATACCGTAAGCCAACATTCACCGGACAGTACCTCAATTTCAAATCCCACCATCCATAGAGCGTAAAGAAAGGGATCGTCCACTGCTTACAACACCAAGCAAAAGTCATAAGTGGCGGCCCAGAGACATTAGATAAAGAATTGGTCAGTATAAATAGTACCCTACAACGTAACAACTACCCTGGGTACATGGCAGCAGCCCCCAAAAACTGGGATAGGCGGGTACAAAAGGAGGAAGACAACAACACTCAGAAAACAGTCTGCCTGCCTTATGTGAAGGGTTTATTAGAGAAAATACAAAGGATATGCGGTCCATATAACATCAGGACAACTTTCAAAAGCTTGACGACACTTTGCATATATCTCTCCCGAGTAAGAACCCCCATAGAGGAGAACATGACTAAAGACTGTGTGTACGCTATCCCGTGCAGCTGCGGAAAGAAATATAAAGGAGAGACAGGCCACCCCCTTAAGGTGAGGCTTCAAGAACACCAGAAAGCTGTAACACGAGGGGGAGTGGAAAAATCAGGCGTGGCTGACCACATATGGAGAGAGAAGGAAGATCACCACCCTCTGTGGGATCAGGTTGAGATCATAGACAAGGAACACCATTGGAAAATTCGTAAACTTAAGGAATCAGCATGTATGCTAGGCCACAAAAATCTCCTGAGCCGACCAAGCATAGAAATGAATACAATATGGGAACCAGTAATAAGGAGTGCCAGAGAAAAGCGATAATAACAACAAAGTTGCAATATGAGCTCTGGTAAAAACCGAAATGATAACACAAAAATTGCAATATGAGCACTGGTAAAAATGATTGCTGAAGACATTAGGTTTATAATACCCAGAAATTCATACCCAGATGTCCTCAAGGACACATGGCACAGTGGATAAAGGTGTTGGATAGATTCAATACCTGGTTAAGGCAGTGGAGAACTTTCAGAGGGAAAAATTAACTGATAACTGACATCCGTTAAACATGGCCCGTGAGCAAAATAAAGGGTTCAGTTCGACATTCCAACCTGAAGAAGGCCGGAGAGAACAATGGCTGAAATATGATAACAAAGATGAGAACAATAATCTACAACGTTTCAGCCTTCTTCAGGTCCTTGTCAATCCAGGTAACCTTCAGAGAATTTTGCACTGAACCCTTTACAGTGGGTAGATTATTCTCATCTAGGGATATCATGTCTAGTTACTATAGCTCAGTTATTGCTAACCCTGTTCCCACTGAGTCTAAGCCTGCACTGCTCGGCCCTGGAATTGAACTCAGAATTACTATATCACAAAATTCATTAATCAACACTTTAATCTATAATCTGATGAAGTTATTCAGATTGACAAGCACCTGAACAAGGCTAGAAGGCACAAAGGTAGTAATGTTGTGATAATAACAACAAAGATGAGGATAATAGTCCAATTGTAAATAATGCAAATAGGGATTACATTGTATTTATGGTGGTAAATTGTTCTTTTTCTGTTGTACATGTTTACAGGTGTCTTGTTCTTCTTTAGTAAAATATTAGAGAACAATCTCTCCTTGTAGATTGAATAAAGTGTTCAGTTCAAAATTTCCTGAAGGTTATTCACTCTTATATTTTGTGCTAATAGAAATATATACTTGAAAAACAATGTGGATAAAATAAGTAAAGGTTTATTGTAAAAAACCAGTACAATACAAATAAAGATAAGTTCTGCACAAGGTCGTCACAATTCAATCCAGTAGTGAGTGCTACTATTGGAAGTTCTCACATAAGTCTGAGTTGTACTCAACAGATCCCAGTTAGTGTCTCTAGCAACTGCCCCATGCAGTCACATGTGGCACAAGGCCAAATATAATGTGGGGTTCCCAAGTCCATAGGCTCGGCCAAAAAATTCCCGTAGACCCCACATGAACGGGATCGGGTCTGTCTACCTCCCCGAACGAGACTCTGCTCTTCAGCATAGCCTCGTCCAGGTTCAATGGCAGAGTGTTTGATCAGCACAGCTAAAAAAAATTCCAGCTAGTATATTTGCCAACGGTCGGATGTGGCACAAGGCTGAATTTGATGTGGGGTATCCAAACCTGTATGCTCGGGCAAAAATTCCCCATAGACCCTGTAAAAACGGAGTCAGGTTGGTCTACCACCCCAGACGAGACTCTGCCCTTTGGCATAGCCTCGTCTGGGTTCCTCTCTGTCTGAAGGCAGAAAGTTTGACCATATAGCTGAAAAGATTTCAGCTAGACTCCATAATCCGTTGACTTACAGATACTTATTGGTAGTTACTACCTATAGTGTAGTCACTCAAAAGGGTGACAGGTTATTCCATTACATCATTCACTTTTTAAAATGGTTTTTTAAAATTTTTTTATTAGATCAGTTGTTTTTGTTAATTCAAAACCAAAGAATATGTATAATATTTTTTTTTTTTTAACTAAAAATGTTTTTTACACATTACACGTGTGTGTGTAATTAATTTTTCACTTTTGAGGTGTCCATATAATGGTTTTACCTGTCCAGACGTCTACACAGTAAGTGTTATACTTGTTTCCTTTATACATTGAATTTAAAGTGATTGATTTTTTTAAAATTCTAGTTTAAAAGCTAAAAATATTCTTAGTCAGGTACAGGTTACAAAAATTGCAATTTCCCATCCAATTCTCGAAGCACTAACCACATCCATAGTGTGGAAATTTACTGTACTGATTTATTTTTGTTATATGACTCATCATAAAATATAGCACAACTTCTGATCACCCACCTTTACTGGCATTTGAGAAATGAGTAGAATATCCTCACCTATAAATTACATTTCAATCTTGATGTCCTAGAGAAATATTGAATAATTCTGTTCTTGCAAAACAATCAATATTCATTGAAACAGAAAAAAATATTTTGAAAATGATTAATGTATCAGATTCTGAAGGTGAATTTATTGTTGAATTGTTTTCCAGACATTTGAATCCGGTTCTGCTGAACGAGAGACAGAAAACAGCAGCATATCAGGACAAGGATCCGTACAAGGATCTCCAGAATCTCCAAGATCAGAATGCATCCATCCATTGAGCCCAGAAGACCGGATCAGTTTTGAACAACATTTAACACAACTTCAAGAGCAATTGGTTGCAATCATGATGGAAAACCAAGCTTTAAGTGAGTCAAAATCGAAATTTTTTTTAGGTTTTACTTTTGCTGTAGGGCATATATTGTAGAGTAATATTTAATTAGCTAATCTCATAGACTGTGAAGACTTATTATAATGAGTCACATTATTAAGGCCCTGTGCCAGACTATGCTAAAATAATAACCAGTAACAACTTTTGAGCAGCAAATGTCTTTGTCTAAATTTTTTAGACGAGAAATTATTATATACTCAGCTCAATAGAGAAGACAAGTGGCATCACAAGGATGAATTTACTTGAAAGAAGAAAAAAATTAACTGAAATGAGATATCCTCTGGCATGGACAGTGGAATGAGAAAAATTTACCCCCTCCTGTGGATTGAATAAAGGGTGTGGTTTGAAATTCCTGGAAAATTGCCAACTATGACAGACACTTGAAAATGAACACACATCCAAGTAAAATAATCAATTAAATGTTATGGGATATTATTACCTTGAATTTTCATTCATATCTATGATGAGGAAGCAGCATCGACAGTTAAGCAATTCTTTTCAGTTAGAATTTGTTAAACTGTAAAAAAAAAGTGCATTAAACAAAAAGGAACTTTCTCCGTTGTACAAGAAAATTAATGCAATTTAATCTTAATGGCCTGGTCTCAGATTTTGATCTCTCAAGCAGTGTTGTCTTAATGATTGAATAAATTTTTATCACAAAAGTAGTGTCATTTAAATGATTGAATCTCATATTTTGATCTCTGAATCTGTGTCATCTTAATGGATGTCAGATTTTGATCTCTAAAGCAGTGCCATCTGAATTTTTGATCTCTCAAGTAGTGGCATCTAAATAGTTTGATTTCAGATTTTGATCTTTGAAATGATGCTGCCTTAATGGTTTGATCTCAAGTTTTGATCTATCAAATGGTGCTGTCTTCATTGAATCTTAGGTAATAGAAAAAAAAACAGACCCACTTGAACTGGTCTAATTTAAAATCCACCAATACCTCTTGTGTGTGTATGTATATATATATATAATAAACACAAAACGAAAACACTTTTTGGTTTCTGGTTGTCAAGTCTGATAAGATAATTTGATTTATTGCCTCTCTTCAAAAATCCTAAAACATTTTCCTTATAATTTTCATTCATTCCATCTTGAGGAGGCCAAACATACATCAGTGAAATGTTGTTTATAAGTTTTTCCATTTCATCTCATCCTCTCTAATATATATATATATATATATATATATATATATATATATATATATATATATATATATATGTGTGTGTGTGTGTCTTCCACAGACAGTTTTGCTGTATCACAGCTCATCAGTGTGGCTAGACATCCGATTGCCTCATGCTGTAATCGAAACCCGACAGATTTGGCATCAGTCAGAGATTTTACTCCTGAGCTACCAGCATCCGGTAGAGAGAAAGGCGGATTTTTACGTACTTATTCTTTGAATAAACACGTCAATGACTGAGAGGGCTCAATTCATGGAAGAGCTTTGCAGTATTAGCAGCAGTAGTCATCGTTTACAAATTCGCACTTTCTCTCGACCAGAATTAAATTTTTCAGGGATGTATAGTAAAATATTAGTATATCAACTGTTGATCAAAGCTTTATTTAATAATTTAGGTGTATATCATATTGGCATATTTTTTGTTGGAATAATTAAAGACTAATCTCTTGTTGCTGTGATGTCAGTTCCTACCATTTCTGCTGGTCTGGCTGTCATCATCAGTCTCATGACTGGGTGTAACCATAGTGTCACTGCACAGCTGAACACCTGACCAGTTCTCTCCACATATCTGAGTTAAAAGCAGGAGAGGTATTCATTCATACCATGGCAAGTAAACCTGGTCGAAGCCATCCTTTGCAGCCAATATCCTCCAATTTGAAGGCTTTTCTTGGTCATGAACACCTGGCCATTAATTTCATTGGGTGAAATTTCCACTCTTGCCATTGGCTTCACTCTAGAAAGCCCTTTGCCCTCTCATCACTACACTGGTTGAATACATAGCTATGGAGCACAGACTACCACATTGTGCTAGATGGCTGTTGACCTATACAAGAATGTTCATTTGCTGTTTGACAGGTTTTGTTTTTAATCCTGAAGAAGGCTGGGTGATATAATGGCCAAAGTGTTGTAATAATAACAAGAAAGATGAAGATAGTAGTCTGAATGTAAATAAATAGAAATTAGTTATAATATAAAGTAGATTGCATTTTGGACATTTATTTTTCATTTTATTTCCAATGTAAAACTTTTCCTATCTAAAGAGAGCAGGTCAGATGTTTTTCATTTCGATTAATTGCAAGTTGTCTTGAAGTTAAATTATATTTTATTATTTATGAATTTTTTTAATCATTTCAGCCACTAAGACTTAGACTAAGGGATTTTACTGAGTGTTACAGAATATGGGAAAAAGAAAACATTAAGGAGAAAGAACAGGAATTAAGAAAACAGAAGATAATGATTAGCATTGCATTTAAATTTTTGAAATTAAAGTTGACTGTAAAGAAAGAAGCCGGAAGTGAGTTCCACAAGCAAAAAGTATGAGAGAAGAAACTGTTAGCATAGAACTTAATTACATCTAGCCATTTCAACTGTAAAATGATGAGACCTAGCTGCCAATCTGGTACTGAACTTAAATTCATAAAGTCTAGGTATCAAAGAGGAAAACTCATCAGAACAATGAGTAAATTTGCATTGTATTCTATTTCTTTAAATGCATGCTCAGAATATGAGTTCAAGTAAAGCAATCTATAATGAAGGTAATATTTGATTTCTCATTTCAGCAACTGAACTAAATGAGTACAAAAGTGTATGCCAACTTGAAAAAGTTAAACAAGAACTTGATTATGAGAAAAGTCGAAATCTGTTATTGGAAGAAAAATGTCAAACTTTAGAAAAGCGAAGGTGAGTTTCTTTTTTTTTTCTTTAAAAGATTTTCATGAAATGTTCATTTCCCTACTCCTGCTATATATATATATATATATATATATATATATATATAATATATAATATATATAATATATATATAATATATATATATAATATATAATATATATATATAATATATTATATATATAATATATATATATTACAATATACACCCAGGACAAGGAAGGGGATTAGTTCTACTTATGTTCAGAAAGAGAGGAAGACAGTCAAATAGTTGCTGATGCCTTAATGTCTGTATCTGTGATAGTTGTGAATAAAAGGCTTTTGAAGTTGCTGTGTATGACTCACTTTTCATTTGTTAGTGGAATTACTACCAGCACAAGCTTAGGGGTTTTGAAAAACTGAAAAGAAGCATTTGATTGGTTAATTATTCTGTCTGAATTAACATATTATATCTTCTTTACTACATCTGTTGAGATCAGACCAGATCAAATAAAGCTGATTTTCTTTTTTGGCAAGAAATCAGGTGTTAGTCGCTAAGAGCTCTTTGGTTTGTGATGTCTCCTGCCCTTGATCAGTTGTTGTGTCAAAATATGTGCGTGCAGAACCCATAGTCAATAACAAGAAGAATATTCACTGTTTTGGTTTACTTTGAACAGTCTTTGAGTCGGAGTTCACATTTGTTAGAATTTTATTTTATTAAATTTTAGAAATCTATCAGTTTTAAGTTTTAATTTTTGAAAAATGGAAAAATTTACTTTTGTACGGTGCATCTTAGTACTAATTATAGATATATGATTTAGATTCATTATTCCCCATTTTAATGATAAAGAGAGTAACTGAAATGTAATAATAAAAAAAAAAGTCACACTGGCCATGTACACAGTCAAATTAATATTATTTTTACCTGCTCCCACTGAGTTGACACCATGCTGGTCTCATAAAGTAACATCAAGAAAAGAAATTGAATGAATCAACACAAGAAATAAACTTTTAATAGCAACCAACAATTGTAACAACCAACATAAGAATTACCAATTGGAGATATCAAAATAAAAAAAAATAAAGCAATTTAAATATCTGGGAAGTGTTTTAACAGATGATGGGAAATGTGACACTGAAATCCGAAGGTGAATTGGGATAGTGAAAGATGCCTTCCAAAAGCTAAGCAAAGTATTAAGAAACAGGAATATTTTGCAACTTATTAAAACTTGTTCTTATTACTAAAAATTAATGTCTGCAAAATCAATACTTATACACATTAATACTTATACATTGTAGTATTTGTTCTATCTTATGAACACTTTCCACACACAATGCATTCACCATGACTTTTCTTCTTCTATGTGCTGTGTCCATTCAAAATGTGGTTGATCATGGCTCTCCACAAGTTCCTGTCCTTTATAGCTCTTAATAATTTTTTTGTTATCTCTCCTAAACCTTATTCTGACATCAATTTATTCATTCTTACTAGGTAGAATTTGTTGTTTTCCTCTTGCCTTTGATATGTCCTGTGAGTGTCAAATTTTTTGAGCCCTCTTTCCTCACTATGTGTTTAGAAATTTTAACTATCTCTTCTTGATGTTCCGTATAAATGCCGTCTTTGTTTCCATTTTCTTTGAAACTTTCTCATTGCTTACCACTTTGGTCCATGGTATTCTCAGCATCTTTCTGTAGAACCACATTTCTGTTGTATCAAGACACTTCATCTGTGAGGAGATTGTCCCGCATTCACTACCATATAGGAGGACTGATATTATGTAACTCTTTTCTTTGTTTCTAATTAAATTTTCCTGTTTCTTAATACTTTTCTTAGCTTTTGGAATGCTTCTTTTGCTATCCCAATGCACCTTCAAATTTCAGTTTCACACTGTCTGTCCTCTGTTAAAACATTTCCCAGATATTTAAATTGTACTTGTTTGATTTTGTTATCTCCATTTTGTAATTTGCATGTTGGGCTGTCCCTTTTGCTAACAACCATCTATTAGTGAGACTTTAAAACAGAAGACAAATTGCAAGTCATAAGTCATGTACAGTTCTTTGATATTTAATGAATAATTTGTGGAAATAAGTTCAAAATTATAGAAAGAATTATGTCTGAAGATGATCCATAATTTTGAGTCTACAAATGAGAGAAAAGAAAAAGTTCTAATGATCATCCACATAATTGGCCCTGATCTGGCTTCTTGTCTGCAGTCTCTCTCTCACAGATGCACCGTTGCCTCTCTCTGTCTCTTTTATAAATACTTCCATGGTAATTGCTCTGATGAGCTGCTATTGCTGGTTCCCATGCTCCATGAATTCAAGCATCCTACGAGGCTAGCATCCCGTTCCCACCCTTTCACTGTTGAAACTGTTAAATGTAGACGTCTCTTCTACTCCAATAGCTTCATATCTCACACCTCACGCCTATGGAACTCCCTTCCTCATTTCTGTTTCCCTGATGACTATGATCTCCAACTATTCAAGTGTAACGTCAATCGACATCTCTAGTTGCCTTGATCTATCCTCTATCCTTCTCCACATCCTTTCCTCTAACACTCCTATTTGCTCTCGCTCAAAATCCTATGTAACCCATTGCGTGCTAGTGGCTTCCAGCCTTACCTGGGGTGAAAAGCTTAAAAAAAAAAATATAAGTTTTATAATACTTAAAAATTTAAATTGAAGTATTTATTTGTTTCTCTGCTGTTGAAGTCGGTTAAAAACTTGTCTATTGCATAAGACTTTTTATAAGTTTTATGATACATAATTTTGAGTCTACAAATAAGTGAAAAGTATAAGTCCCAGAAATAAAGTAATCTGGCTTGAAAATTGTTTTCCTCTTGTTTTTCACAGTGTATTGTCAAGTTTGAAACTGAGCTTATGTTATGGATATCTGTGTAGGACTGATATTGCCAAATTGTATCCTACACTCTATATCACATAAGTTTTAAAGGTTTTTGTTAAACAAAGGCTTGTTTTTAATATTTTCTTAAAGTAATTTTATTTTTGTTATGCAAGTAATTGCATAATTTCTGTCTGAATTTCTCGGATGAGGATTATTTACATGCAGACTATTGTCCTTATCTTTATTGTTATCAATATTTCAGCTGTTGTGTTTGATGAAGGTCCGAGGACACAATGTCCGAAATGTTGTGATAACAACAACTAAAATGAGGAGAATAGTCTGCATGTAAACAGTGCAAATAATAAAACAATTGCATATTTGAAATATTTTATTCTTAGAAAATTCATATAAAAATGTTTGTTTTTTTTTTATTTAAAATAAATGTGTTTGTAAAAACATTTAAAGAATCTGTTTCACTAGAACATATCTATTAACAATTGGAGAAGGAAGAAAATCTCTAATTTCAAGCTTAATATTTGTAAATAAAAATAAAGTACCAGTAACTCTTTTAAAAAGTCAAGGATTGAATAATTGATAAAAACAAAGTACTGATAACTCTTTAAAAAGTCAAGGATTGAATAATTGATAAAAACAAAGTACTGATAACTCTTTAAAAAGTCAAGGATTGAATAATTGATAAAAACAAAGTACTGATAACTCTTTAAAAAGTCAAGGATTGAATAATTGATAAAAACAAAGTACTGATAACTCTTTAAAAAGTCAAGGATTGAATAATTGATAAAAACAAAGTACTGATAACTCTTTAAAAAGTCAAGGATTGAATAATTGATAAAAACAAAGTACTGATAACTCTTTAAAAAGTCAAGGATTGAATAATT
Organism: Acanthosepion esculentum; assembly: GCA_964036315.1. Lineage (NCBI taxonomy): Eukaryota > Metazoa > Mollusca > Cephalopoda > Sepiida > Sepiidae > Acanthosepion > Acanthosepion esculentum. Next base: position 53,364,897 of record OZ038512.1, on the reverse strand, counting down.
GATAAAAACAAAGTACTGATAACTCTTTAAAAAGTCAAGGATTGAATAATTGATAAAAACAAAGTACTGATAACTCTTTAAAAAGTCAAGGATTGAATAATTGATAAAAACAAAGTACTGATAACTCTTTAAAAAGTCAAGGATTGAATAATTGATAAAAACAAAGTACTGATAACTCTTTAAAAAGTCAAGGATTGAATAATTGATAAAAACAAAGTACTGATAACTCTTTAAAAAGTCAAGGATTGATTTGACACTGTATTTATATTATAGTATTATGAACATTTGTACAATGTTAACCTTTTGAACCCTGTGTTCCTGAACAATTTTAACCTTTCTGCCTGAGCTCCTGTGTCAAAATTCACAAATAATTGGTATGTAATGTTTCACAGTAGATATAAAAATAGTTACAAGTGTTTACCTACTGTTCAACAAGTAGCTGGTTATTAAGTCATTTTTCTTTACCCCTGTTTAACCGGTGGCTGGGCATTATGTCATTTTTCTCTACCACCAGTAAAGTGGTGATCAGGGCTCAAAGGGTTAAAAGGCCAATATTTTTTTTAAAATTCTGACATATGAAGAAGGACTAATGAATGTTAATCTAAAAAAAAGTTCTCCTTCCCCATTTTTTCCTAGTGGACCACCCAATTTAAGTAGAGCTAAGTTCTTTTTATGTGCCATGTCCTTTCAGGATGTAGGCGATCATGGCTCTCCACCTCCCCTGTCCCTTGCAGCTCTCAACAAGTTCCTTCCCTCTGCTTCCTCCCCGACACCACGTTCTGTCATCCACTTGCTTAAGTCTGCCAGGTATGTCATGCGTTGTTTTCCCTTGTCTCTCTTTCCCTCTATTTGACCTGTGAGTATCAGATTCCCCAGGCCCTCCTTCCTCATTACCTGTCCTAGAAACTTCAGTTGCCACTTCCTGATATTAAGTATAAACCTCCTCCTTGTTTGCAACTTCTCTAAGATCTCATTGTTGTTCACATGCTCAGTCCATGATATCCTTAGCATCTTTCTGTAGAACCGCATCTCTGTCGCCTCGAGTCTCTTTTTCGTCTTTGAGGAAATCGTCCAACATTTGCTGCCATAAAGAAGGACAGATGTCACTTAGCAGTTCAGTACTCTTTCCTTTGTTACCAAAGATATCCTCCTGTCTCACAGTACTCTGCCCAGCTTTTGGAATATGTCCTTGGCCATCCCAATATGCCTATGTATCTTAGTGTCACACTTACCGTCCTCTGTCAAGACGCTTCCCAAGCATTTAAACTTCTGTGTCTGCTTGATTCTAGTGTTTCTGATCTTCAGATTGCATTTGACTAATCTAAGTTAAATATAATATAATATAGTCATCTGACAAGGTGACACAAGAAACCAGTTCAATACAAGAATTGTACTTTGAAAGAAACTTCCACCCAAGAAGTTTAATTGACAGAAAGCAAGATATTGCCTTTCTGCTCAATAGATGTTAAATTTGACCTTTGATTACAAAAGTTACCTAACATTCAATAACCTCAAAAAGAAACGAATACTAGAAACACACCAAGTGTTACACATAGGGTAGTCACATCACTGGCTTGTCCACTTTACAACCATGGCTATGTTATTTACATAGACAATTTCTTTACTTCACCTGAGCTGTTTGCCAAGTTAACTGAACAAATCGCCAGGGATTCCTACTGAGATTAAGAATGTGAAACTCAAGCCAGATGAGCTTTCCACCCACCATTACCAAACACAATGGCAACAGTCTCTTTTTGTCCTGGTGTGCCAAGCAGCCGGTCAACTTTTAGGAAGGAAGTTAAGTTGAAGCATCACCAGGACCATGTTTGCATCATGCACAAGCCCTGTGCCATCAAGAGCTATGCTAGAAACATGCGAGGAGTTGACTGCTTTGACAAGCAGCTAACTTCTTTTTTTATTGCTGAGCGCAAGTCGCTGAAGTGGTGGAAGAAAGCTTTTTTTAACTTATTTGAAGGCTACTTTTGTAATTCTTGGCTGATTTGGAGGGCATTGCACCTCAGTCAAACAATGGCTGAGAAATTCTGCCTGATAATAGTGTACAGACTTTTTGAGGGGGTATCTGCCGACTATGATACTCTTGCCGAGGAAGGCACCACGATGACACTCTGGACAGGCTGGTTATGGGTGAGCATCACATCATGATAAATCCCAAGCATGTCGGCACTGGAAAGCCCTCTGCATCTGACTGTGGGGTGTGCTCCAGCAGGGACAAAAAAAGTCACTAAACTACATATATGTGCCAGTGATGTCAGGTTCCCATGTGTCCCTACCCCTGCTTTGAATGCTATCATACTTTGGTCAATTACAAGATGGAATTTGGGCTTGGATTACACAATTAACAAATAAGCTTAATAAAATAAAGCTTTTCATGTTTTTTATTTTTTTTTAACAAAATTTATATGTACAGTAAATAAAATGTCTACATTTTCTACATTCTCTTATGCAAATACCCTGAAAATTTTCTAACAATATCTCTAAAACCCTAAATGTTACAGTGCTAGTAATATACCCACCATTCAAAAATTGACCACACCCAAAATTACTGTGGATCTAGGGGATACAACTCCGAAAGATGGTGTTGAGTTGTAAAGGTTAATCCATAAGAATGATTGCTAAAAACCTTCCCAAACTTATGAGGGTGAACTGAAAAGTTCATAAGCTGACTATGAAGGAAGGATGCTCGAGCAGTGAAATCTCGTGTGCATTCATTAATTTCAACTCTTCTCATTAAAAACTGCATTGTTTCTTTCCAGGTAAACTGACATCTGACTGTTCAAAGAAGACTTCAAAAGTAACTAGTAGCTACTACTCTTGAAACTGGACAAAATTTGGCATTGTGATGTTATCAGGTACCTGTAGGAAAAATGGTAGAATTTTGCAGTTATTGGACTTAGTTGTTCTGCATATGAAAACAGGCTTTTTTGAGGAGGTTTAAATAAAAAAAAAACCAATTGGATATGTATATTTTTAATTAAAGAACATAAATTTGCATAAATTGATAAAATTATATATCTATTTATTCTTAATTTAAGAAAAATAATTCTTTACATCAAATGATTGTGCATGTGCTTCTGAAAAAAATCCCATACAAAAAAAAATTAAATTTTGTTTTTTTAAATTGATTCATTTTTCTACTGCTTATCAACACTTTGAAAGTTATTTAAAGCTAGAAAATATTTTTAGAGTGTAAGTTTTTTTTTTTTTGTGTTAATTGATTTACTGATACAAGTCTTACTAATTAACCAATAGCTAGGGAAGAAGTGGTTGATTCATACCTTTACCAAGGATATTTACCCATGGGAATACAACAAAACCCAACTGGAATTGGAACTCGGCTCTTTGATTAACAATTCCAGTCCATTACACCACTCACACATCCAAATTTACAGCACCTGGTATTTAATCCCAAGTGGTCACCCATATAGGTAATTACCAGGCTTGATGTTGCTTAACTTCAGGGATTGCATGGGAACCAGTGTTTCAATGTTATGTGGCTGTAAGCCTTTTTTTAAAAAGTTAAAATTAAAAACTAATGCTGATATCAATGACGTTATCACAATTTCAAACTTGACATCTGCAAATAATAGTTAAATGTCCAATAACTGTAAAAGTCAGGTATCAATTTTACACTGTATTGATATTAGGAAAATGGCCCCACACCTTTTCTAAAATGATGGAAAAGAATCTATTTTAAAATTCTGACAAGTGTCGCAGTCTAAGGAAGGTCTAAAATATGCTAATATACAAAAATTCTTTTCCTAAAATTTTCCTGTATTTTTTAGGAGTGGATCAATCTATTCAAGAAGTGTCATAAAAACAAATAATGTATGTGAAAGTTAAGATAGTCATGGAATAAAACTTTCAAATATTATCAAAATTATTCTTAATTCTCATTATTTTTTCCTAAAATATTTTTATGCTTCATTGGTGAGTATTTTCATGAAATTTCTTTCTAATTGATTAATTGATGCAAATACATTTTCTCCTGTTTTATCATTATGAAATACTCCCTCCATTCTGAAGTAGTTGTTCCAAAAAAATTTTCACGTTGTTCCAAAATAATTGTTCCAGTAGATAAAAAACAGCAAAAAGAACAAAAAATATCATTTATTCCCATACTCAACAGTAAATGAGTAATATTAGTGAATTGTCATATAAATAAGTGTGAAGTATATCGAAACTGATATACATAAACAGTTAAATTAATAACAAAAGTAACTGGGGAAGGTTTACTTTAACAAAAGCAGTTTTTGCTGCAACTCGTCAGAAATAGAAATGGATACTTCAAGTTTTCCTTCTCTTTCGTGCTTCTCTTTAGACATGTGCCAGAGTTTATAGTTGTTATCGCCGTCAACTAAAATAACTTGTTCCATTGCTAACTGCAAACTTAGAAAAGTATTGTTAAGCTTCGACTTCTGAAGTTTATTGAAGCTTTCTTCCACTGCTTCAATGAGCTGGTCAACATTATTTGGAGCTTGCTGGTGCTGAATTGATTGAATTGCATTAAAATAACCCAGATCAAGGACATTGAGATCAGGACTATTTGGAGGCTGGCAAACTAATTCAATTTGAAAACCCAGACGTACTGCAGCTACGTTTAATTCATCTGCAACCTGTTTTATTGCACCACGCTTCAGGACACGATCTGTGGATCTTTCCAGCAGTGCTTGCAACACAGCACTACGTTCATTATTTGTCAATTCGTGCTTCTTGCAATTTTGTTTAGCATTTCTGCGAATTGGCTTCTCTTCTCCCATCATAATCTCTTGCCAGCGGGTGGTCTGAAAAAAAATACAATTTTAATGTGGTGAAAAAGTGATATAATTTGCGCTTCAAATTATTCTACCTGAATAAGCTAATATAAATACTTGAGGAACATCAATGCTAACCTGTTAATGTAAACGGCAAACAATTCGACTAAGAATTAGTATATTCCACATGAGATTTGCGGCTATGGAACAACTATTTCGGAACAGAGGGAGTAATTGATTCTTTGTATAGTTATTAATTAGCTAATTATTGGATATCGCTAACAAGTTCCTTGCTAAAAATTTTCTCAGTAATTATAGGTTAGTAGTAATTTAGGACCAATATACTTGCTTTCAGATTTTTTCTTGGTATAACCTTTACTATGTCCCATTTAAAGTTTGGACATTACCATTTCTGGTCCTGGATATTCTTACATTAATTTAGACTATTGTTCTCATCTTGGTTGATATAGATGTTATTACAGACACGTTTCGACCAAGTACCCACTGGTCATCATCAGGTGTCCATTGATTAGCTGATATAAGATATCTGTTGGTTATTGTGATGTTTTGTCCCTGTGATATCAGTTATTGTTCGTTCCTTCTGAATTGTTGTTTCACTACTTGATCTAGGGACAAAATATCACAATAATGAGTAGATATCCCATATTGGCCAGTCAATGGACACCTAAAGATGACCAGTAGGTTCTTAGTTGAAACATGTCTATATTGATATCTATATCAATCAAGATGAGAACAATAGTCCAAAATAATATAAAATAATGACAATTACTCATATTAGAAATGAAATATTGAAACAGCCCTTGATATATCATTGACAATTGAAGAATCAATTAGTTAAAATTATTAATTAGCTAATTATTGGATTAACAAATCTGTTGCTAAAAATTTTCTCAATGATTGTGGGTTAGTAATCATTTAGACTTTTTTTTTTTTTTTTTTTTTTTAAAGTCATTTCACTCCAAGCAAGGTAATAAAGCAACTAAGATGCAAGAGGTGACTGAGTGGGGAAAGAATCTGAGGATATTATTAAGGAAAGAGGCCAATAAAAGAGGAATTAAGGAGACAGGAGATGATGATTGACACTGAATTTAAATTTTTGAACAGTAAAGTTGATTGGGAAGCAAGAAGCCAGAAGAGAATTCTATAAGCGAGAAAAATTGTTAGCTTAGAACTTATGGTTACATGTAGCAATTTCAACTGTAAAATGATGAGACCTAATTGCCAATCTAGTACTGTGCTTAAATTCATAAAATTGAGAGAGAAAGTATATCAGAACAATTACCATGAAAATATTTATACAAAAGGTACAGGGAAGCTACGTTACATTAGTGGTAGGAAAGTGATGGAATCCAAGATACTAGTTCAGGACCGATAATATTGTAGATTCTTCTTTGGATTTTGTCAAGAGTTTCTAAATACATAGCAGAAGCACCAGACCTGATATGGCAGCAATATTCAATGCATGGAGAAATGGAAGATTTCTAGGCCTTTACTTTGAAAAGCCGTGGATGTATTTAATTTTTATCTTTTGCACATAAAAAAAAACTATTTCTTTGAATTCTTTAAAAATTTTCTTTTGCTGTACTGAAGAAAATATTAAACAGCATAAATAATATGGAATTTTTGGTGCTAAAATTCCAGTCTTTTATTTTTTTTGTTTCTTTCTTCTACTGTTGGCAGAAAATGAGAGTGAAATTTGTTTTGGCATTTTGCCATTCCTCATGCTGTATAAACAAAAAATTCTCTGAATCTCTATCTATTTATCTATCTAAAGATTACTTGAAGAAATTTTCATGTCTAAAATTGGATATCTTTGCAATAAATTGTGGCAAAAATATATATTCAAAGTGAATTCTGATAGTGAAAAATTAATTTTTTTTTTTCAATCTTGAACCTTTCAGCCTGCAAAAAAAAAAAAAATGAAGTGTCAAAAAAATGTTTTTTTTCTATTGACACTTCTATTACTTTAACTACCTTTACTCCTTGACAATGTTTATTGTTTTAAAAAAACAATGATTATAATTGTAATAAAACCTAAATGTATGAAAGTGAATTTATACATATTTTGTTCTTGAGAATTTACAACAAAATTAATAAGCACTATTTATTATATTATTTATTTGAATAGTTGGCAAAAGATCAGCTAATTGCTAATTGATTCAAACTTTATAAAATGGTAAATAATAAGGATTTCTTTATAGTTGGTTCACATATTTTAATAATTTAGTAAATGTTTATAAATTTATGAATAAAAAATTGTTTTCATATTTATTTCTTTATAAATTGGTAAATGAAAAATATTGAATTGCATTAGTTTCAATACAATTCTATCAGTTCTCAGACTGTTGTAAATTTTTGTTTTGTTATTATTAGTTTAATAAAAGAAAAAAAACAAAAATGCCACTAGTCTGAAAGCAGTGCAACATGAAAATAATTATAGTTATTTCTTTTGGTCATATCATTAATTCTGGTCATACACACACATGATCTACATGGCTGTATTTTTCTAAATGCACCATCAACCCAGTCTGTACAGATTTTTGCATGCTCAACTTTGAGTTCTGGTATAATTTAAAATTTTCTTTCATGAAAGTAAATAAAATAAAAAATAAAATAATTATTTATATTTGAATTGTTACGGGGAAAAAAAATTATTCTTGTAAATACACAAATCTAATAAGTAAATAGTTTTTAATATTTTGTTGTCAATTCTCAAAATCACAAGAATTTATAAATTCACTTTCATCATGTTTAGATTTTATTAACATTCTAATCATCACTTTTTAGGATAACCATTGCTGAGGAGTGAAGGTAGTTAAAATAATAGCCGGTGTCAATGACACTGGGTATTTTTTTATATTTTTTATTTTTTTTTTTTTTAGTTCATTTATTATATTAATATTTTGGCTTCTTACATCTGTGTATAATGTATAGTAATATACAGGGTGTCCATAAAGTTCATGTGCACTTTAAAAAATTTATAACTTTATTTGTATTTGCGATAGAAATAATTTGTAAAAAGGATTAGAAAGAAGTAAATCTATATTTTTTAAGGTTTTATTGAAATTTTATTTAAGTTTCCACATGTCCTCCATCATTAGCAATACAAAGGGTAATACGATTTTGCAGTTCACGGAAAACATTTGCCAACTGATTTACAGTAATGCCTGAAATCACATTAGTTATTTTAGCTATACTTAAAACTAGGTACATTAAACTTTATAACATTTTTTACAGATTATTTCTATCGCAAATACAAATAAAGTTATAAATTTTTTAAAGTGCACACGAACTTTATGGACACCCTGTATTTATTCATTGATAGTATGGAATTTCTAGTATCTACAAATTAAGAGTGATTATGCTTTTCTCGGTACATTTTATGATCTTTGTGGGCCAGAAAATAAGTTACTGCGTTTTTGTTAATGCTGTATGATAGAACATCTGAAGCAAAACATCTTTAAAAAAGGCTATCCAGTAATTACTGAGCCACCAGAGAAAATTACCCCTTACAGCTTCTTTCTTAAGTTAAAAAAAAAAGAAGTTTATTGCAAAAAAAAAATGTTCTTCATTATTATAGAAAGTACAAAATGTCAAAATATGGAGTTATTTTGGCTTGGATAATTGTCTCAATTCGATGTGACATTAATATATTTTTCACAGTTTCAATTTTTTAGGCAACTTTGTTAAATTAATTGCCTTCGTTAATTTTAAACACCCAATCGAGATGGATTAAAAGCATGCTTTCCAATGGTAAATTTTATGATCTTTGATGGTCAGAAAAAAAGTTACAGCATTTTTGTTAATTTTAAGCAGAGTGATGCTGAAGAAGTGAATGCAAAAAAAATGATCTTTATAATTACAGAAAGTACAAAACGTCAAAATATGGAGTTAGTAATCGGTGTTGCCACCTTTGGCTTGGATAATTGTCTCAATTCGATGTGACATTGAATAGAACAAGGTCCAGATTTTCTTATTGTGAATTTTTTCCCATTCTTCTTGACGGGAATCCCAAAGTTCTTGGAGATTGCATAGATTTTGTTGGGGCACTTTTTTCTTCTGTTTCTACCACAATGATTAAAGTATATTGAGATTAGGGCGTTGTGCTGACTAGTGCTCCATAAATTGAATATCTTCATCCACAAGAAACCTCTTTCTTGCACGTGATGTGTGGCAAGAAGCACTGTTATACTGAAGATTTTTTCATCTTTGTAGTCTGGCAGAAGATTAGACCATGGTAAACTAATTTTTCACAGTTTAGGTTTCCATCAACTTTTACTAATTTCCTTCTATCATTGCTTTTGATGCAACCTCACAACATTACACGTCTACCACCAAATGTTATGTTTGTGGTGTATTTTGTATTGTTCTTTCTCCAACTGCTATTCTAGCTTTATAATGTAACTCTATTTTGCATTCATCACTAAACATTTAATGGAAAAAAGCATGAAAAAAGTGAATCGTAGTTTGTGGTGAGGAAAATTTAACTTGGATGTCAATTTTATTTTATTTCAATTTTCACCACAATGCTTAAATTATATTGCGATCAGGATATTGTGCTGACTAGTGGTCCACAAGAAACCTATTTCTTGCATGTAATGCGTGTCAAGAAGTACCGTTATACTGAATATGTTTTATTTAATTAAAGGTAAGGTTTAGCTGACCTGATGGACACAAAATGTAGTCAAAGAGTTCAAAGAATTTGTGTGAAAATATTGACAGACGTTTTCAAGAAGTGAGAAAATTGAACAACTGATTCATGTTTGATTTTCTTCCAGAAGAAAAGTTCAAAGAAGCAAGTCAGATGCAACGCACCATACATGCGCTGAGGAAACAGATTGTCATGATATCAAGGAACGTTCTCTTAAAGAGGATGACCGAGAAGGTAAATAAATTTTATATATAAATGTATTGGTTTACTCATATCTTTAACAAAAAGTGATACCAGTATTGAAGTAATTTTGCAGTTGCATTGGCTTTAGTCTCTGCAAGAGAAATCTAAGATTTTTATCTCTACAATTAACTCTATTGTTGTATGTATGAAAGAATTTTGCATTTTAAATCAATAAAAGTAAAAATATCCAAAGAAAGACAAAACAAAGAAATAAAAAACAAGTCATACTGACAGCAAGTAATGCCTCCTGTTACTAAGAATGATTGATTTTATTTTTATGGTTTTTCAACACTTTTTGTGTTATTTAAAGCTGAAACACATTTCAGATTGTAGAAGGTTATTTACAGTGCTCAGTGTTCCCAAGTTGTCCCCCATCTGAATACTGATTGGGCTTGATGCTGCTTAACATTGATGATTAAATGAAAATTGGGCTTTTCAATGTGATCTGACTGTTGATTCATTATTAAGAACAGGAGACACACACACACACACACACAAACATATATAAATTCAGATATAAATAAATTATATCTAATTAGACACTAGTAGTAATGTCACAATAATCAACAAAACCACATGGAAAGCAAACGGAAAACCTATATTAAAAAGAACTTTGAAAATCGCACGTGGCGTGTTGGGTGAGAAATTATTTTTTATTCGTGAGATGACTTGTAATGTCTAAATCCATAACAAGTGTGTAAAATCTAAGGCTTATGCATTAAAAAATACTACAAACTTACTTGGTACTGACTGGGTCGAGCTTTTCAGCTGTGGGATTTACCTATAAATATTTATTTAAAAATGTAAGCGGACAAGGGACCAGTTTTTAAAAAAATGTGAAAATTTAAAGGAAGAATTGAAAAAATGTCTAGTGTATTACATTAGGTCTGTACCAATTCGATAATCAGGTAGTATGTTTGGATGTGATAAGCCTGTTCACCAGAGTTCCTACAGGTTAGGCCTTGACAGTGGCTTCATACCAACTGGAATCAGACCCCTCTCTGGGAGAACATACTAACATTCCAATAGGTAATCTGATGGAAATGTTGACATTCTGTGTACAGATAACATTCTTCTAAGAGTCTGACATAGCCAAGTGTTCTTCCTGTTGGTATATGGATTTACCATTGTCCTCAATGATGGCAAATGTATAACATGGAATACTTTAGAAATGGTTTTAAATAAATCCTCATTTGAGAAATTCATACAGAAATTTCTGACATTTTTATTACTTTAAATGTTATTATAGCAGTTATTCATATTTGAAAAAAAAACACCCTATGTGAAACTGAGCAGATATGGGCTTTTTGAGAAAAATATATAAACGAGAAAGTGTACTTTCCTTAAAAAGGGAAAATAAAGCCTTGTTGAACTGTGATGCTATATGTAGCCAAGTAGTAAAACACACCAGATCAGACAGTGATTTTTGCCTTCAAACAGGTACACATTTTTGATCCCTGCTTGAGAACACATTTAATCAAGGTTTCTTGTGTACATTGGCTGAAATATGTAATACACACTGTTTAAAATAGAAATAAAAATCTTTTTCAATTATGCATATCCACTAGCAGCCTATTAGCATTTTACCTCTTTTTGTGAAGCTACTAGAGGCCCTAATCAATGCTGAATTGATTAAGCATCTAACATTGCAAGGCCTTGTTTAAAATAAGCAATATGGATTTTGTTTCTCTAGGTAAACTGCTGATGTTCTCATGATAATTGCGGAAAGGGTCTATCAAGCTCTAGATTACAATGGTGAGGCTTGAACTGTTGTTTTGTACATCTCAAAAGCTTTCAACAAGGTTTGGCATGCAAGTCTTCTTCACAAATTGAAAAGTTATGGTGTCTCTGGCCAAATTTCTGAACTGATCTGGTCTTATCAAATTGTGAAATGAAAGTTATCCTAAACAGCCACTCATCTAGATCCTTTTACACTAATGCAGGTGTCCCCCAGGGCTCTATCTGTGGTCCTACTTTATTTTTAATTTTCATTAATGACCTTCCTGATAGCATTAGCTGCTGATGATACAACCATTTACTCCTGTCTGGATACTAAGTCTGATCATGGTAGCTGATGTAAAAAATGACCTTCAGACAGCTTGTGAATTTTAATGCCTCCAAAACTAAACCACTCTCTATTAATTATCTGAGAGACCCCATTCTGCCTTCCATCAGGCATGACTGATACTAACCTCCAGGTGAATGATTCTTGCCTTCTGGGCTAACATTCTTGGCTGACATGAAGTGGAAAGATTATATTGAATCCATTGCTAGGTCAGCTGCTAGAAAAGTTGGCTTACTCTGTTGTGCTAGACAATTTTTCTCTCCTGAATCTATCATGCATATCTATAAGTTTATAATTTGTCCATGCTTAGAATATTGCTGCCACATATGGTCTCATGTTCCCACCATATATCTAGAGATCCTTCATAAAATCCAAAGAAACAGCAATATTATTGGTTCAAATCTGGCTACTCAGCTTCAGTCACTTTCCCACTGCTGAAAGTTGCCTCCCTGTGCCTTTTCTATAAATACTTCCCTGGCAACAGTTTGAATGAGCTTTCCTCAGGATTATCCACATAAACAAAGGATTTTACACACACACACACACACACACACACACACACACTTTTTCCACTTTGTCATACATTTTGTCCTAACACATATGTATATATAAATAAAAAGAAAGAACAGTAAGATATAAAATCCGGTGTTCTTATAGATATTTTTATTTTTACACAATAGTGCTCAATGTAAATTTACAGAGCATTAATATTTTATATTAATTGATTTAAAATATGGTTTTATCGCTACACAGTGATAACCATGTTTCGAAAATGGAAGCCAAAGCCTTTGAATTCAATTTTGTTACCAAATTAAAGACATTAGTTCCATTTCCTCGTCAAGCGAATTTTGGAGTAACTTATTTTTTTTATATCTATGGTTTTAAAGGCACGGCAAAGATTCATAATTGAGGGTTTCCAAGGATACCGAGAAATCCATTCATCTAGACAAGGTATATATATATATATATATATATATATATATATATATATGTGTGTGTGTGTGTGCAAATAAGTAGAAAATAGGAAAGAATTCGTTAGGTAAATAATCCGAAGTTCTTTAGTATTTTTGTTTTTATTTTTAAAAAAACAGTGCTCCATACAAAAGTAGAGCCTAAGTTATAATTATTATTTTTTAAAAATATGATTCTTTCGCTACATAAGAGTTCTCATGTTTCAAAAACAAGAGCTGAAAACTCCAATATAATTATTAGAATTAAATTGAATTAAAGCATCAAGCTCTGTTTCATCTTCAAGTGAAATTTTTGGAATAACTAATCTTGACATTTTTGTGTCTTTTATAAGCATATTCATTCGTAAAATTAATTACTATGGAAACGGCTAGAGCAATTATTTAAATAAGGGGCATAAGGGTTAACAATTTATATCAACATATCAGTTACTTTCAGAAAGAGGTCAAGTCAAGGTAGGGTTGGGGTGTCAAATTTAAGTGGATGATGACATTAAACTCATACCGTCTAGTCTGGTTCTGCTAAAGAATAAATGGCGTTATTGCTACACTGTTAAGTGTCTATGGAGATTTTTCTTTTTTTTTTAAAAAGGGTTGTTTGTATATAAAAGTGTCGTATTGAACTCCAATTTGTTTTTTGACGACTTCATAAAGGTTTTTTTATCTTATGGTTGGGTTGAGATATAAACCTTTTATTTCAACTATGGAATTTAAAATTTTTATTTATTATTTATTTGTGTTTTTTTATGCTAATTATTTAATGTGAAAATTTGATGTTGGCAAAAAAGCCGATAACCCATGTCTGTGGTTTAATAAATTTTCATTATTTAAAAACTTAATAATGTGTAGTTTTTCATGTAGGCATAAAAGGCATGGGTCATCCCAGGTTTTACAAGTTCTTGTCCTATTTATTATTTTCCATTTTACTTTATATATAATATATATATATAAAATGAATACAAATAAAATCTGTCACTTGGCTGATTGATGTTATATCCAGGACTCTACAGTTTGATAGTTGAACTTTATGAATAAAGACAAAAGGAAATGTTTAATGACATTTACCTTGATAAAATCCATCAGAAGATGAAAAATGTGAGTAAAGAAAAATTCTCCTTTTCTCTTCACTCATATCTCATAAAATTCCTTAATAATTTTATTATCGTTATTGTTTTATTATGAGAAATAATGAATTGGATGCTCTTATAAATTTTGCTGTATTCTTTTCATAGTTTAGTTTCTTTATTAGATATTTTATTTCAGTTATTTTGATAAATTCTACAGTTAGGAAGTTACCCATTTTAACCTAGTCATTAATTTCCCAAGTTTTGCTGAGACTTAAGGATGTGACTCATCTACTTTGATGGTTCTTAGCTACAACAGTCATGTCAGCAACTTCATCACTTAAAAAGATTTTGCCATTTTAAATATTTTCACACTTGTTTTTCTCTTTGGTGTCTATAGATGTCATCTTGAGATGCTTGTTATATAGACCAACGGTCAACGTGTTGATCTAATTAAACTTTCTTATAATTGTTGATTGCATCATTTTCTGCTTTGGACTTAAAATTCAGATGAAAGCGTCCTTGTGGGTGATGAATTATTTTTTATCCTTCAACCCCTTTCCAAAAGATGAAACATTGCAAGTCTTTTGCTACTCTGTTGTGTATATATATATATATATATATATATATATATTGTCATCCACAGACAGACTGTTTCGCTGTATCACAGCTCATCAGTGTGGCTAGACGTCTGGTTGCCTCTGGCTAGAATCGAAAACCGGCTGAATTTGCGTCAGTCGGAAATTTTACCCTGAAGCCGTTGGCGCACGACAGGGAAGAAGGTGAATTTAAGCGTATTTATTTTTAGATAAACACACAGTGACTGAGAGAACTCGATTCGATTTACTGAAGAGTCTTGCATTATTAGCCGTAATAGTCACTGTTTACAAACCCACATATCCTCCCCAGAGAGCTCAACCAAAATAAATTTTTCAGGAGCATATATATATATATATATATATAAGAAAATATACTCTTAATGTGTGCTGTATTTATGGGATAAAGTGCTCAAACTCAGAGATAGAGCATGTGTAAATATAAAAGTGAACATTGAAGTCAACACTCAGAGGCAACAGGCCTGACGATTGCGTCTAGCATGAAACAGCCTGTCGCCTCTAAGTGTTGACTTCAATGTTCACTTATATATTCATGCAAGATTATGCTCCTTCATATTCTGTAAAGCAAATTATTGCCCATCTTGCAAAAAACAGGTTTCAATTAAAACAAGTCACCAGCCTCTCCAGATATTAATCAAATAGAAAACTTGTAGCTCATCATTTAAAGAGATAGGAATGGAAAATTGTGTTTAAGCAAATAGAATCAATAGAAATGCTTTAGGTATTGCCAAAAAATGATGAATATCAGGATGTTTATATTAATGTAAAATAATAAAAAAAGTAAATTATTTATCTATTTAGGATTAAATTGATGTTTCTGTGCCTTCAATCCTTTATATTTAAAAAAATAATTGTTTTATTTTGTAAAGGGTGTTTCATTAAGGCGGATTATATCTAAGGGTGTTTCATTAAGATGGATCAAAGTTGGCAGTAAATAAATCAGTGTTATTGGTGAAAATTTATTTATTTCCCTATTGGATCATGTTATTTAAGTCATGGCAATTAAGGAAAAGTAAAAAATCATTAGATGCTTAAACTTAATTCACAGTTAAAATCAGTCCAAGTTATTGGTACACCCTTTATAACTTTTCCATATCAAGTAAGTATGAAACTTTTAAATAAGGATCTATATCTATAATTCTCAAAATGTATGTGTGTGTGTGATTGGATGTTGCTTAAGCGTTTCCAGTTTTCATCTGATTTCGATGAGATTTTTTTTGTTTGATAGATAATTCAATTAGATAATTGGCTGGAAAAAATTACAACTTGAAGGTGAAAAAATCGAAAAAAATGTTTTTTTTGTTTTTTTTTGTTTCACTTTGTGCAAAATCAAAGGCAAAATTTAATGTCTGTAAAAATCAGCATACAATCAATTTAGAGTTGAAATCTAACGCAAAAGATTATTAGAATTATAAAAAAAAAATTATAAATAAAAATTATCGTATATTATTGTTATGATGGTCCATGGAAGAGGTTCCTTCCTTGCAAGATTGAGAATGAAAAACCGGCTCTTTTCAGGCCCCCACCATTCAAAATGTTAACCCCCCCCATTTGGGGATGCACCTCAGTTGCACCCAATTGCTGTTACTAATATTGATTTTCAGGTGGTCTGATTTTAAACTTAAACTGCTCCAATTGAACGGCAAAAGTTCCAAGTAATGAAAGACCCGGTCAAAGACGGGTTATACTGCTAGTGCATATATAAGTTGAAGCTTACATGATATGTTTGTCATATAAATGTCTTGAAAAACTTATCCTCATTGGTTGATTAATGCAAATGTCATTGAGAAAAATTTGACATAAATTATAAAATCTGATTTAACATCATTTCCAAGATGACATATGGTTTATATGTATATATATAGTATTTATTTTTATTTATTTAATGTTTTTTACATTTTTTATTTGCACTTAATTTTATATTTGTTTTTTTGTTTTTTACATTTTTTAAACCCACCTGATAAATAATATGGAGTGCTCCACTATCATTACAGTCTGATATAATGGTCAGTTATCAGTCAGCACCTGAAGATTGTGTTGTGCCTGAAACTCAGTTGTACTACTTGTGATGAAAAAAAAATGTATATTTATTATTAATATATATGTCATTCGCAGACAGTACTGTTTCACTGTATCACAGCTCCTCAGTGCGACAAGACATCTGAATGCTTCAAGCCAGGACTGAAACCCAACCGATTTGGTGTCATTCAGAGTTTCTACCACTGAGCTATCATCATTCAGCAGAGAGAAACAGTTAATTCTAGTGTATTGTTTTTACGAATGTAGACAAACGACAATCAGAGGGCTCCAATTCATTTTACTGAAGAGCTTTAATCTATAAATTATAACTCTGTTATTCTACATTGAACACCCAGAATTCACTCTTTACCGACTCCATCAATCACTGTCAAAGTTTGCCATCTGGTCCCTTCATGAAGTTAGCTTTATAATGGAATCCTTGGTTTGTTGAGCAATTAAATTTTTTTATCTCACCAAATCTCAATTCTCCACTTTATTTTCTGTCTCATGCCAAAATTTTACAAACGCCATATTGCTATTCAACGTCTTGGCGTCTAAAGCGACACATTGATAAGGTAAATAATAACAATCCTCTCACCTATGTCGAGACAATGCCAAAATTTTATAATTGCCACATTGCTTTTCCTTGCCGGTGACCAAGAAAAAATATAAATGATATCTTGGAAAGATAATTAACATTGATTCTCCCTGCCCTGTATCTGCGATCGTCTCAAGCTGAAATTTTTATGACTGCCATGGTCTTGCTTATATATTAATATTTGCCTTTCTTCCTATCTCCCTCGGCAAGACATTAATCAACCTGACAAAACCTCACATATGGCTTTTTCCATGGGTTTTTTTCTGTTTTTTGTGAAAAGTATCTTTTTCGTAAATAAAATCTTTTTAACATCGATCAGTCTATCTTTTGGGATAGATCTTTTTTTTTTGCCTGAAGTATTTCCTGTTTTAATTTCTATGGTTAATTAGTTAGCCAATTACCATAGCTAAATAGTGTCACAGTGCACTTGATTCTGAAACTTGCTCTTCTTATCTCTGACTATGCTTTTCTGGTATATATTCTTTCAAACTTATTAGCTCATCATCCCGATGTTCTTCAGGATGGTTGATATCTTCATCTTCACCATGAGTCCTATCAGCTTCTTTTTTGTTGATCCTTTATTCTGTCTCAGTTGCCTTAATCACCCTACATGCTGGAACTCTAACTGGCTTCCATTCCTGGTGAAAACAACTTTCTCATCCTGGCCAATAACTTTACCTGGACCACACCTTTTTTTTTTTTTTTAAGCGTATCACCACAAGCAAGGCTGGAGGCCACTATCACGCATGGGGTTACAGAAGGGTTGGAGGAAGAGCAGATAGGAGTGGTAAAGGAGAGGATGTGGAGAAAGAGAAGGACGGAGGGTCGATCAAGGCAAGGAGATTACAGAAGAATTGGAGCGAGAGCAGATAGGAATGAAAGATGAAAGGATGTGGAGAAGGGAAGTGGATAGATCAAGGCAACTGGAGATGACGATTGACGCTACACTTAAACCGTTGGAGATTGTATTTGTCAGGGAAACAGTAATAAGGAAGGGAGTTCCATAGGTGAGATGTGCGAGACATGAAGCTATTGCAGTAGAAGAGACGTCTACATCTAACAGTTTCAATGCCTCGTAGGACGTTTAAATTCACGAGGCCTAGGGACAAGCGAAAGCAACTCCTCGGAGCAATTACCGTGAAAGTACTTGTAGAAAAGGCAGAGCGATGCAACATCGCGTCTGTGAGAGAGCGACTGCAGATGAGATGACAGATCAGGGCCAATTACATTGCATATCCGTCTCTGGATCTTATCAAGAACCCTGAGGCAACCAGCAGGGGCCCCAGACCATAAATGGCAGCAATACTCCATGCAAGGGCGAATGGTCGATTTATAGACTTGGAGGATCGATTCCGGGGACCTACTGTTGTTGTTATCTCTCTTGTAAAACACCTGTTCTCCTGCCAGCAAAATTTGCTCTCCTGATGTTTTGACATTGTAGCATAATGCTCTTTTGATTCTGGTTGTTGATTCTTCTTTCATGCAAGCTCTTCTTGTTGCATGCAATGCATTAAGATTCTTAATAACTGTATCACTTATTTCTGCCTCTTCTAAGGCTGGGAGTCAATTCTCCATAATTGATAGTAAATTAGGATAGTTGCCCAGCACAAGCTGAATTGGTAGTTTTGTGACACTGGCAAACGGAAAGAAAGGGGTTAAATTAAAAACATAGCTCGGAACAAGATGAGAAGAGTTAAAGAATAGAACAATGGACAGACTGTAAAAAAAGGGGATTTCTTATTTCCAAAGTCTATTTCTTTTTAGGGCAGAGACACTTCAAAGGGAAGTGATTTAGTTACAAGACATTATCACAAAAGTCGTATAGCAATGTTTGATTGTATTGTATGTATGTATGTTGCGGCATTCACCCTGGATCAGTTAAGCTGGCTCCTTCCAAGGAATTCACCGCGTCCGGAACGAAGGCCGACCAAGCACGGTGATCCGTCGCCAATGCTGAAACGAGCGACAGCCATTCCCTGATTCCAACGGCGGCTAATTCTTGAAATGGAGTAACAAGGGAGTTTGAACTTCACACGTGGTCCCCACACCTCGCGTGCTATCCCAGTGGAGGGAGGAATATGCTCTTACTTGACGCAGAATTTCCACAGACGCAGAGGCAGGAGTAACCAAGAGGCCGCCGGATGCCGGTGCAGACGCCGAATGGTTTTGAATTCAGAGTTGTCCTTCTCCTAGACCAGTTGCCATCCAAGGCTATAGAACCCAGTCTGTCCTGCTATTTACCCATAGTTGGAGGGAGAAGAAGAGGATTCCCACCTTTCCCAAGGGTGTTAGCACGTAAGTGAATGTAACGGATTTGACTGGAATTCGAACTTGGCTCTCTGATTCCTCAATCCAAGCCGTTATCCATTACTCCACCGTGCCTCCAATGTTTGATTGACAGCTGATTAATGAGGCAGTTTTAAAAAAAGTGTCAGTTACAAAAACACAATATAAGCAGAATAGATAAAATTTGGTCTGTAACCAAATCCAGGGAAAATGGAGTTTCCATTGTGTAAAGACCAGAGTGCTTAGAGTACAATGACTCTAGTGGGATTGGTGGGGTGGGACTGAACAGAGGAAGCAGCTGGTAAATTTTTGATTTTTGAGCAAAGCCAGACTGAGAAGTTTTGTCGATGCAAAATTTAAAATAATTTTAATTAATGACCATAAACTAAGCCACACCATGCAGTTGAGAGCCAGATTGGTAAGACAACCAAGGTACATGTGAAATACCAAAGAAGACAGAGGAATTGTCTATGCACACTTGAAAGTGTTAGTGTGAGGGACAAATTAGAGAAGGAAGGAGTTGAGCGGATTAATATCCTGTGACTGCTACCCATCGGCAAAGGGATCTCTCCAAATTTGGAAGTATAATTATTTATCCAGAGTCAGATAGCAAAGAGACACTTGTTGGGGATAGGGAAACCACAGAGTCCCTATATCCACGTCAACCTCCATGCCAGTTTCAAATAAAAATTAATATGTGCATATATATCTCCCTTTAACTTAAATCTCCAAGTTTTTTCATTCACCTCAGCTGTAGCCAAGTATTGAACTCACAACTCTTTGGGTCAAGTCACTGGATTCAACCAAGTCTTTTATCCACTGGGCCATGTGTCCTACTGATACTGAGACACCCGGAAAAAGCATGGCATGTGGAACTAGAACAATCTATCCTGGTGGATGAAGTAAAGGTTTTTAGTTCAAAATTCCAATCACCTGAAGAAGGCCAGAATGTACAACAGCCAAAACGTTGTGAATATAGCAACAAAGACAAGGACAACACTCCAAACAATGTAAATAATTATAATACTTCATCTCAAAAATATAAACAAAAATAGCAATGTTTTTCTTTTGAATTTAAACTTTTAGAATTTTAATGTTAGATAATTTCATATCTTATTTTTTGTTTCAGCATTGAATGATTTCATTGAAGTAAAAGTAGTTGGTCCAAAGACACGTTGGCAACGTGTTTGGGATTCGATTGTTTGTCAAATCTATGAGATCATCAATGATTTTTCTGAAGTGCCAGAATCTGTTCCTGAAGTGGATACTGATGGTGATCCCCTGACTGTAAGGAAGTAAGCTTGATTTCTATTTTTTTTTTTTTCTGAAGATACAAAGAAAAAATCCCTAAATCTGGAAAACTGATGAGATAAAACTTTTTTTCAGTTTGTTGTTGCTATTTTTTTCAGTTTTAATTCCCATTAGAACAATAAGCAGGAAATTCAAGTTTATTATTGAATTATATTTTGAAAGAATTATATTGAATGATATATACACTAAAGGAAAAATTTGCTCTCTCCATAATTTTTCAGTAAGTAAATTTTAAAGCAATTTTTTTCTTCTATATTGTACAGACTAATTTAATTAATTTTAAGATTGTACAAAAGTGTAAAATAAGCATTCCATTTGAATCAAATTAAATCACTACATGTAATTTTAGGTAACAAATTTTTTTTTTTCACACATCAGATATATTTATATAGTCTTTATTTCTGAAGAAGTGATTTTTATTTATATAGTATTTATTTTTATTTATATAGTCTTTATTTCTGAAGAAGTGATTTTTATTTATATAGTCTTTATTTCTGAAGAAGTGATTTTTATTTATATAGTCTTTATTTCTGAAGAAGTGATTTTAATATTCATATAGTCTTTATTTCTGAAGAAGTGATTTTTATTTATATAGTCTTTATTTCTGAAGAAGTGATTTTTATTTATATAGTCTTTATTTCTGAAGAAGTGATTTTTATTTATATAGTATTTATTTTTATTTATAGAGTTTTTATTTCTGAAGAAGTGATTTTTATTTATATAGTATTTATTTTTATTTATATAGTCTTTATTTCTGAAGAAGTGATTTTTATTTATATAGTCTTTATTTCTGAAGAAGTGATTTTTATTTATATAGTCTTTATTTTTATTTATAGAGTTTTTATTTCTGAAGAAGTGATTTTTATTTATATAGTATTTATTTTTATTTATATAGTCTTTATTTCTGAAGAAGTGATTTTATTTATATAGTTTTTTTTATATATTCTTTATTTCTGAAGAAGTGATAGATTTTTATTTATTAATCTGACAGATTTTGTTACTTGAACATTATTTTATTAGATACCCATATTTTGAGTAAACATTTTGTCTTTTTATTAAACAGTATATTTATTTATTTTTGTCCGCTGGCTTAAATATTCAAGAAATCTTAATAAACAAAAAATCTGCAACCTCCGGCAATATTTGAACCTCTGTTCTCCTTGGCAGGAGAAACTGTCATTAGATCCGACATGCTTTAGACCATCTCAGCCACTGGGTGCATCAATGATCAAGCAAAGTTGAATAGTGCTATATAAATGCAAATCTTTCTTTGACTTGAAATATTCATATCTGTTCAGTTTAATATACTAATGTAAACAAAGCAATTGCTAGCGAAGTGATGGATTTCTTCAATAAGGTTTCTTGAATATTTATAAACATAAATAAAAATAATGCTTAATAAATAAATGGAGTATCTACTCAAATATAGTCATCCACTAAAAATAATGTATAAATGATAAAATAGTTTTTATTATAAAAATACATTATTTTAAAATCTAAATAGAAAAGATGTTCATTTTTGTCAATGTTTGAATTCAATTTATCTTTCAGGTTAAAGAATAATATTACCAGGTTTGGTAAGTGTATTGTTTTATTTTATTATTATATCAATTTTAATTGGAAAATTAAAAATCTATAGGTCTGAATGCACTTGATAGTTGTAAAGAAAAACAAACAAATGTTTAAACCATTTATTTTATAGTTGAGTAGTTCAAGGGGGAGACAACTATGGTTGCCCTCCACCATAATAGTTTAACACTTGTACAAATATTTTCAATGGACTTTTGTTATTTATAAAGTCATGCAAATTGTTTAAAAGGTAGAATAGATGCATACAAAATTCATTTTCTTGAAAACAAAATTGACTAAAAATAAAAAATGTTAGAGAGAGAGAGGCAGGCAGGTAGGCAGGCTTGCTCTACTCCCCAATAGTCCTGGGTATAATGATAAACTACGTCTGGCAGCAAGGCCTCTGATTGTGAAATTGGAGTTTTTGAGGAGCATGGAACCACCTTTTAATTGCTGTTGTTCCCAGGTTCACCCTAATCTGGGGTGGTAGCACCTGTTAGGGTCCCAGCTATGGGCGAATAGTGACCCTTCCTCCACAAACAAAAACACAACTCTAACAACTTCACTCAAATCTGTTTAAAATACTACCAAACAACCAACATAAAATAATAATTTCTTAAACTGTATTCCAAAATATAACTTCAACAAAACCATGACATAAAACATGCATAATCACCTCTAGTAAACATGTCCATGCAAACTTGTACATGCATAAAAGCTGAGTTTCATCTACCATGTATTCAATTGTGAAAGCAGAATAATATATTTTTATTACTTCCATGCTCCTAAGAAAATTAAATTTCATCATTAAATGATCCATGAGGAGTTGATATGCCATTAAAAGGACAAATCAATAATTCCACTCTCCAAGGCCTAAATTAAATATTAGTATATCTGATATACCGACACCTTAATATATTGAAAAGGAGGATTAAAATAACTTGGAATTAATTCCAAAATTGTCTGAAAACATTTTATATACAGCACTTCTACATCTTTTTTTGTGCTGTGTCCTTTCAAGATGTAGATGACCATGGTTCTCCACAATTTCCTGTCCTTTGTAGCTCATAATAAAGTTTTTTTTGCTACCCTCTTCTACCAAACATTTTCACAAGTTCATTAAGTAGGTTTTCTGCTGCTTTCCTCTGACCCTATTGCCTTCAATATGCCTGTTTGAGTGTCAGATTTTCCAAGCACTCTTTCCTCATGTTCCTTAGAAATTTTGACTCTCTCTTTCTGATGTTAAATATAAGTATCTTTTTTGTTTACATTTTCTCTAAAACTCTTCAGTACATGGTATTCTCAACATCCTTCTGTAGAACTATTTGTTTCAGTTGCCTAAAGTCTTTTTCTCATCTGTGATGAGATTGTTCGGCATTCATTGTCATATTGGAAGATTGATAGTGCATAACAGTCTAGTACTCTTTTCTTTGTTTCTAGCAAAAATATTCCTATTTCTTAATACTTTGCTTAGCTTCAGATTGACCGTTTACTATCCAAATGAATTTTTGGATTATGGTGTCAAATCTTCTGTCCTCTGTTAAAACACTTCCTAGATATTTAAATTCTTGCTCTTGCTTGATTTTGGTATCTCCAATTTTTAATTTGCTTGTCGTGCTCTTTCTTTTACTGAAAACCATGCAATTTTTCTCCTTACAATTTATGTAGAGTCCTTTCTTCTTGCTTTCTTTCACTACCTTCTGTAGGAATTCCTGTAGTTTCTCTTCTGTGTCTATACAAATATGTCACGTCATTTGCATCTGAACAAATATATATATATATATATATATATATATATATATATAAATATATATATATATATATATATATATATATATATATATATATGTGTGTGTGTGTCTAATTTGGCAGCAACTTTTCTTTTAAACATGTAGTAGTGAATGTTAAATATAATATAGTCTTGCATATTTTCTTTTGAATTTTCTCATATTCTCTAATGAGACTTTTTATTTGAAAATGATTTCGAAATAAGTATTGTCCATACGATGACCTAGAGCTTTCGAACATCATTGTTCATCTTCAGGGTCAATATTTTTAGTAAAAATTTTTTTAAACAAACATTTGCCAATTATCTTGTAACGTAATCATGTTGCTACTTTTTTTACAAACTAAATAAACATTAAAATCCTTTTAAATTCAAAAGACGCGATGATGTTATCACGTGCATGGCGTAGATTTTTATCATGTGACAGCGTGAAAAAGATTTCCAATACACAAGCCAAAAGATCGAAGAATACGCTACAAAATTTAAATATATTATAAACATTGCAATATATTACCAGATATATTCTAATCTATACGATTAATAAGAGGTCTTATGCTTTTAATATGTAATGCCTTTAAGATTTTAAGGCGTCTAATGTCTGTATGTTTATAATTTTAGTATTTTCTATAAGTATTTTACGTATATCAGACTGCGTAAGGGAAACAGTATGTGACTTAATATGTTGTTTAATCGAGCTAGAATTATTTAGATGCAGAGTTAATCTTCTGGAGTTAATCTTATTTCGAAATCATTTTCAAATAAAAAGTCTCATTAGAGAATATGAGAAAATTCAAAAGAAAATATGCAAGACTATGTTGTCTTTAACATTCAATACTATATATATATATATATATATAGTCATTCACATACCTGTTTCGCTGTATCACAGCTCATCAGTGTGGCTAGATATCCGATTGCTTTAAGCCTGGATCGAAACCTGACTGATTTGGTATCAATCGTAGGTCCTACTATGCAATGTTAATTGACATCTTAAGATGCCTTGATCTATTCCCCATCCTTCTCTTCATCCTTTCCTCTGTCACGCCTCTTTACTCTTGCTCCCACTCTCTGTAACCCCTTGCGTGCTAGTGGCACTCTCGCCTTGCTTGGAGTGAAATACTTAAAAAAAAAAAAAAAAAAAAAAAAAAAAAAAAAAAGCTATCGGTGCACGGCAGAGAAAGGGAAGTTCTAATATATTATATACGAATGTATACAAACACCAGTAGCCAGAGTGCTCAATTCATTAATGAAGAATGGTGCCACTTTTATCTATCTATCTAATATATATATATATATATATATATATATATATATATATATATAAAAAAAGTGGACATTGAAGTCAACACCCAATGTTCACAGTCTGTTTCATGCATAGACACAGGCCATATGTTTAAGTATGAAAAACACTCTCTTTATAGGGTTTTGACTTCCATGTTCACTTTTATATTTACATATGCTCTATCTCTGATATTGAGCACTTTAACCCATAAATATAGCGTACTTTAAAACTATATTTTTATAATATATAAAGGAGTGCTTCCATGTTGTGTAATGTTTAGTAAATGTATCTCACTAGATCAATTATGACTGAGTTGTGAGTTCAATCCTTACTGGGTGTTTTATACTTTTGCCCTTGATCCACATCTAAGCTCCACTTAGTAAATTGCTATGTACAGTGTCAAAAGACAATTCAGTCAATCATGTCAATGTTATAGGTTTGTAACCAATCTCAAAAAATGTCATTAACTTCTTTCATGATGCCTTATCTGTTCACATCTGAGGACATCAAAACATGTTGCATGATTTATAACTCCCAAGTGCACTTTGATTTGTATGTGAGACTGATTTTGTACATGAAAGCCTTGTGTCTCCCATATCTTGAACAGAAGTGATTCAACTTGACCCACTGACCTTGCTGTAGATAAAGGCCTGGTGGATGGGGAGATATGTCAGGGATGAATAATTTTAGTTGACTGTTGGTGTTTATCCATCTAGATTGCCACATGTTTCTCCATTTTTCAGGAGTATTAGCAACTTGTTCAGCAAGAGGCAACATGATAGTAGGCTCCATGTTATATATAAAAATATGAGAAAAACATATATAAATATTTTGTTATGATAAGATGTCAATTAACATTGCATAGTAGGACATGTTATAATAATATGGGAAAAAGTTATATAAATTTTTATATACCAGAACAATGTTAGGAAAATCAATGACAAAGTAGAAAATTTTTTTCGGGTGATGCATTTCATCTTTCATGACTTTGTCAGACTAAAGTGATGTTTACATTGATGTAACTACACATGTGCAAAAAGGAGAGGGGATGCTAAAATTTTAAACTTTTAAATTTAACTTTTTTTTTATTTTTCTTTTTTCTTTTAATGTTTTGGGGTATATAGTCTAGCCAATTTCATTTATTTTCTCTTTTTTTATCACTTTAGTTATTAAGTGTTCCACATTGTAATAATAGAAGATCTATCAAGAAAGATGAAATGTAAAGATCTGGATTTAAATTACTGTGGATGATCTCACGATAAAAGCATGTTCTATACATTTTCATCTTAGTAAATTGCTTTCTCTTTTAATTAAAGTAGCATTTTTAAATCAAAATTATAGTCACTCATTACAGTGAGCAACTAATGCATTTTTGTGTTTTGTAAAAGATACCTTTTGTGTTCATATAATCTTTTGTTTAAATTCCTTGAAGTTTCTCTGATATATTTCTTGTGGCAATTATTACAGGTGAGAGTAAATTTATCCTTCAAGCTTTACCTTATTGTTTTTTTTTTGTATTCTTTTATTGTTTTAGAAGTAGTTGTAACAAATTTTATAATAAACTCAGATAAATTCTTTTCACTTGTAGTTGTGGTAATTGATGGGCAGAAAAATATATTTTGATTCGTTGGATTTGTCAGAAAGGTACACTCTTCTAGTTTAAAATATTCTACAAGCCTTTTGTTTTGTATTGAATATGAAATACTTAGGGTATTGGATGAGCTTAAAAGTATTTGCAATGTATTTCTCCTTTTTTTATATAAATAAATATAGATATACTTACCACAATTTGTTCTGCACAGAAATTATTATAGTGTATACAATAAAATAAATAAAAGCAAGCAGTATGTGAAAGCCTGAATATAAAGGGTGTCTTACTTGTAATGATTTTAGGAAGGACATGGACAGCCCAGGTTGTATCATTTGTGTCCCCATTTTATGCTGCGTGACTTTTTCTTATTCTCATAACTAGTTCAAATGTGTATATAATTTTTAGGCATTAAATCCATGTAGAATTTTTTTTTTTTTTTGACAGAGAAAAGGAAAATATCTTTCTCCCCCCGCCAAAAAAAAAA
The DNA here is from genome assembly GCA_964036315.1 of Acanthosepion esculentum. Classification (NCBI taxonomy): domain Eukaryota; kingdom Metazoa; phylum Mollusca; class Cephalopoda; order Sepiida; family Sepiidae; genus Acanthosepion; species Acanthosepion esculentum. Next base: position 53,337,570 of record OZ038512.1, on the reverse strand, counting down.
CAAGACAGATAAAAGTGTTCAAATCAAATAAAAAGAAGTATGACCTACTCAGAAGTGAGAATATTTTCACTATGTTATATGAGCTGCTCCGTGTCTACAGACCTGACCTGAATGTAACAGCACAGGCATGCAACTCATGTGGTTGACATTTTCTGATATATGCTGGGACATGCTTAACAGTTCTCCTCTCAAGAAGCTGAGTGGTCATTAGCAAGTAGAAGTGGGGTCAGAAGTTGTGACAACCCCGGGTGTCCATATCGGGAGGGCGTGCAATCAAAGAGTGAAATAAAAATGTAGTTTATATTTAATTTAAATAAAGTAATTATTTCATGTTTCATTTGTTTTTACATATCTAAAATGTCTTCTTTTTTCATATTTCTCAGTACTAGGCCTTATAAACCCTCCTACTTGCGTCTTAAGAGCATACAATCAGTGAGTTGGCCCTGGGCATTGCTAAACATCACCATATCTCTGCATGTCACTGTGGGTGGTCCAGCCTGTATAGTCAGGTTCACTCGGAGATATAATCCTGTTTTCAATATATTGGGGTTTTTAATTGCTTGCTGATTTTTGAATTGGAACTAGCACTCTCTCTGGTGGTTTGTAGGCATCACAAGTTCCTTCGCCTCTTTTCATTTGTGCCGATCATCTGCTAATGATGTGACTTGTTGGAAAGATGTCTCTCTGCTCACTCTAAATGTGACTGTTATCTAGAATGCAGCATCAACAACCAGTATTTCCTACCATCCAGCTGAGTAGCTCTTGATCCTGAAAGGTTTTATTTATTTACTTTATTTTCTCTCTACTTGTGAACAACAGGTAGTTGCTTTGGAGTACTCACATCTAGACTTTGTTAGCACTCATAAAACACCAGACACTTCAGGCCCAGATAAAACCATTTACATCCTGAGTGTTCCAAGGTAACTGAATGGAGACCCATTGCGACACACTACCAGAATTTATTATTGGGGGGAACAATCTTAAGATACGCAGATGATGTGGTGTTGATTGCAGGATTAACCATCAATTGTAAGAAAGATACATTTTTTAGCGTCTCTAACCTTTCCATTTGAGTTACAGCAAACATTTTGAAAAAAGAAAAATACATTAATGTGGAATTTAGAATTTTAAGTTTTAAGATATGTGTTGTAACCTAGGGAAGGTTACTGAATAGAATAATCAAATGAAGGTTGGTAATGAACAATAATACTTAGGACAAGAACAATACATACAAGCTTCGCCAGTGGTGCGTAGACGTAGTTAACTGCTAGAAGTGAGTCAAGTGAATTCCACAATGAATCTCCAACTGCAGACCAACATGCAGTATTTACTACTGCATTTATGGAAATGGGAGCATAGCCATTATCGTCCATAGATATGCTACAACAATATGAATGGGAAGATTTTATTCATTTACACTATTTACATACAGACTATTGTCCTCATCTTTGTTGTTATCACAACGTTTCAACCATTGTGCCCTCCAGACTTCATCAAGTGTATGTTGATCCGAATAACCTATAGAGAATTCAGAACGGAACCTTTTATTTAATTTATCCTATGTTTTGGGATACCTTGTCTAGTTCTTATTTTTAGTACTGCCCAGTTTTTGCTTGTGCTGTTTCCACCAAGTTCAAGTACACTCTGTCCAGTTCAGGGATTCTACTCAAAATTACTCTAAATAGTGTAAATAAAAATTTTAAAAAATTCAAATTAAAAGAAATAAATGTTTTTTTATTAATTTTTAATTTAGTTTTTGTAATTTTTATAAATAATCAATTGTCTTGTTAATGGCTATTATAATTAAATTTTTTAGTTATTTAAATAAAGCCATTTTCTGAACTGAAAAGTGGTAACATCCTTAACATTTTAGTAATAAAGTGAAGTAGTGTCATTTTTCAATAGTATATTTTGAAAATCTAACAAATAAAGATTCTAATATAACATTTTGTGTATGAAAGAAATGATTATTAAATGTTTATAATTACAATTTTCCCAATAAGCTTTTATCACAAAGAAAAATAGACACAGTGAAGCAAAAGAAAGGGACATAATCCATGCAACACCCAGTATCATTGCTAATCTTATCTATATATATATATATATATATATATATATATATATAGATAAGATTAGCAATGATAAATAAACAGATTAAATGGATAATAATGAAACACAACCTTCTCGATACTTAACGACCCGCGGCAAAGCCATAAAAAATTGCTGTTTGACCAGCTTAACCCACTATCACTCTTGAAATAGACCCCCCATTGTAACTTGACATATATTTTTCGAAGGAGACGGGTCTGTAGATAAAAATGAATTCTTAGCTCTTTGAACCACCTAACCAAAATGGCCGACACTAGCCGTTTCCATAGCAACTAATGTTCCAAGAGACCGCACTTATAAACACGCACTAGCTTATTCCCAAATTCTCGCTTGACGAGGAAGCGGGCCCAGGCACCTTAACTCAACATAATTACAAAAATTATGTTACGGGTCTCGGCTCTCGCTTTTGAAACATGAGAACTCTTATGTAGCGAAGGAATCATATTTTTAAAAACAAAAAATATTATATTATATATATATATATATATATATATATATATATATATATGTAAACTTTATATATATATATATGTAAACTTTATATATATATATATGTAAACTTTATATATATATATATGTAAACTTTATATATATATATATGTAAACTTTATATATATATATATGTAAACTTTATATATATATATATGTAAACTTTATATATATATATGTAAACTTTATATATATATATATATGTAAACTTTATATATATATATATATGTAAACTTTATATATATATATATATATGTAAACTTTATATATATATGTAAACTTTATATATATATATGTAAACTTTATATATATATATATATATGTAAACTTTATATATATATATATATATATATGTAAACTTTATATATATATATATATATATATGTAAACTTTATATATATATATATATATATATGTAAACTTTATATATATATATATATATATGTAAACTATATATATATATATATATATGTAAACTTTATATATATATATATATATATATAAACTTTATATATATATATATAAACTTTATATATATATATATATATATATAAACTTTATATATATATATATATAAACTTTATATATATATATATATAAACTTTATATATATATATATATAAACTTTATATATATATATATATAAACTTTATATATATATATATGTAAACTTTATATATATATATATATGTAAACTTTATATATATATATATATATGTAAACTTTATATATATATATATATATGTAAACTTTATATATATATATATATATGTAAACTTTATATATATATATGTAAACTTTATATATATATATGTAAACTTTATATATATATATGTAAACTTTATATATATATATATATATGTAAACTTTATATATATATATGTAAACTTTATATATATATATATATATATGTAAACTTTATATATATATATGTAAACTTTATATATATATATATAAACTTTATATATATATATATATATGTAAACTTTATATATATATATGTAAACTTTATATATATATATATATATGTAAACTTTATATATATATATGTAAACTTTATATATATATATATGTAAACTTTATATATATATATATATATGTAAACTTTATATATATATATATGTAAACTTTATATATATATATATATATGTAAACTTTATATATATATATATATATGTAAACTATATATATATATATGTAAACTTTATATATATATATATATATATAATGTAAACTTATATATATATATATATATATGTAAACTTTATATACATATCAGTCAAGCAACAAAGACTCGTATCCAGAATATCTGTTGTATAGGATTTTTGCTGTGAGACAATATCATAACATTTTTTTTTCTCGATACCCTCATCTTGTACGTCCCTTGTGGAATAATGTTCAATTTAATATGCGAAGTAACTTGTTATCAAGTATTTATGGATGTCTTTTTTTTACAGGGTCAAACATCAGAAAAGAAATTAAAAAGTAAATATTTAATTAAAAAATAAAAGACTAAAAATATATCAGATTAACAAAGAAATAATTTAAAATGTGTGACAATTCCAAGCAATACTTCATAAATAATGTCTAATGAAGCATTTTCTACTGAAGTCTTGCATTGATATCCATATATATTTTCTTCATTTGTACTGCATCTCCTCATTATGTTAACAGAAAGGTTAACATTAAGTCTGAAATATGAAATTGCGTGATGTAGGTTCTGGTATCAAGTTGAAATTATTTGCGCTCCTCACTGACGAGGATGAATGATGTTGGATTTTGATCCTAGAACTTCGCTTATTAAAATGTTTAAATCGAAGCAACAATAGTGTGTGTGTGAGCCATATATACTTGATAACAAGATACTTTGCATATTTAAAAAAAAAATTGGATGAAATTGTCTTATGGCAAAAATCCTATATGACATTCCTTAGTAATTAAATATTTCTTTGTTATCGTAACATGAAGTATTGACACCAATCACAGCAAATATGTCTCATGTTACCTTAACAATGGAATATTTGATTAATTTATGTCATTTAAGTAATTAGATCACTTTGTTAAGACTGTAAGTTTCCTTTGGATATTACTACTTTTAATGATTTAAAAGAATTACATTTTTTAACATTTCCCACTTGTCAAATTGTCATCAAGGGAGGCAAATCTGAATTACTTATTGAATTATTGTTAAACGGAACTTTAGAATGTAAGCTAACATGCCACAATAGAATTAACCCACATATATGTGCGTGAATTAACTCACTAGATGTGCATTGTGGTGTAATGGATATCAACTCAGAGTGGGAACTTGGAGAGCCAAGTTCAGATTCCAGTTGAGTTCGTTAGATTCACTTACACACAAATAACCTTAGCAAAGGTATGAATCCATCTCATCTTCCCTCATAGGCGGAGAAGAGATGGATCAGTTGAATAGCAGGACAGACTGGGTTCTTTAGCCTTGGTTGGCAACCTGTCTACCGCATAAAGAAATAGCAAACTACTGCAGGAAAAAATCTGCCTCGTCAGTCATGTATTGAAAGATACATGATCGCCCAAGCATGTATCACATATGGCACTTAACTGACTGATATGAGGGCACAGAAAACTTCCCAAAATCTAATGAAATAACCAAACAGATATTATTTTTGGAAGAGCTTTTTGTTTGGGTTGAGAACTTTTCAGCATTTCATCCTATAAATCATATAAATTGTCGGACTTTGTCCATTTCATAATGTGTGACGTCATTTGTTTACATTTGATACGCCATGAGCAGATATGAATGTACATGAGAGATTCATGGATGATTGAAGTTTAAAAGCAGTAAATCTGACCTTGCCAACCGAATGATCCTCTGTGGCCAAATCAGTAAAAAGTCATGTCAGGCTATATGATGGTTCCGTATAGGATACAGATTCAAATCCTTTCGAAGGACGAATATTTTCTATGAAAATTTCTTTTACATTCAGGCCGGTAAATGTCATTTAATACTGTTTATTATAAACAGAGCATTTACTTAAATATTTGTATCTATAAAAAGAATGTTAAACATAAAAATGTCTTAAAATAATTGTCGGACTTTGTCTATTTCATAATGTGTGAAATCAATGTGTATACATATATATAGTCTTTGTGTGTTTAAGTCTTTCTATACCAGAAATTATCATTATTTTTTGGTAACATAGAAATCATAATCATTCAATATTGAATGGAATGTTATTTGCTTGGTTTAATATTCAGGATGTTTAGAACATAAGAAAATACAGACCGATATAAAACTTCATATTTTATAAGCATAATACTTGTACCATCAAAACATGCAAACTAGTTAATAAATAAAAAGTCAGTAATTGTTCAATGGTGAATAGAATGCTATTTGTTTAGTTTAATATCCGGGAAGTCTCCTTGTGGGTGACAAATTATTCTCTACCCTCCAACCTCTCTCTCACAGGTGGGATGGGCAAGCCTCTCACTGCTCAATCACTACTTCCATGAAAGTGCTCGGATGAACTACATTCGTTAGCTCCACCAGGTCTAACCGTTATGGAAGGACCTGCCATGCTACTTACATTGTAGCAAATCACCCACATTCTCTCTGCATTCCATCAGTGAGAAGTAAGTTCCATTTGAACAGCTACTTTCCGTGAGCCACTGCTCGGTGGAACCGACTCCCAAGAGGATGTTTCCCTGATCACTACAATCTTAACTGTTAACCCTAGATTTGAACAGGTTATCTTCCTCTCCTATCCATACAAATGGCTTCCTAACGTAACCCTCTACCACAAGTGACCCCCTCCCAGGCCTTGTACAGTGTGAATCTTACTGTAAACACAAAAAAAAGGTCTTGGAAATTATTCAATCCATGGTAGTTTATTCTTTTCTTTCTGCTTCCCTTGCTTAAGGGAGATAACTCCTATCTGTTAATAACTCACCAGTCTTTTCCACATTTTTGTTGCTTGTCTGTTTTTTTTTTCCACTTAACATGAGTATGTGACTTTTCAACACTACCAGATCCAGGGATTGAACTCACAACTGCTAGGGAACCAGATAGATTTTAACCTGAAGCTTTAATCCACTTAGACAATCTAATGTCATTTTAGAGTCTTAATCCGAATGTCTATTCTCAGTTGGTGGGCATCTTAAGCGTTCTTTCTTAATCAGATGTTGTTTTTTTTTTTCAAGAGGAGAAAGACATATCAGAAATGCTGTTGAGTTTTAGTGAGAAAAAAGAATACATAATAAGAAATGAATAAAGGGAAGATAGAGGAAATGAAAATGCTCTCATAAATTTGTCTGCTACCGTGAAATGGAAAAGCTTGTCAATTTTTAAGTTTTTCATTTGTACCTTTTTACTTCATACTTATGAATATTATTGTTTTTCTAAAAATCTCTTTTTTTTTTTTTAGATTTTTATTTTTTACCACTGTTTCAACTGAAACAGTAGTAAAAAATAAAATAAGATTTTTTTTTTATTTGCTCCATTTCATGTGAATGTTGGTGTTTGTGGTTCTCTCCAGTTTCCTGTCTTTTATTGCATTCAGAAGTACTTTCTCCTTTTCTGACTCCTCTTTCTTATTCTCATATTTTTTTCACCATCCATTTGTATAGAATTGTCAAATATGTTACTCATTGTTTTCCTCAGTCTCTCTTAACTTCCAAGTGTCCTGTAATTGTTAATTTCTCCAAGCTTTCTTTTCTCATTGTGTTCCCAAAATTCCAACTGAAGCTTTAGATCTTATTCTCTTTTTAAACTTTCGAGTTTCTCATTTATTATGCTGTCCACAATATATGCAAAATTTGTTGGTAGTAAATATTAAATAAAAATAGGAACAATGACTCTGTGTATTGTCAATTTTCCAAGATTAACTTTATAAGTTGTTATATTCCATGCTAAGGGAATAAATACTTAACACCAGGTGGATAATAGAAGAAAGGTTTATTGTACACAACCAGTACAATATGAAATATGGTACATTTATACACACAGGTCAATCTAGTAGTGAGTGCCACTAAGTTGGAAGGTCGGGATGTGTTTGCGTCTTCTCTCTTTCACTCTTCCTCGAGTCTCTCATAGACAGTTGACTTTATAGGTACTTACTACCTATACTGCAATCATTCATGGGGGTGACTGGTTATTCCATTACATAAGTAAATACTTTCTTTTCTTAAAAAACACACACACACACTTTATGAATTTAAGTGCAGTACTAGATTGGTAAGAATGTTGCCTCATTTTACGGTTGAATTAGCTAGATGTAACCATAAGTTGTTAATAGTTTCTTTTCTTACACTTCTCTCCTGTGGAAGTCTTCCAACTTCTGGTTTTCCAGCCAACTTTGATATTCAAAAATTTAAATGCAATTTTAAAAAAATCTGTGTGTATGTGCACATAAACACACACCACCTACTTCACAAAATCAGTATTTCAGTCGAGCCAAATATGCCATCGACAATTCAGCATTCTTTTCTGCAGTTTTGTTACTCTTTGATCCTTTGAAACGTTAGTCAATTTCTTCAGGTTTTTTTATTTTTTTTGCTATTCTTAAGCACCTTCAAATTTCTGTGAGTATTTTCCAGATTGTTGACGTTCTGAATCTTTTCCACATTTTCAGTGAGTAACTTAGCTGCTCATTTTGTTCTAAGTTTTGAACTCTTACAATTAGTGTTTAGTCCTT
>OZ038512.1:53104300-53321800 GCA_964036315.1 Acanthosepion esculentum | reverse complement strand
TATATATATATATTTAGTGTTTGTATGTATATATATATATATATATTTAGTGTTTGTATGTATATATTATATATATATATATATATTTAGTGTTTGTATATATATATATATATATATATATATATATATTTAGTGTTTGTATGTATATATATATATATATATATATTTAGTGTTTGTATGTATATATATATATATATATATTTAGTGTTTGTATGTATATATATATATATATATATTTAGTGTTTGTATGTATATATATATATATATATTTAGTGTTTGTATGTATATATATATATATATATATATATTAGTGTTTGTATGTATATATATATATATATATTTAGTGTTTGTATGTATATATATATATATATATATATATATATTTAGTGTTTGTATGTATATATATATATATATATATATATATTTAGTGTTTGTATGTATATATATATATATATATATATATATATTTAGTGTTTGTATGTATATATATATATATATATATATATATATATATATATATTTAGTGTTTGTATGTATATATATATATATATATATTTAGTGTTTGTATGTATATATATATATATATATATATATATTTAGTGTTTGTATGTATATATATATATATATATATATTTAGTGTTTGTATGTATATATATATATATATATATATATTTAGTGTTTGTATGTATATATATATATATATATATTTTAGTGTTTGTATATATATATATACATATATTTAGTGTTTGTATGTATATATATATATATATATATATATATATATTTAGTGTTTGTATGTATATATATATATATATATATTTAGTGTTTGTATGTATATATATATATTTAGTGTTTGTATGTATATATATATATATTTAGTGTTTGTATGTATATATATATATATATTTAGTGTTTGTATGTATATATATATATATATATATATATTTAGTGTTTGTATGTATATATATATATATATATATTTAGTGTTTGTATGTATATATATATATATATATATAGTGTTTGTATGTATATATATATATATATATATATTTAGTGTTTGTATGTATATATATATATATATATATATTTAGTGTTTGTATGTATATATATATATATTTAGTGTTTGTATGTATATATATATATATTTAGTGTTTGTATGTATATATATATATATTTAGTGTTTGTATATATATATATATATATTTAGTGTTTGTATGTGTATATATATATATATTTAGTGTTTGTATGTGTATATATATATATTTAGTGTTTGTATGTGTATATATATATATATATATATATTTAGTGTTTGTATGTGTATATATATATATATTTAGTGTTTGTATGTGTATATATATATATATATATTTAGTGTTTGTATATATATATATATATATATATATATATATATATTTAGTGTTTGTGTATATATATATATATATATATATATATATTTAGTGTTTGTGTATATATATATATATATATATTTAGTGTTTGTGTATATATATATATATATATATATATATTTAGTGTTTGTATGTATATATATATATATATATTTAGTGTTTGTATGTATATATATATATATATATATTTAGTGTTTGTATGTATATATATATATATATATATTTAGTGTTTGTATGTATATATATATATATATATATATTTAGTGTTTGTATGTATATATATATATATATATATTTAGTGTTTGTATGTATATATATATATATATTTAGTGTTTGTATGTATATATATATATATATATATTTAGTGTTTGTATGTATATATATATATATATATATATATATTTAGTGTTTGTATGTATATATATATATATATATATATATATATTTAGTGTTTGTATGTATATATATATATATATATATATATATTTAGTGTTTGTATGTATATATATATATATATTTAGTGTTTGTATGTATATATATATATATATATATATATATTTAGTGTTTGTATGTATATATATATATATATTTAGTGTTTGTATGTATATATATATATATATTTAGTGTTTGTATGTATATATATATATATATATATATTTAGTGTTTGTATGTATATATATATATATATATATATATTTAGTGTTTGTATGTATATATATATATATATATTTAGTGTTTGTATGTATATATATATATATATTTAGTGTTTGTATGTATATATATATATATATATATTTAGTGTTTGTATATATATATATATATATATTTAGTGTTTGTATGTATATATATATATATATATTTAGTGTTTGTATGTATATATATATATATATATATATATTAGTGTTTGTATGTATATATATATATATATATATATATTTAGTGTTTGTATGTATATATATATATATATATATATTTAGTGTTTGTATGTATATATATATATATATATATATTTAGTGTTTGTATGTATATATATATATATATATATATATTTAGTGTTTGTATGTATATATATATATATATATATATATATATATATTTAGTGTTTGTATGTATATATATATATATATATATATATATTTAGTGTTTGTATGTATATATATATATATATATATATATTTAGTGTTTGTATGTATATATATATATATATTTAGTGTTTGTATGTATATATATATATATATATATATATATATGTAGTGTTTGTATGTATATATATATATATATGTAGTGTTTGTATGTATATATATATATATATATGTAGTGTTTGTATGTATATATATATATATATATTTAGTGTTTGTATGTATATATATATATATATATTTAGTGTTTGTATGTATATATATATATATATATATATATTTAGTGTTTGTATGTATATATATATATATATATATATATTTAGTGTTTGTATGTATATATTTATATATATATTTAGTGTTTGTATGTATATATATATATATATATATTTAGTGTTTGTATGTGTATATATATATATATATATATATATATATATATATATATTTAGTGTTTGTATGTATATATATATATATATATATATATATATATATATTTAGTGTTTGTATGTATATATATATATATATATATATATATTTAGTGTTTGTATGTATATATATATATATATATATATTTAGTGTTTGTATGTATATATATATATATATATATATATATTTAGTGTTTGTATGTATATATATATATATATATATATATTTAGTGTTTGTATGTATATATATATATATATATATATATATATATATATTTAGTGTTTGTATGTATATATATATATATTTAGTGTTTGTATGTATATATATATAATTAGTGTTTGTATGTATATATATATATATTTAGTGTTTGTATATATATATATATATATTTAGTGTTTGTATGTGTATATATATATATATTTAGTGTTTGTATGTGTATATATATATATTTAGTGTTTGTATGTGTATATATATATATATATATTTAGTGTTTGTATGTGTATATATATATATATTTAGTGTTTGTATGTGTATATATATATATATATATTTAGTGTTTGTATATATATATATATATATATATATATATATATATTTAGTGTTTGTGTATATATATATATATATATATATATATATTTAGTGTTTGTGTATATATATATATATATTTAGTGTTTGTGTATATATATATATATATATATATATATTTAGTGTTTGTATATATATATATATATATATATATATATTTAGTGTTTGTATATATATATATATATATATATATTTAGTGTTTGTATATATATATATATATATAGTGTTTGTATATATATATATATATATATATTTAGTGTTTGTATATATATATATATATATATATATATTTAGTGTTTGTATATATATATATATATAGTGTTTGTATATATATATATATTTAGTGTTTGTATGTATATATATATATATATATATATTTAGTGTTTGTATGTGTATATATATATATATATATATATATATTAGTGTTTGTATGTATATATATATATATATATATATATATTTAGTGTTTGTATGTATATATATAATATATATATATATATATATATATATATATTTAGTGTTTGTATGTGTATATATATATATATATATATTTAGTGTTTGTATGTATATATATATATATATATATATATATATATTTAGTGTTTGTATGTGTATATATATATATATATATATTTAGTGTTTGTATGTATATATATATATATATATATATATATATATATATTTAGTGTTTGTATGTGTATATATATATATATATATTTAGTGTTTGTATGTGTATATATATATATATATATATATTTAGTGTTTGTATGTATATATATATATATATATATATATATATATTTATTGTTTGTATATATATATATATATATATATTTAGTGTTTGTATATATATATATATATATATTTAGTGTTTGTATGTATATATATATATATATATTTAGTGTTTGTATGTATATATATATATATATATTTAGTATTTGTATGTATGTATATATATATATATATATTTAGTATTTGTATGTATGTATATATATATATATATATTTAGTATTTGTATGTATATATATATATATATTTAGTGTTTGTGTATATATATATATTTAGTGTATGTATATATATATATATATATATATATATATATTTAGTGTTTGTATATATATATATATATATTTATATATATATATATTTAGTGTTTGTATGTATGTGTATATATATATATATATATATATATATATATATATATATATATATATATAGTGTATGTATGTGTATTAGGATGAGATAAAATGCAGAATCATTTTTCGTATTTTTATTTAATATTTACTAGACATGATTGAATCCTAATTCTGCTTGATCCTCTGTTGGTAAGTTAGCCTATATCTTATGCCCTGCCATTACCCAAGATAAATAATGAACTATTTTTTTGATTGTGTGGAAAAATGGAAGAGAAAGACATGTCAGAAATGCTGTTGAGTTTTAGTGAGAAAAAAGAAAGAATACATAATAAGAAATGAATAAAGGGAAGATGGAAGCAATGAAAATGCTTTCATACATTTGTCTGTTACCGTGAAATGGAAAAGCTTGTCAATTTTTAACTTTTTCATTTGTACCTTCTAACTTTATGCTTATGAGTGTGATTGCAATATTTTGTGAAACTTGTTAAGTACAAATATTTAATGATAGTTAAATATATAGTCATGAAGCTTATTCAATCATTAAGTTAAGAAGTGTCCATCAGAAAACTCAAATAGGGAAACTAAAATTTTCACAGGTACACTAATTAAGAATTATGCAAATATAATTTTGAATGAATTCTAATATTTTACCTATTTTTTATATTAATATTTGCATTTCATTTAAGGTATTATTTTTGCAGCTATGAAAATTCTAACTTTTTATCTTAGAATTTGGTAGTCAAATTTAAACAAACTTTTTACCTTAGTTTCAATTTGACTGTCAAATTCTTTTGATGGTAGAACATTTGGCAAACAAGGACCTTTGTTCCTGCAAAAAAAAAAAAACAGCATGTCAAAAGGACAATTTTTCCCATCACACTGCTTTTATTTTAACTACCTTCACTCTTCAGCAATGTTTGTTTTAAAAACAATGATTAGAATTGTAATAAGACCTAAATGTTGAAAGTCAATTTATACATTTTCTTTGTCTTGAGAATTTACAACAAAAATAATAAACACTATTTATTTATTAGATTATTTATTTTTTTATTTATTAGATTGTTTATTTACACTATTCATTTATTAGATTGTTTATTGGAATGATTGGTAAACATCAGCCAATTCCTAATTGATTCAACTTTTATAATAGTAAATAATAAGGATTTCCTTATAGTTGGTTCACATATTTTAATTATTTAGTAAATGTTTACAAATTTATGAATAAAAAATTCTTTTCATATCTATTTCTTTATAAATTGGTAAATGATAAATATTGCATTTCCTTAGTTTTAATACAATTGTATTAGTTTTTAGAATATAGTAAATATAAAATTATTCTTGTAAATAAACAATCCAATCAATAAATAGTGTTTAATAGTTTGGTTGCAAATTCTCAAAAACAAACAAAAAATGTATAAATTCACTTTCATCCTATGTTTAGTTTTTATTACAATTTTAATTCTTTTTGAAACAAACATTGCCAAAGAGGAGTTAAAATAAAAGTAGTGTCAATGGAAAAACAGTCCTTTTGACACTCCATTATTTTGCAGGTACAAAGCTCCATGTTTGCCTTTTTTTTACTTTTTTTTTTCTTTTTTTTAAATAAAATATTTCTTTTGATGCTTGGGGGGATTTCTGAAAATTTTTTAAAATTCTAAAGGAAATTCCTCTTATCTTTCTAAGGAATATAATTGATAAATTTTTTTTCTTAATTCTAGGTGCAGTGACACAGCCCTATATGAATACTATCCAAGGCCTCAAAAACCTTGTACAGTGGAAATCTCCATCTTATACCCTTTTCGTTTTTACTGTAAGTACAATGACATTGCATTTTCTTTTTATACATTTTTTTTGCTCTGTATATTTTTAATTGATTATTTTTTACTAATTTGTTAAATGATTTTGATTTTCAGGCGTTTAAATTTCTTTTTTAGTCTTTATTATTCTTAATGTATAGAATATAATAATATTATCATTTTTACAAATTATAATATTGAAAAATAGTAAAAATTTGATTGTCAAAATTTTTTAGTAAAAATTTGATTGTCAAAATTTTTTAGTCGTAAAGCTTTTTTTTTTTCTTAATGAAATATTTCCGTGTCTAAAAAATAAATTAAAGGCTTCGATTCTCATTGATTGATTGATTTGTTTTTTATGACTTATCAACTCTTTGCAGGTTATTTAAAGCCAGAAGATATTTTTAGATTGTAAGAAATTTTTTTTTTTTCTTTTGTGGTATAATAACACTGTATTTCATGGATGGAACAGAATAGCTGAAAGAAAAAGGAATGGCAAACATGTTCTGTTCTCAGAGAGTTTTATGAAGCTAAGTCATACATACATTTATATATACATATGTTCATTTGCTCTACACAGAAATTATAACATGTATGCAACAACAAGCAGTGTGTGGGAAAAAAAAGGGTAACCTTACCTGTAATATTTCCCAAAAGGAAAACTGGAATTACAGCATTTTCTCTATGAATCTGAAGCCATGAGGTTTTTCTGTAAGACCTATCTCTTTGGCCTAAGAATGTCCGTTTTCTCTGGGATTTACATCAGAACCGCCCTTTGTTACTCTATCCCCTAACATCACTCACTGACCATCAAGTGACCCTTGTGACTTTATCTCAATGAAAGGGAGATAATCGATTTTCTATCCCTTACAGTGGTTTAGTGATAAAAGTCTATACTAATTAACCCACAGCTGTGGGGAGAAGAGGTGGATTTATACCTTTCCAAAGGATATTTGCACGTAAGTAAATATAATGAACCCTACTGGAATTGGAACTCAGTTCTCCAGTTAAAAATTCTAATCCATTATCCATTACATCACCTGCACATCCAAGCTTACAGCACCTGGAATAGGTGAAATGGTCACCCATCTATGTACTGACCAGGCTCAACATTGCTTAACTTTGGTGATTGTACAGGAAGCAGCGTTTCAATGTTATATGGCCATAAGCCTCTTGAACAGGAGTAGAGGTTTATCCCTTGTTTCCTGTTTAGGACTGGGTTTCTACTTCTAAAGTCTTCTCTTTCACTCCCAGTACCCCTTGTGTCTTAGTGACATTACTGCCATGCTTGGTGTGACTTGATTAAAGAATAATATATATTAGTTTACCCATGTCATAAACAATATCATTGTGGTACTTTGCTTTTCATAGAATTGATCTTTTCAAACACCGCTTGCAAATCCAAGTTTACAGCACCTGGTATTCCCAAGTGGTCACCCATTTAGTTACTGACCAGGCTTGACATTGCTTAACTTTGGTAGTCATGAACAGGTGCTTCAATGTGATATGGCTGTGTAGTGGTGACTCCATGCAACTCTGGCCCCTTTTGGGTTGCTGAGGTAAGTCACCACTACAGGCTGTAAGCTTCTGGATTCTCTGTTCAATGCACAAACCATATTTTAGATACTTGTGAAGTGATTTTTTTTTTTTAACCTTAGTGGTAAATTTTGTTTCTGTGATGCAAAAAAAAAAGATTCCTTTCTCTTAGTTGCTATTAAATATTTTCTGAAACTATTTTATAACTGAGATTCCTTAATAATATTTATGGAAGTCAACATTGCCTGGCTCAGGGCTACAATTGATGGAGCCCCAGTAAGGATCAAATTTAATATACTAATAATAGTTTCTAACCATTTATCTATAGAAGATATTTTGATGTTCTTGATTCAATTTAAGTTTTATATAATAACTAATCCATGTCCTTAATGGAGACAATATGTAAGTAATTTTACAATTGCATTTTACTTATAAAATATCAAAAATAACTCCTTGCCCTTTCTTGTTTATGTTCAGTACTTTCTGAATATTAAGCTAAGCAAATAACATTCTCTTCACCTTTGAAGAAAAAAAATTTTTATATCACAAAAAATATGTAATGATGATAATTTGTCAATCATGATATATATATATATATATATATATACACACACCATATATACTTGTGTAACACATGACCCTCAAATTTTCACTTATAAAAAAGGATTTTATCATGTATCATGTGAGTTCCTTTTTTGAGTAACCAAATTACTAACCTCTTTTCCTCTATCTCTTTATCGCATATTCTAGTTAAAAAAGTAAAAGAGAATAATAAAAGTATTGTTAGTAATGCCGTATGGGTTTTAAATTAATTATATACTACACTAAATCCAGTATATCCAATTTAATCATTTGTAACAAGTCTTCCCCACCAGCCAATGTGTTGTAGAAAACCAACATTGTATATAAAATTAAATGTCCTTTGGGAAATTGAATCTTCAATGGGAAAAATGTTTATGTTGGCTATACTATGACTACATTGTCTTGGCAGTTGAGTTTTCATTTGAATGACATGTCTAACATCTCTAAACATTTAAAACAGCATGCATGTCCACATTCGCAATTTAGAAAAATTCTTGTTGAAAATGCAGCCATACTTTTTCATGAAAATAATAAGCATAAACTAAAAAATTGAAATCAAACCGTAACAAAATTAATTATGAATACTGCACAAATGTTTTAAAATGTTTGCAATAGATAGATTAAAATATCAAGGTCTATATTAATACACTCCTGATCAAAAATTTAAGACCACTTGAAAATTTTTTTTAAAAAGACTGTTTTTCATGGAAAAATTTTAAACATTTCTTACTTAAGGTTACTAATTTTATAATCTAAAAGGTTATATAGACAAAAAATTATAATCTGAACATTTTATTGAGAAATTGACATTTTTATAAAATGAGGCGTTTTACACTTGATCAAAATTATAAGATCAGAGACAAAAATTCTACGAAAAGTGTACGAAAACATTCAACAACCAAATTTAATAATGAGTTCTACCTCCACTGGTTTTGATGACTTCAAAAATTCTTTGGGGTATGCTAGAAATTAGTGTTTCCATGAAGCTGCAAGGAATATTGCTCCAGCTTCTGAAGATAACTTCACAAATTTCATTTTTTGTTGAATATTGTTTGCCATTTCGATAAACATCTCTTGCCATCCATCCCCAAATATTTTCAATTGGGTTTAAGTCTGATGAGCATGCAGGATGTTTCAAGAGATGGACCCCATTTTCTTGTAGAAAGGCCAAGGTCCGGCATACAGCATGAATTGCAGCATTATCCTGTTGGAATAACCATCCATCCCCACACAAACGATGGCCCTCCATCACCAATGATACTTTTTGTAGCATGCTAACCCAACCAGCCGCTGTCTGACAACCCTGCACCACCTGGAGCTATCGTCCCTCTGTAAGAAAAGGCACCCCATACCATTAGGGACCCTCCACTACTATGACTTGTGGAGAAAATTTCAGGAGGCATGTTTTTGTTATGCCAATATCGTTGGAAGCCATCAGGACCATGTAGATTTAATTTTTTCTTATCAGAAAACAGGACTTTCTTCCACTTCTCAAAGTCCCATGTTTGGTATTCATGACCAAACCTTAAACGGTTCACTTTGTGACGTGGAAGCAACCAAGGAATTTGTTTGCACTTTTCATTTACCATGCCTTTTTGTCGTAAGTGTCGTCTGATGGTTGTTGGACTGCAATCAGCATCTGTGGCTGCCTTAATTTGATTAGAAGAAAGTCCACTGGCTTTCACAACAACCTGTCTTATTATCCTACTCAATGCCGGAGAAATTTTTGGGGGCCTACCAGTAGACTTTACATTTCCATAATTCACACTGTCCTTTAGAAAGTTGCAAATCATATTTTTACTGCGATTTACCTTAGCTGTGATCGCTCGCTGTGACAAAACTTGATTATGGAAATCTAGAATCCAAGCATGCTCAACTTCAGTAAGTTTGTTTGCTTTAGGCATGGTGACACTTTTACGCAGTGATTGCTAATCTCTAACGGAACTAAAAACATTGGAATTACCCTAGATCTAACAATTTATACCCCCTGGTCTTATAATTTTGATCAAGTGTAAAACACGTCATTTTATAAAAATGTCCATTTCTGAATAAATTGATTGGATTATAACTTTTTGTCTACATAACCTTTTAGATTATAGAATTAGTAACCTTAAGTAAGAAAAAGTTTATAATGTATCCATGACAAACAGTCTCTTATAAAAAAATTTCAATTGGTCTTAAATTTTTGATCAGAAGTGTAGTTTCTCATACTATTTTCTTCTTTTTCTAAAAGAACTCTTCACACATCATAATTAGTTATCTCCCCTAGAGCGTAAACATACATGGCATGGCACAAAAATTAGTGGGCCTCACTCCACATGTAAAATTATAACTTTCAGATGAACATAGCAATTTTGTCTTTGTAGATAATGAACACTATATTTTTGTCTTAAAAACCCACACTCAGGATGACAGTGTGTTAATGTTGAAAGTACTTGGAAAGAAACAATATTTATCAACACAGTAATTTTCTCTCTTCTTTTAATGCTGACACCAAAAAGCTCATCCAAGGATGTGAGTGGATCCTATTGAAAATAAGCAGACAAAACTTGTCTAAATTATTCAATGAAACTTGCCGCCAAAATACACACACACACACACACACACACACACACACACACATACGTGTGTGTGTGTGTGATTCATACATCCTGTGTCTGGTCTACCTTTTAGATTTTTAGGGGTTTTTTTAAATTAAATTTTTAAGAGAAAAATATTAACACAATAATAAAAGTTATATCCCTACATAGAGAATATAATAATTCGTAACCCAACCTGCTATGCCAGCTCTCTGTTTTTTCCTTCTTTTTTCTTTTTCTCTTCCTCTTTTCTTTTTTACTTTTTCTCTCTTTATTCTTTTTCTTCTTTTTTCTTTTCTTCGCTTTTTTCTTTTTTCTCTTTTTCTTTTTTCTCTTTTTCTTTTTTCTCTTTTTCTTTTTTCTCTTTTTCTTTTTTCTCTTTTTCTTTTTTCTCTTTTTCTTTTTTCTCTTTTTCTTTTTTCTCTTTTTCTTTTTCTTTTTCTCTTTTTCTTTTTCTCTTTTTCTTTTTCTCTTTTTCTCTTTTTCTTTTTTCTTTTTTTCTCTTTTTCTCTCTCTTCTTTTTTTTCATAAAATATTTCCTCCTGCAAAAAGCAAAAAATATAACAAACCTTACTTACTTACAAATCAATTTTTATGTATATGTAAAAAGTATTAATTGGTTTTGTTTTTTTTTTAAATTTAGTGATTACATTGGTTTTAATGATGCTGAAAAAGAAAAAAAATTACCATTCTTTGATATTAAAAAATTTTCCATTCCTATCTCAGGGCCAAGTTCTTTCTATAAAATACTATTTCTGTTCCATAATGATTATTACATTTGCATACATATTTTATACTTTAAATGTAGCAACTGTTGTGAGACAGAAATAGTATTTTCAACTATTATATTTTTAAAACCAACTTAAAAATGGTTAATTGCCATTTATTAAAATGATAATTGTCTGAAATTCTAATCTAAATCTTCTGCTACAAATGGTTTGGACTAATATCCTTATATTTGTTATTCTATTACTGGCAATCTATACATAGAATTTTTTTTTTCCCAGTCTGTTTCAAACATTTCTCGCATCAACACAACTGTTGACCAAATCTGTGAAGTAAGAAGGAAAAAACATTTTTGGATGATTCTTGATGTTTATTGAATAACACATGAGGAAATTTGATCTTGCAGGATAAAATGTGATAAGAACAGCAAAGATGATGATATTCGTCCGAACAGATTGTGATAATGACAATGATATATTTTTTTTGTTATAAAGCTTTTTCTCTCAAGATTTTCTTAATTCTTTTACATTTTTCTATTGAAAGGTTTACATGTATTCAACTTGGAATGGATTGCTTCTCCCAGTTACACTTTTTCTAATTCTCTTCAGACTTGCCATTAACTACATGAGATACAAGTAAGTCTGCTACATAGATTTTATTTCATTTCCTTTCACTAAATAATGCTACTTAGAAAAATATATACAAAATCTAGATGTTAAGACTTGTTAAAAATTATAATAGTACTATGAGTAAGCTCATCAAATACTTGCTCTTTAGTCAGGGCTAAGAAAACAATGTCCGTTTCCCACCCACCAATTAAAAGTGGATACTTGCAGACTCTTGCATAAATCTGACCAATGTCTCCTTTTTTACTAGAGTATAAACTGAACCTGTGTCTACTTATCTGTTAAGTTATTCTGATTTTTGTCCTAGGAGACTTACAGTTGATTTTAAATAACTCAACAAGGGTCGATATTTACTCTGTAAATTTCTGGGATGAGGAGTTATCATTATTTACACTATTTACATTCAGACTATTGCCTTCATCTTTCTTGTTATGACACGTTTTCCAACAGTGTGCCTTCCTACATGAGGTGTATATCGATTTATGTAACCTACAGGGAATTTTTAATCCACTAGGCTATAGAGCCCAATATGTCTTGCTATTTAAATCATAGCAGGTGGGAGAAGAGATGGATTCATATCTTTGCAAGAGTATTTCTGTGAAAGTGAACATGATGGCCTTGGGTGAAATTTGAACTTCATACTTCAATGTTGCTTTCCACACCTATAATCACTATTCTACATATACATCCTGTCATCTGGAGAATAGAGATATAAAATGTTTATTTCCTATTATTTGGATAGGGTTCATGTCTTTGAGTTGATTATTTATTTATTTATTGTACAGGGGAATTAGGGGGGCATGGTGGAGTAATGGGTAGCGGCTCGGATTGAGGAATCAGAGAGCCGAGTTCAAATTCCAGTCGAATCCATTATGTTCACTTACATGCTGATACCCTTGGGAAAGGTATGAATCCTTTTTTTCTCCCCCTCAAAAGCAATGGGTAAATAGCAGGACAGACCGAGTTCTATAGCCTTGGATGGCAACTGGTCTACCGCAGAAAGAAATGGCAACATACTGTGGGAAAAAAATCTGCCTTGTCAGTCATGTATCGAATGGTACATGATTGCCTAAGCGTGTATCACACATGGCACATAACCGACTGACAGGGGAATTACAAAAGAAATAGACAATTTTAAACATTTATTAGACCAAAACTATTTTAAAATATTGACATGATGAATAGTTTTGTGGAGACAGCTCTTGAAGTTTATTACAGTAACATAACATGAATATTACTTTTTTTTGGCAATGAGCCAATAAGAATTTTGGCAGAACTTGTAAATGTTCAGTAAGATGTCTGTAAATTCTGTTGAGAAGGCTTTTTGTGTAAAACTGAATCAAGTAAAAAAGAATTGTTATTGTTGCATAATGGCATTTAGAATGCCTTTTGAGAATTAATTCCTGACTAAACAAACCATATATTATTATTACAGGAAATTTTAAATAACAAGATGTTCATTTAAAGTATATATATATATATATATATATATATATATATATATCATCACCTTGACTTTTGTAAATGTAGGGGGGTTCTGAATATAGAAGCCACACTAAATCTCCTCAACAATGGTCTATCAATGGCAGCCATCAGCAATTTTTGTATAGTCATATCTGTCCATTGTTTGACATTGTCTAACCAGTTTTTGTGTTGGCATCCTCTCCTATGTCTACCTTCAATGGTGCCTTGCATGATGGTCTTGCACAGGCTGTCATGCCTTGTAATGTGTCCAAACTGTCCCATTTTTCTCTTTTTGACAGTGATGAGAAGAGGTTCCTGGTTGCCCACAAAACTTTCAACCCTTTTCTAAACACTCATTGGTTTTATGTTCCCAATAGAAGATGCCAATACATTTGTTCTCAACCGCTTGGATCCTTCTCTCTGTTTTTGCCAACAGTGTCTATGTTTCACTTCTGTATAGGAGAATGGAGACTACCAGCGATTTGTACAGTCTGTACTTCATTTGAAAGCTGATTTTGCTCCTCCATATTCTTTCCAATTCAGCCATCACTGTCATGGCTGCAGAAATCTGTGTATGGATTTCCGAGTTGCAGGTACCATATTTAGGCAAGATTGCTCCTAAGTATTTAAAACTGGACACTTCCTCCAGTGAATTTCCATTCATGTTAATGTTGACACAGGTGTTATTGTTTGTGCTATTCACAATTACTTTGGATTTCTCAGAGCTGACATCCATTCCATATGCTCCTTCTCTTTCAACAAGTTTGTTGGTCAAGTCCTGGAGTTCACTGTTACTACCTGCTATGAGGTCAATGTCGTCTGCAAAACGTAGGTTACATGTGGGTCTACCACCAATAGATATTGAAAGATTATGGTCATTCAGGATTTCTTGCATGATTCTCTCTAGTAATAGGTTGAACAATATGGGTGAAAGTACGCATCCCTGCCGCATGCCGACAGTTGTCTGGAAGCATTTTACCATTTGTTTTCCCAGAAGAACTGTGCTGGTGGCATCTTTTTATATATATATATATATATATATATATGCATTCTATCTCTTTGGCAAAATACTAGAGGCTCTAATCAACTATGAATAGTTAAGCATCTCATATCGTAAGGTCTTCTTTCAGATAAGCAATATGGTTTTTGCTTTTCTAGATCAACTGCTGATATTTTATTGGTTATTGCTCAGTCTATGAGACTTTAGATAAGATTGATGAAGCTCAAGCTGTTGCTTTTGATATCTCAAAGGGAATTGGCAGGATTTTGCATGCTGGTCTTCTTCAAAGGGTGGAAAGGTTATGGTATTTATGGATGAATTTTGGAACTGATTCAGTCTTCCTTATTGAATCGTAAAATAAAAGTGGTCTTGTGTGGCCACTCTTCTTGATCTTTTTTAATTAATGCCCGCATAGACAGATATATTAATCATTTCATCAAAAGCAAAGCAATAAATTTTATATTTTTATAATTTAAAAGCGTTTTAAAAATAATCATTATATATATATATATATATATATATATATATATATATATATAAAAGTGAACATAGAAGTTAACACTTAGAGGCGACAGTCTGTTTCATGCTAGATGCAATCCTCAGGCCTGACGATTGCATCTAGCATGAAACACTGTCGCCTCTAAGTGTTGACTTCTATGTTCACTTTGATATTTACACACGCTCTATCTCTGATATTGAGCACTTTATCCCATAAATATAGCACATCTTAAGACTATATTTCTTCTCTTCACACATATATATATATATATATATATATATATATATATATAAGAATTAGTCATAAACATTACAATTGTTGAATAAAATTGTAATGATGCATAAAAAGTTAAATTGGAAGGTATTTTTTTAAATTAAATTTAAATTTGGTTTTAGAATTTTTGTTAATATTCAATGAAATTTTAAAACTTTCTCTTTTTTTTTATTGTTTTTCTTTTTCATAATGTTTCTGTCAGTGTTGTCTGTTATAATATTCCACAATGCAACAGAGCTACCAAACTAATAACATACTTGACAAAAACATGTTTATGTCTGGCACCTGAAGAATGTGAGAGTCGAATGGCTGAAAAGGTTGTAACTAGAAGATGAAGGCCCAAGGCCAAATAAATTCATGTATAATAAGTAGTTTTAAAATTATTACTTTTTTTTTTTTTAATCTTTTCTGATATTTTTTTTATCTTGTAGAGGCTGGAATTTAAATCTTCATTACCTTGATCCTGGGGAAGAAGTGAAAGTAAGTATTTATTTTTCTTGTTGATTTAACATTAAATAAATGGTTCAGTCTGAAAAGAAGGCTAGTTCTCATAAATTTTTCAATGTGCCATATCCCTTCAGGATGTCGTCAATCATGACACTCTACACAAATACCCTATCCTTTGTAGCTCTTAGTAACATTTGTCTTTTCACCATCCATCCCACTCTCTGTTCTGCAATCCATTTACACAAGCTTGTTAGGTAGGTTACTTGCTGTTTCCTTCTACCTTCTTGCCTTCAGTATGTCCCATGAGTGTCAAATTCTCCAAACCTTCTTTTCTCTTTATGTGTTAGAAATTTAAGCTATCTCTTTCTGATTCTAAGTATAAAATGATTCGACTGTAGTCGGGATCATTGAGTCAATGTGAACGATCTTTTCCTTAGCTGCATAGTATATGCTTCGTCAGGGCAACATGCGGTTTTGAATTCAGAGTTTTCCTTCTCCTAGACCAGTTGCCACCCAAGGCTATAGAACTCAGTTTGTCTTGCTATTTTCCCATAGCTGTGTGGGGAGATGGATTCATATCTTTCCCAACAGTATTAGCACATAAGTGAATATAATGAACTCGACTGGAATTTGAACTCAGCTCTCCAATTCCTCAATCTGAGCCACAATCTACCAATGCCTCCTAAGTATAAGCATCTCTTTTATTTTTTTCCTTTGTCAGTAAAACCTTCTTGTTACTTACATGTTCATTTTATAGTATTCTCAACATCCTTCTGTAGAACCACATTTCTATTGCTTCAAGTCTCTTCTTCATCTATGAAGATTCTCACATTCACTGCTATAGAGGAAGATTGATATTAAATAACAGTTCAGCACCCTTTTCTTATGAAATTTTCTTGTTTCTTAATACTTTGCTTAGCTTTTTTTTGTCATCCACGGAAATTGAATTAATCTCAAACTAAATAGCTTCTCACTCACTGCTAGAACTGAATTTATGTCTGTCACAATAAAACAGAAATTTCTGTTATTTGTAGTTTAGTCATATGCAATGTTTAAAATTCTGCTGATCCACATTTAGTGAATTTAAGATTTTGGTTGAAAGCCAAAAATTGCAATTGTGTTTATGATTTCTCTTTAAGTAACATCTAGGAGAGTGACTCATTGCACCATCTCGGACTAATGCTTTCTACTGACATCAAGTGAAAAAAGTATGTTTAATAAATTACTAAATCTGCAGCTAAGAAAGTTGGTTCACTGTGTCATGCTAGACAATTTTTCTCACCAGACACTTGCATATTTATATGTTTACTGTTCATTCTGGCTTTGAATATTGCTGCCACATCTGGTCTGGTGCTCCTGCTATATATTTAGAGATTCTTGATAAAATCCAAAGAAGAATCTGCAATGTTATTGGTCCTGACCTGACATCTCCTTTCCCACCACTTTTCCTTTTGCCTTTTCTATATATACTTTCATGGGAATTGTTCTGATGAACTTTCCTCTACCGTACCAAGACTTAATGGATTTAAGCGCAGTACTAGATTGGCAGTAAGGTCTCATCATTTTACAGTTGAAATGCTTAGATGTAACCATAAGTTCTATGCTAACAGTTTCTTCTATTGCACTTGTCACTTGTGGAACTTTCTTCTGGCTGTGATCTTCAAAAATTTAAATGCAATGTCAATTGTCATCTTCTGTCTTAATTCTTATTCTTTTATTGCCTTTGCTCTCCTTAATAGTTGTTTTTCTCTAACAGTCAGTAACCTCTTGCATCCTAGTGGCTTTTATTGCCTTGTTTGGGGGGGGAGAAGTATTAAAAAAAATGTAATGATGAGGATATAAAGCTTCATCTGGCACTGTGGTGATTGTATCCATGATATTATGCCAGGATACAACTGCAAATTTATTGAAGGTAGGTAAGGAGTCCTCAAGTGCACAAACAAACTGGGTGATAGCTTTTGAAGACAAAAAAAGAACACAACAACCTGTACTATTTAAATATATTTAACCCAAATAGAAAAAGAGAAATAAGGAAAAAAAAAAGTAAGTAGTTGCATGGAATGTGTGTCTGTGGACTTAGCAGAAATGTCTGGTAACCTTATCAATAGTCCATATTGAAGGAGTAGTCCCTCTCTGTCCTCAGTTACTTTCTTTAGGTAGTAGTAATTTCTCTTGAGGTTGCTGGACCCATTTCTCCATAACCTGATGCCACTGATCTGACTTGTGAGAGAGTAGCATTGTTTTGAGCTGCCTGATTAATATGGCTGTAGAAAAAAAAAGGATGTGACTTTGAATTTGGTGCCTATATAGCTGGGGTCATGTGACTCTTTTTTTTAGCCATTCAGCATCCGAGTTTTATTCTATGCTTGATTAGTCTTACTTTTCTGATTGATTATTTTAAATTCCAATAACACAATGACAAACTGGGTTCGAATAGGCTAGTTCTATGCACCATGTCACTTCAGGACATTGGCAGACATAGCTCTCCATAATTTCCTGTTCTTTGTAGCTCTTAGTTAATTTTGTCTTTTTGCTATCTCTCCTAAACCATGTTCTGCCAACCATTTGCAAAGATCATTAGGTAGGTTATGTGCCGTTTTCTTCTGGCCCTCTTGCCTTCAAAATGTCCTTTTGAGTGTTAAATTTTCTAGCTCTCTTTTCTTTCTGATTGGTAGAAGTGTCCTTTTTGTTTCAATTTTCTCTAAAACTTTGTTGATGCTCAGTTCATTATATTCTCAATATCCCCTTGAAGAACTACATTTCTTTTGCTTCAAGGTGTTATATACATTGATATTTGAACTATTATACTCATCTTGGTTATTGTATTGCGGGGAGCCAGCCTTCCTTGAAAATTGGTAAAAAAATTCTGGCCTTTTAGCTAAGCTTGAGCATCAATCACTGGAATCAGCAACTCACTCAGCCATCAAGCAGATCTTTGAGTCTTATTTATTTTTAAAGGAATCAAGTTTTTTTTTAAGCGTATCACCCCAAGCAAGGCTGGAGGCCACTATCACGCAAGGGGTTATAGAAGGGTTGGAGGAAGAGCAGATAGGAGTGGTAAAGGAGAGGATGTGGAGAAAGAGAAAGACAGTGGATCGATCAAGGCAAGGGGATTACAGAAGATTTGGAGTGAGAGCAGATAGGAATGAAAGGTGAAAGGATGTGGAGAAGGGAAGTGGATAGATCAAGGCAACTGGAGATGTCGATTGATGCTACACTTAAACCGTTGGAGATTGTATTTGTCAGGGAAACAGTAATAGGGAAGGGAGTTCCACAGGCGAGATGTGCGTGACATGAAGCTATTGGAGTAGAAGAGATGTCTACATCTAACAGTTTCACTGGTGAAGGGGTGGGAACGGGATGCCAGCCTCGTAAGACGTTTAAATTCATGAGGCCTAGGGACAAGTGAAAGCAGCTCCTCGGAGCAATTACCGTGAAAGTATTTGTAAAAAAACAGAGCGAGGCAACATCGTAAGAGCGTAAATAAAATACATTCTTTTTACTTTAATCTGTGTTTGCATTATTTGTTGTCTTTATCCCTACTGGAATGTAAGACCTTAATAAGTAATCTTTGTTTTGTGTCTTGGATTTCACACCATGAAAGATCCATCTCTTAGAGTTCCATTATCACTGTACTGCTTTTCTGTTCTGCCTTTCTCTTTCCAATTGGAGTCTCAAGGAAACTTTAGGTGTTTTTCATTATGCATTATTTGTTGTCTTTATCCCTACTGGAACGTAAGACCTTAATAAGTAATCTTTGTTTTGTGTCTTGGATTTCACACCATGAAAGATCCATCTCTTAGAGTTCCATTATCACTGTACTGCTTTTCTGTTCTGCCTTTCTCTTTCCAATTGGAGTCTCAAGGAAACTTTAGGTGTTTTTCATTATGCATTATTTGTTGTCTTTATCCCTACTGGAACGTAAGACCTTAATAAGTAATCTTTGTTTTGTGTCTTGGATTTCACACCATGAAAGATCCATCTCTTAGAGTTCCATTATCACTGTACTGCTTTTCTGTTCTGCCTTACTCTTTCCAATTGGAGTCTCAAGGAAACTTTAGGTGTTTTTCATTATGAATTATTTTTGTTTTTGGTAATTGGATGTGCAGATAGTACAATGGTTAGAAATCAGCAAGCCAAGTTTGAATTATGGTTCAGTTTGGTTTCGTTCAGTTTGTTTTATGGCATATAAACCTCAATGAATTATTTAATGCTGACAAGATTTTTATTGCTAGTAGTATATTTTTTTTTCCCCAAAAATGTATTTCTGGCAATAATTTTTTTCCCAAGTATTTCTGGTATTAAAACCTATTTTTACACTTTCATAGTGTTTTGACCCCAGTTTTGGGGTTAACTATTTGCCCATAGCTGGGACCCTGACAGGTGCTACCACCCCAGGTCATGGTGGACCTGGGAACATCAGCAACTAAGAGGTGGTTCCATGCTCCTCAAAACCTGTTCAGAGGCCTTGCTGTTGGACATAGTTTATCATCTTACTCAGGACGCAGATGTAGTTTACCGTTATACCTGGGACGGTTGAATCATGACTGAGTTTGTTATATTCACTTTTGCCCAAAAAGTTTTTGGAAAGGTGTGAATCCATCTCTTCTCCCAGTTATGGGTTAAATAGTAAAGATGACTAGGCTCTTTTGTCTTTAGTTGGCAACCAGTCTAGAAGAAGGAAAACTCTGGATTCAAACACCCAGCCTGAAGAGGTATTGGCTCAGTCAAGCTGTCTTGCCCTAGATACACCATCGCTATTGCTGCGGTATATGTGGTACTCCTGATGAGTTATAAGACTTGTAATGTCACTTGACATTTTGGCATATTTGGGGACTTAAATCCAATTTTATTTTTAACTTTTCTCTATGATATAAAAAAGCATTTCTATAAAGCCTTTAGTAAATGGAAATAGCAGAGAACAAAGTATCAATTACTTTTAAAAGATTTTTCCCATATAAGTTACTGATCCAGATTGCAAAAATAACCTTGTGGATTTTTTATATGTATGATAAGTATGTCTATAATTTTGAAATATATATATACACTAGAATAAATCCTAAGGGGCCAGGCAAACCTACTTAGGTTTCACCTAAACAGATCTTCAGGGTAATCTGGCCAGGCAAACCTAGGTAGGTTTGCCTGGCTCCTTAGGATTTATTCTAGTTTATCACTCTACTTAGTGTATTGAGCACTATACGTTTTAGTCTTTCTGCTCGTTTTTTTTCTTTTTTTCTTTGCGCTAACGACTTAAAGCACTTGGTGATTTGTTTTGTCTTGTTCCGATGTTTTTAGTTCTTTTTTTATTTCCAATTTTTTCATTGGGTACCGATTTTTCCTGACATATCTGCAAGTTTAGCTATCCAAGGTTTTCCAAATGAGTACTACTATTAATATATATATATATATATATATATATATATATATATATATATATATATATATAGAGAGAGAGAGAGAGAGAGCAGGCTTACAGGAGGTTTTAAGAACTGTAAGATAGAAAAAAGAGGGAATCTAAACAGTCAAGCATTTTAACATATTTCAAGCTTTTCACAACAGACAACAAGGTTTAAGCTTCAGCATCAAAGAAGATAGGTTATTTTGGAGGTCTGGGAATGCTCACAGTTTTCCTCATATAAATCAGCAGTAATTCTGAGGTATTTGTGATTAACAGATATCAAGGGAAACTTTGAAATAGGTCTTTTCATCAGAGTAATGTAAGAGGAATTTTGGAAAAACAAAGAAAAACAATTTATTATAATGCATTTGATATCATGGCCCTCCTACGAGACTCTGCATAGCTTTCTGGTATGCTTTCTCCAAAAGGTTGCCAACTTCTGTTATAGACAGTTTAAATTTGAGTAGCGAGTAGCCTAGTTGTTCAGTAACAATGTTCTGAGAAACACTTCTTGTGACTATTTGTAGCTCTGTAATTGTGTGATAAATAAGAATAATTCTTCTATCCCTCCTCTCATCACTCAATTTGAGGTGCTAACATCTGCTGATAAAGAAGAATGTCTTGCTTGTAAATTCTCTTCCAATTTGAGGGTAATCAAAACCTTTCCGAAATATATCTGTTTTAACAGTAAATTATCCATTGGAATTACAAGTTTTTATTCTTTTTAATTCAACTTCACCAATGGAAGCAAGCATTTTTGCAATTATACAGGATTGTTATTTGTTTATTTCAGGAATCTGAGGATAAAGACAAAGGTGTATCTGACAAATTTAATGTTGTGCTTCAGGTAGCCAAGAAAGTCCAGGTGAGTGAAAGAAAATGTGCTTCAGGTAGCCAAGAATGTTCAGATGAGTGAAAGAAAATTTTGTGCTTCAGGTAGCCAAGAATGTTCAGATGAGTGAAAGAAAATTTTGTGCTTCAGGTAGCCAAGAATGTTCAGATGAGTGAAAGAGAAAATTTTGTGCTTCAGGTAGCCAAGAATGTTCAGATGAGTGAAAGAGAAAATTTTGTGCTTCAGGTAGCCAAGAATGTTCAGATGAGTGAAAGAGAAAATTTTGTGCTTCAGGTAGCCAAGAATGTTCAGATGAGTGAAAGAGAAAATTTTGTGCTTCAGGTAGCCAAGAATGTTCAGATGAGTGAAAGAAAAAATTTTGTGCTTCAGGTAGCCAAGAATGTTCAGATGAGTGAAAGAAAAAATTTTGTGCTTCAGGTAGCCAAGAATGTTCAGATGAGTGAAAGAAAATTTTGTGCTTCAGGTAGCCAAGAATGTTCAGATGAGTGAAAGAAAATTTTGTGCTTCAGGTAGCCAAGAATGTTCAGATGAGTGAAAGAGAAAATTTTGTGCTTCAGGTAGCCAAGAATGTTCAGATGAGTGAAAGAGAAAATTTTGTGCTTCAGGTAGCCAAGAATGTTCAGATGAGTGAAAGAAAAAATTTTGTGCTTCAGGTAGCCAAGAATGTTCAGATGAGTGAAAGAAAAAATTTTGTGCTTCAGGTAGCCAAGAATGTTCAGATGAGTGAAAGAAAATTTTGTGCTTCAGGTAGCCAAGAATGTTCAGATGAGTGAAAGAAAATTTTGTGCTTCAGGTAGCCAAGAATGTTCAGATGAGTGAAAGAGAAAATTTTGTGCTTCAGGTAGCCAAGAATGTTCAGATGAGTGAAAGAGAAAATTTTGTGCTTCAGGTAGCCAAGAATGTTCAGATGAGTGAAAGAGAAAATTTTGTGCTTCAGGTAGCCAAGAATGTTCAGATGAGTGAAAGAAAAAATTTTGTGCTTCAGGTAGCCAAGAATGTTCAGATGAGTGAAAGAAAAAATTTTGTGCTTCAGGTAGCCAAGAATGTTCAGATGAGTGAAAGAAAATTTTGTGCTTCAGGTAGCCAAGAATGTTCAGATGAGTGAAAGAAAAAATTTTGTGCTTCAGGTAGCCAAGAATGTTCAGATGAGTAAAAGAAAATTTTGTGCTTCAGGTAGCCAAGAATGTTCAGATGAGTGAAAAAAAGAAAATATTTAATTTGTTCATTTTTTGATTTTTCATAGTTGAGTCAATTCTAATCCTGTTTTTTTAATTTCTTGACCCTAAACAGAATACCCTCGGTGCCTTGGCAGATACGTTAGAAAAAATAAATAGGTAAGAGTCAAATTTTCAATCTCCTATTCAAAATGCATTCAGTGAAAACTTTTTTCTTTTTACTTACCAAATAAGATGGCATACAGAAATTTTGTAATAGGAAAACAGTTATGAATAATAAAACATGCATAGATGCATAGGAACTTGTGATGCGTTCCAATCTGTTCACATTCAATACTTGTATTCTGATGTGGCTGATATGTCTGAGATATGAAGTTTTCTTTTGGTTTTCTTTCATCGTACTACATAAATAGACTAGTTCACTCATAAAAACATGAAAACGAGAAAGAATTTTTGTTGATTATCATTCTTTACACTGCGACATTTGTCAGAATTTAAAAATAAGGATTCTTTTTCATCTTTTTCGAAATGGGAGTCATTTTCCTAATATCGATACAGTGTAAATTTGATACCAGACTTTTACAGAGATATTGGACTAAGTTACTTTCTTTTTTCTTATATATATATTTTTTTTTAAATCAATTCACCCCAAGCAAGGTGATAATACTACTAAAACACAATGGGCTATTAGAAGTAAGAGAGAATGAAAAGACTTTAGAAATCCAATCCCAAACAAGGGACAAACCTCTACTCCTGTCCAATAGACTGAAGAAGAGTGTGAATCTGATGATAGCCGAACCTACCTTACAAATTTTAAGTTTGAAATTTTAGTAACATCATTGTTATCTGCTAATTTTATAATTTTCTGAATTTTCAAACCTTTCTGGAATTTTTTTAACTTTTCAAAAATATCTTAACTTTTTTGTATGGGATTTTTTAGAAGCACATCACAAATATTTGAGGTTAATAATTATTTTTTTAAATGAAGAATAAATCAATACATAATTTTATTAACATATCTGGTTTTTATTTTAAAAAAAAAAAAAACCTTTTTGTAACCCCATCACCCAGAAAATCTTATCATACACAAAACAGCTAGTTCTAATAACTACGTAAAAGTCAGTAATAGATTTGACATTGTATTGATATTATAAACAGACCCCCACCTTCTAAATCAATAAAAAAAATCAATATTTTTCAATTCTGACAAGTGTCGCAACCTAAGGAAAGTCTATGGAAGACTACTCAACAAAAATTATTTCCAAAAATATTTTCTCCTATTTTTTTGCAAGTGGACCACTCTGTTTAAGTAAATAATGTCCTTTGATCAACATAAGTATTGAGATTTATTGATTTTTTTTTTAATTAAAATCTAGTAAAATTTATGGGATAAAACTCAATGAAGACTCACTAAACTTAGGCCAAAGCGATTGTAAGTCTTTGTTACATTGAAAACGTTTTGCTTTGAATATTGCTACAACATCTTGAGCTCCTGCTATATATTTATAGATTCTTGATAAAATACAAAAAAGAATCTGCAATTTTATTGGTCCTGACATCTTAGCTTCAGTCATTTCCCACCACTGTAACTTATGCCTTTTCTATAAATACTTTCATGGGAATTGTTCTGACGATCTTTCCTCTATGGTATATAAACTTTATGAATTTAAGCTTACTACTAGATTGGCAACAAGGCCTCATCATTTTACAATTAAAATGGCTAGACATAACCATAAAGCCCAATTTCAAACATGTTGCTAATGATGGTAAACTATTGAATTACCCCAGTTTATGGAAACTTTCTTGCCAGTATCTATCTTACACATTTATAAGTCTACCATTTGTCCATTTTGTGAATAATGCTGCCTCGTCTGGTCTAGTGCTTCTTCCATGTAGTTAGTGATTCCTGATGAAGTCCAAAGAAGAATCTTATGTTATTGATTCTGACCGGGCATCTCAGCTTCAGCTACTTTCTCACCATCATAATGCAGATTCCCTGTATCTTTTTCTATAAATAATGGTAATTATTTTGATGAACTTTCCTCTTTGCTACCTCAACTTTACGAATTTAAATGCAGTACTAGATTGGCAGCTAGGTCTCATCATTTTATATTTGAAATGATTAGATGCAACTGTAAGTTCTATGCTAACAATTTCTCCTGTTGCACTTCTCGCTTACGGAACTCTTCTTCCGGTTTCTTGCTTCTCAGTCAACTTTGATCTAAAAAAAAATTTAAATGCAATGTCAATCGTTATCTTCTGACTTAATTCTTGTTCTTTTTTTCTCTCCTTAATAGTGATTTTTTTTTTCTCATATTCTATAACACTCAGTAAACTCTTTACAACTTAGTGACTTTATTGCTTTGCTAGGGGTGAAATGATTTAAGAAAACACATTCAAAAAGGGATTAGTGTAAAAAAGAAAAAAAAAAAGGCATCACTTCAACAGAAAGAAAATGGAAAGTTGATTATTTTTTTACATGATTTCATCCGACTTTCCATTGAAATGTGGAGATCGTTACATAAAAAAAACAAAACATTCCATCTCCATGAATGAATTGAATCAAGCACAGGATGAAGAGAATATCATTATCGTGTAACAGAGTTTAAACCAAAAATCTATTTGCAATGCATATAACATATTTTGAATATCAGAACATCTGTATAAATTTTTTGTTTTTGCTACGTAAATTGTGCATGGTAAGTGTTATGGGAACTTACCCATAATAATAATGGACTATTCCGGACATTATAAATACTGCGCCTCAAGAGGGAGCAGGGAGGATTAGTGTAAGAACATTGGAATAGTGATACTTGTCGAGACAACATAGTTCACTCTAACCAAATCCGATAGTCATTACTAATACTTCTACTTCTTTGTATATATTTCTGTTTGTAATATATCTGTGTTATTCCATACCTGTGTTTGAGTTATTCTTCATTGGTTCTACCTTGGACCATCACCGTGGTACAAGGAATTTGGACCATAACAGTAAGCATAAAATCATTTCTTGGTATTGGAAATTACAGCACCACCTTTATATAATAAATTTTATTAAAATGGTCTATGTAATGTTATAAAATTCATGCTTCTATCTAGCATAATTTTTTAAGCTATGATCCTATATCCATTATCTAATAAGACAAATAGAATCAAAGCAGGAAAACAGTTTTTAAGATATGATTGTACAAATGCTGAAGTATAAGTGTCATGCTAACTCTGTATGTGTTGTAACCTAGGGAAGGTTACTGAATAATCACACGAAAGTTGGTAAGGAATGATAATACTTAGGGCAAGAACAACACATGTAAGATTCACAAGCGGCGTGTAGAAGTGAGTCAAATGAATTCCACAATGAATCTCCAGCTGCAGACCAACATACAGTATTTACTACTGTATTTATGTGAATGGGGACATAGCCATTATCATCTGTAGGTATGCTACAACAATATGCCATGCCATAGGGTAATACAAGGTAACCAAAAAAGTTCTGTCCGTTTTTTGATTAGTCATTGAATGAAGTTGAAATATATAGGAAATGCGTGTAGCAATTGTTTTCAAATTTGGACAGCCGGAAGTAGGAACATTAGACGTTATAAAAAACATGCGCACCATGCCCGGCCATCAGTTATAAGCCGGACAACTGTGAGAAGGATGGAAATGTCTAGAGATCTCGTTCAGGGCTGTTTGCTTTAACAGCTGGAGACACATTGGCAGAAGGTGCTGGATGCCGATGGCAATTACTTCGAAGACTAAATATAAGTTACACATACTGTGATGCGTTTTCTTTTTTTCCTTTAAAAACGGACAGAACTTTTATGGTTACCTTGTAATTTCATTACTAATTACTACATATTATTTTATATCTTCTTTATTTACTTGTAAGAACTGGGAAATACATCTTGTGTGTCAAGCTAAGGTTTGTCCTTAGCCTTTCCTAATGAAGACAGATTATAAATTAATGAAACTGTTATCCATCAACTTCTGATTTTTTTCCATAAAAATATATTCTAAAAATTTGAAATGTGCACTACAATATATTTTTACGATATATATTTTTGTACACTATTTACGTTATTTGGTCTATTGTCCTCATCTTTGTCGCCATATTTATTACGTTTCAGCCGTTGTACACTCCAGCCTTCTTCAGGTGGTTAGAATGTTGAACTGAACACTTTATTTTGCTCACTAGGGTAGACTGTTGTAGTTCCATGTGCCATGTTTAATGGATGTCAGTTATCAGTTATCACCTGTTAATTCCTCTCTCCAAGTTCCTTTATCCACTATGCCATGTGTCCTACACATGGCACAGTAGATAAAGGCGTTGGTTAGATCCAGTGACAGGACCCAAAGAGTGTGAGTTCAATACTCGATTAAGGCAGTGGAGAAATAGTGTACATAATACCTCATCTCAGAAATATAGACATGTATTTTTGTTATATTTTTCTTCATCTTTTTCTCTTTGTCTCATTCATTTTGCATTGTAAAAAAAGAAAATTGTTGAAAATCTTTCTTCCATTTTTCAAAATCACTCACTTGCATAGTTTCTGTATAAAGTGTAAATTTTGTTGGCATTAGATGAGAGAACAAACATAATAATTTATTATTTGTATCTGAATTTTTCCAGCCTATTGACCTGGCGTTACCCCCCTGCCACTAAACAGCTCTTCTCTGCCATCTGCCTAGCTTTTATTGTATCATGTCTCTTTGAAGCTAGCATGATATTCTATGTAATAGGTAAGTAAATATTCCGTTCAAACAAGAATTTTGTTTCTAATCATCAATAAGGAATTTTTCAAATAGGCAAAAATAAAAATCAAATATCAGAAAAAAAAATCGTGCTATTTTTACTATTTTTTAAAAATTGTAATCTCTTAAATTTTATTTTCCATTTTCTACTGTTTTTTTTTCCATTTTCTCCTGTTTTTTTTTCCATTTTCTTCTGTTTTTTTTTTCCATTTTCTTCTGTTTTTTTTTTCTTTCCATTTTGTTTTTTTTTCCATTTTCTTCTGGGTTTTTTCTATTTTCTTCTGGGTTTTTTTCCTATTTTCTTCTGGGTTTTTTTCCTATTTTCTTCTGGTCTTTTTTCCATTTTCTTCTGTTTTTTTTCCATATTTTTTTTTTCCATTTTTCTTTTGTTTTTTTCCATTTTCTTTTGTTTTTTTCTATTTTTCTTTTGTTTTTTTTTCCATTTTCTTTTGTTTTTTTTTCCATTTTCTTTTGTTTTTTTTTTCCATTTTCTTTTGGTTTTTTTCCATTTTCTTTTGGGTTTTTCATTTTCTTTTGGGTTTTTTTCCATTTTCTTTTGTTTTTTTTTTCCATTTTCTTTTGTTTTTTTTTTCCATTTTCTTTTGGTTTTTTTTTCCATTTTCTTTTGGTTTTTTTTTCCATTTTCTTTTGTTCTTTTTTCCATTTTCTTTTGTTTTTTTTTCCATTTTCTTTTGTTTTTTTTCCATTTTCTTTTGTTTTTTTTCCATTTTCTTTTGTTTTTTTTCCATTTTCTTTTGTTTTTTTTCCATTTTCTTTTGTTTTTTTTCCATTTTCTTATGTTGTTTTTTCCATTTTCTTGTTTTTTCCATTATTTTCTGATTTTTTTCCTTTTTTGTGCATTTTCTGTTTTTTTCATTTGTTGTTTTTTTAAAATTTCTTTTCATGTAGGTAAGAGTAATGAAAGTGTTAAATTATGTTTAAATGTACAAAGTAGACATTTAGCTTAAAGTTTCCTTGTGAGAAACTGCCTAGAATACTTTCAGTAAGATGTCTACATGGTACAGTTAAAAAATGATAAAGTTTAAGTCACCTGACTGACAAGAAATAAGGGTCCAATTATTTTTCTCTGTGTCACCCACTCGTTTTTTTTCTCTGCCCTCTCTCTCTCTTGTTTTTTTTCTCTCTGTGTCACTCTCTGACATGTCGTCTTGTCTCCATTTTGCTGTCTCGTTTTTTTTCCATGTCGCCCTCTCTCGTTTTTTTTTTTCCGTGTTGCCCTCACTTGTTTTGTTTTTTTCTGTGTCGCCCTCTCTCGTTTTCGCCCTGTCACATTTTTTTATTTTCTGTGTCGCCCTCTTCTGTTTTTTTTTTTTTTAACCATGTCACCTTCTCCCATTTCTTATCCCTCTTAGCCTCTCTCTCGTTTTTATCCCTCTCGACTTCTCCCTCGTTTTTATCCCTCTTGGCCTCTCCCTCATTGTTATTCCTCTCGGCCTCTCTATTGTTTTTTAATCCCTCTCACATTCTCTCTCTCTCGTTTTTTAATCCCTCTCACCTTCTCTCTCTCTCGTTTCTTAATCCCTCTCACCTTCTCTCTCTCTCGTTTCTTAATCCCTCTCACCTTCTCTCTCTCTCGTTTCTTAATCCCTCTCACCTTCTCTGTCTCTCGTTTCTTAATCCCTCTCACCTTCTCTGTCTCTCGTTTCTTAATCCCTCTCACCTTCTCTCTCTCTCGTTTCTTAATCCCTCTCGCCTTCTCTCTTTCTCGTTTCTTAATCCCTCTCGCCTTCTCTCTCTCTCGTTTCTTAATCCCTCTCGCCTTCTCTCTCTCTCTCGTTTCTTAATCCCTCTCGCCTTCTCTCTCTCTCTCGTTTCTTAATCCCTCTCACCTTCTCTCTCTCGTTTCTTAATCCCTCTCACCTTCTCTCTCTCTCGTTTCTTAATCCCTCTCACCTTCTCTCTCTCTCGTTTCTTAATCCCTCTCACCTTCTCTCTCTCTCGTTTCTTAATCCCTCTCGCCTTTTCTCTCTTTGTTTCTTAATCCCTCTCGCCTTCTCTCTCTCTCGTTTCTTAATCCCTCTCGCCTTCTCTCTCTCTCGTTTCTTAATCCCTCTCGCCTTTTCTCTCTTCGTTTCTTAATCCCTCTCACCTTCTCTCTCTCTCGTTTCTTAATCCCTCTCACCTTCTCTCTCTCTCGTTTCTTAATCCCTCTCACCTTCTCTGTCTCTCGTTTCTTAATCCCTCTCACCTTCTCTCTCTCTCGTTTCTTAATCCCTCTCACCTTCTCTCTTTCTCGTTTCTTAATCCCTCTCACCTTCTCTCTTTCTCGTTTCTTAATCCCTCTCACCTTCTCTCTCTCTCGTTTCTTAATCCCTCTCGCCTTCTCTCTCTCGTTTCTTAATCCCTCTCGCCTTCTCTCTCTCGTTTCTTAATCCCTCTCACCTTCTCTCTCTCTCTCGTTTCTTAATCCCTCTCACCTTCTCTCTCTCTCGTTTCTTAATCCCTCTCACCTTCTCTCTCTCTCGTTTCTTAATCCCTTTCACCTTCTCTCTCTCTCGTTTCTTAATCCCTCTCACCTTCTCTCTCTCTTTGTTTCTTAATCCCTCTCACCTTCTCTCTCTCTCGTTTCTTAATCCCTCTCGCCTTTTCTCTCTTTGTTTCTTAATCCCTCTCGCCTTCTCTCTCTCTCGTTTCTTAATCCCTCTCGCCTTCTCTCTCTCTCGTTTCTTAATCCCTCTCGCCTTCTCTCTCTCTCGTTTCTTAATCCCTCTCGCCTTTTCTCTCTTCGTTTCTTAATCCCTCTCGCCTTCTCTCTCTCTCGTTTCTTAATCCCTCTCACCTTCTCTCTCTCTCGTTTCTTAATCCCTCTCACCTTCTCTGTCTCTCGTTTCTTAATCCCTCTCACCTTCTCTGTCTCTCGTTTCTTAATCCCTCTCACCTT
Source organism: Acanthosepion esculentum (assembly GCA_964036315.1). NCBI lineage: Eukaryota > Metazoa > Mollusca > Cephalopoda > Sepiida > Sepiidae > Acanthosepion > Acanthosepion esculentum. The sequence goes on along the minus strand of OZ038512.1, from coordinate 53,290,506 downwards.
CTCTCTCTCTCGTTTCTTAATCCCTCTCACCTTCTCTCTCTCTCGTTTCTTAATCCCTCTCGCCTTCTCTCTCTCGTTTCTTAATCCCTCTCACCTTCTCTCTCTCTCTCGTTTCTTAATCCCTCTCACCTTCTCTCTCTCTCGTTTCTTAATCCCTCTCACCTTCTCTCTCTCTCGTTTCTTAATCCCTCTCGCCTTCTCTCTCTCTCGTTTCTTAATCCCTCTCGCCTTTTCTCTCTTTGTTTCTTAATCCCTCTCGCCTTTTCTCTCTTTGTTTCTTAATCCCTCTCGCCTTCTCTCTCTCTCGTTTCTTAATCCCTCTCACCTTCTCTCTCTCTTGTTTCTTAATCCCTCTCGCCTTTTCTCTCTTCGTTTCTTAATCCCTCTCGCCTTCTCTCTCTCTCGTTTCTTAATCCCTCTCACCTTCTCTCTCTCTCTCACCTTCTCTCTCTCTCTCTCTCGTTTTTTAATCCCTCTCGCATTCTCTCTCTCATGTTTTTTAATCCCTCTTGCCTGCTCTCTCTCTCGTTTTTAATCCCTCTCACCTTTTGATCCCTCTCACCTTCTCTCTCTCTCTCTCGTTTTTTAATCCCTCTTGCCTTCTCTCTCTCCTTTTTAATCCCTCTCGTCTTCTCTCTCGTTTTTTAATCCCTCTCGCCTTTTTTTAATCCCTCTCGCCTTCTCTCTCACTCATTTTTTAATCCTTCTCGCCTTCTCTCTCTATTGTTTTTTCTGTATTGCTCTTTCTCTCTTTGTTTTTCTTCATGACACCCTCTCTTTATTTTTTTCTCCCTGATGTCTTCTTTCTTGTTTTGTTTTATCCCTAGACACACTACTCTTTCTTGCTCTGTCTCACAAAATCATGTCAGCAGTTACAATCTGCATAACTTTGGTAAAAGTTAGTCTACATTCTTCAGTTTATTTTTCCACCATAAACATTCTGAACCTTGAGAAGTTTAAAATTTTTGTTTGTTGTAATAAATGGCTTATTCTGTTTCTTGATATTTCATTTATTCCTGAGTTGGTTTTTTGACAATGATCTTTGTTTCTGGATTGAATTGTTTGACTTCCCTAAAGAGATTGATACTTAGGTTTTATTATTTTTGCCATAAGCAATCTTTCCTTGGTTGATTGCTGTAAAGTTATGGTTAATAAATTACTTTTGCAGATCATAATGAGATTAATTCTGACTGGATACACCACTAATCTGCATATATATTAAAATAAAGATAACAATCAGTTATGTCTCAACATGAATAATATTTGTGTCATTTTTTCTTTGGACCACAAAATGTAACCATTCTTACTTCCATAAAGAATTTAAGAGAGAACATTAAATTGGATATAAAAACCGCAATTTTATCAACCAAGAATTTATACATATTTATATTCTATCATTGACATCCAATCAAATTTATATTTATATTCTGTCATTGACATCCAATCAAATTTATGTTTATATTCTGTCATTGACATCCAATCAAATTTATGTTTATATTCTGTCATTGACATCCAATCAAATTTATGTTTATATTCTGTCATTGGCATCCAATCAGATTTATTATTTATTAACCAAATTGAGAAAATATTGCTCAAACCTTTCTTGTATTTGTTTGTGTGAGTTTCATTTTTTTCAAATGAAATACATTTCAAGTAATGGGTAAAAAAATAGTGAAAATTGGTAAATTAGATTTTTAAAAATTTGACTAATGTACTTGAATTCTCGACACATAATCACAAATTTGCCCAATGCATGTGATGGATTGATAGTCATAATTTCAATTCAGATGAAACTGAAGTTTCCTAAATTTCCATCTTTTACTTTTCTCTTTTAATTGGCTCAAAAACTTCTTATTTCCTTTGCAGGAATCCTTATTGGCATCAAGTTATTCATTATTGATTATATGTTTGAACACTTTCCACGGTTTAAACAGAAATATGACTCATCACATCGGCTTTGGGAAAACCTTCCAACTGAAGCAGAATTTCGAAAAAAAACAATGCGTGTTCAAATTGATAAGGTAAGTGTTTGCTATTTAATTAAGAAGTTGCCAAAAATTATTAACTTTCTTTTTTGTGCATGTGTGCCTGTTTAAAACAGAAAAAAAAGCTTCTAACTCTCTAAAAATATTTGCATGTTTAACCCTGTGTTAGTCATGTGGGGTGTTTTGTTACCACAAAATTTAAGTACTTGTAATTTCTAGTTGAGAACTTGTTTCTTTTGCTCCCTACTATTAGTTTCCTGGCTCAGTGAAGGTCTGTAGCATCTGGTGTGGTGCGGTTGTAGCTCAGTTGTCATGTGAAGCTGATGTCACTATCTTCTTTGAGCTGTCTTGTCATCCCACCTGACTACTGAAGGTAAATTTTCAGGATTGCTCTCAGCTGCAACAAGCTCTACAATTTTAAATCCATTACAAAGCCAGATGAAGAGATGTGCATTTTGTATCAGGTCGAAGGATTAAAAGGTGAAAACAGTGTGAAGCATTTGTGGGAAACATGTTTGCAATGATCACAGTAAGATGATTTGAGTTGCCCAAATTGCAAGAATATAGCAAACGGTAGTGAATCAGTGAATGGTAATGCTTATAAAATGAACCCACATTAAATTTTTTTTTCTTTCCATTTCAATTCATGGAAATATATTTTGTCGTTATTTTTGGTGAATAAAAGTTTTCCCTATTACTGTATTACATACAATTTACAACATATGTTTCTGCAACAAATTTATTATAATTTTCATTTCAAGTTTAGATTGAATACATATTGTAAAAGAGATTACCTGTTATGTTATTTTTTTTTCAGCAGTGTGTTTTTTACATAATTGTAATACTATAAAGATTTTTGTATTGGGGTGTATAAGCACCTCAGCGGACTATACATTTTTCGAAATTTGAGGTGACTAACTCAGGGTTAATGTACCCCCCCCAAAAAAAAACTTAGAAAAGAAATAAATGAGAAACTTCAAGTAAAAGTTAAATCCTCCTCATTTGTTTATATATCTCTTTCCAGAAAATTGCAGTCTGTCATGTTTTTCATATTTGTTTAACCCACAGCAAGTGATTTCTCTTTTCTTTTTCTTTTCTTTTCTTCTTTTCTTTTTTTCTTTTCTTTTTTTCTTCTTTTCTTTTTTTTTACTTTTTTTTTCTTTTCTTTTTTCTTTTCTTTTTTCTTTTCTTTTTTTCTTTTCTTTTTTTTCTTTTCTTTTTTTCTTTTCTTTTTTTCTTTTCTTTTTTTCTTTTCTTTTTTCTTCCCTTTTTTTTTCTTTTCTTTTTTCTTTTCTTTTTTTTCTTTTCTTTTTTCTTTTCTTTTCTTTTTTCTTTTCTTTTTTCTTTTCTTTTTCTTTTCTTTTTTTCTTTTCTTTTCTTTTCTTTTTTTCTTTTCTTTTCTTTTCTTTTTTCTTCTTTTTTCTTTTCTTTTTTTTTCTTTTCTTTTTTTCTTTTCTTTTTTTCTTTTCTTTTTTTCTTTCTTTTTTTTTTAACTTTTCCTTTTTTGAAGCATGATTCATAAAAAGCCTTTGTTTTTTCTAAAAGTATAATTTCATCACTTTTCTAGCGGATGACATTTGTAACAAAGTTCTTTCTTTCATTATTAATGAAAACACTCACATATTTCACATTACATTTTATTTCCTTCCTGTACTTCATCAATTACTCTCAGCGAGTATTTGTGTCTGTGCACCCCATAGGAAGCACAGTGGAGTAATGGATAGCAGCTCAGCTTGAGGAATCGGAGAGCCGAGTTTGAATTCCAGTCAGATCCATTACATTCACTTACGTGCTATTACCCTTGGGAAAGGTATGAATCCTCTTCTCCCCCCAGCTATGGGTAAATAGCAAGACAGACCAGGTTTTATAGCCTTGGATGGCAACTGGTCTACCGCAAAATAAAATGGCAACCTACTGCAGGGAAAAAATCTGCCTCGTCAGTCATGTATCAAAAGATACATGATCACCTAAGCGTGTATCATGCATGGCACATAACTGATTGGACCCCATTGCCCCTCTTCTGAAATCATCTCCTTACATTCTTATCCATCTAAGAGAGACTTTGCACTTATCTCTATACATCTATCTCGATGCAGCTAGTTTGGTAACATGATTCAAAATCAGCAGTCATCTTATTTCAACTCTTCACCTGGTGTGACATTAAGTGCAAACTCTATTCTGGCATGATCTGGATTGAGACACACATTGCACATTTATTTTCTACTAGTTTACGTATGTCACCAAAAATGACAACATATTTAGTTAATTCCTTACATTTAGATTTTCACATGTGAGTCTTCAAACATTTGTTCTAATTATATTAATGTGTCGTAATTCTGGGGGACCAGTTTTACTACCATCCTTATTGTTGGCATCATCTGACCAGAGAAAGAGACAGACATATATGAGGGGAAAAGATGGGGAAGACAATAAATTTTTATCAGGTGCCATAACCAGAGTATTGCTTATTCTTGCACAGAGGTCATTAATGTCTACTGGATTTGAAATTGAGCCAGATCAAAAAACACTATTTAATATGAAATGTAGATGATGGTTGCAAGAGCAGCCAAAACTTTTGTGATTTCCAATAACTTTATTGTGCGCCCACATGTTAAAAAAAAAAATATACAAAGAATTTCTTTGTCGTCACTTTTTTATTATAATATAAAAACTATATGAGCATCACAGAGGTACGGTGCATAAGAAGACCTTAAATGCACCGGCAATACATCTGACCACAATGCCAACTTAATAAATGCCAGTCTGATCAGGAAAGAAAAGAATTGACAATATACCTAAGACCATGACTGTACATAATATTACTGATGATTAAAAAAGCCATAGTATTGTAATACAAGCTAATAGAGAAAAACAAAACTGATCTACTTGGAGTGGCTGATTTAAAAACCAACAGACACACACACACATATATATATATATATATATATATATATATATATAATTTATTCGAAAATTATAACATAAATATGTTCTAAAATCACTACAAAAATAGCCATTTTGTTTCAATACTTCTTTATAACATATTTATGTTATAATTTTTGAATAAATTATATTTGCTCTACTCTGTATTGAGCACTCTTTTAAGAATAGTAATTTTTGGTTATTGGAATTTATTCTGTATACACCTATACTATACTTGGGTGTGCATATATATATATATATATATATACCCAATTTTTTCAGTTATTTTATCCATATATATATATATATATATATATATATATATATATATATATATATATATTTTTGAATTGGACATAGTCCGACAATTTAAAGACATTTATATATATTATGTTTAACGTTCATTTTATAGATACAAGAATTTAAGCAAATGCTCTGTTTTATAATAAACAGTATTAAGGCACATCACGCGAAATGATGGTTCCGTATAGGATACAAGTTTGATTCCTGTCGGAGAGCGAAAATTTTCTATGAAAATTTCTCGGACATTCAGGCCGGTAAATGTTATTTAATACTGTTTATTATAAAACAGAGCATTTGCTTAAATATATATATATTAGGGCTCGGATTGAGGAATCAGAGAGCCGAGTTTGAATTCATTACATTCACTTACATGCTAATACCCTTGGGAAAGTTATGAATCCTTCTCTACTCCCTCCAGCTATGGGTAAATAGCAGGACAGACTTGGTTCTATAGCCTTGGATGACAACTGGTCTAGGATAAGGACAACTCTGAATTCAAAAGCTGTGGAAGGTCATTTGGGGACCTTGTGGCACGTAGTGCACCAGATCTCTGTATTTTTGGGTCTCTGGTCATCGGATCTGATGAGGTAATTTAATTTATTGCCCCTCTTATCCTCAAAAATCTCAACACATTTTACTTTTTTTATCTTTCATTCCAACCTGAAGAAGGCAAGAACCCAACACACGGCACGTCAACAAAAACACATTGTTTAAAATCTTTTCCATTTTGTCTCTTCTCCACATAACATAAGGAACATATGTGGATATTTACTCTCACTCTCTCTCTATGTATGTAAATATAGCAACTATATGCATGTATAGATAACTGTCTGTATGTATGTATGTATGTATGTATAGGAACAATATCTTTATATGTATAGGTACAAAATATATGTACGTATGTCTGTATAGGGACAGTATGTATGTATATATAGGAATGACAGGGTTCTCCTGCTTGTGTGGCATGGTGCAGAATCCTGTGGACAGACATGGTCTTCCAACAGTCACCATCTTATATATATATATATACACACACACACACACACACACACACACACACACACACACACACACACACACACACACACACACGTGTGTGTGTGTATATATATAAAATATTTTAAACTACATGATCCTGCAGCTTCATATGATACCAACACCAGGGATTACAAAGAATATCTTATAAAACGACAAATTGATTTTGCCAAAAATAATATTAACGTTTATTTAGTTTGTAAAAAAGTAGCAACATGATTACGCTACAAGATAATTGGCAAATGTTTGTTAAAAAAATTTTGGCTAAAAATATTGACCCTGAAGATGAACAATGATGTTCAAAAGCGCTAGGTCATCGTATGGACAATACTTATTTCGAAATCATTTTCAAATAAAAAGTCTCATTAGAGAATATGAGAAAATTCAAAAGAAAATATGCAAGACTATGTTGTCTTTAACATTCAATACTACATGTTTAAAAGAAAAGTTGCTGCCAAATTACACATATATATAAGCAACTCTCTCGTGTGTGTGTGTGTGTGCGCGCGCATATTAATAGCAAGTGTGTGTGTATAATATATATATATATATATATATATATATATATATATAGCAAATATAAATGTGTGTTTGTATGTATAGAAACTATATTTATGTGTGTGTATAGGAACTGTGTGTATGTATGTTTATGTATAGAAACTATGCGTGTGTATGTATATTTATGTGTGCATTTTTCAACAATATATGTATTTTTTTAATTTTATTTATTCGTTATGAAAAATAAATGATATCATTGTAGTTTTGGGTGGATCCCCTTTGTCTCCTAGCAATCAATATTTTTAAACACAGTCTACCACTGGTTTTTTATTTCAATAAGCAGTTGAATAAAACCAGTTCTTGTTATAGTTTTGATCCAGAATTAATTGTGAGCTTATTTTATGTCTCTTTAACTAAAACTTTAACTTTATTCTAAAGACACTTTTTGATGTCAACAATTTGGATTGATCTGAATCTTTTTTTTGTCTTCTGATTAAACACAGACCAAGAGAAAAAATGTCTTTTGCTCTGTTTGAAAAAAACCTTGACAATTTAACTGTATTAATATGTGAAAAATATGTGGCACTCTTTGGGACCCTTTTATAACCTTTTGGGCCACCCTCTAACTCATCTGCACCGTTTTGAATATTTTTTACTAGCGCTATATTTTAGCAACATTTTTATTCCATAAATAAACTACAATAGATTTTGTTTGTTAATAAAAATATTTTATGAGAGATAAAACTATTTTACTATTTATTGCAAACCAAATTGGCACAAATTTCAACACAAGTATAATAAAAAAAACTGATTTTTTCATAAACAGCATTATGGCAATAAAATATTACAAATAAATATAAGTTTGTCATATTGATATCATTTCAGTTTATGAAACTATTTAGAAGTTATAAATTCTAAAAAATTAAAATCATTGCTTTATAAGATCCTGAGGAGTCCTATGCTACAGCCGATACCAGCCTAAAGGATAATCTGACCCTGGACCCTATGCTACAACTGATACCAGCCTAAAGGATAATCTGAACCTGGGCCCTACGCTACAGCCGATACCAGCCTAAAGGATAATCTGACCCTGGGGCCTATGCTACAGAAAATACCAGCCTAAATGATAATCTGACCTTGGGCCCTATGCTACAGCCGATACCAGCCTAAATGGTAATCCAACCCAGGGGCCTATTCTGCAGCCAATACCAGCCTAAATGATAATCCATTTTTGGGCTCTATGCTGCAGCTGATATCAGCCTAAAGGATAATCTGACCCTGGCTTTACTTGATGGATTTAATTGGAAGTACATCTGAACATTTAATATTTATTTCTTGTGATTGGAATCGGTCCTGATCCGGTATCTAATCTTTTGATCCCATAAGTATCGGTACCTCTTGATCTCAGATCCAGTGTCATCACTCCTCATTTGCATTGATCTAGTGGTCACAGTGGTTCACAGGATTAACTTTTTCCACCCCCATATCTGACATCCCCACAAATCATCAGCAACAACTGTACTAAAAATGAACTCGGGAATTCTGTTAACAAACAGTGACTTTTTTGTCTTCATTTTTTTCTCTGTTTTGGGCAATCTATTTCTAAAACTTTTTCAAATGAATATTTGAATAGTCTTACGCTGATAGTGGGTCAAAGCATTTACTCATTTATTTCCATTTAGTCAATGTTATTTTTTTTCATTGTTTATCTTTCTTTTTTTTTTATTATTATAGATTTATGCCTGCCACTAAAATACTACTCTAGAAAGGGTGGTATTTTTACTTTTTGCTTTTCTTTCTTTCTTCATGTATTTTGAGTGATTTTTTTTTTTCGTGGACAGCATTAAATTATAGGATATTACTCTGTAGGAAATTCTGTCCTCCAAATTTTTTTTATATTAAAAATCCAAACATCTAAATTTCCAACAATGATAAAATAAAAATAAAGAAAACATAGGTATGCCTATTAAATAAATCATTTGTATTTACAAACATATATACAGGAACTCAATAGTCAAAAAGGAGTAAAAAATAGTTTTTAGTTATTTTTTTTTTTTTTTTAAGTGTATCACCCCAAGCAAGGCTGGTGGCCACTATCACGCATGGGGTTACAGAAGGGTTGGAGGAAGAGCAGATAGGAGTGGTAAAGGAAGGGATGTGGAGAAAGAGAAGGACGGAGGGTCGATCAAGGCAAGGGGGCTACAGAAGATTTAGAGCGAGAGCAGATAGGAATGAAAGATGAAAGGAAGTGGAGAAGGGAAGTGGATAGATCAATGCAACTGGAGATGACGATTGATGCTACACTTAAACCGTTGGAGATTGTATTTGTCAGGGAAACAGTAATAGGGAAGGGAGTTCCATAGGCGAGATGTGCGAAAGCCTTTGGGTAGATGGTCCACAGAAAAATCTAGTTTAGAAAAGACTTTTAGTTGTTGGTCCACATTAAAAAGGCTGTGGTTAAGAAAAGACTTTGATTGTCAATAAAGATCCACTGAACAGTTTGGAGGCAGTTGCATTTTTCCTGCTGGAAGTTGAAATTTGTGGGTTTTTATAAGAATGGTGCATAAAAACTTTATAAGAAAAGTACTAGGAAGAGGTAAAAAAGTCAAACAACTATGTCTTGACCCCAAAAAGAAGAGGTATTGAGCAAAATTTCATGGGAAAATTAGCTCAGGGGGAGGTGTTGTAATGGAATGTCCCACTCTTCCTATCGCCTATTATGGACTGACTATATCAGTAGATATATATATATATATATACTGTGTACAGGACATAACTGGTGGACTTGCCTACTAACCGATTCCATGTTTTTCAGTAGTATATTCTCTTTTAGAATAAACCTCTCTTTCTTTCATCTATGCCAGTGTTGCTGTTCCTTTCACTCAGGTGCCACCTTTGTCAGTTTGTGATCTTTAAGGATACAACAAGGAAATATTTCCTGGAAGTAAGCTCAAGAAAAACAGTTTTAGTTTTCTCTGATTGGTCAAATATTTTACATGGTGATGTTAATTCATAACCAATACACACTTTGATTTAAACAGTGTGTGTTGTACTGTGGAATCTTTTTGGCATATTTGTAAATATTGTCTGTTATTGGGTAGAAAATAATATATGGTGTGTATGTTGGTTATGTAATTGTGTTGGAAATAGGGTTTATTTCCTATAATAGGAATATGCAATTGTGCTGGAAATAGGATTTATTTCCTTTGACTTTCCAGTTAGTGTATGTCTCCTGTTTCACTTGCTTTACTTAAAAATGGTTTATTTTTTTAAAATTCTCATTGTTGACTTCTAGCTCTTATAAGGTGTTAATGTTCTAACTGGGCCTGCTAGTAGGTTATTTTCTGAAATAATATTATCTGTGCCAACTCATTTACTTTTCATATTTTCCATCAGTCATTGTGATGGTAGAGGAAAGCAAGAAGGTAATTTACTACTGTCCCCTGCATGAAAAGGCCATTTGCACTTATAAACAAGTATAAGTAAAATTGAAGAAAAATTAATTATAAAGATCTTTAAGAACGGTCATTTTAAAAGTATATATAAATATATACAAAAATATATTAAAACAAAATGGGGGGAAGAGCAAAGATAAGCTAAGAAAAAATATATTTATTCATTGTAAAGTGGTGGATCAAAAAATATAACAAAAAAGGGGCTAACTGGTTATCACTCCTCACTCTTCAGAGTTCAATTGAGGACAAAACATAACTAAGGGTGCAACAATTTAACAAAAAAAAATCTTGGGGGATGGAGGGGGGTATCAAGAAAAAATATACAACCAGAGAGTCAGTAATATAAATCACAGATTGCACTTGATAAATAATCTGACGTGCACCTCATCTTTTACCAGAGATTATTTCACATTAGTCCACAGAGCATATTCATATTACTATTTGAGAGTGCTTGAGACTCTTTGTCTTAAGTTGAAGCAGCCTTCCTTCTGAAACAGAAAGAATGGTTACTGGGTCTAAATGTAGTCTGTCTGATTCATACTATTGATTCTCTTGGTGTATTTATTTTTCTTCCTCTCCACTTTTGTTTTAGCCTTGTGCACATATTTATGTTTTGTCTCCAATTTATCTTTGAAGAGTGAGGAGTGATAACCAGTTTTGTTCCTTTTTTGTTATATTTTTTGATCTGCCACTTTATGGTGTGTAATTTTTTTTCCTTTCTTTATCCTTGCCCTTCCACCTACTTTTAATATTTTTTGTATATCTTTTTAAAAGACCCACATATATTTTTTTTTTCTTTCTTTTTACTTGTTTATAAGAGTGGATGTCCTTTTGATGCAGGAAACAATAGTAAATCCCTTTTTGTTTTCCTCTAGAAGATATGGTTGTTTTGTTTTTATTTAATTTTTAGTAAATTTTGCATAAACCATTAACCAATTTAAATTTTTTATACTATTAGCTGTTAATAAATTTTTTCATTTAACCAATTTTATTTCATACATTTTACTACAATAATCATACATTCCTATCATTGTTTATTCTGATATTTTGTTTATAATTAAAATTAAAATTTATAAAATAAATTGCCAAAACTGTTCCTCCCAACATATTGGGGAAACAAGCAGAAACATAAAAAAAACGTATCAATGAACACAAAAGAGACCTTAGAATAAACAACTTAAATAATGCCTTAGTAATACATAGGAATAAATTCAACCATAATTTTGATTTTTAAAATTCTATACTTATAAAAAAAGAAAATAACTCACTCAGAAGGAAAATTCTAGAGAGTGCCGCCATAGAACAATACCCAAATATTAATCTACGCCCAGGCTTTTTCCCTATTTCACCTTTTCTAACAAAATTACTGCTCTCACAAACAAATGTACACAAAAATATATTAAAATCAAAAGAAAACGGTTGAATCCATCAACACAGATTAATGATAATATTCTCCACATGGGACATTAACTGACGTTATTTTCAGTTAACAATATGAAAATAGCGTTCCCTACATTCCAGTTGCTAAGAACACTTTGTTTTTTGTTTTTATTAATTTCCTTGTTTAATTAAATTCATTTTGTTTTTTGCTTTGAAAAAGTCCACATTGGACGAAACGCGTCAGCAATTAATACTGTTTTCCTATTGTCATTTATTTATAAAAATTAAAATTATGTTACATTAATTCCGAGTTCAGTTGATGAAATAATTAAATGGATTAGATGTTATCTTATAATAAAAATGGAAATTCAGTTATGTAATGCATAACTATAGAAGGAGATTTTTTTCAATCCTTTTATCTTTTCTAAATGTAAAACATTTTTTAATCAAATTCACCCCATGCAAGGCAGTCAAGCCACTAAGACACAAGGAGTTACTGAGTGTGAAAGAATTAGAAAGCAAACATTATTAAGGAGCAAGAATAATAGAAGAGTAATCAGAAAGACAGTAGAAAGCGATTGACATTGTATTTAAATTTTTGAAGATAAAAGTTGGCTGGAAAGCATGTAGCTGGAAGAGTCTTCCACAAGCAAGAAGTGCGAGAGAAGAAACTATTAGCATAGAACTTACAGTTGCATTTTGCCACTTCAACTGTAAATTACTAAGACCATGTTGCTAATCTTGTACTGTACTTAAATTCATAAATTTTAGGTACCAGGGCAAAGAGCTCATCTGAACAATTACCATGAAAGTACTTATAGAAAAGACACAAGAAAGCAAATTTATAGCAGTGGGAAAGTGATTGAAGCTGAGATACCAGGTCAGGACCAGTAATATTGCTGATTTTTCTTTGGATTTTATCAATAATCCATATCTATAATTCTCAAAATGTATGTGTGTGTATGTGTGATCAGATGTTGTTGATGCGTTTCCACAGTTTTCATCCGATTTCAATGAATTTTTTTTTGTTTGATAGATAATTCTTCAGTGCAAGTTTTGAGTCCAAATTGGCTGGAAAAAAATTACAACCTTGAAGGTGAAAAAGAAAAAAAAATGATTTTTTACACTTTGCGCAAAAATCAAAGGCAAAATTTAATGTCTGTAAAAAAAACAGCGTACAGTCAATTTAGAGAGTTGAAATCTAATGCAAAAGATTATTAGAATTAGAAAAAAAAATTATATTATAAATAAAAATTATCGTATATTATTATTATGATGGTTCATGGAAAAGGTTCCTTCTTTGCAAGATTGAGAACGCAAAAACGGCCCTTTTCAGTGTCACTCAACATTCAAATTGTTAACCCTCCATTTGAGGATGTGTCTCAGTTGCACCCAATTGTTGGTTGCAACTGGTTTTTGGGTGGACTGATTTTAAACTTAAACTACTCCAATTGAACGGCAAAAATTCCCAGTAATGAAACACCCGGTCGAAGATGGGTTATACTGCTAGTCTCTAAATATATAGCAGGAATACTGGACAGACAAGTAGGGGGCAACAATATTTGAAGCATGAACATTTTTGCTGATTTTGATTATTCTTATTTATTCACCTAATTGCAAAAAACTAAGTAATACTGCAATATGGACACTAATTACTATCAACCAAATTACTCATTGTTTTTTATACTAAAGGTTCTTTTGAATTAACTTTTGTCTTGTTTAATGTTTAACTTGTTGATTTCCCATCACCAAATATATAAATACCAAAGAATACAGTATGTGGTTTGTATGTGACAAAATCCTGCTACAAGAGTTTATGGTTTAAATTCAAGATGTTTCGAAAATTGTATCACTTTTTTAAAAATACAAATTTCCAGAGTATTAATGTCTGAAACGATTTCCACATGCCTAGTACTGAATTATCTCCCTTAGATTTGTTTGCCTTGTATTTTGATCACAGCTTTTTTTTTTTTTTTTTTTTTTTTGGCAAACTTGAACCTTCAGGCCCACAAAAAAACAACTTATCAAAAGGATGTTTTTTCCCTTGACATCGCTATTATTTTAACTACCTTCACTCCTCAGTAATGTTTATTGTTTTAAAAAGGGGTGATTAGAATTGTAATAAAACCTAAACATATGAAAGTGAATTTATACATTTTCTTTGTTTTTGAAAATTGACACAAAATATCAGATTCTATTTATTTATTATATTGTTTATTTACACTCTTTATTTATTATATTTTTTATTGGAATGGTTGGCAAAACATCAGCTAATTACCAATTGATTTGAGCTTTACAAATGGTATATAATAAGGATTTCCTTACAGTTGGTTCACATATTTGAATAATTTAGTTATTGTTTATAAATTTGTGAATTAAAAATTGTTTTCTTATTTATTTCTTTATAAATTGGTAAATGATAAATGTTGCATTGCATTAGTTTTAATACAATTGTATTAGTTTTTAGAATGTTGTAAATATAATATTGTTCTTGTAAATAAACAATCTAATAAATAAAGTGTTTAATATTTTGGTTGTAAATTCTTAAGAACAAAAAAGTGTATAAATTTAATTTCATCATATGTTTAGGTTTTATTACGATCCTAATCATCATTTTTTAAAACAATAAACATTGCCAAAAAGTGAAGGTAGTTAAAATGATAGTGGTGTCAATGGGAAAAAAAACGTCCCTTTGAAACTGTTTATTTTTTATTTTATTTTTTTATTGTTTGTGGGCATAAAGGTCCAAGGCTGCAATTTTTTTCTTTTCCATAAAAAAAATAGCTGAAATATAATTCAACATTTAATCATAAATAAGACTTAGAATTTCTAAAACATGTAAATAATTAAAAAGAAAGTTTGGATCTACTTCGTTTGGATGCAAAAATTTTTGCTCCAGAAATAAAATGAAAAATAGTGTCAAAAATGCAATAAAATAAATTTAATCTTTATTTTAACAACTGGCTAATCCCCATAATAAAAATATGTATTAGAATTTCTACAAGTTTAATTTCTGGGCAAATAATGTCACAAAAGCAAAAAAAAACATGTCCTTGTTTTGACTTTTAGGAAAATTTCACCTTTATGAGAATAATTCTTGGCTTGTACCACTTTAGAAAACCAATGTCTGATGGTAGACTTTCTAATGGATCCTTAAAAAAATGCAATCAGAATGAATGTGCAAAGAAATCTAAGGGAGGTAATTTCGGAACTTGGCAAACTAACATTGTTTCATGATAGATATGATATCCAGTCATCATTCATGCTTTTTAATGCATAAAATAAAATTAAACTTTAACAGAAATGATAGAGAACAAATAAAAACTCCAATGTTCCATAAAAAAATGAAGGCCTATTGTTTTTCTCCATTCTTAAAGTAGCAAAATTGCATAAAACTTCTGCCTTGACAAATATTGTTTCCAATACTTTCAGACGCTAGAATTTCTCTCTCCTGTGTTGTCACCTGTTGTTGAAATAGAAACCATTAAGGTAAGGAGAAGTGGTTGCAATTCTCCATCTTACCCACTTCTCATCCCTATTAGATGTTTGCACTTTGTTACCTAATACTAAGAAAAATTACATTTTTTTTTTTTTTTTGTCTATAGAATAATTCAAAATCAATTTTATTTAAGATTGGAAACAAATTATCTGAACAATAATTATGGATTTTTCATTGCAATATCTTCATTCAAAAATTTAAAATAGCTTTAAAACAAAGGCATTTTCTACACATACATTACTCGAAACGTTATATTTTAGTGGATTTAGTATTTAAATAAATGCCCCAGGGTGAATTACATCTACATTCTGTATATTTGAGAATCTTAAAACATCCTTTTTAGTGAGATTTTTGATTGTTCTGGCTGTTAGATGTAACACACACTGTTAACTGAAAAAACAAGGCATTTACTCAAACCCATGTGTCCACTAAAATATAGACATTTGGAGTAATAATATATAATGTTAGATTAAAAATGAAATCCATTAATTCCTTTGAAATTACATACATTCATATTCAAACAGGTTTGGTTAAATAATTTAGATATATTATGTCGATGAGTTTTCATTGTGATCCTTTCAAGTTGACAGATTCATTTCTTGGTAGCCTTAGAAAATTGATTAAGAAAAATACCAAAGTTTTCTTTAAATAGTTTTTATTTTCCCAAGCACTTTCAATCTCATCTGAGACCATCTTCAGGGGGTTAAGTTGTCTGTGAGTATGTATATGTGTTGTAAATTCAAAACATTTCAACTGTTCGTTTTTACTGCTTATGCAGCATTCTAGATTACAAAGTTCAGATGTTTTTTTTTGGTTTTTCCCCCCCAGTATAAGGAAAGTAACTTTTTCCATTTTCTATGCTCATAAATATATATATATATATATATATATATATATATATATATATATATATATATAATTTTTTTTTCACAGCAAAAACTAATGGACATGATATATCTAAATTATTTAATCAAATCTGTTTGAATTAAAATATGCTGCCTAAATATACACAATTTAATACACACACACACACAGACAGACAGACACACACACACATACATACATACATATATATATATATATATATATATATATATATATAGGATTAATACAAATTAGCTGATTTATATTCAGCACCTCTACTCCAGAGTTTCATAGACAAACCTTTGTGTAATCATGTGGTCCACTTGATAAATATGAAAGTGGACCCTGAGGCCAACACCAAGCAGAAAAAAATCTATTTCAGGGAATATTTTTCCTTGAAGAAATCTATAGCTGGTCATATTTTTTCCAAAGAATGTATAGCTGTTTGTATTGCTGGTATTTTTTTTAAAGTATTGCCGATAATAATTTTTCCTTAAAAAATTATTGCTGGTAATAATTTTTTTTATTACAAAGTATTTCTGGTATTAAAACCTATTTTTACACAAGTTTGAGTGTTAACTATTTGCCCATGCTTCAACACAATTTTCTCAGGCCTGAAGATTGCGTTCGGTGTTGTCCTCAGTGTCCACTTTTATATTTACATACACTCCCTCTCTGATACTAAGTACTTTACCCCATAATTATAGCATACCTTAAAACTATATTTTTATCATATATGATAAAATTAATAAAAAAAACAAAACATTTTTGTTGATGCAGTCTATGAATTGGGGTCTGAAGGGTTGAAGCCAGTGGCAACACTGAACGCAATAATTTATTTATATTGAAATATGCATAGAGTCTTCAACATTTGGCAAAACAACTTAAAATGAAAATATAACTGTCACCAGTATCTGGAGACATGGTTTAAACCAAAATGATATGTCGCCATATACTGGTGACATGGCAGTCTAAATGTTAAGGAATATTTTATATCAGTAAATAATTACTTGTCTTATTCACCTTTGTGTTGCTTTTTTGTTTCTTTTACTGAAAAAGAACGTGTAACTTTTCAGCACTAGCAAACCCAGGGATTGAACTCACAACTGCCAGGGAACACAATGTTTTAATCCACTAGCCATATGTCTTCTAACAAAATTTACAGAGTTCAAATGATTATTTATTCACTTTTCTCAAATACAATTAAAAAAAAAAATTTTTTTTAGCAAACTTGGTCCTTTGTATTAGAAAAAAAAAACTGTTTTAAAGGTATGTTTTTTTTATTTTTTTTTTATTGACATTGCTGTTATTTTAACTACCTTCACTCCTTGGCAATATTTTAAAAACCTAAATTCACTTTCATAATATGTTTAAGTTTTATTACAACTCTAATCATCACTTTTTGGTTGGGCTTGTTTTATGGCATATCAACACCTCAATGGGTTATTTAATGCCAACAAAATTTTTATTGCTGGTAATGTTTTTCTTCAAAAATCTATTACTGGGAATATTTTTCCTTGAAGAAATCTATAGCTGGTCATATTTTTACCAAAGAGTGTATAGCTGTTTGTATTGCTGGTATTTTTTTTAAAGTATTGCCGATAATAATTTTTCCTTAAAAAATTATTGCTGGTAATAATTTTTTTTATTACAAAGTATTTCTGTTATTAAAACCTATTTTTACACAAGTTTGAGTGTTAACTATTTGCCCATAGTTGGTACCCTAACAGGTGCTACCACCCCAGGTCAGGGTGGACCTGGGAACACCAGCAATTAAGAGGTGGTTCCATGTTCCTCAAAACGTCCTGATCAGAGGCCTTTCCGCTGGATGTAGTTTATCGTCTTACCCAGGACGGTCATCACTTTTTAAAACAATAAACATGGCTGAGGAGTGATGGTAGTTAAAATAATAGTAGTGCCAATAGAAAAACAGTCCTTTTGACACTTTATTTTTTTTTTGTGGGTATGAAGGTCCAAATTCCTTTTTTTATTTAGTTCCTCTATTGGCCTTTCTTACCATTTCTTGAAAATTTTTCTAAGTTTTCTTCCAATTTTTATATCTTTTCTTGATGCACACTAAATCAATACTTGTGCATAATTTAATAATAGTGATTTTAAAATTGACACATTTAAAAAAATAAGAAAGAATAACAAAGACGTTTATATCACCATAAAGTGATAATATTAAAATGCAAAATAAAAAAACAACCATCAACAAAAAAACAAAAAAACATCTACAATATTTTCAGAATATCATTCTTCATTTTAGCTGATTTTTTTTTTCTTAACTTTTATTTATTTATTTGCATTTCAGTATCATCACTTTCATCACTAACCTTTTATGTTACACCATTTTTTCTTTTTTTGTTACTCCATCTCTTTTTTCTTATTTCCTATTTAAATACCTATTTATCCCTGCCAATTTTGTAATGTTGCAACAGAAACATTTATACACCTTTTAAATCCTGCCACTCTGTGACAGGCGGAGTCTAGTACTTCCTGAAGCAACAGAATGAGTTAACCATTTTTCTTCTATTTCCTCCTCATATTAAATAAGTTTAGTAAAAGTTTGTTTAAATTAATGACTGAAAAATGCTACGTAATTTTGGCATCTCTTTTATTTCCTCGTAATTATTTACGATCAATAAGATTATTTTCATATTTGAAAATGTTTATTCTGTAAATTTGTATTTATTTACTCCCACTATTACTAATGCTACTATAAATATAATCAATATGTAGCTGAGAGTGTGACTAACCAATTAGTTAAGTGACTAACCAATTAGTTAAGTGAATTCCTTTGTATCAAAACTAGTGACATTTTTGTAGGATTAGTCAAACAGACCTTTACAGGTTGAATAAAAACTAATTATTTTATATTGAGAAGAATAAGAAATCTATTGACAGTCCTTAACAATGAAACTATTTTGATTTTTGTTTTGTTTTGTACAAAAATGATATTCTGGTAAGTGTATTAATGGATAATTTCAGGATGTTTTGTCAGTCTTTTTATCTCCAACACCTGAAAAGTTTGATGATTCAGCTGAAAATCAAAATAATTCCCCTCAGGTAAGATACAAGTCGCACAAATCCACACCCAAATTCAATTCTTGCCTTGGAATATAAAAAGCCCTTCTTCACTGCTGCCAATTTACTTGTTGCTGAATCCATTTTGTATCAAAATCTCCATTATTTTTCTTTCTTTCAAAAGATGCACAAAAAAGGAAACCTTTTCTGAATAAGCACAGATATAACAATCTATTTGTCATACAACTATTTTTTTCCTATTCTTGTTCTTTGAGAATTATTGTGTATTAGAACAGAACTTCTTTTTTTTTTTTATAATCATTTCACCCCAAGCAAGGCAACAAAAGCCACTAAGATGCAAGGAATTACTGAAAGTGACAAAAACAGAGAAGACAAAAGAACAGGATGCATGGTGATTGAAGATGACGATTGACATAGCATTTAATATTGTAGCTGACAGAAAAGCAGATTAATGTTTTTAAATTCCTTTCTATTGTTTATATACTTCTGAAATGAATGCATGCAGTTTAAAGTGTATATTTTAAATATAGTGATGAGGTAATGGATAGCAGCTCGGATTGAGGAATCAGAGAGCTAAGTTCGAATGGAGAACATTTTTTCCTATTGATGAGTGCAAAGCGGTTTTCAACCAAAACAGACTGGGTTCAATAACCTTGGATGGCAACTGGTCTTGGAGAAGGAAAACTCTGAATTCCAAACCTGCAGAGGTTCGTTTGGGGATCTTGTGGCATGTAGTGCACCAGGTCTCTGTATTCGGCCCTTCAAAAAGTGTGGATTGTTCTGCATATAACCTTCACCACTATAATCAAGTCTCATGTGCTGGTGTTGGGCTTTCGGTTCCTAGGAATTGATCTGCTTGACCCTTATACATCGAATTTGATGGGCGAGTCGAGTAATATATATATATATAAATATAAAAGTGAACATAGAAGTCAACACTTAGAGGCGACAGTCTGTTTCATGCTAGATGCAATCGTCAGGCAACTCTGCATCTAGCATGAAACAGACTGTCGCCTCTAAGTGTTGACTTCTATGTTCACTTTTATATTTATACACACTCTATCTCTGATATTGAGCACTTTATCCCATAAATATAGCACACTTTAAGACTATATTTCTTTATATATATATATATATATATATATATACACACTATAACAGTTATTTTTAGTAGTAGATATCTCTGTTTTGGGGGGGGGTAAACAATATAATTGGTGTCTACCAGCCTCATCAGTCGGTAGCCTTAATAAGAAAAATTATACAAATTTATTCATAATTGACTACTATATATATGTTGGATTTTAATTCACTGATCTTTTCATTATTATCCAATATTTTAAGGATTCTAATTTTCAAACTGTTCTTTAACATTGTACTGATGTTTATAGAAAGTGCAATGAACTTTAGATCAAATGCTTGTAAAATATAATCCTTGAAGAATATTTTCACTCATGTTTTTTTTTTCTATACTTTTTTCACTTGTTTATTTTTATTAGATTATGAACATATTAAACTTTAATAGTAAAATTGAGTTAAAAATCTCATTACAAAAACCAAAGAATTGTTTTTTTTCTTAACTTTCTAATATAAAAAAATAATCTGTTGTTGTATTTTTCTCTTTCATACACATTAATGCAACTAAGATTGTTTTGCGTGGGGTGGGGGTTGTCAACAAATATCAAATAACCTTTGATTTAGATCATAGGATGAAAATTTAATTTTAAAAATAATGTTTATAATTCTTTCATGATGTGAATTTAAAAGTTAAGATTTTTCTAAGATATTTTACAAAATGAAAGGTGTGAAATTATTTCACAGATATATGGATTATTTTTTTTCTCCTCCTCCTCTTCCTTCACTTGCTCTTCCACCATCACGATCACAAAGTTAGACCTCTCCATTTATATTTGTATTTTTTTTTAATTGTAATTCCCTCTTTTACAGAAATAATTGCTTTACATGATTAATTTGGTCATATTTTCAGGAATTAAACCACCATTCAAAATTACATTCACAGGAAATGTCTTTGCCTATTACCATGGTAAGCAAGTCCTCACAAGTAACCATTTGCAATCAAAATAATAATTAGTTTAACTATCATATCCATGCATTATCAGAATTTAAAACCCATATGACTGTGAATAATAATGTTATCATAACAGCTTCTCCCAGTGTAAATTGCAAATGAGAACATGAGAAAGTTACATGCTTTTCCTATTTTAGTATTCTGATGAATTTTAATTAAGTTAATGATTGAGCAAGCTCATGTTGAGTTCTTCAACAATAAAATATCTGTAGAAATTCCCCTATTGTATCGTTAAATATTTGAGCTTGTCAACTTTAACAAAATATTGCAATAACAATCATAAATATGAATGCTGGTCATTATTTTAAGAAGTGGGTACAAATGAAAAGATTTGAAATTGACAACTTTTTCCATTACATTGAAACAGCTGTTAAACGCTTCTATCTCCCCTTTCTTTCTTTTTTCTCACTCGAACCAAATAGTGTCTTTTCTCCTCTTTACATGCAATCAAATCCGGATAGTCCATTTTTTTTTAGCCATTTTCACAGCATAATGGTTTTGCTAAGGGAGGGATAAGCAGAATTATAAGATAATAATATTTATAATATGAATAATATTAATGTTCTCTAATTACAAACACAGATCAGCAGGTGGTAATATAATATTTGAAGGAGCAAACTCAATGATAATCTTTGTTTCTCTCATAATTTTCTCTAAATGGATAACCCAACAAGTCACAGGATTATCTAGTTTTCTTTAAAATTCTATTTGATGATTATTAAATATTTTAGCCTTTGAATAGGCTTACAGCCATATCATTTTCAAATGCTGGTTATTGTCCGATCACTAAAGTTAAGCAATGTTGAACTAGGTCAATACCTAAATAGGTGACTGCTTAGGAATATCAGGTGTTGTGAGCCCCTATCAACATGCACTGTGCCAGAATGATACTGTGATGGTCTATTCCTCCCCAGGAACGGCAAAGATGAAAAGAAATGGGGACAGCCCAGGTCCAACAAATGACTTTCACAGGCTAATTAAGAAGAAACATTTGAACGAACATCAAAATCTTGAACAAAGAAAAACATTATCTACACTATTTACATCTGGACTATTATCCTTGTCTTTGTTGTTGTTATCACAATGTTCCATCAGGTGTATATCGATCCGGGTAACCTACAAGGAATTCCTACAGGACAATGGTCTAGTGGATTAAAGCATTGTTTTGGGAATTCGGTGACATAGTGAGTTCAATCCTTGAGCTGGGCAGTCAATGGAAATAGAGCGAGAAATAACTGAGCAGTAGTAAAAAAATTAAGAATTAGATATTCCGAGACATGTGCAGTGGAATGAGAACAGTCTAGAATAAATAAAGGGTTCAATTCAGAATTCCCTTTAGGTTACCTGTATTGGTATACACCTGATGAAGGTTGGAGGGCACAACAGCCACAATGTTGTGGTAACGACAACAAAGATGAGGACAATAGTCTGAATGCAAATCGTATAAATGACTCCTCATCCCAGAATTTCAGACAGAAAAAAAAAGATCCTGAATTCTGTGTTTTTGTGATGACTTTTGTCCTTCAGATTTTAAATATGTTACATTAGTTACTTTGATTTTTGAATGTGTTCAGTGTCATGTTAATGTGACATCATTTGGATTGGGAGAATTTAAATACATTTTAGATTGCATTTCTTGAAATTATAAGTGATTTTGTTAATTTTGTTTTAATGTTGAATAGCTTCTAAAATTTGTAATTCTTTTTTACAGTTTGTTTAACTAAGTATTATTACATTATCAACAAGGGACACCTGTCATTAGATTATTGTAATTTGGGGGTTTTGCATCATGTGTTGCTGTATTCTATCTTGTTTGAATGTAAGACAAGGGATTCTACAAGAAAGGATTGTTGTTCTTGTATCCAATATATATATATATATATAGTATCCATATCCGTGATGTATGTTGATGCATGTATAACAGTTTGTAACCCCTGGGTTTCACACTATCGTCATTTTCAGACAAACTGAAAGTTGCGAAAGGGCGAAACAAAGTACTATCCATGTGCATATATATATATATATATATATATATATATATATATATATATATCCCAAGAAAGTCTGCTATAGAGTCACACTAGAGAAAGAGCTGTCTTAATATATTTTAATCAAATTTCCAGTAAACAGTAGCCGATCACAACTAACAGTTTCATGCCTTTTTGTGCAATCATCAGGCGGTCAGTAACAGTTGTGTGAAAATGGGTGCTTTATACTCCTCGGCCAAGTCCAAGAATATTATAAGTTTTAGAGAGGGAATATATATATATATCATTAAAAATGACTGACAAGGTGCTTTTATTTAGTTTTTTATATAATTTCTCGTGCGATCTAATAAAGTTTTTCCTTTCAGATGATAAATTATATAAAAACTGTCCGAATGTTCTTTTTATCCGAGCGCTTTCGGCTATACATTTAGCCATTTTCAAGGATTATATTTCAACTATTAGAATTAGAAATAGTTTGTTATATGTATGTTTTATAAAATGATTCATTTTTTGTTTCAAAACACAGTCAAGATATTATGTCCATGTTCAAAGTTAATATTATTAAGTGTTGGTTTGTTTTTTTTTATTAGTAAGGCTTCCATTATTTTTAACCTTTTTTGCAAGTGGATGATGCTATTATATTAGTGTTGTCGACAAGTATATTCCGAATAAGACAGTTTTTATATAATTTATCATCTGAAAAGAAAAACTTTATTAGATTGCAGGAGAAATTATATAAAAAACTAAATAAAAGCACCTTGTCAGTCGTTTTTAATGAAATGTGCATGAAAGAAGGATTGCTGCCTAAATACACAAATATATATATATATATATATATATATATATATATATATATATATATATATATATATATATATATTGCATGACTCTTCGGCAGAATTGAGTCACTGTCAGTCACTGTGTGTTTATCTAAATCTAAAAATAAACACGCTAAAATTCACCTTCATCCCGTACTGTGTGCTGACAGCTTAGTGGGAGAAGTTCCGACTGACACAAATTCAGTCGGGTTTCGATCCTAGCTAAAGGCAACCGGACGTCTAGCCACACTGATGAGCTGTGAAACAGTGAAACAGTCTGTCTGTGGATGACAAAAATATATATATATATATAATTTTTTTTTCAAAATTATAACATATGCATGTTATAACATCACTACAAAAATTGGAATTTTGTTTCAACACTACTGGTGTCTTATCAGGTGGTGGTGTTGATTGCAAAATAAAGAGTTTTAAGAGTTTGAAAACCAACCAAACCCCCTCAATAGGAGAAACATTGTTACGTGGCCTGTGATGACCAATCAGAATACAAGTATATGATAATTCAAAATAACGTTACAATATATCCTAAGTACAATCTATTAGTGCATTAAAGTTAAGATTAGATTAAATCAGAAATCAATATAACAAATAAAGCTTTAATTTCACAGTTAAATTTAAAGTGTTTTTGGTTATTGGAATTTTATTCCATCTGTACCAACCCTGTACTTGTGTGTGTGTGTGTGTCTGTGTGTGTGTGTGTGTGTCTGTGTGTGTGTGTGTGCCTATTTCCTGCTTATAGAAGTCAGGTGAAGCTAAAGTTTTCTTGTTATTCAAATTCTTAGATTTTCTCTCATTAAAAACACATTTTAATAGCATGTTGAAATGAAGTCCAGTAATATGAAAATTATCTGACTTTAGGTTTAAGCTATTTTCTACTAAAACACTTATTGACTTATGTAAATAGTCAAAACTATTATTCTTACAATTTTAATCGCTCTGCAGTATACATTTCTACACTTAGAAACTTTCTTCTTTACATATGTAAAAAATATTTTGAAAGCTATTTTTTTCAACTGGCATTGAAATAAAAAAAAATACAATGTTTTAGCAATGTACATATTTATTTCTAAATACATTTCAGCATGTAGATCTTCATCCATCTTTAAGTTCAGGACTACATATGTTGGAACATTCATTGGCTGGGGTTAAGGTAAGCTTTTGTGCACAAATGTTATCCCAACAATATTGAATTCCTGTATGGAATTTTACCTTAGTCCTAAAGGGCTTTTGAATGTGTGGATGGTGTAATGGATAGTGGAGAGCCAAGTTCAAATTCCAGTTGAGTTCATTACATTCATTTACAGACAAATACCTTTGGGAAAGTTATGAATCTCTCTCTTCTCCCTCCAGCTATGGATTAAATAGGACAAACAGGGGTCTTTTAGGAGAAGCACACCTATGAATTCAAAACCAGTTGAGTATGGGGCTAGCAATTCCATCCTGTGAAAACCTACTACTTGCTGTGGAAGCCATGGTAGCAATGCTTAGCATGCTAAGTCCTATGGATCCATAAACCACAGGAAGTCTACAGGACTTGAGATCTGTGGCCCCATACTTCTCAGGGCATCAATGGGACTTGATATTTGTAGACGCATAATCCTTAGGGAATTTTCAGGATTTGATCTGTGGACCTGTACTCCACAGGAAGTCTATGGGGTGTGCATGAATGTGTAAAGGGACTTTGAGGGAGTAGAGTAACAAGAAAAGTATACTTTTTGTTTGTTTTTAATAGAAAATGCCATTAATTCTCTGATTAATTTGTTCAGTGAGAATGTGGTATAAGGATGTGTCATATGGAAAACTTTGATTCCATTTTTATTCTCTTACAATTGACATCCCCTTGAAAACTAATTTTATTTATTATAATTTATTTGCATCATTCTTTGCACATAAAATAAATGTAAGAACATTATCATAATTTGTTGATAATTTAAAAAATTGACTTGATTGGTATCAATGTAGAATTTGACACAACACTGTTGTGGCTAAGAATCATACTTGATTATTTTTTTTATTTTTAATATTTTTTGTTAGTATAGATATTTTTAATCAGCCAAAAGGTTACCCCCAAGTTCATTTCTGAATATTTTCAGAATCTTGATTTTACCCCATTAGATGTATCTTCTGGCCTCCACAAATTGGAAAACTCTTTATCTAGTGTTAAGGTAAGTTTTCCTGCACTTTCCTAGACACAGAGAAGCTTTGTAGTTTCAAGTTCACTTTAGTATATACACTTAACAATGATATTAAAAGAACTATCAATAAAATTACATCATTGTCCTTAAAACCATTCAATAGATTAAAAGACCTGCAACACATTCTTGAAAAAGCAAAAGACAAGGAGATTTAGAAAGTAATGATTCTTACTCATAAAGATGAGAAATATCACTGATTTGCAGAATACCTTCAAATTGAAACAGCTTTGCATGAGGCAGGTGCTGAAAAGTTCTTCACTTGGCCTGCTTCCCCAAAATAATATTTCAATGACCAAACAACAAAATTTAGGGGAAGTGATTTAAAAAAAAAAACAACAAAAAAACAGTGTGCCAAGTACATCATAGTGAATATATAGAATGGCATGTACAATTTGTGTTCCTAGGGAATTTTTCTTGGTCTGTCTTTGAGAATTTTTCAGCACCTCCTTGAGTTAAGAGTCATTTTTTTTTTCTTTTTTTTTTTTCTGCTGCTACAAATATTTCTGATTAGCCAAGCTATTTAATAAAAAAAAAAATTATCCCAAGTTCATCTCTGAATATTTTCAGAATCTTGATTTTACCCCATTAGATGTATCTTCTGGCCTCCACAAATTGGAAAACTCTTTATCTAGTGTTAAGGTAAGTTTTCCTGCACTTTCCTAAACACAGAGAAACTTTGTAGTTTCAAGTTCACTTTAGTATATACACTTAACAATGATATTAAAAGAACTATCAATAAAATTACATCATTGTCGTTAAAATCATTCAATAGAATAAAAAAACAGCTGCACTTTCTTGAAAAAGCAAAGGACAAGGAGATTTAGAAAGTAATGATTCTTACTCATAAAGATGAGAAATATCACTGATTTGCAGAATACCTTCAAATTGAAACGGCTCTGATGATTATGTATGATGAAGTAATCTGAATAATTCCTTAATAACTTAAAACATTGATGACATTGAATAATATAGGAAGTTGTAGAGAGTCATGTTTGCCCATGGCCTGATGTGACACAGCACATAAAAGTAATATATTGATTTTAGTTCAGTATTCAATTTGATGGTGTAAGATTTTACTGATTATTAGCAAAGAAAAACAATGTAATTTGCTTCTTCAATATGCCATATCCCTTCAAAGGTTGGTAGGAGAATATTGTATGAAGCAGGTGCTGAAAAGTTCTTCACTTGGCCTGCTTCCCCAAAATAATATTTCAATGACCAAACAACAAAATTTAGGGGAAGAGATTAAAAAACAACAACCAAAAAACAATGTGCCAAGTACATCATAGTGAATATATAGAATGGCATGTACAATTTGTGTTCCTAGGGAATTTTTCTTGGTCTGTCTTTGAGAATTTTTCAGCACCTCCTTGAGTTAAGGGTCATTCACTTTTTTCTTTCTTTTTTTTTCTGCTGCCACAAATATTTCTGATTAGCCAAGCTGATAAAAAAAATTATCCCAAGTTCATCTCTGAATATTTTCAGAATCTTGATTTTACCCCATTAGATGTATCTTCTGGCCTCCACAAATTGGAAAACTCTTTATCTAGTGTTAAGGTAAGTTTTCCTGCACTTTCCTAGACACAGAGAAGCTTTGTAGTTTCAAGTTCACTTTAGTATATACACTTAACAATGATATTAAAAGAACTATCAATAAAATTACATCATTGTCCTTAAAACCATTCAATAGATTAAAAGACCTGCAACACATTCTTGAAAAAGCAAAAGACAAGAAGATTTAGAAAGGAATAATTCTTACTCATAAAGATGAGAAATATCACTGATTTGCAGAATACCTTCAAATTGAAACAGCTCTGGTGATTATGATGAAGTAATCTGAATAATTCCTTAATAACTTAAAACATTGATGACATTGAATAATATAGGAAGTTGTAGAGAGTCATGTTTGCCCATGGCCTGATGTGACACAGCACATAAAAGTAATATATTGATTTTAATTCAGTATTCAATTTGATGGTGTAAGATTTTACTGATTATTAGCAAAAAAAAAACAATGTAATTTGCTTCTTCAATATGCCATAACCCTTCAAAGGTTGGTAGGAGAATATTGCATGAGGCAGGTGCTGAAAAGTTCTTCACTTGGCCTGCTTCCCCAAAATAGTATTTCAATGACCAAACAACAAAATTTAGGGGAAGTGATTTAAAAAAAAAAACAACAAAAAAACAGTGTGCCAAGTACATCATAGTGAATATATAGAATGGCATGTACAATTTGTGTTCCTAGGGAATTTTTCTTGGTCTGTCTTTGAGAATTTTTCAGCACCTCCTTGAGTTAAGGGTCATTCTCTTTTTTCTTTCTTTTTCTTTTCTGCTGCCACAAATATTTCTGATTAGCCAAGCTGATAAAAAAATTATCCCAAGTTCATTTCTGAATATTTTCAGAATCTTGATTTTACCCCATTACATGTATCTTCTGGCCTCCACAAATTGGAAAACTCTTTATCTAGTGTTAAGGTAAGTTTTCCTGCACTTTCCTAGACACAGAGAAACTTTGTAGTTTCAAGTTCACTTTAGTATATACACTTAACAATGATATTAAAAGAACTATCAATAAAATTACATCATTGTCGTTAAAATCATTCAATAGAATAAAAAAACAGCTGCACTTTCTTGAAAAAGCAAAAGACAAGAAGATTTAGAAAGTAATAATTCTTACTCATAAAGATGAGAAATATCACTGATTTGCAGAATACCTTCAAATTGAAACAGCTTTGTATGAGGCAGGTGCTGAAAAGTTCTTCACTTGGCCTACTTCCCCAAAATAGTATTTCAATGACCAAACAACAAAATTTAGGGGAAGTGATTAAAAAAAACAACAACA
This sequence comes from Acanthosepion esculentum, assembly GCA_964036315.1. Lineage (NCBI taxonomy): Eukaryota > Metazoa > Mollusca > Cephalopoda > Sepiida > Sepiidae > Acanthosepion > Acanthosepion esculentum. The sequence continues at coordinate 53,261,567 of OZ038512.1, read as the reverse complement.
AAAAAACAGTGTGCCAAGTACATCATAGTGAATATATAGAATGGCATGTACAATTTGTGTTCCTAGGGAATTTTTCTTAGTCTGTCTTTGAGAATTTTTCAGCACCTCCTTGAGTTAAGGGTCATTTCCTTTTTTCTTTCTTTTTTTTTCTGCTGCCACAAATATTTCTGATTAGCCAAGCTGATAAAAAAAATTATCCCAAGTTCATCTCTGAATATTTTCAGAATCTTGATTTTACCCCATTAGATGTATCTTCTGGTCTCCACAAATTGGAAAACTCTTTATCTAGTGTTAAGGTAAGTTTTCCTGCACTTTCCTAAACACAGAGAAACTTTGTAGTTTCAAGTTCACTTTAGTATATACACTTAACAATGATATTAAAAGAACTATCAATAAAATTACATCATTGTCATTAAAATCATTCAATAGAATAAAAAACCAGCTGCACTTTCTTGAAAAAGCAAAGGACAAGGAGATTTAGAAAGGAATAATTCTTACTCATAAAGATGAGAAATATCACTGATTTGTAGAATACCTTCAAATTGAAATGGCTCTGATGATTATGATGAAGTAATCTGAATAATTCCTTAATAACTTAAAACATTAATGACATTGAATAATATAGGAAGTTGTAGAGAGTCATGTTTACCCATGGCCTGATGTGACAGCACATAAAAGTAATATATTGATTTTAATTCAGTATTCAATTTGATGGTGTACGATTTTACTGATTATTAGCAAAAAAACAAAAAAACAATGTAATTTGCTTCTTCAATATGCCATATCCCTTCAAAGGTTGGTAGGAGAATATTGTATGAGGCAGGTGCTGAAAAGTTCTTCACTTGGCCTGCTTCCCCAAAATAGTATTTCAATGACCAAACAACAAAATTTAGGGGAAGAGATTAAAAAAAAATAACAACAAAAAAACAGTTTGCCAAGTACATCATAGTGAATATATAGAATGGCATGTACAATTTGTGTTCTTAGGGAATTTTTCTTGGTCTGTCTTTGAGAATTTTTCAGCACCTCCTTGAGTTAAGGGTCATTCTCTTTTTTCTTTCTTTTTTTTTTCTGCTGCTACAAATATTTCTGATTAGCCAAGCTAATAAAAAAATTATCCCAAGTTCATCTCTGAATATTTTCAGAATCTTGATTTTACCCCATTAGATGTATCTTCTGGCCTCCACAAATTGGAAAACTCTTTATCTAGTGTTAAGGTAAGTTTTCCTGCACTTTCCTAAACACAGAGAAACTTTGTAGTTTCAAGTTCACTTTAGAAACTTTTAACTTGCACTCATGAAATTTGAACAAATCTTAGAAAATTTGTTTTAACAAAATTTTAACATCTCACTTGCAGACCTTAATTTCCTTTGATATTTACAAAAAACTTTATTAGAATTTAGGGTTTTCTAAAAGAACATTTTTTATCAGTTTATTGGCAGTAAACACTATCAGTATAGAAATTGCATGATTAGATAACAATAATTTTATTTTTTCAGTTAAATACTATTAGTATTTAATTGAGACAATAAAATAATTGATGTCATCTTAGAAAATTCATTTTAACAACAAAATTTTAACAAAGCACTTGCAAATTTTACCAAAAAGTTTTTTCTTACTTGTTGACTGATCTTTATATTGAATTCACAAACATTGATTTCTTTGTAATGTTCAATTTTAGGAAATTCCGATTAGATTTTGGGGCTTTATAAAAAGTGATGTCCAGAAGATGTATGCGTGATGAAAACAATTACTTTATTGTTTCAAATAAATACAATTTGCTATTTCTTATGACAAGATTTTTACCTATTGTGATCATTAGATTTTTTAAAAATAACACATTTCTTTGAATGTTGTTTTTTGTTATCTCTTCTAAATCTTGCTTTACTCAAGCTCTCTAGGTAGGTTATGCATTGTTTTTCTCTGTCCTTCTTGCTTTCAGTCTGTCTGGGTATCAGATTTTCTAAGCCCTCTTTCTTCGTTATGTACTCTAGAAATTACAATTATCTCTGATATTAAGTATAATTGTCCTTTTTGTTTCTATTTTTGCTAAAACTTTGTTGTTGCTCACATGTTCAGTCTTTGGTATTCTCAGCATCCTTCTGTAGAATGACATTTTAAGCCAGGGTCTGCATACTTGTTTGCAGCTTATGGATGGCTAAATGACGGGATTCTGGGGGTTGAAAATTATGGTAACTTGACTCTAAAATGAACAGGAAGTAGGTGGAATTGAACTCTTAGGTCAGTAGATGACGTTACAGTTTAATTCAAAGTTGCTATTTTTATCCAAACCTCCGTCCTGGGTATGATGATAAACTACATCCGTGTCCTGGGTAAGACGATAAACTACGTCCAACAGCAAGGCCTCTGATCAGGAGGTTTTGAGGAGTGTGGAACCACCTCTTAATTGCTGGTGTTCCCAGGTCCACCCTGACATAGTAGCATCTGTTAGCTATGGGCAAATAACCCTGAAACTGAGGTAAAAAGCATTATGAAAGTGTAAAAATAGATTTTAATACCAGAAATACTTTGTAAAAAAATTATTACCAGAAATAAATTTTTCAAGAAAAAAAAAAAAACTATTACCAGCAATATATTTTTGAAAAAAAAAAAATTACCAGCAATACATATTTTTAAAATAATATTACTATTATTTTGAGGAAAATTTTTTTACCAGAAATAGATTTTTGACAAAACAATACTACCAGGAAAAAAAAGTTGTCAGCATTAAATGACCCATTGAGGTTGATATGTCGTAAAACAAAACAAACTAAACTATCCAAACCATAAAGTGATATCTTTTTATATTATGCTGTATAAATTGGGAGTGATCTAAATGTAGGTACCTATCTTAACATCTATTTATTTGTAAATGGTACCAGTTCTAGTGAGTATATAAATTGAAGACTGCTTGGGAACACCGGGTACTGTAAGAAACCTTATACAATCTGAAATATGTTTTAACTTTTAAATAACTCATAAAAAGTTGATAAGCTGTAAGAAAACAAATCACTTAGTCAATACCAGTGCTGGTGGTCAAATGATTCAGCATGGAAAATGGAATCTGCAAGCCAAGTTCAAACCTTCTGCTTACATATTTTTTAATCACTTTACACTAATGCCCTTGGGAAAGGCAGGAATAAGAATAAATAATGCAATTGTAATTGAAAAATTTTCTTGATTAGAGAAATTTCACAAATTGTACAGATTTACATAATTATAGCATTTTTTAATAAAGGGTCTTTCTCTGAATTTAATTTATGTTTTATATTTATTTGTTTATTTGTGCAAGTTTTTCTAAAAATAAAATTGAAATATTTTCTTAACTGCTTGGACACAACAATTCTGATAGAATCAACTTTTTTGGAGCAACTGAAAATCTTTCATGTCTTTTAGCACAATTCATACCAAGTAGAGTGAACTTGTGTGATTATGTTCATTTTAGATCAATAGAAACAGAAGCAAGGTCACTTGCTTCTGCTAGTCTGATTCATTAAATATTACATGCTATTTCAGATAAGTTTTTTTTTTTACCTGTTGTATCAATAATAGATTACTAAAAAATGAATTATTTAAACTTTTACTAGGCTTATAGCCACATCAAATTGAAACACCAGTTGCAATACGATCACCAAAAGTTAAGCAACATTGAGCCTTGTCAGTACTTAGATGACTGACCATTTGGCAATACCAGGTGCTGTAAGGTTGGATGTGCAGGTGGTGTAATGGATAATGGCTCAGAATTGTTAATTGAAGAGCCATGTTCCAGTTCCCATTGGGTTCATTATATTCAATTATGCACAATTACCCCCGGAAAAGGTATGAATTCACCTTGGTTCTTGCCAGCTATGGGTTAATTAGTAAAACTTGTATCACTAAAACCATTATTATCTACAAAAAATATTCTTACAATCTAAAAATATTCTCTGGATTAAAATAACCTGCAAAGGGTTGATAAGCCATAGAAAATAAATCAATTAAACTTTTACTAGCTCCGTTCCAAAATAAGTAACCAATTCCACTCATTATATAATGTAAATCCGGTCACTTATTGCGGAACAGTTGTAGTATATTTTATTTCCTTCTCTTTCTCATTCCAATTGATTTTTGTTCAGTTTGGTGTTTGCATCACAGATAAAATGAGATTCATATTCAATACAAACAAGATGATGAGGTCAGGATGATGCTGTGTTGCAGAATATCTATGGATGATAATGGGTATGTCCCCATCACATAAATACAGTAGTAAATACTGTATGTTGGTCTGCAGTTGGAGATTCATTGTGGAATTCACTTGACTCACTTCTAGCAGTTAACTACTACTACTCTGTGCCACTGGCAAATCTTTTATGTGTTGTTCTTGTCCTAAGTATTATTGTTCATTACCAACCTTCGGTTGATTATTCTAATCAGTCACCTTCTGTAGGTTACAACATGCTGTCATTGAACTATCATCTTAATAAACTATGAACTAATCTTTTTAAAATTATATTTTTCTATCATTTCACCCCAGGCAAGGTGATAAAGCCCCTAAGATGCAAGGGATTACTGAGTGTGAAACAAGCTGAGAAAACATTGAGTAGAAAGAACAATAAAAGAATAGGATTCAAAAAGACAAAAATGAAGATAGACATTGCATTAAAATTTTTGAAAATTTTAATTGACATGAAAGCAAGAAGTGTGATAGAAGAAACTATTAGAATAGAATTTCCAGTTCCATCTAGAAATTTCAACAGTAAAATAATGAGACCTCACTGCCAGTCTAGCATTGAGCTTGAAATTTAAAATATCTTTTTTTAAAATAACAGACTCGGAAGTTTTTTTTTTTCTCAGAGTGAAAACTGTCCTGTTGTAGAAATTAACTTCTCAATGGGGTGTAGATATTAAACTAACAGAATTTGAGTTTTAAAATGTGAGGACTATCTGACTTTAATCAAAATTCTTCAATAGAATTCTTTCATCTAGATCAGTGGTGGCCAATCAGAACCACAAGCAGCTCTTTGATATTTGTAGTTGATAGCATAAAGGACAGTTCAAGATTCAAGGTACAAAGTGGGGATGTCAAAATCAAGCAAGTACAGAAATTGAATTATATGGAAAGTTTTCTAACAGAAAAGGTGAACACTGAAATTTGATAATGCATTGGAATAGCAAATGCCTTTCAAAAGCTAAACAAAGTATTAAGAAACAAGAAAATTATAAACAAATAAGAGTGCTGAAATGCTATGTAATATCAATCTTCCTATATGGCAATGAACACTGAACAATTTCCTCACTGAAGCAGAGACATGAGGCAATTGAGCTATAGTTCTACAGAAGGCTGTTGATAATACCATGAACAACAGAACATGTGAGTAACCAGGAAATTTTAAAGAAAATGAAAACAAAATGGACACTTATACTTAGAATCAGAAAGAGACAATTTAAATTTCTAGGACACATAATGAGGAAAGAGGGCTTTGAGAATTTGACACTCACAGGATATATTGAAAGAAAGAGGGCCAGAGTAACATACTTAATAAGTTTGTGTAAAATGGATCAGAGATCAGGGAATTGAAAGGATAATAAAAAAAAAGTGAACAAAGCTAAGAACTACACAGAATAGGAAGTTGTGGAGAGCTATGATCAGTCACATCCCGAAGGGCAATGGCATACAAAAGGACATGTTAACTGAGCTCTTTTGTCATCACAGCTAATGCAAAAGATAAGATTGAAATGTATTATTATTTATTTAATAATTATTTGCCAGGCATGAACTGCAAAACTTGACTGGATCAAAATGTATGGTTAATTCTAATAGCAAAAATATTTAAGATTTTAATGCTAGATCTGTGCAATGTTGCTCTTTGGTGTTGAAGGAAGAAATGATGGCAGGCAGATGGATTAAAGAAAATTTCAAGTCAGTAATGATTACAAAGGAATGTCTATGTCTTGTAATTCTCAAATATCAGAAGTTTACGTAGTTCTTACATTCAGCAAGATTCACCATTCCAATATAGATGCTATTTCCAATTTAAGTAGAAGCCAATGAATATTTCTTTGTTATATAGGAATAAAGTGTCACTGCTGACACTGTAGTTTGAACACAGATCACCAGAGAGCAAACACAGGCGATCCCATTTTCAATAAGTAGATCATGTGATGGTAAAGGAAATGTATATATGGGAATTAGTGTGGCGTCTAAGTGATCACTATATGGATTACTTCAGTGGTTACTATTTGAGTGAGTATTATCGAGCAAGTATTATTAGTACGAGTGTTATTTGAAGGCGTCTGATACCAGTATAGTTCAATGGTGTTACTATAGTTGTATTTATGATTACAAAGTCTCTACTACAATATGCATTACGAAAGTGACAATGAGTATTCGTTGACATTACAAAAGTGGCAACAAGTGTTTGTTGACATCACAAAACTTTATTATTTAGATCCTTAGATTTTTTAATTATAAAAACATTTTGACAATCTGTTGAAATGGCAAGAATTGAAATGGAGTTTAGTAATATGATCTTTGCACTGGCAAGGCCGTGTCGGCAGCATGCTAGATGACTGTATCCCTAGGGACATTCTGCATGGAGAACTTACTCCTGACTATCCCCTTCATTACAAAGATGTTTGCAAATGACGTGAAAGCAGACAGCACCCACTCGGGCAGCCTGAAAAACTGACGTAAAAGATTGTAGTAGCTGGAGGCTTGTTGTTAATGCTGGTGAGAGGAGGTGGAGAGAGAGGATTAGTGGGGAGAGAAGCAAGGGAACATAAAGGGCAACAACAGCACCCATAAAGCCAAATGTAGCTTTCACATGCTACAATCTGCAACAGTCTACTCTTCCAAGTTTTGGCTGTACAGCCACAGTTGGTGCTGCAGCTCAACCAATGAGTAGACCAACTGTTGTTGCTGTTGTAGTGAAAGACACCTTGTCTAGGTAATAGACTCTCCCACCTATTATAAGTAGGAGTCAGTAGTAGTCAAGGGGAGGAATAGTGTTCAGCGACCACAACTCGATTACTCTGCGTAACATTTTATTACAAGTTCCTAACGTTTCTGTATGTTTAACCTATTTAGGACGCATTTAGTCCGAATACAGTTTCGATTGTGGAAATAACTCCACAACAGTTGCATACACCATTGTTGGCTGAGGAGGAAATGACAGTCTGTTTCTGATTGGTTGCTTGCTATTTCAAGATCAGCAGTGGCAGTTCTTTATATGTCTGTTCTTGTGTTCTTGGTGGATATTTGTTTCAGGATTCCCTGCCAGAATGGGTATTGTTCTGGTAGGGTTCCTTAGGTGAACAGGTATGATGTTGAAAGACCCAAAACTTGTCATGACCCCAAGTCAATAACATCACTGATGAGGTGATCCTACACACTTGTTGGAGTATATCCATAAGAAATTTTATAAGATTTAATAAAAAATATTTAATAAAAATAAAATGATATTAATAATAATGATCTGACTTTAATTTTCTTTTTTATTGCTGTAACTATTGTGGGTACATGTGTTCAAATAGATATCCCTTTTTTTTTTTTAAACAGCAAAATTAATGTCTATCGACCTAGTGTGCATCTCAACAGAAATTGAACTTTTATTGCCTTTTTCATCTGGGAAGTCATTTTCAAGTGTGTCATGAGAAGATATTACAGCAAATCAAAGACTCGGTTATATCTACTCAAATGCATATAGCCACTAAATACAATGTTTATAGCAATAAAAAATAATGTCAGATTAAAAAATAATCTAAAAAAAATCTATTTTCTGCTATATTACATATAAAACTTTTAAAAACATTTCACCCCAAGCAAGACATTAAAGCCACTAAGATGCAAAGGGTTAATGAGAGTGAAGGAAATGTTACTGATGAGAAAGGACAATAAAAAAAAAAAACGGGATTCAAGAAGACAGATGACGATTGATGTTGCATTTAAATTTTTGAAGATCATAGTTGACACGAAAGTAACAAGCTGGGAGAGTTTCACAAGTAAGAGAAGAAACTAATGTCATAAAACAATTTCAACAGAAAAATGACATAGTCTACTAAAATACTTGTAACACTAAACCAAAACTGTAGTAAAAAAAATACTATTCTTAGAACCACCCTGTGCTTATATTGGTATTTAGCCAAATGAATACACCCTGCTGCACATTGAGGACATAGATTTGCATGCAGTACACAATCCTAGAATTAGAAATTTATTTTTATGTATATTTAAAATATTTTGATGGCTATTTTTTCCAACTGACATTGCGATACATAAAAGTAAAATGTTGTAGCAATGTATAAATTTATTTCCAAATACTTTTCAGCCTGTAGATCTTCCTCAGCCATCTTTAAATTCAGAATTACATATGTTGGAACATTCATTGGCTGGGGTTAAGGTAAGCTTATATACATATCTGTCATCTTGGTAACATTTAAATGCACAGTTTCATCCACTGACAAATCTTGTCAGCAACGTCAACTTCTTTGTTGCAGTTTTGTGGCTCTTTTTCTTTTTCTTTTTTCTTTTTTTTTTCTTCTCCCGAGACAAAAATTTTTTAATTTTCTCCAAAACTGATTCTTACTTTCACAGCCAGAACATATTTAGACTGAAAATGAAAAAAATAAAATCCAAAAAGTTCTTTTGATGGGAAATTGAATGTTTAATCTAACAAGTGTCGTCTGAATTCAGCGATGAAAATGCTATCTTTATTCTATGAATTATGTAAACAAATAACATTTTAGCAGTTCTTTCTGATTCACTTGAAAAACGTTTCTTGGCATACAAAATTGCATCAATTATTATATATCCCCAGCTTGACTTATTGTAGAATAGATCTATTGCAATCAAGAACCTGGTGTGGATCAAACTGTTATTAATATTAATGAGCTGTGAAACCAGCTGGCTTACTTAAAGTGAGATACCCTTATTTTAAGACATATTTATGTTTATACATTCTTTATATAGATACAAATATTTAAGTAAATGCTCTGTTTATAATAAACAGTATTAATAACATTTACCGGCCTGAATGTCTGAAAAATTTTCATAGAAAATATTTGTCCTCCGACAGGAATCGAACCTGTATCCTAAATGTAAATTAATACTCTTTATTATAAACAGAGCATTTACTTAAATATTTGTATCTATAAAAAGAATGTATAAACATAAAAATGTCTTAAAATAATTGTTGGACTTTGTCCATTTCATAATGTGTGAGATACCCTTATTGATAATTACTCAGCTCAGTTTATTATTGTCCAAAGGGTGAAAAAAAAAAAAAAGAAATTGTTGTTTGTAGAACTGTAATTCCTTAATATAGATTCTTTAAGAAATGCATATTTTCAAATTCCCTGATGTTGACCAAATTCTTTGTGTATCTTGATTGGAGTCATTTTTCAACATGGATACTCTATGCCCAAAAGACATTATGAAAAAAAATTGTTATGTTAACAAAACTGTAAAAGGAAATTTTTTGATGCAATCAGATGTTTCAAGCATAATAAATTTTGCTTTTTGTTAAATCTAATATTTAATTTCCTATCCATATTTTTCACTTTTATTTCTTTGTGACCCCAAAACTATCATATGCTGTAGCAGCAGTTGTGAAAGCCTATTGTCATGTCCTGACATCGGTTATAAAACATTAGAATACAAGGAAGTTGCTTTTCTGCTATGAGAACAGTACATGTCACTAAATTATTCTATATGATAGAATTAAGGCAAGGCTTTCAGCTAACAATTTTTCAGTGTCATATTTTCCCCAAATAGAATCTACATTATAAAAGTATGCTTATGGCTGCATCACATTGAAACATCTGTTCCCGTACAATCACTGAAGTTAAGCAATGTTGAGTCTGGTCAGTATCAAGATGGGCAACTACTTGAAAATACCAGGTGCTGTGAATGTGCAGGTGGTGTAATAGATAATGGCTTGAAATTGTTAATCAGAGAGCCAAGTTCCAATTCCTGTTGAGTTCGTTATATTCACTTATGTACAAATACCCTTGGGGATGGTATGAACCCACCTCTTCTCCCCTCAGCTATGGGTTAATTAGTAAGACTTGTATAATTAAACCATTATCCACCCATAAAAAGTTCTTAGAATCTAAAAGTATTTTCTGGCTTTAAATAACATGTAAAGGGTTGATAAGCTGTAAAAAAATGACTCGATCAATCAACATTATAAAAGTAGACCTGACTCTCTGTCCATCATACACTGTGCATGATTTTGTATGTGCATATGTCATTTATGTGTATGTCTGTGTTGTGTGTGAGTGACTTACACATACTTGTGCCATTGAATGTATATACACACGCACAATTTGACTAAGTTTGAAATAAGAAATTAGAGTTATACATTCTCCTCCCACTCAATCTGGACAACTTCTACCCTGAGCAGAGCAATAAAATTAAAGTTTGGAGCAAGAAAAAAAAAGCCTAAAAAAAATTGGATAATTACAAGATTTTATGGAACATTTTGAAAATTATTCAGTAATAACTTTTAATTTTTTTTATTTTTGATTCTTAATACAATATTTTTAGTTTGTTATTGAATTAGAATATAGATGTGCACTTGCAAATGTACACACAGAAACAGTTTGAATGAAATTGAAATACCCATCTGTGCTTCAACGGCTAATTTCTTTTTCTCTCTGGCAGCAACCCCTGGGTAACAGGAAAAGATTATAAGCAAAAATGTGCGAATCTTTGAAGTCATATTTTATGACAACTTGCCATCAGTGAAAAGAATGGTACCAAACGAGTAGTAATGAAAAATATTTTCAGTCACTTTATATTGCATCGTTGTAAATCTGGGTGGAAAAAATATGGTCTTAACATTTTCATGGTTTTTTTTTACAACTGTATAGAATTTGAGATTTTCAAACATAGAAATTGCTACTTAAAAAATGAATAGGAAAGCAATTGTTACCTTTTAACATTTACTGTGTACGTAATTTCCTCTGTATCTTGTGTTCTTTTTTTAAAGTAAATTTATAAAATATTTTCAGAACGCAGATCATCGTAAGAGTTCTGCAATGCATATACTTGAAAATCAATTAATGCATATAAAGGTAAGCTAATGCAAAACGGAATAGATTAGAATTTTGTGACACATAAATTTTATAATTTGATATTTTGTTTTTAAATTATGCATTGAAAAATCTCACTTTAAATTCTCACTGCTTAAGAAGGAAGAGCACTTTTTAAAAGCAATTCTAATGAATCATTTTATACTTTTCAGTGGAATAGTTTTCTCAAATGGAAATATAACTTTCATATATTTTGTTTTCTTTGTAAATGTATCGCAATACAGAAGGCTTATGATATCATCTCTAGTCACCACCAAGCTATCATTCATATATGTGGTGAGTTCAGTAGTCACTATGAGGAGTGGTTAGTCTGCTCAAACAAAACTAATGAAGAAGGAAACTACTGCTATGACTTCTCCAATGACAAATGTTTCCTTATAGGGAAATGGCTAATATTTGACACAGACCATGGATAAGCCTATTTTTTTAGACCTCTTCTTAAATAGCCTCATCAGATCAAGACTTTCATATAGATGTCATGCATGGCACCAAAACTGTTCAGAAATATCTAAACTTTCATCTGCATGCAATCACTTTCTAAGATCAGTAGTTAAAAAAAGTCTTTGAGTGAATGAAACTTGCAGGTCTTAGCAAGGACCATTCTTTGAAATCTGTCATTCTGCAGTGCCAGTCCACAAATAAAAACCTCTACCAAATAACAGAAACCACATCACTTAAGGACTACCAACAACAGCAACAATTAAAATGGATAGTAACTCGGAGAGAAAATAATGACATCATCAAGATGTTGACATTCCACATTACTTCAAACAAAATGTTAGGAAGGAAACAACTATCAATACTGGAAAGAGTGATAACAGCTACTATACTTGAGAAACCTGAAAAAATTGTTTTAATAGAAATATTTTATAAATTTCAACTGAAGCAGTCCTGGCTGCTCAATCAATGATTGCCAAATGTTTCCTTGTGGGGAAACAACTAATATTACCATTACCATTTGCCTAAACTGTGGGTGAAATAGCAGAACAAGTTCACCTCTCTAGCTTTGGTTAGCAACCATTCTAGGGGAAAAACAACTCTGAATTCCAAACCAGAAAGAAAGCAATGGGGAAACTCCTCCAATGTCTTTTCAAGATGTCATGGCATTTTACAAATGGTAATATTAGCCATTTCCCTATAAGAAAACATTTGTCATTCATTGACTGAGCAGCCACTACTACTTTTGGTTGAAATTTATAAAATCTTTCTCTTAAAACAATTTTTCATGAAAATAGGTTTAACCCTTTGAGCCCTGACCACAACTTTACCAGTGGTAGAGAAAAATGACTTAATACCCAGCTATCGGTTAAATGGTGAGTAAACACTAGTAACAATTTTTATATCTACCATGAAATATTACATACCAATTATTTATGAATTTTGACTCAGGAACTCAAGCAGAAGGGTTAAAATTGCTCAGGAACGCAGGGCTCAAAGGGTTAAGCCAAGTAGATGTTATCACTCTTTCTCTAGTATTGATGGTGGTTTCCTTCATAACCTTTAGTATGAAGTTTTTTTTTTCTACCTTGAGGTAAAGGGTTACATTAGGAGGTAGTTTATATGGATAGGAGGAGAGATAACGGTTGACTCTTGATTATGTCATTATTTTCTGTTCAAGTTACATGTGCTATCCATTTTAACTATTGCTGCTGTTGAAAGTCCTTAAGTGATGTGGTTTCTGTTATCTGGTACAGTTTTCTTTTTGCTTGTGTTATTGCCAGTCCACAATGTTCATAGAAAGAGGGTCTTTGCTAAGACCCACAGGCTTCACTTGCTCAAAGCCATTTTTAGCTATTTATCTGAGAAAGCAATTGTATGCAGCTGACAGTTTAAATTAGGTACCTCCACTTGCTCACTGAAAAACAACATAGCATGATGAAAAAAAAGGTCCCAAATATTTGTTATTATTAAGAAGAAAGACCAAAGTATTTTTTTATTTTTATTAAATCTTTTGTAGCACGTTTGAAATTTTGCTTAAAATTTTTTTTTTTTTTTTACATTGGCAGTTGATGTTAATTTATGATTAGGGTTTTTGCACTTTTTTTTTCCACGCTGAAAAACACATTGATTTTGAAATTCTTGCAAAAATAATTGTCAGATTTTAAAGAAACTTTTGGGACTTATTCATAAATGAATGAGATTATTTATTTTTAGAAAATCTTGGTAAAATTTTTTTTCTTTACATATGTTACGTGCACCCCCCCACCCCACCCCCCCGCCTGAATTTCAGGAAATTTTTAAAAATTAAATTGCAGTATCAAAATTTGTTTCATTAGTTAAAAGTAGGACTTCTTGGAGAATGTAAATCATCATATTTTTTTCCCAAACTACTATTCATTTCCTAAGAATTTGATCCAAATCTTAAAATAAAAAATGCAATAAAACTGTGACATTACTTCATTAGAGAAGCTTTTGATAAGATTTAAGGACATTATTGTCTTTAAAAAAATTTTTTACGAGAATTGTTTTCATTTTTTTTTTAAATTTTAATTGTAATAATTTATATTATAAATCATTTAAAATTCTGCATTACTTCAATCAGGTTAGGTGATATTATTATTAAGTGAAAACTATATGAATCAAAAATTGAAAAGCTCAATAAAAGCCGTTTACACCCAATATTTTAAAAAATATTTCTAATTTTTTAATGTATATAAAATATTAGATAACTTGCCCCTGTTTAAAAGTATGGTCGACCATATATGATATAATTAGAAAATAAGAGTGATGACTATAGTAAATTTAAATTCAACATTCCTAAAATTAGATTACGGAGAATAATTTCCAACATTAAGATTACTGAGTACTTAAAAATTATATAAAAAAGCGCTCGGCCCATCATTTTCTTAAATTATGGCTCAACAGATAAAATCTCTGTAGAACAACAATAAACCTATTGACAGATTTTATGACTTGTCAAGTGATCTACAAGTGACTGTTATAAGTGCATAATCACTACTACTGTTTGTTTTAAAAATCCATTTCTCTGTTATTTTAAACTTAAAGTAAATATTTTTTCAAATTAGATTATACTATAAATCTGCTAATATTCCTCAAATAAAGTTTCAAAAAAGTATATTTTATTTTTGGAAGATTTTTAAAACATAAGTATTAACTTTTGTTTACAAATGTGTCAAAAATGGCTGATTTTCTGAGATTCTAATCAATATAATTTCTATTTGAATACCAGAGTATTTTGCTTACTGGAAATAGTAAATTTAATCATTTAGCTTTCAATTAAAGCTAAAATGAACGCTTCAAGAATGCTTTTTCATTTTTTTAAATTAATTTTAAACTTTAGGTATTGAAAATTCAGTGAAGGTGCCTAGTTTAGATAATTCTGAATGGGTTTGGTTCCATCCATATGAAAATCTCATTTATGTAAAAAAAACAAACAATAAGAAGCTACAGTGTTATGATCACCCATCTCTTAAAAAGACATTCTATTAAAAAAAAATATATATATACAATAAAAATTGTTGATAATAACTATTTACCAGGCTGTGAACTTAATGATAAACTCTTGTAATTGATATTGTTAATTCAGAATATTTTTATATAAAAAAAATGAAGAAAAAAAACACAAAGTTAATTTTATTAAGTAAGATTTTTCATATTTATTCTATAACAAACCACTTGAAGTACCATGAGTAATTTGCCATAGTGACAATTAATATTATAAAATTTAAAACTGCAACTTATTTATTTTTACAACTTAGTTCTGTAAGTTGTTTTTTTTGTCTTATTATATAAAATGTTTGTAAAACATGGACATGTGTCTGATATAAATTCATTTATTTTAGTAAACGTCATTTATCTCAGTTTATAAGAGAAAAGGAAGTAAAAGCACATTGACTTAGATAAACTAGCATGTATTTTCAGTGGTCAGTGAAGATTTTTTTATTCTTTACCAGTTTGCAAGAGTTGCTTGGCTGAGATTAGTGTTGATTAACTGGCATTCTTGAATTGACTGACCATGACCTATTGCAAAACCTCATACTTATTCTTTTGGAAGAAAATTTTCAAATTGACTCAAGCAGTAATTGGTTGAAGATTCTCTTCCTTTTTTTTTATTATGTCCATCAATTTTAAATCTTATTTTAGATTTTATTTTTGTCGTTTTTTTTTTTTTTTCCTGAAGCTTACTATTTTTGTCGATTTCCTTTTTATGCCTCTGAAATCTTTACATGCTAATTAGTTTATTAAATTTTGAATATTACTATTCCACACCTTCTAAATTGTGGAGCAATTCTTCTATCTTTTCTAATATTAAAAGAAAAATTATATTTTTTCCAAGTTATTCGTCTTCCTAAAGATGATTTCAACATGTGGAGAATTTTTATATATATCTATTGCTCCAGTAAGTACTTGACTCCTCATGCTATCCTCTACCTTTACAAGAACCAGATCAGGCCGAAAATGGAGTACTGTTGCCATATTTGGGCGGGAACTGCCCAGTCCTCATTTTCCAGTCAAGTTAATCTTAGTCAGCAGTAACCAATAATGTAGCCCTATACCTGGTGTTGGTCTTCTTTCAGACCATTGTGCTTACCATCTAGCTGACTCCTTACTCATTAACATGTGGCTGATTTGTTGCTGGTATCATGATGATAGGCACAGTTCCACTTGACTTAGCCTGCATTTATCTGTTCACGACCATTCATTCCTCTGCCACATTGAGTTTTTGATCTCAGAAGATGAAAAGATCACTAATAATGCAAACTGAAGTGAAGATGGGTCAACTGCTGAGAGCTACACAAAAAAAATAGAATCCTTTGGAATAAAGAATCAACTTCATATAGGCAGTGTTAATCTCTCTTTCTCCCATTTTCTCAGCATCCAACGTCAACCCACTTCAAGGGTCGATACACCATCTTTGTGATGAATCCAAACTTTCAGAATGTGTAGGTGAAAAGATATTATCAGTCATTAATCTTCCGTTATTAGCTTGTCTCATGCTGGTTGTTTCTTGATCAACCAGACCACACAGCTGGCCTCCTACGATCACTCCATGGCTAGTAATTAATTTTTCTTTAATTCAAATTCCTTTGGATAGAAGTGATAATGTTGGATATAAAATTTTTGCTGAATGCCACAGAAATTAAAAGAAACAAACCTGTCAGGCTAATCTCTATCTTCTAGGGACACTATTCTTTTGGGTGGCCGATTTAAACCAGATGTTTTTTTCCTCCCTCTTTATCCAGAATGACTTTTAAATGTTATTTTGATAACCACCTGGCTTTCTTTATCGACAACATATGTTTTTTCTATTTGACATTTTGGAGGATACATTATGGTCTCTCTCTTATCGGTAGGAAGTGCGGAAGGACAGGTAGTTTTGGTTTTGCTCAATCTTACTGAATTCTGTCTTGTTAAATTTGGGTTCAAATCTCCTTGGAATTATTTTGAAACATGATTTTTCAATGCATTTCATTTTTAATTGTCTTCTCAAATCTTCAATTCATCTTCATGTGAATTTCAACAATTATCATCCAGTTAGTAGACTCTTTCCTCTTCCTCCTTTCTTTCTTTCCTTTTTTTTGTTTTTTTTTGTTTGATTAACCCCTTCCTCCAGATCTGAGTGTCACATCACACCCTTACCCCTTTGTTATTTACACCCAAGCTCTACCTTCCCTTTTTTGGTGAAGCTAAAAGCTTCCATGCAAAGAAATTTCACTAAACATGCAGTAGGAATAAAAAAAAAAGTTTTTTTCTGTTATCATACACCTGGGATATCTCTGTTCATTATCTGTCTATATTTCTGAGATGAGGTATTATGTACACTATTTACATTATTTGGACTATTGTCCTCATCTTTGTCAGATTATACAAGAAAGCTGGAAAACCTCATTAGCAGTGGTAGGACAAAGAGGAGGACAGTAGTCCAAATAATGTAAATAGTGTATCTCTGTTCATTGTCTTTATTATATATATATATATATATATATATATATATATGTATATATATAATTAAACCTAAAGAGCCATACAAACCTACCAACACGGATCGTCACGGAATACTGTATTCCCTGACGATCCGCGTAGATGAAACCTTGGTAGGTTTGTCTGGCTCTTTAGGTTTAATTAGGTTTGCACTACTTAGCGTATTGAGCACTTTACTTAATTATTTTACTTACTCGTATCGGGGGTTTTTTTTTTCTATGGACTCTGAACTTGGATGCTAGACGATTGTCTTTGGCTGACGTACATGTTCTCTGTTCTTTCTTTTTTTTTGTACCTTTTTTTTCCGTTTGGTATTGCTTTGTTTATTTACAAGTCAATGCACCTAAGGTTTTCCGGCCGAGTATAATTTCTTATATTTATACGATTATTACTATTATATATATATACATATATATACATATATATACATATATATATATATATATATATATATATATATATATATATATATATATATGCTTTAATCTTTAACAACAATTTTAGTTCATTAGTTTACATTTTTTTTTTTTCATTTATATACAGTGTAACCCGGATATAAGAGAGTTGTCGGGACCGGAGAAGAAGTATCTTATATCCGGGTTTCTCTTATATCCGGGTTTGGTCTATTATATATACATTAACACAGGCTCTAATTTGGGACCAGACAAAATCTCTCTTATATCCGGGTTAGGTCTATTATATATACATTAACACAGGCTCTAATTTGGGACCTATGATGATATATATGATCTCTTATATCCGGGTCTCTTATATCCGGGTTACACTAGTTTATTTTTCCTATTCAGTCTTTCTTTCAGGGGGTGTTTAATTTTCCTCCAGTGAGCTTTAATTCCTCTTTGGTAGGTGCTGACTTCCACTTTTAATTCATTTACTGAATCTTTCTTGGTCAAATTTGACCTGATTTGTTAAAGAACACTGAATGGTATCCCTCTCTCATCTTTATGTACACCTGGTAGTAAACTTAGTTTGATTGCCATCTTCCTACACCTTCTCAGTGCCAGTGGTGCTGATATTATTGCTGCTTTACCTACTAATGTTTCTAGTGTAGCTGACCAGTTTATTATGGTCCCAGAATTTTTTATTTATTTATTTTTTTTTTTTAAGCGTATCACCCCAAGCAAGGCTGGAGGCCACTATCACGCAAGGGGTTAAAGATGGGTTGAGGGAAGAGCAGATAGGAGCGGTAAAGGAGAGGATGTGGAGAAAGAGAAAGACAGTGGGTCGATCAAGGCAAGGGGGTTACAGAAGATTTGGAGTGAGAGCAGATAGGAATGAAAGGTGAAAGGATGTGGAGAAGGGAAGTGGATAGATCAAGGCAACTGGAGATGTCGATTGATGCTACACTTAAACCGTTGGAGATTGTATTTGTCAGGGAAATGCTCAATATAAAACCGTTTTTTTTTTTTTCTGAGAAAAAAGATCAATGCCACACACTTTAAGCATTGTAAGAAGAAAATCCTGGAAAAACATTAAATTTCTGTTTGAATTATCATTATTTACATGCAAACTATTATCCTCATCTTTGTTGTTACCACAACATTTCAGACATTGTGTCCAGCAGTCTTCATCAGGATCATGTTGTAATCTAAGGGGAATTTTGAACGGAACCCTTTATTTAAACTACACTGCTATTGTTTTCATTGCCCATGTCTATCTCATATAGTTCGTATTTTTTAAAAATCCTGCTCAGTTATTGCTTGTCCCATTCCCACAGACTCCAAGTACACTGCTTGGCCCAGGGTTTGAACTCACAATTACTATGTCACCAAATTCACAAACCAATGCTTTAATCCACTAATTTATTGTCTCTTGGGACAATTCTGTGTGGAGAACTTGGAGCCTTAAACTTGGGTCAGGCAGTACACCTGGACTCAATGAAACTGAACAGTACAAGAAATAAGAACTAAATAAGAGATCAAGGCATGAGCAGTGGAACAAAAGTAATCTGTAGATTACTCAGACTGAGGGTCAGAGTGCACAACAGCCAGATGTTATGATAACAACAACAAAGATGAGGATGTCTATATTTCTGAGATGAGGTATTATGTACAGTATTTACATTAGTTGGACTATTGTCCTCATCTTTGTCGCCATATTTGTCACAACGTTTCATTAGTTGTACGCTCCGGCCTTCTTCAGGTGGTTGGAATTTTGAACCGAACCCTTTATTGCGATCACTGGGGTAGACTGTTCTAGTTCCACGAGCCATGTTTGATGGATGTCAGTTATCAGTTATCTCCTGGTAATTTTCCCTCTGAAAGTTCTCCACTGCCTGAACCGGGTATTGAACTCACACTCTTTGGGTCTGTCACTGGATCTAACCAACGCCTTTATCCACTGTACCATGTGTCCTTGAGGACATCTGGGTATGAATTTCTGAGTATTATAAACCTAATTTTTCAGCAACCATTTTTTACCAGTACTCATATTGCAATTTTGCTCTTATCATTGCAAGATGAGGGTAACCGTCTGCTGTAAATAGTGTAAAAAAAACCCCATTAAAATCATCTTAAATTATATGACAGGAAACAACATTATGTGTAAGATGTACTTATTAGGTTGTAAACTTTCTTCTTTACTGAAGCTAAGCAATGTCAAGCCTGGTCAGTAGTTAGATGGGTGACTGCTTGGGAATACCAGGTGCTGTAAGCTTGGATGTGTGGGTATTGTAATGGATAATGATTCAATATTGGAAATCAGAACCAAGTTTCAGGCAGGTTCATTATATTCACTTATTTACAAATACCCTTGAAAAAGGTATGAATCCACCTCTTTTCCCCCAGCTATGGATTAATTAGTAGGACTTGTATCAGTAAATCATTATCTCCAAGAAATTCTTACAATCTAAAAATATTTTCTGGTTTTAAATAACCTGCTTGATAAGCTGTAGAAAATTAATGCCTCCTTCAATCAATCAAATACTGATTAGTTACACAGACATGTCTTTTAGACTTATTTACATTCTCTGGTATATAAACGTATAGAAGCTACAGTGGCCTCAAAGTGAGGGATCAGTTTATGTATAGATTTTAATATAGAATTGATCCCCAACTTTATATCCACATTATAAATTCTTGTTTATCAAATTCTGATTAGGTATTAACCCACCTCTTCTCCCCCCAAATATGGGTTAATTAGTAAGATTTGTATCACTAAAACCATTATTATTTTAAGTAACCTGTAAAAGATTGATAAGCTGTAAAAAAACAAAAAAACAAATCAGACAATCAGTTCTTCTTTATTTTGCATGGACTTTCAACCTGATTGGTTGCATGAAGACTTCCAAATTTGATTCAAAAACTTTTGACTCCATTAAAATCTTTCATTTCTCATTTAGCATCTTCTGTTTAACCTGCAATTTACAAATAGATGCATTAGCATGTTGCATTATTGATCATATTAAAACCTTCTGTCAATAACCATATATTAACTGCATCAGTAATATTAACTACATAATCTTTTATAAATTTGCATGAGGCTAAATTTTGTCTGTGTGTCCCCACCTTACATCACTAGAGCATAAAAAAGCTCACCTCATTAAACAATCATTTCATGATCAGCTTTATACATATATATATATATTACTAACAAATAGTGTTTACAACATAAGTTGCAGTAATTAATTTGCATAACAATTATTAAAAGCATATTTTAATAAATATTTCATGTTGTTTATTTTTATTTCAAATTTTAAAAGTTGCCATATATAAGCAATATTTATGTCAGTTTTTTTAATTTGTCGTGTTTGTATAGAAAGAATTTATATCAGCTTAGTCAAAATTCAGCTAGCAGAATACCAGCATGTTTACATTTAAAGAAAACATAAAATAAATGTAATCTTACCTTCCAAAATATTTTTTAAGAAGCAGTCATTAAGTAAATAATTTTAAAAATATTAAAAATTTTATAAAATTCTATAATTTTGAGCTTGCCAATGTTAGTTATGATCTTATTTTCTGCAGTGTTCATAGTAACCATTGTTGTTGTCTGACATTTCACTTTAGTACAAGTTAGTTGAATGGAGCCAAAAAGAAAATTTCATAGAATTATCTTAGTCAAAAATTTGTTTAATTAGATTTTCTTAAAACTGTGCAAAGTTATTTGGAGAAGTGAAAAACAAATAGTAAGTTTTCTGAATTTAATGAATTAATAATTATTGTTGTCTTCTGCATAGTTTTCCATTTTCAACTGGAAATCTTGTATTATGGGTGTTCTCTATCAAGTTGTACCATCTCAAACAGCACCTCTTGCAGAATATTTTCAGAGCCAAACAATTCAGACATTTTAAGTAATGGGATACAAGGCTTTCTTTTAATTTTCTTAATGTAAGTCTTTAGGTTTGGTGGTATAAACCCTAATTGCCTTGATAACTTGGGGGACGATAGAGGTCTGAACGTTTCATGTTCTGGTAACCTCTATCTGGAGATCAGTGTACTTTTTAAGCTTTTTAATTTCTTTAAACTTAATATTATGGTCACCAGGAACAGCCACAATCTTGAATTTTGGCCAGGTTAAGCAACATCAAGACTGGTCAATACCTAGATGGGTGACTATTTGGGAATACCAGGTGTTGTAAGCTTGGATGTGTGGGTGGTGTAATGGATAATGGCTTGGAATTGTTAATTGGAGAGTTGGGCTTGTTATATTTACTTACCCGCAAATACCTTGGGGAAAGTTATGAACCCGCCTCTTCTCTCCCCAGCTACTAGTTAATTAGTAAGACTTGTATACTAATCCATTGTTATCTCCAAAGAAAAATTCTTACACTCTAAAAACATTTTCTGGCTTTAAATAACCTGCAATGGGTTGATAAGTCGTAGAAAACAAATCCATCAATCTCTTATAGACAGCTCCTTTCCATTTCATCAAAGTTTTGTTACAAGAAACACAAGTTGATGATGTTAGTTGGGTACAAGTGAGACTGATGGAATAAAGGATATAATTTTTGTTATAAATTATGTTGTAACCTAGGGAAGGTTACTGAATAGAATAATCACATGAAGGTTGGTAATGAACGATAATACTTAAAACAAGAACAACGCATATAAGATTCACCAGAGGTGCGTAGAAGTAGTAGTTAACTGCTAGAAGTGTGTCAAGTGAATTCCACAATGAATCTCCAACTGCAGGATGTTTACCAACCATCCCACGCAGTCAGATGTGACACAAGGTTGAATTTGATGTGGGGTACCCAAGCCCATAGGCTTGGCTAAAAGTTCCCTATAAACCATGTATAAAATGGGGTTGGGTAGCTGTTTCCCAAGACGAGACTCTGCCCTTCGACATAGCCTTGTCTAGGGATCCTCTCTGCCTGGAGACAGAGAGTTTGACCAACACAGTTGGAGATGAATCTCCAACTGCAGAATATTTATTTCTGTGAAATTACAGAAAATGTGGCACAAGGCCTAAAAAGGGGATGGGGAAGAGGACGGTCTTCATCTGTCTTAATTTTAAACTTAGCCAGCCGCAAGCACTGACCCAAGCATACTAACAATATTCCTAACACCAAAACAACACATTCTTACTAACCTTTCTTACTACATCCCCCATAATACCTCATTGTCTCAATGAAAATCCTAAATAGTCCCCATATGTACAAATCATCGTATGTGGGGGGGGGGATAAAACAACTAATTAAAAAGATCCCCAATGAGTATATACAATATGAATTAATCTATTTACAAGAAACTAAACAAAATCATTATTAGTAATAACCCCCCCCCCCCATACTTAAATGTGGCAGAAATATCAGTTCACTGGACGAAATCAATGCGGTCCTATAAGAATATAAAATTCATTCATTCATCCTTAGCACTCACACAGACACGCACTCATCCACACACAAAAACGAAAAACACACACAGGTGAAAAAGAAACGAAAAGCGCCCCGCATCCACCAGAGAACTGACATCACTGACCACCTAACGAGGGAGGGGATGGGGAGTTAAACCAAAGAAAAAATAGGGACAGAAATAAAAGGGCCCAATGAGCAAACACACCCTAGCTAAGTTTACTGGAAAAAAGGAAAAACTAAAGATTCAAAACAAAACCTACACTAACCTAATTTCGAGATGGGTTGCCCAAGTTCAACCCAGGAAGAACAATATCCGGATGCCTAACCGGCATCAAGGTCAGCCCCTTTTACTCGGCACAACCGTGCAAGAGTCACCCACCTTTTTTCCAAATTCTGATGAGGTGAGCCGCCGCTTTTCCATCCTAATCTTCACTTTAAGCTGATGCTTAAAGAACAAGATCAGTTGGGAAGAAGTGAACTTCTCGCCCTCATAGAATTCCTTCTTACATGTCCAAACCACGACTCTCATAACCCCTAGTAAGCAAAAGAACACATATTGTTCAGCCTTCGTCATCTGCGGCACCACATTGCTACAAACAGAACTGGCTTCAAGGACAAAGAACTTTCCCTGTAGCATGCGGACCATGAGACCTTCAACAAACATGCACAACAGCGCTACCACCCTGCAATGAAAAAAGGCTTGACCAATGGTCTCAATTTCCCCACTACAGCGATGGCAGTTTGGAGATTTCACCAAGCCTGCTGAACAAAGTCTTTTGGTGACCCAGAGGGCCCCACGAATCATCAGCCAGGTGAGTGATGCCTCATCGTTATTGAGGCATTTCAACCCGGGCACCCAAGGCCATATTGAGTGTTCCTCCTGCTTCGTTAGACCGAGCTCGTCAATCAGCTCATCACGCACGGCCCCCCTGAGTAACACTTGATATAATGTCCTACGATACAATGCCTGGACGTTGGAGAGGCTATCCGACGCCCATAAGAGGCGTTTCAGAGCAATACAACACTCATGATAGAAGGAGCATTCGGTTCGGGGCAAACAATGGGCCTCCTCCTCACTCGAGTGCACACTTCTCAGGGATGGGAAAGTTTTGCGGGCGTCTTCCTTCCGGAAGGCGCCTTCCTCATGCGAATTGCGACACATTCGATCTAGGAACCTGATGTGAAGCATATATTGACGAATCTAAATGCTAGGCAAACCCAGACCGCCTTCAGATGGATGAAGGCAACAGATCTCCCGAGATACCATAGCGGCTTTGCCTCTCCACAAGAAAGAAAACAAAAGCCTTACTAATGACATTAGTGTGGTATACCGAAGTGGAAGTACAGAGAGTCGGTAAAGGAGAATCGGGCAGATGTGTGATCACAAATTAATTGCGATTTCGGCCTTCCCTCACACCTCTGACCAATTCATTTCCAACTGGAGATCAGGACCGAACCAGATGCCAAGTATCTTGACCGGCCCATCCGTCCAGAGGAAAGGTCCGAGAAGAGAAAATCCCTTCCATGCACCCAACTGCAAGCCAACAGACTTATCGCAATTGATCTTGGCCCCTGTCACCATCTCATAACCACTGATCTCTTTGCTGACTTTGTCAATCTCGGCTCTGCTCGACACAAGAACCGAAACGTCATCGGCATAGGTAGAATACCTGGCCGAGGTGGTAGCCCAGGCAGGGAAATTCCGCGCAGGACCGGATTCGCCTTTAACTTGCAAAGGAAAGGTTCCAACGCAAGAATGTAAAGCAAAGGCGAAAGCGAACAACCTTGATGAATGGAGCGAGACAATATGAAAGGCTCTGATTGTACCCCATTCACCTCCACCAACGAGACTTCACTGTCAACTTTCTCAATGATCAAGCGTACCATATGAAGGTTGTCCTGAATAGTCCTACCCTTCACAGCACAAGTCTGTTCGGAGCCAATCAGACTAGACAGGACAGCCTGCAAACGCTTGGCTAAGATCTTTGCCAAAATCTGTAACTCTGTATTTAACATAGTTAAAGGGGAAAAATTACCTATCCCATCCCCACCG
Source organism: Acanthosepion esculentum (assembly GCA_964036315.1). Taxonomy (NCBI): domain Eukaryota; kingdom Metazoa; phylum Mollusca; class Cephalopoda; order Sepiida; family Sepiidae; genus Acanthosepion; species Acanthosepion esculentum. The sequence continues at coordinate 53,236,683 of OZ038512.1, read as the reverse complement.
TTCTTGTCCTTGCGTAGCAACTTGATCCCACCCCTGGTGAAGCACTGATCACCCCCTGCTTCATCCATTTGTTGAAAATCAGTTCCAGCAAAGGAACAAAAACGGGCGACTGCCTCAAGTAGACTTCGTAGGGAAGACCATCTAATCCCGGAGATTTATCCCGGCCAACCTGTTTCAACGCTTCCCAGATTTCAGACTCTGTGATAGGACCCTCGCACCCAGCCATTTCAGCTGCCTCAAGACAGGGGAAGTCGGTTAAATAGGCGTCGAACTGAGCAGGGCTCAGACCAGGCTCCCTGGTGAAAAGTTCCTGAAAGTAATCACGAAAAGCCTCACATCTGCCTGCGTTTGAAGTCACGGTGTGCTTATCCGGCAATGTGACACATGCGATATGTTGCTGAGATGCATTCCGAGACTCCTCTGCATGCAATTCAGTGGCCATATTCGTCGCCTCAGAGGACATTCTTTTTAACCTAGCCCTAACTACCAGAGCTTGATAAGCAAGGAGGACAACTCTGCCTTAGCTAAGGCTATGTCCCCACTATCACGGGATTTCACAGCCCGATCTACTTTTTGCTCTAAAGCCGTCTGTGCCGCTAATCTATCTAGATTGAGTCAACGACCAAAATCAGCAGCAAACGTTCTAATTTTCGATTTTAAATTGTCCCACCAGGCATTCCCAACAACCGTCCCCGTCAATTCCCTTTGTATCATTAGTAGCAGCTGGTCCTGGAAATCCTGCTCACCAAATAGTGAGCAGTTTAATTTCCAGTATCCAGATAACCTAACCATAGGCTTATCTAAGTTTACGTGGACCCAGACAAGCCTATGGTCCGTATAAACTATATAATGAAAACTTGGACACTCTAAGAGCCCTACATCGACTCTCCTAAGACTCGGTCGAGGTAGCTAGAAATAGCCCCAGCATCTGAGCTATTTGTCCAAATCCAAACTACCTCCCGAGGGTGCTCATTCCGGTACTTATCGACAAGATCAAACCTATCAATAAAGTCCTGAAATGGTTTCACGTCTCGGTTGTTAGTACCCGAATTTGGCGCTATACGATCTATATCGAGGTCAAGGACGGCATTCCCAACTCCCGCTAAAACTACCCGACGAGATGTCATCAAAAACGGCTCAATCTGCCGAAACAAAGCTCAGAATGGTTATTGGGCGCATAAACCCCAATGAAACGCAGAACCTTATCTTTTATGGTAACATCCAGCACGCAAAGCCTGCTCGTCAGATCTGCGAAGACAAGAGTACACGCAGCCTTCAAAGACTTGCTCGCTAGCCAAGAGACACCTCTCGAACGGCCATCAAAACATACTGAATAGAGGGAGAACACCCTAGACAGAATATCCTCATAGTCATGAGTAGAAAAACGAGTCTCTTGTACACAACAAACATTCACTCCGAGACGCTGAAGGTCACGAAGGAGCCTTGCCCTGAGAAACTCCGCCCTCAGGCCTCGGACATTCAGACTAGCTAACCAGAGAGCCATAATGAACTCGATTAGTGTTGCTCTCCTGCATTAAACATGGACGGGGAAAGGACACCAACGGCCTCTCCCATCGAGCCTGTTCCCATCTCAGTTTTGATGGTACACTCGGGAGACAGGCCGCCAATGTCCAGAGGGAAAGTCAGTTTTAACGCTCTATACAGGGAGGGGTGAACAAAAAGAGGGAACCTCCCTGAACAAAATTGTTGCAATTTTTTTACAATGTAATTATTAAAGCAGGCCATGCGCGGAAACATACCAAAGACTTCATTTGACTCTGCAACCATGGCCCAAATTTGTTGACCAGCTTCACCCTCTCTGATGACAGTTAAGACCCTTTTAGAATTGGGGAAGTTTCTGGGGTCTTCAATGTTTAAATTGTTGATTTTTCTGAAATTTACTAGGGATTTGATATTTCTCATTTTCTTGGAGTATTGCAAGGCCTTGTCCTCTAGTTGTTTAGAGACTCAGCACACGTCTTTCCCTGTGTTAAATATGGGTTTGAGTTTTTTATTGGATGCAGGTTCTATATTTTCAGGTGAAGAGCTTCTTTGCCTTTTAGAATTCTCAGTCTTTTTGGTGTTGCAGCAGGAGTTTTGACAGGGGATGGTTTGGGGCTAATAGTTAAAGTTTGGTCTTTGACAGGTGAAGCTCTGATGGGGGCCTTTTTTAATGTTGACATTTTTGTGGGAGATGGAGATGAGGATCTTAGGACTGGAAGTGGAGTCATTATGTATTTTTTGGCTGATGGGGAAGACGGTGCCGAGGAGTTGGTGCCAGATTTTCTTTCTTTGTTTAGTTTAAGTGACTCTTTGAGTTGGTGCAATTTTTCGGTGTTCTTGAATGAAAACTCATATTTTTGCTTTTGTTGCCATAACTTTTCTGAATAGCTGGTCAGAGAGACACCCTTAGTACTGTTTGTGTCTTTCCCCGTTGGGGCTTCATTGGGACGAGGACCCGCTGGCCAGAGCTTCCCTCTAGCTTTACCAACAACCTGCCATTCCCCCTTTTCCTCCTCCACAACCACACTAATGGTGGGCGAAGGCTTTTCGGGGAGTGGGGGCCCCCATTACAGGCGAGACGGAAACAACAGACTCAGCCCGAGGGGGATTTGATTTGGTGGGGGCCAGAACTCCAGAGGCCTTCATCTCTGGGCAGAAAGAGGACAGGTGACCAGTCTGTCCACACTTCCAGCAAGCCGGTCTTCGACCTGTTACTATGGTCAGCATCTTCTGGCCCTCAACATCCAGGCAGTTGAGGATGGAGACAAAAGCCTTTCGATCCACCATCAATTCAATGCTCCATCCCCCGGTCAGATCGTTGGAGGACGCACTGAGTATCTGGCCAAATTGCCACAAATAGGCGGCCAAGTGCTCACCGACAATCTGAGGAGAAACCTCATAAACTGAAACCTTGGTCCTACGCCTGCCTTGATATTCGGTCCTTAGTATCAGATCTTTTGTAATTAGATCCCGAGTGCTCACTGCTTCACAGTCAGCAGGCGTGGGTAACAGTATGTTCCCCATAAAGAAGCCTTTGCCTTTAATGACTCTCTGTGGTTTAATCCCCAGGGACGTCAAAGACTTTATGATGGTGTCTTTAGTGGAGCGACAAATTTTGCGCGAACGCTTGTCCTCCACAAAGACCGACACAATTCTTTTTTCAACCTTCTGTAGCTCCTTAAAATTTGTCAAGAGCCCATCTTTTGTAACAAGATGGGCGTAGCTTTTAGCTTTCTCAAGGAACTCCATGATGTTGATACTGCATTTAGGATGGGACGACCAGCAAGATGACGTCAACCCGACTGCTGCATTGTCATCTTTCTTGGTAAGGTCTGTTGTCACGTCATTTCTTGTCCTGTTCCGGTTTCCGTAATAGTTTCTTGGTTTTGTGTACTTTGGCCTGATTCGGCCTACATAGTTTCAGCAGAAGTGGGAGAATTTTTATTCTTTTCTGCTAAACATGTTTCTTGAAGTTTTTGGCCATTATCGGCCACCATACTTGTCATCGAATCATTAGAAGTACCAGCATTTATATTTTCTTCTGAATTATTGGGTGGCTCAGTCTTTTTTTTCCTAGTCCCAAATAAGTTTTTTTTTATGTTCTTCTTGGCACCAATTTTTGTTTACACTTTTTAAAAAAAATTTTTTTCTTTTTACAAAAATAAAGTATTAAGGAAATAAAAAGATAAATAAATCACTAAAACAAATATAATAAAACAGATGTGCTAAAGACAAAACCTTACGCAAAATACAGACAAGAATAAAACATTTAACTTAAAAATGCGTACAAAAATTAAATATACAAAACAATCACAAAATTCCTTTAAAAGGACTATACAGAAAAAAGGTTACACGTACAAAAAAGTAAAAAAAATACACAAAGAATGTCAAACAGCAATAAAATAATACAGTAATAAGACTAGAAAATCAAAGAAAGTTCGAGAAAAATACAAAACTGAAAAATCATAAAAACAAATATGGCCTCTAAAATACAAGTCTTGCCGTTGACGAAGAAAAACAAAAACGGAAAAAACGAACAGATTAGACAAAAATTACAAATAAAAAAAACAATTAAAACAAATATGTACAGAAAATATTACACAAGTACAACACAGAAAACTTAACGAATATTTAAAAAGGGAAAACAAAGAACAACAAACAACAATATAACACATAATAACGTAAACAATGAAAAAATAAAGTCTGACGTTAATAAAAAAACGATAAAATTTAGCAGGGGATTACAGAAATTAAAAAGGAAACAGAAAATATAAAATATAAATTTTAAAATAAAAGAAAATCAGAAAGCTAATAATAAAAGAATGAGAGGAGAAAAAAGAAAAAATGGGGGTAAAAAATTGAAAAAGAAAAAATCAAAAACTTTTAAAAAATCAGTCAGTTCAAAATTGAAAACGTAAGAAAAAGTAAAATAAAAACAGGCTTAACGGAACAAAATGGAGATCACAAATTAATCCAAGTAATATCACGAAAACGACGTGGCAAAAAAACGGTCAGTAAACGGTCCTTCTGGACAGATGACTACCCAAGTAGCACTGCGTCTCCGCTCTGAATCTCCAACTGCAGACCAACATACAGTATTTACTACTGTATTTATGTGAATGGGGACATACCCATTATCGTCTGTAGATATGCTATAACAAATTACAAAAGATAAATTTACCTGGAACTTCCCACTCAGAAGATTAAAACATTAGGAACTGAGATCAAAGTTACTGTTTGAAACAGGAACAAATTGCTTATAAGTCATTTTAAAGTAATTAAAATAATGCTTAAAAGTTATAGTCAAGGAATTTTAGATGCAAGTTATGTTATTTGATGAAAACTTTACTGATTCAATTTTTCTGCCTCTGCTTTGATGGGTATTGACATTTACAAACCTCAGTGGAAATGGGCAAGCAATAACTGAGCAGTACTAAAAATAAGAAGAAGAGACAAGATATCCCTAAACATGGGCAGTGGAATCAGAATAGCCTACCCCTGTAGATTAAATAAAGGGTTCAGTTCAAAATTCTCTGTAGGTTACCCAGATCAATATACTTTGAGGAAGGCTGGAGGGTACAACAGCTAAAACATTGTGATAAAAACAAGAAAGATGAGGATAATAGTCCAAATATAAAATTAGTGTAAATAATTTACAAACATGAAAAAATAGAAACAAAAGAACCATTCCAAAGTATTTAGTATTTTCTTTATATATGAAAGAATATAACTGTTAACTATGGACACCTCAGTGAGTTCGATCCTCACTGGGTACCCCATACTTTCAGCCTTGTGCCACATCTGAGCTATGCTTGTAAAATCACTATAACTAAAATAGTCACAAGAAATTGGTATCATTATTCCATATTTGCTAAATATGTTTACATTTCACAAAATATTTAGTAAAATTAGCTACTGAACTTATTTTTGTAATCATGTTTAGAATTTGTATTTTGTTTATTTTTCTTTTTTAACGCTACCAAAAAACATGTAAAATTTGAAAAAGTATTTGTATGTGTAATATATGAACTGTCATAAAAGGTAAGCCAAATGATAGGGAATTTACAATTAGTGGATGATAAAATGAAAAGAAAATTAGAAATCCATTTTGGTTTTGTTTCTTATGTTATATAAAGAGTCACTCAGAACAAAGCTACATATTTTGTCTTGTGGCTGATGTGGTTGCGTATTTTTCACTAGTATCAGTGATTTGTTCAAGCCTAAGTAAAAAAGGCCCAGAGACGGATATGCAACGTGATTGGCCCTGATCTGTCATCTTGTCTGCAGTCGCTCTCTCACAGACGCGCCGTTGCTTCGCTCTGTCTCTTTTACAAATGCTTTCACGGTAATTGCTCCGATGAGCTGCTTTCGGTGGTTCCCAGGCCTCATGAATTTAAGCGTCCTACGAGGCTGGCATCCCGTTCCCACCCCTTCACTGTTGAAACTGTTAGATGTAGACGTCTCTTCTACTCAATAGCTTCATATCTCGCACCTCTCGCCTGTGGAACTCCCTTCCTTATTCCTGTTTCCCTGACAAATATAATCTCCAACTATTTAAGTGTAACGTCAATCGACATCTCCAGTTGCCTTGATCTATCCACTTCCCTTCTCCACATCCTTTCCCCTTTCATTCCTATCTGCTCTCGCTCCAAATCTTCTGTAACCCCCTTGCCTTGATCAATCCACTATCTTTCTCCACATCCTTTCCTTTACCACTCCTATCTGCTCTTCCTCCAAACCTTCTGTAACCCCTTGCATGCTAGTGGCTTCCAGCCTTGCTTGGGGTGAAAAGCTTAAAAAAAAAAAAAGTCAAGATTTTGAATGCTGTGAGGGTTGATTGATAATTAAGGCACCCAATTCTACAAAATAAGTTTAAGATCAGATAGAATAAACAAACCAAAGTAAATTTATTTCTATCCCAAATTTCAATGGTATTTTTTCAGTAGTAATCACCATTTTTATGTTGCACATTTTTCCAAATGTAAATCTGTACACTATTTTCATGAAGAATATTGACTTTTGATCCAGTGTTGCACAGTAACTTTACCTTCAGCATTGGATATAAAATTTTGACCTCTTCTTTTTTTTGATTTTGAGAACAACCAGAAATCTGGTGGTGCCAAATCAGAACTGCAACAAATGTGAATTCCAGGGCAGTACAGATGGCATACAACAATTGTGAATTTAGGGCTGTACACTGTTAATGTAATGTGGTCTTTCCATTATTGTGTTGCAAAAAATGTTCTGTCAGGTCATATTCTGCAGATGTTTTGCCTCAGTGTACAAAAGGTTTCATAAGACTGTGGTGACAAAGGAGAAATCCAAGTCTTAGCTTGAAAAGATCATAATCAAGATTTGGTCAACTTTAATAGACATCGAAATATGATAATTGCTTGTGCTTGCTTATCAGACTTAACCAATCACAACCTTTCTTACCCCAATAAAAGAATGCTATTTTGGACAGCAACATTGCTTGGCTCTTCTTAAGTGAAGAGATGTGAGTTGTGAATTTTTTACTTTTTTGGTTTATGCACATGGTATTTTCTGAGTTGCAAGATTGATTTTTGACCCTTGGAATTACGACCTTTGACTTATGATTTGGGGATCTGAACCACCCTATTTGTATTTATCTCAAATACCTTACTGAATTAAGTGTCATTCTCTTTGAAAAAAAATTCAATGATCCCTGATTGCTGTTTTTATGTGTTACATGAATCTGGTACTTATGACCAATGTACACTATTACTAAATGCCGTAACACAGTGACCTAACAGTAAGCATGTTTGGACAGAACTTCATTCTACTGAAGTGGTATGTATATTGACTGAGGTGGTATCTATATCATAAAAATGTTTTCAACAAAGAGATACAGAATGAAAACAAATATACAAGCTGAAATTTCATGAAATACATATTCCATAAAATGTGATAAAAATAAGATTGTTTGTGGAAAAGGTACACCTTTTAATTGAAAAAAAAGTTTGAGTCCAAATGTCTAGATTTTTCAAAGAGGTGCACTACTTACTGACGGTTTGGAGTGGAGCACTTATCCATTATAGTCTGTGACCCTATGTAAATGCTGGGCTTACGTTCATATCACACTGACACATTAGTTCTTGTACAGTCACCAAGGTTAACCAACATCAAGCCTGGTCAGAACCTAGATGTAAGCTTGGATGTGAAGTTGGTGTAATAGATAATGGCTTGGAATTGGAAATTGGAAAGCTGAGTTTCAATTCCAGTCAGGATCATTATATTCACATACACAAAAATAACTTTGGGAAATATATGAATCCATCTATAGGTTAATTAGTAGAACTTGTATCAGTAAAAACACTATTATCTCAAAAAAATTCATAAAATCTAAAAATATTTTCTGGCTTTAAATAACCTAAAATAGTTTGATAAGCTGTAGAAAATAAATCAAACAAAGAAGAATGAATTTCTTTTTGAAAACATGAATTTTTAAAGGTGCCAATCAGCTGCTGCTGTTACGACATATATCCTCAACAGCCAATTGTCTCTGTTTGAATTTCTGAGATGAGGAGTTATCATTATTTATCCTATTTACTTTCAGACTATTGTCCTTATCTTTGTTGTTATCACATTTCAACTGTTGTGCCCTCCAGCCTTCATCAAGGTGTATATTGATCTAGGTAACCAAATAATATTCTGAACTGAACCTTTTATTTAATTTATAGGGGGTAGCTAATTAATTTTTTTTTGTTGCTATTGTGACATAAACTCATTACACTACCAAATATATATTCAAACATGCTTCTATCGCCATTAATAGTGACACCATGCAATTAAAAATCTTAATTATCAATCAACCCTTATAGTTTTAACTATTTTTTTTTTGCTTGCCTTATGCTGTTTACTAAGCTTAGTTAATTAAATACTAACAGGAATATCTAACATTACCCAGGGCAGGGTGTGAGAAATAAATCCAAATACATCTTCAGCTTAGTGGTATAGACTGAGAAATAAAATACAATGGATTCAATTTTAAATGAATTACTTTTTAATATGATATGAGTTTGGCATCATACAATGTCAACAGTGTTTTAAATACTTTGGAAGTGAATCTTTTGATGATAAAATTACAGTCAAAACAGTATTTCTTTTTCTAAAGCAGAAACTGTTTTTATAAAAGAATTTTGACATTGTCTATAACATGTGGCTATGAAGGCAGCTTAATGGTTATCATTATGAGAAATGAAATCAGCAAGCCAAGTTCAAATTCCATCCAAAGCTGTGGTGTTCGCTTTACAAAGACTTGAATCCTTCTCTTTTATGAATAAAAATAGAAAGGTAGACTGGACTCTTTAGCTTCAGTAGGGTGTGACCATTCGCAACTGTGGAGAAAGCAGTTGGAAATCATTCACCATCTGTGGAGAGTCTTGGAACCTAGGTGTAAGCTGTATATTGATCTAGGTAACCAAATAATATTCTGAACTGAACCTTTCCCAAGAACAGTAATGGTCATTCGCAATTTACAGATATTGAAATAAAAAAGGAAGCAGTGGAGAGCTATGATCACATAAAAAATAAAAATCAACTTCATGCATATACAAACCAGTATCATAATTATTTTTACTTGTTTAATTGGTAATCATATTAGTTTTTTTTTTTTTTTTTTCATTATCAACCAATGTTGGAAAGTTAAGATTTTTTGTCTACTTATAATCTCTTGTTTATGAAATTTAGAAGTTTACATTAACCTAATATTAAATTAAGCACACATTTATGAAATCACTTATGAAAATGGACAGCAATATTTAACAGTATAAACTGTTACATTTAAATATTGGATATCATGATGTAAATGGCTCCCTTTAAAATTTTCTTTATGCCAAGAGAGTTGACTGCAAACAATTTTTTTTATTTATTCTTGAAAGATAAATATAGCTTTTCAAATATCATTAAAAGTCTATCAGTTATAGCCAATAACCAGGACTGGATTTAGACATAATCTGAACAATCTACAGCTTCAAGCTTCACATTTTAAAAGAACTTCTCTACCAGTAGTGTAGCTTAGGTAGAAAAGGGTTTTATTCTATTACCTGTTGCTAATTAGGGTCTCTGCAACTTCACATAGTTTAGTGGTGTTCTATGTGTAAATCCAATCCTGTTAATGACTGACATCATTAGTTTTAATGGTAGTGATTAATCTATTTTTAGATTAGTTTCTAAGTTAAAACTTGAGCTAAATTCTTGTTATAAAGATTGTATTTTTCTTTTTCTGTAGAGAAAAAATGACCGCGTACGAAGATACAAGACTTGATGGAATGGATTGGAAGCTGGAGTTCCCTTCCCTCAAAGTGTTTTGCCTATCAAATTTTCCTTTTGGTTCTGAAAGTCTTGCTGACTTTTTTTTCCCCCTCTTGTTTCTTTCTCCCCGATCCACTTTTGATTCCTGAGAAAATTATTACTTTTGTAGTTTGAAAAAAAAAAAAAAGCAAAAAAAAAGAAAGTTTCTGAAGAATTCTGTCATATGCAGTTAGGAAAAAAAATTATAAAATAACATAAACACATTTTTTTAAGTGTATTTTTTGTTTTAAACTAAAATTTCCATTATTTTTCTGTTGCAAGTTTTAGTCTTTCCCTGATACTTAGTTGCTATTAAATATGTCCCCAAAAGAGACCCGTTTTAAATATGTCTCCGAAAGAGACCCGTTTTAAATATGTCTCCGAAAGAGACCCATTTTAAATATGTTTCTGAAAGAGATCTGTTTTATATTGGAAAACTTGTAACTTTTGGACCAAATTCTATTTATTTTTTCTGAGGAAGCTTTTTCTGATTCTGTAATAAATTGACCAATTTCAAAAATGTGTCTCTTCAAAATTTTGCTTTGTTTTGAAAATTGATTTCCTAACCATTTACTTGCATTTCTCTTTTGGTTTCTTCATTTTACAAAGAAATTTTAATAAAATTTGATAACATAGACAATTCTACTTTTAGAAAATAGAATATTATTTCATTATACTTGGTAGATAGGTTCCAAGACTCTCCACAGATGGTGAAATCTATAGATGGTGAATTACATTTAGGTATATCCAAATATTTTCACAACAAAATCAGTATCCTATTTTAAAAATGTAATTAACATCCCAAACTATTTTTTTTTTCCTTTTTTCTTTTTTTTTTCTTTTTTTTCTTTTTTTCTTTTTCTTTCTTTTTTTTTCCCTTTTCCCCCTTTTTCCTTTTTTTCCGTTTTTTTCCCTTTTTTCCGTTTTTTCCCCCTTTTTTCTCCCCCCCCCCCGTTTTTTTCTTTTTCTCTGTTTTTCTTTCCTTTTGCTAGAAAGAAAACAATATATAAATTATAATATAGAATTTATACTTCAATATTTATTTTATTGGTGATGTATTTTACTATTTATCAAAAATCTATTTGCTGATAGAGGAGATGTATCTTCCTGCATTTAGAAATACATTTGACTTAGCAACCCAACTGTAAAAATAGGCGTATGGCAATATCATATTGAAACTCTGATCCTCATACCCTCACCAAAGTTAAGCAATGTCAAGACTGATCAGTACCTAGATGGGTGACTGCTTGGGAATACCAGGAGCTGTAAGGTTGGATGTGTGGGTGATGTTAATGAATAATGGCTCATATTTGGAAATTGGAGAGCCAAGTTCAAATTCCAGTTGGGTTTGTTATATTCACTTATGTGCAAATGCTCTTGGGATAGGCATGAATCCACTCTTTACCCTCCAGTGTTAATTAGTAGCACTTGTATTAGTAAATCATTATTATCTCAAAAAAAATCTTACAATCTATTTTCTGCTTTAAAATAACATGCAAAAGGTTGATAAGTCATAAAAAATAAATCAATCTCTCAATCAAAAACTAACTGTAAAAATGAAATGAACTAGACAAAAACATTGCAATAGTCACTGAATTAAACTTTTTAAGATTATTTTTAACTTTCCCATCAAGATCTGATGACTTGAACTTTGATGGTTTTGAGGACATTTATACTGATAATTTTTTTTAATATATTTTCAAAATATTATTGTTAAAGACTTATGTTTGTCATTTTTTAGTTTATTTTTACTTTACTCATTTGTAATACATTTTGAAAAGTAGTTTTAGTTTCTGTTTGAATTTTTGGGATGAGCAGTTATCACTATTGACATTTGGACTAATGTCCTTATTTTTGTTGTTATTATTGCAACATCTTGGCTGCTATGCCTGCTGGACATTTTCAGGTGTCAGTGATTTTGGATAAACACCCCTGAAAGTTACTTGGATTAACAGGCTCCTAAAGAAGACCAGAGATTACAATAGTTGAAACATTGTGATAATAACAACAAAGATTAGGATATTAGTCCAAATGTAAATAGTTTTAGTTTAATAAAATTATTAAGCAGAAAAGCTTTACTGATTGACCCAATCACAGATAAGTGAAATTCTGGATACTGAGTCACTACTGTATTTCTAAATGTTTTTTTTCCACTTTCCTCAATTCTAAAATCTTTCTTTCTTAATCAAAATAAATAAACTATAAAATAGTAAATTGATTTCTAAAGTAAATGTTCCATCAAAAGTGATAAAATCTTTGGCAAATTCGAACCTTTCTGCCTGTCAAAAGGACAGTTTTTCCATTGACACTGGCATTATTTAACTACCTTCACTCCTTGGCAATATTTATTGTTTTAAAAAGTGATGATTAGAATTGTGATGAAACCTAAACATGTGATGAAAGTGAATTTATATATTTTTTTTGTTCTTGAGAATTGACAGCAAAATTATTCAACACTATTTATTTATTGGATTGTTTATTTACTAGAATAATTTTATATTTACAACATTCTAAGAATTTATACAATTGTATTAAAACTAATACTTCTTGTATAGTCAACAGCCATCTCGCACAGTGGAATAGACTAGACTCTTTATCTATGTATGCAGCCAGTTAACATGATATCGCTGGGCAGAGTCTTCCCTTGATGGAATCAATAGCCATGTATCTGTGACCAAGGCAAGTATTAGTTGTAAGACTTTGGCTGTGGTTTGACTTGGAGAACGATGAGCTCTGTCAGGTTTACTTCCTCAAGACACACTATGCGTGAATATTTCTCTGGCTTTCAATTCAGATATGTGGAAGGAACTGGTCAGGGGCTTAGTTAGGCAGCAACCCAATGAACACACACACTTCTGAGACTGATGATGATTGATCATGGGACTTTTTTTGCAAAAAAAAAAAGAAAAAAAAAGTAACCCTTGTAGAACTTTTGTTTATACAAGAGGGTGTTGAAAAATTCTTAACCCAAACTACTTCCAAAAATTAGTATTCTGACATTTCGTCATTGGAACAATGATATTGGAAAATGGGTTTAGCTGAGATTTTCCCAGCATCCTCTTTATAGTTTTACCTAAAATATGATTTTTTTTTCTTTTCTATTTGAATATTGTGTTCAGATTTCAACTTTTATAATTAACGATTAAGACTTTTTTTTTACACTACTGAAATAGACTGGCCCAATTTAAAAAAAAAATAATAATAATATAGAAAATGTTTTTCAGTGAATATTTTTGTTTTTGATTAGCACAGACCTTCCTCAAGCTGTGACAATTTTCATAATCAAAGAATATTGATATTGTACTGATATTATGAACAGGTACCCATGTCTGTTCATAATATCAGTACAGGGAAAAATTGTTCCCTGACTTTTTACAGAGTTATTGGACTTTATTGTTATTTATTTTCAAAATATTGAACCATGCTTACATCATTGATTACATTTTTTTTTTAATTTTCTTAATTTTTACAATTTCTATTTTTGTTTTTTTTTGTTTTTTTTTTTAAGTTTTGTTAAAAACTTTTTTTGAGGTGTAGAGATTTTTTGGGGAAGTACATATACCAACATTGTGGGATGATAATTTATCTTAAATGAAGAATAAATGAATATATACTTTTCTCAATTTATGTATGTAAATGTATATTATTTAAAAGAAATCTTTTTGTAGCAAAAAAAAAAAATCAATCCCCAACTTATCTGGACTGCATACAAATATCAATTTGTATACAAAACAATAAAAAAGACAGGGATCAGTTTTACACTATTAAGAACAGGACTCCACTTTCAAAATGATAAAAAAATTATTTTCCAATTCTGACAAATGTTAACTCTTGAGAGAGATCTAATGAGTTAATCTACAAAGATTATTTCAAAAAAACATTTTTCTTATTTTTTATGAGTGGACAAGTCTGCTTAAGTAGTGCCATTCTTTTTTATTTGTAAAAATTATTGACAATATTTTAAAACCGTATCAACTTTTGTTAATCAGTGTCTCAGATTCTTGTAAACATCTAAACCATCACCCCTTGTTTGAGATGAGTAACTTGTTTTTATTAGCAATTTTTCCCTTTGATTCCTCCATTCTTATTGGATAGTATTTATATAGAATACACAGACAAATAATTTCATTTCTACTTGCATGTCCACATCGCCTGTGGCTTAATTGTATTTAAGAAAGAAAAATAAAGACAAATTTAAATTTTGCTTTTCACTGATATGTTTGTGATTATTGTATTAATTAAGCCAGAGCTTCCCATTTCTTTCTTTCTTTTTTGCAGCCAAATCAAATGCATTATTCTTCAATATATATATATATATATATATATATATATATATATATATATATATATATATGAACAATTTTAAAATGAATTAATAGAGAAAGAATGCTAAAAATATCATGACTCATCAGCTTGGAAAGATATCTATCTAAAGAAATGTACCATTTTATACTTTGTTTCCATCTTCCTATTAAGACTTTTTGGGAGAAAAAATGGTTATTAAAATGTGGATTCATTTTTCCCTATTTGTGTTTGCTTGCAAAAATTGAATTTTTTATCAGTTTTTGCTTCCACCAAAATTTTTTTTTTCATTTTATTTTTAATAAAAATTTTTTTCAAAATTTATTTAAAAAAAAAAAAAAGATACTTGATCTTGTTTATGAACCATTTGTTTCCCTGACTTTGCAAAATTGTTTTACATTTATCAGCTCATCTTTGAGACTTTTATCACAATATTTTAGCTTGTCAGTTCTCCAGCCTTCTTCAGGTTAATGTAACATCCGGTGATCAGTCTTAGTCATTTCAAACATCTCTATTGCTGTTGTATCTCTTTTGTTTAACGTTCTTTTTAAGTTATCATTATTGTATTTACAAGATGTCATTATCTTATGAAAATGAGTCTAAAAATTTTTCCGAGCATCTTACAGGTCAAAGGTTACTTATTATTCTATCTAATTTTATGATTTTTTTTTTTTCCATAATGTAAGTCAAAATTATCTTTTTTTTTTGTTTGAGGCTGGATCATTTTTGACATTGTGGTAATTTTTTTTATTTCTTTTGTTTTTTTTCTCATATCGCATTCATTTTTTTTTTTCCAAAATTCCCAAACCATCAATTGCTGATCACTTGTTAGAAATAAAGAATAAAACTCCAATTTCATCTGTGGAATGATGTGATAATTGCAATAAAATTAAACTGAAATCAAGGTGAAAGAAACGATAAACTTGGATTTTCATGCTCGCAAAGAAAACTGAGTTTCATGCTCGCAAAGAAAACTGAGTTTCAAAAGGATGATTTTTCCCTTGACACCACTATTATTTTTACTGCCTTCAATCCTTGGCAATATTTATTGTTTTAAAAACAATGATTAGAATTGTAATAAAATCTAAACATATGATGCAAGTGAGTTTATACTTGTTTTTGTTCTTGAGAATTTACAACAAAAAAATTAAACCCTATTTATTTATTAGATGTACAAGAATAATTTTGAAATAGGGAAAAGGCCTGGGCATAGATTAATATTTGGATAATATTCAATGGCAGCACTCTCGAGGATTTTCCTTCTGAGTGAGTTATTTTCTTTTTTTATGAGTGTAGCATTGTTAAAATCAAAATTGTGGTTATGAGCAAAAAAGAGACCTCACAAAAACAATTTAGCTAATGCACTAGTCATACATAGAAATAAATTCAACCACAATTTTAATTTTAAAAATGCTACACATAAAAAAAAAAGAAAGTAACTCACTCAGAAGGAAAATCCTCGTGAGTGCTGCCATTGAATATTGCCCAAAGTATAATTTTGTATTTACAATTCAATATTTATCATTTACCAACCTATAAAGAAATAAATATGTGAACCGACTCTAAGGAATTCCTTATTATTCAATATTTATTCCTTATTTTATTCCTTAGAGTCGGTTCACATATTTATTTCTTTATAGGTTAGTAAATGGTAAATATTGAAAAATAAGGAATAAATATTGAATAATAAGGAACAATTTAGCTAATGCACTAGTCATACATAGAAATAAATTCAACCACAATTTTAATTTTAAAAATGCTACACATAAAAAAAAAAAGAAAATAACTCACTCAGAAGGAAAATCCTCGTGAGTGCTGCCATTGAATATTACCCAAAGTATAATTTTGTATTTACAATTCAATATTTATCATTTACCAACCTATAAAGAAATAAATATGTGAACCGACTCTAAGGAATTCCTTATTATTTACCATTTTATAAAGTTTGAATTGATTGGCAAATAGCTGATGTTTTGCCAACTATCCCAATAAGCAATCTAATAAATAGTGTTTATTATTTTTGTTGTCAATTCTCAAGAACAAATAAATTCACTTTCATATGTTTTGGTTTTATTACAATTCTAATCATCATTTTTTAAATCAATAAACATGAGGAGTGATGGTGGTTAAAATAATAGCAGTGTCAAAGGAAAAAACATCCTTTTGACACTCCCTATTTTTTGCAGGCCTGAAGTTTCAAGTTTGTCAAAGAAATACTAGCCAAAAAATGAATAAATTGGTAATACTACCAAGAGTGGAATTCAACATATTTAAGAACCAGTTCTCTCTTTACATTCATATTTTTTGTTTATAGAATTAATAAGAAAATTTTATAACTAATAATTTTAATTATCTTTATGCTTCAAATGTTTCTACCTTTCCTTCTATATTTTCTTATGTAAAAATAATGTAAATAAATTAAATGAGCCAAAACTAATTAAAATATTTTAATTATTATAAATTTAAGATTTAGATTCAACTTTTAGTTTATTAAAATATTATTTCATTGATATAAATTTTAATAAAATAGAAGTCTTATTTCATTTATATTCAGATAAATTAAATGAAAATATTATTTTCTTCATATCCTAACAAAGCATTTTTTAAAAACTTTTCTTATATATTTTCACCTATAATGACCATAAAAGTTAATTTTTGTAACATTCTCTTTATTATATATGACATGAATTGCATAAAATTGAGGTTTTCCTTTAGAAAAAAGAATATTTTTTCTTACCCTTTATTATTATTATTATCATTATTATTATTATTATTATCATCTTAATTATGTTAATATTATTATGATTATTCTCTTTATTATATTATTACATTTTGTAATCTTTGTTATGCAAGATATAAATTGCATAAAGTTTTGACCTTTTTAAAAATAGAAATCAAATATGTATTTAGTTTTTTCATTAAATTCAATTTATAGTTAAAACTTTGTACTAATTTTTAAATGCACATACTATTTCATATACAAACAATATGTCCGCATTTTTCTCTTAATTTAAATTTTGTGTTTAATGTAGTTGATAATTTCATTGGCGGTTCAGGCAATCAATTTTATTATTTGATTGGTATCTTTAAAATAATGATTTCTTTAATAGAGTTAAATAAAAATTCAGTAATAAGTTGTGATTCTGCTATTATTTTAAGTAATAAACAAAATATGAAATAAGAACCTGATAAATACAAGTATAAAAAAATAGGTATTTTGTGTAAATGATTTTTACTAAAATGTTTAAATGGCTCCAAAATTTATCAGAGTAAATTTTAGGTTCATTAGTATTTGTAGTTTATTTCTCTCTCACTCTCTCTCTTTTTCTCACTCTTTCTCTTTTTCTCACTCTTACTATCACTCTCTCTCTTTTCTCTCACTCTTGTTCTCACTCTCTCTCCATCTCTCACTTTTGCTCTCTCATTCTCTTTCTCTCTCTCTCTCTCTCTCTATATATATATATATATATATATATATAATATATCTCTTTCTCTCTCAATCTTTCTCTTTCTCTCTCTATATCTTTTTCTCTCTCTCACTCTCTTTCTCTCACACTCTCTCTCTCACTCTCTTTCTCTCACACTTTCTCTCACTCACTCTCTCTCTCTCTCTCTCTCTCTATATATATATATATATATATAGCATGTGTGGAAATAAGATAAAGTTTAAAAGTTGTATTAAATGACAACACATTTTGCTGTTATATATAAAATATACTTATTACCCCAAACATTATTATTGTGGATGCTTTCTTATTGAAACAGAATTCACATTTTTATTTATTAAACAGTGTGTATTAAGTCTATCAACCTGCATATCCAAGAAAGCTTAGTAAAGAAAAATGTGTTCCCCAGCAGTCATTAAACCTACATCCCCCTTTGTAAGGGAAACCACCACCATTTGATCAGTGTACTTTACCGCTTAGCCATGAAGAACATTGCAGCAAGCAAGTTTTTATTTTCCCTTTGTAAGGAAAGTGCATCCTCTTCACTTCTTAAAAGCTTCATATAGTTTCTAAAGTATTAATGGAGATATACATCTTGTTAGAAGTGCTACTAGACACTACCAATAACAACACAAAATTAATAATCCTAACCTCTAATACTCTCTTTACTAAACTTGTAAATAAATTAGTTATCCTTAATACTAGGATTTTTACCACTGTGTCCTAGACAATTGGAGATATAATTAGGAAGAAAAATAAATCCATCACCAATTCAAATGCCGGTACTTATCAAGTAAACTGTTTACAATGTAAAAGAATTTATGTTGGTGAGACATCACAAGATCTAATGCCACTATAATTAAAAAAGAACGTAATTTTTTTATGTAGAAAATACTTTGAGGGCCTACTGATAACAATATTACCAACTATAAACACATGTCAAAAAGATATATCACCAATCTTTATCAAAAACAAACAGAAGTACATAAAACATTCCCAAATCAAGATGCAAAAAACCAACAAACATAATGTCTACTAGACACAACCACACACTTAAAATATACATTATCACCTGAATCTCACATAGACAGACTAGAATAATTATACACTTATATACATAAAGCAGTATTTATGATTTTTCAGGTAGGCTTGAAATCAGTTAATTTTTTGAAACTTTAGATGGACACGTCATTCTTCCTTTAATTCAGAACGCCACAAATTATACTAATATTGGTAAAAAAAGTTGATTACACATGAAACATTATTAACCAATGAAAATGAAAAAACACAAAAGCAAAAATACCACTATTTCTTTCTTCTTTTCCTCCATATCATTCTCTAATGAAGCTTTAATAAAAGTGAAATATGCTAAGTTGATAAATGTTTCTTACTTGTTTCTAATCTCTTATATATAAAGCGATATTGTTTATTACTAATCTGTAACTTAATATTTCTTGCTTTGAGCCATAAATATACATGTCCTTATTTCAAATGGCTGCTTTCAGACTGTAAAAGTATGCCCCCATTGGCTTTTGTTCTCTTCCCTTTCATCCATGAGCCCACATTATGATTTGAAGATCCAGATAGGGCAGTTGACAGTCTTTGATTGGATCATCCATATGGCATAAGGACATTGTATACAAAAATGCAGGACAATGACCCTTCCAAATGATGAAAGGGAGAAATGGTGGTCAAATAATAAAAACATGGTTTGTTAATAACAGGCTTACAGAGACAATTGACTTCTTTCTCTTGACTTTAAGAACAATGACTGTAAATGCTGGCCAATCTCCTCACAGATGAAAACTGGAGGTAACAGAAATTTGTTTCTACAGGAGGATGCTGAGAATTCCATGGAAAGATCAAACAAACAATGAAGTATTGAAGAAAATGGAAAAAAAGGACACTTAGAATCAGAGAGAGCTGAAATTTCTTGGATGCATAATGAGGAAGGAAGGCTTGGAAAATTTTGTACTCACAGGGCATATTGAGAGCAAGAAACACAGTAAAGTAGCAGGCCACCTACTTGATGAGCTTTTGTGAATGGCTAGTGGAAAAGAGGGAGGGATGCATGGCAAAGGGACAAAAGTTGTAAAGGGATAGTAGGATGTGGAGAGCCTTGATCATAGAAGACATACTCTATAGACATGTGGTAGTGAGAAGAGCAAGATTGGTAAAATACTAGCTTCTAAGTTTAGAAGAGAGAGATAGCATATTAATGATAATTGGACAAAGTGCTGAACATTTAAGAAGCTTTCCCATGTTTTCAAAAGAACAGCATTAACTTATAGGGTGCTCTCTACAATGTCACCTTCCCAGTCCAAGCTTATGGTGCTCTCTACAATGTCACCTTCCCAGTCCAAGCTTAGGGTGCTATCTACAATGTCACCTTCCAGTGCAAGCTTAGGGTGCTCTCTACAATGCCACCTTCCCAGTCCAAGCTTAGGGTGTTCTCTACAATGTCACGTTCCCAGTCCAAGCTTGGGGTGCTCTCTACAATGTCACCTTCCCAGTCCAAGCTTGGGGTGCTCTCTACAATGTCACCTTCCCAGTCCAAGCTTGGGGTGCTCTCTACAATGTCACGTTCTCAGTCCAAGCTTGGGGTGTTCTCTACAATGTCACCTTCCCAGTCCAAGCTTGGGGTGCTCTCTACAATGTCACCTTCCCAGTCCAAGCTTGGGGTGCTCTCTACAATGTCACCTTCCCAGTCCAAGCTTAAGGTGCTCTCTACAATGTCACCTGCCCAGTCCAAGCTTAGGGTGCTCTCTACAATGTCACCTTCCCAGTCCAAGCTTAGGGTGCTCTCTACAATGTCACCTTCCCAGTCCAAGCTTAGGGTGCTCTCTACAATGTCACCTTCCCAGTCCAAGCTTAGGGTGCTCTCTACAATGTCACCTGCCCAGTCCAAGCTTAGGGTGCTCTCTACAATGTCATCTGCCCAGTCCAATACCATGACTGATATGAGCACCATTTGTTCTATATTCCATTGGTTTTATCATATGTAGCATTGAAAGTTTCCTTTTGCAAATGAAAAACTAACAAGAACTGTATAGTCAGCACTTTTCTATCACTGCTTCACTTAAAAATATAAAGGAATGGTGTTATATGGAGAATACAGTTTGGGTAATATTTTAACTGGTAGCATAGAGTAAATAAATGAAATTCTGTTGCATGCTGGGAAATTAAATTAATGTTTCTCGCAGAAATGTCAAGTTAAACTCTAGGATATCAACTGCTATTTTGAGACTTAAATTGCTTGTAGATTTTAATACTTAGGTACCTATTAGTCTTGATTGTGTAAGATTAGATAGTCTAAGTTCACAAATTGCCAAAAACTTTAAATTGTGTTGAATATTCAGTATTTTCACAATCCAATTATTATTAATATAATTTCTGGTCTTTGGGCAACTGTTGAATTATTTCCCCTGACAACTTGTCAAATTGACATTTTGGGGCATGTGGTTATACTGTTTCCATGGGTTGACTTCTGATCAGCCATTGTTTTTAAATATGTGGATGAATCAAGAGATGTGCTCATATGCTGACATTTTTTTTTGTATCCAGTATGGTAGTATTTGTATTTGAAGGTTTTTGTGCCATTTTAAATTTAATTTTATTGTGTGAATATAAAATTTACATTATTTGCCTAATATGTCTAAGAACATTTTTCAATATAGCCAACTTTTTTGAATTTACTCATCAATTTGTTGTCTTGAAAAATATTGAGTTGACCATGTTACATGAATATGTACCTTAACTCTCAGAAAGCAAATTATCAAAACAAAAAAAAATGTGTTCTAATCTGACATGATAATTACAAGGCTGTACTTTTTTTTTATTAAAATACTTTGGTTCTTATGACTGATTCTTGAATGTTTCATGTATCATGACTTTTGTTCATTTGTTTTTAATTGAAGCTTTTATGATTTGTGTTTTACTTTACATTTGATGGCTAAGCAAAAATTTCTTTCAAAGGTTTCTTTCCAAAATGAATCCTCAATAAATAAAATACATTTTTGTTAGCCAGCATCAACATAAGCAAATTTGCATCAGTGTTTTTTTAATCAGAATTTATTTTAACATTTTTTTATTATGAAACTCTAGAAGTTTTACTTCTCATTAGAAATTTGTTGGTAGGCAAAAATATTTGGTATAAAATGGAGGACTGTTTTAGTGCTTGTTTAAAATGTAAATTTCTTAATAAAGAATTTATTATATTTTTTGTTTTTTGTTTTAAACTAATTTTGTGCATTATATACATTTATTTGGGATTTTTTTTCATTTGAAATCAATTGAATAAAGTTATATATGTCCCTATTTCAAATGGCTGCTTTCAGACTGTAAAAGTATACCCCCAGGGACTTTTGTTCTCTTCCAATTCATCCATGAGTTCTATGCTCACATTTATGACTTGAAGATCCAGATAGGGCAGCTGACAAAGTCTTTGATTGGATCATCCATAGGGTATAAGGACATTGTATACAAAAATTCAGGACAATGACCCTTCCAAATAATGAAAGGGAGAAATGGTGGCAAAAATATGGTTTGTTAATAACAGGCTTACAGAGACAATGGACTTCTTTCTCTTGACTTTAAGAACAATGACTATAAAGGGATTTCCAGCCAGTATATATCAATTCCCTTGTATAGCAGTGAATGCTGGGCAAGTTATTAAAACAGTTTTATCATTCAAAATTATTTAACACAGTTTCACTTTATTCAACTTCAATATTTTTTCTTCATAAAGTTAATAATTCATCAAAAGGTTGAAAATAAAAATAAAGCTCTCTCTATTTATTTTTATTTTGGTGTATCAGTTCCATTTTACTTGCTATTTTATAAAAGGTAATCAAGATTTTTTATACTGAAAAATTATATTTCCAAAATTTACAGCCAGTAAATTTGCACTTTGGTTTCTAGTTTTTAAAAAACAACACTCACTGCATTAGTTGCTGACTGTAATGAATCTGACCATAATTTTGAAATTAAAAGAGAAAGCAATTTACTGAGATGAAAATATATAGAAAGTGCTTTAATTGCTAGATCATATGCAGTAAGTTTACATCCAGGTTCTTATGAAATTTTGCTTTTCTTAGCAAATCTTTTATTATCACAATGTGGGATATTTAATAACAGTGATAAAAAGAAAACAAAAATAAATGATATCCGCTAGAGTATATACCCAAAACACATTTTAAAAAGAAAAATAAATTTAATTTAAAATTTCAGCATCTCCTGTCCTTCATGTATATGTGTAATCACAGCATAATGATGTTTATGTTGATGTGATTACACTTGTGCATTAAGGACAGAGGATGCTGAAATTTTCAGTCTAGTCTCATGAAGTCCTCAATGACGAAACATGTCACACAAAATTTTTCTCCACTTTGTTATAGATTTTCCTCACATTCTTTTCAATTGCAAACATTGTTGCTTATTTTTGTTTGTTTTTTTTTACAGCCTAAGAATGAAAATGGGCAAATAGAATTTTCTTTTATTCAAAGAAACTGATGAACTGTTTGAAAATTTCCATTTATGAGAAAATATTACAATGGCTATTCTGTTCAGTTTTACTTGGGCAAATATTCAAAGTCTACTCTGACTCTCTGACTGCGAAAAGCATTTAGTTTTTATCATACTCCTGTAACAATAGCACGGATGTATAAAAATCTTTTTTGAAATGGTGCCTGGGATGTCTTGGCTACCTTTGAACAATTTTGCAATGCTGAATCCAAAAATAACCTCCATTTTCTATCATTAGTTTCAGTTTTCCTGCTCCAGAACACCATATCATATGTAACTCAAGTTTCTCCTACAAAAATGTTTGATGCAAGCTATGTAAAGTGATTATATCCAAGGACTTTACATTGTTTCCCTTCATAACTTAGAATAACACAATTACACTGTCATTATCATCATGCATTATATCCAAAGACTTTATATTGTTTCCATTCATAGAACAATACAATTACACTGTCATTATCATCATGCATTATATCCAAAGACTTTATATTGTTTCCATTCATAGAACAATACAATTACACTGTCATTATCATCATGCATTATATCCAAAGACTTTATATTGTTTCCATTCATAGAACAATACAATTACACTGTCATTATCATCATATAAAAGCCAGTTATTTGAGCAATCAGGAATTTGATAACATTCATGATTTTTTTACAGGAGACATTCAGAATTAATTTGGATATTATGGGAAATTTGGCTACAAATAAACATTTCTTTAAAAAATTACTCAAGTTCTACAGCTAAATCTGAAATAAACTAGTAAAAATGGACTTGATTTTTGGACTCAGTGTTCCAAAATTGGTTAAAGAAAACTTGCACCGAAACCTGTATAATTGTCTTTTTTCATTCAGATTTTTTTTGACTGATTTGTTCTCTTTTTTTTTTCTTTTTTTTTTTTAATGTAAATGCTTTCAGAAAATTTATATACAATTAGTTGCCTTTTTGCAAGTTGCAAAAAGCCACCCTTGTGTTTTATTTTTTGTTTTTTTATTATTTCTGCAGATTTTCTCTCTATGGAGCATCGTGCTACAACCACGAGTGTTGCAGCTGGGGTTTCTGTAACAAATGAATATTTATGGGTTCGACTCTAACTCTCTTACTAATTACCCATGCCTGGTGGGGAAATTTGGATTCATGCCTTTCTGAAACCAGTAGTGCAAAATGAACACAAATAGTCTCATCAGAACTTATAACTCTGACAATTCCATTTTTTGATGTTTTAACCACTAGGCCACTCATGCTTTCCTCATTAATATCACCTTCTTTTTATTTTTCCACAATTTCTGTTCAGTTTTCTAGGATGAGTAGTTATCATTATTTGCATTCTGACTGACGTCCTCATCTTTATTGTTATTATAACATTTTCACTATTGCGCTCTCCTGCATTCTTCAGGTGTCTGTTATTCCTGGTAACTTTAAATTTCAAACTTCCTTTTGTAGCAGGTGAGGGCAGTTAAGCATAACAGCAAGGCAAGTTTAAAACTTCGTTCTAGATTCAGGATTGTCTCTGTTGAAACTGTTTGTGTTCACTTTGCACCAATGCCCTTCAGAAAGGCATGAATCCACCTCTTTCAACCAGCTATGGGTAAATAAAAGTCAAATTAGAGCCGTTTAGTTTTGTAGAGGCAGTTTAATCAGAGCATTCAGCAAGCAAACTCAACTCTTAAAAAGTAATGGTCATGGGATTGATGGCAATGAGATATTTTCACAAAATCTGAAAGAAAATGAGGTATATTAGTCACCTAGATGCTGGTAAATATCAATTAAAGATTGGACTTCATTAAATCTTGTTCAATACAAGGCACAAGAGACACTCAAGGTAAAAGGTTACTAAATGGGGATATTTAAAGGGTGTACAGGGAGATAGTAAGGGTTGCATGTTATGAAGATATGTAAGATAAATAAGCTTACCTTTGACATGAAGAGGTAAAGATTATAGCAATCAAAGAAGCATCCTCTTGGGAGTTTGTTTCAGATTGTAACAGATCTGAGGAAGAAGCTCTCTGAGTGATACTTCTTCCTTACCAATGGAATATGAACGGAATGAGGATGAGTTAATTCAGTGTACATAGTATGGCATGTCGTAGCTGTGAAGGCCTGGACTGGTGGACCCAAGGAATGTCATTTGCCCAAGCATGAAAATAGTTGTAGAACAGCGAGAGGGTAGCAATATTTTGTCTGTGGGGAAAGAGGTTGGAGAGTGGAAAAAATTCATCACTCACAAGGATGTGCAAATGCTTTTGAACTTGGTCTTGTCTGGCTCTTGTAAAGATAGAGCATAGCAGGAGGAATCAACGACTTTCTGCAGTGGTACAGGGAGTCAGCTATTTATCCAGTGTTTTTAATCATGGATCATATATATATATGAGTTCCACATGAGATTTGGTGTGAGCTTGAGTGCCAATAAATGCGAGAGTCTGCAATTCATTTAATAAAAATGACTGGTAAAGTATTAAATAAAATAAAACTAATGAACTCATGGATCAGAAAAAGGCAGTTAAGGAACGGATTTTGACTGAATATGGGATCTATTTATCCACCTCTCTCACCTCCAGTATGAAAAGTAATATAAAGTTAAGTTTAAAGTGAGTACCCTCAGTTTTTTTGTCTATGCCAGGGCAAGGGTCATTGAATATCTGGCATTACCTGTCTTTCAGGAGGGGGCTGGAGTTATTACCCAATGCATGAGGTGGCCTCAAAATGTAAGTGCCAAGTAGGTTTCAGCAATTTTTTACCCTTGTCCCATGTACGTGTGGGATACAACTGTAAACTCGACCTTGTGGCACATTTTGTACAAAGTAGATGTACAAATAAATGATGGCTGTGACATCTACTTTAGATGTACAAATAAATGATGGCTGACACAATTTCAAGCAACTTCATCGCTTGATCCATCCTCAGATATGGGCAAAGTAGATGTACAAATAAATGATGGCTGACACAATTTCAAGCAACTTCATCGCTTGATTATCCATCCTCAGATATGGGCAAAGTAGATGTACAAATAAATGATGGCTGACACAATTTCAAGCAACTTCATTGCTTGATTATCCATCCTCAGATATGGGCAAAGTAGATGTACAAATAAATGATGGCTGACACAATTTCAAGCAACTTCATCGCTTGATCCATCCTCAGATATGGGCAAAGTAGATGTACAAATAAATGATGGCTGACACAATTTCAAGCAACTTCATCGCTTGATTATCCATCCTCAGATATGGGCAAAGTAGATGTACAAATAAATGATGGCTGACACAATTTCAAGCAACTTCATTGCTTGATTATCCATCCTCAGATATGGGCAAAGTAGATGTACAAATAAATGATGGCTGACACAATTTCAAGCAACTTCATCGCTTGATCCATCCTCAGATATGGGCAAAGTAGATGTACAAATAAATGATGGCTGACACAATTTCAAGCAACTTCATCGCTTGATTATCCATCCTCAGATATGGGCAAAGTAGATGTACAAATAAATGATGGCTGACACAATTTCAAGCAACTTCATTGCTTGATTATCCATCCTCAGATATGGGCAAAGTAGATGTACAAATAAATGATGGCTGACACAATTTCAAGCAACTTCATCGCTTGATTATCCATCCTCAGATATGGGCAAAGTAGATGTACAAATAAATGATGGCTGACACAATTTCAAGCAACTTCATCGCTTGATTATCCATCCTCAGATATGGGCAAAGTAGATGTACAAATAAATGATGGCTGTGACACAATTTCAAGCAACTTCATTGCTTGATTATCCATCCTCAGATATGGGCAAAGTAGATGTACAAATAAATGATGGCTGACACAATTTCAAGCAACTTCATCGCTTGATCCATCCTCAGATATGGGCAAAGTAGATGTACAAATAAATGATGGCTGTGACACAATTTCAAGCAACTTCATTGCTTGATTATCCATCCTCAGATATGGGCAAAGTAGATGTACAAATAAATGATGGCTGACACAATTTCAAGCAACTTCATCGCTTGATCCATCCTCAGATATGGGCAAAGTAGATGTACAAATAAATGATGGCTGTGACACAATTTCAAGCAACTTCATTGCTTGATTATCCATCCTCAGATATGGGCAAAGTAGATGTACAAATAAATGATGGCTGACACAATTTCAAGCAACTTCATCGCTTGATTATCCATCCTCAGATATGGGCAAAGTAGATGTACAAATAAATGATGGCTGACACAATTTCAAGCAACTTCATCGCTTGATCCATCCTCAGATATGGGCAAAGTAGATGTACAAATAAATGATAGCTGTGACACAATTTCAAGCAACTTCATCGCTTGATTATCCATCCTCAGATATGGGCAATGGAAGTGTGCCTTTTTAGACCTGTTAGGTTTTTATGTTCTCTTTTTTTGATGTGTCAAAATCTTTTGCTGTGGTTGTTACTCACATGCGGCATAGTGTATAAGGAGTATTTTCTCTCTGTGTGTGCCATATTTATACAATCCTCAGTAGAGTAGAGGGATTGACCTGACTCTATCCTTCTTAATGAAAGGAGGAGATGCATCTTAGAGGGTCAGGTCTTGGTAACTAGACAGCTGTAAAGTGATCAAAAATTGCTTTTCTATCATGACTTTTTAAGCAATACATGGAGATATGAATAAGCATTTCCTGTTAAGTGATTTTTTTTAGCAAATTTTGAAAAATCTTTTCTATATTTAACTTGTTTTAGCTTATTTAAAAAAATATTATCAGATTATAAATAGTATTTGATATAAAAAAGAACAAACCATAAGCCACATTTTTCACACATGTGGGAGAAATAAATATCATTTCTCCCACATGTGTTGAAAAATAAAATATAATATATAAAATATAAATATATCACTTTTAAATTATGTAGAAACAGTGCTAGTTAAAATTTGTTTTAAGTGACTTAATAATCAAAAACTTATATTAATATTTTTAAAATGATCACCGTTGCTATATTGTAATAGTAAAGAATCAAATTATAATTAGCTACAGTTAGGATTCCATGCTAATAGGAATATATACTTGACAAACACGGTGGATAAAATAAGTAAAGGTTTATTGTAATAATGAGTACAATAAGAAATAAGGTACCAGTTATGCGCACGGTCGTTGCATGTCAATCCAGTAATGAGTACTGGAAGGTCGATAGTTCTCATGTAAGTCTGAGTTGTACTCAACAGATCCCAGTTAGGCTCCTGTAGTCCGTTGCCTTACAGATACTTATAGGTAGTTACTACCTATAGTGTAGTCGCTCATGGGGGTGACAGCTTATTCTATTGCATCAGATGCTGATCATGATATTACCAAGATTTTTTTCTTCATTTGGAGGATTTGTGGGTGGTGTAATTGGATAGTGGCTTTTTTTTTTATCATTTCACTTCAAGTAAGGCAATAAAGCCTCTAAGATACAAGGAGTGTGGAAGGCTATAAGAAGAGGAGAAATGCTATTAAAGAGAGAAAACAATAAAAGCACAGGAATTAAGATGCCAGAAGATAACAATTGACATTGCATTTAAATTTTTGAAGATCAAAGTTGACTGGAAAGCAGGAATCCAGAAGAGAGTTCCACAAGTGAGAAGTCAAGTAAAGAACTGTTAGCAAAGAACTTACAGTTACATCTAGCCATTTCAACTGTAAAGTGATGAGACCTTTCTGCCAATCTAGCCAGTCAGTCAGTTTGTCCTGCTATTTATCCATAGCTGGGGGAGAGAAAAAAGAGGATTTTCCTCTTTCCCAAGGGTCAGTCAGTTATGTGCCATGTGTGACACACACTTTGGCAATCATGTATCTTTTGATACATGACTGACGAGGCAGATTTTTCCCCGCAATATGTTGCCATTTCTTTCTGCGGTAGACCAGTTGCCATCCAAGGCTATAGAACCCAGTTTGTCCTGCTATTTACCCATAGCTGGGTAGAGAAGAAGAGGAGTCATACCTTTCCCAAGGGTATTAGCATGTAAGTGAATGTAATGGATTCGACTGCAATTTGAACTCGGCTCTCCGATTTCTCAATCTGAGCCACTATCTATTACTCCACCGTGCCTCCTTACTAATATGAATAAAGACAAAAGGGAAACTTATCTTAGCCAACACATTTCATCTTCTGATGGACTTTATCAAGGCAAATCAGTGGATGAGACATGTCGGCTAAGATAAATTTACTTTTCTGTATTCTTTAAGTCTTTTTACAGGTTCTTTCTGTGGTAGAACAGTTGCCATCCAAGGCTCCAGAACTCGGTCTGTTCTGCTATTTACCCATAGCTGGGGGGAGAAGAAGAGGATTCATGCCTTTCCCAATGGTATTAACACATAAGTGGATGTAATAGATTCGATTGGAATTCAAACTCAGCTCGCTGACTCCTCAATTCAAGCCGTACCGTGCTTAAATTCATAAAGTCTAGGTATCAAAGAGGAAGGTTCATCAGAACATTTACCATGAAATATTTTTTAGAAATGGCATAAGGAAGTTACGTTATGGCAGTTGGGAAAGTGAATGAAGCAGAGATGCCAGAATTGAAGAGTCAAGTTGAAATTCCAGTTGGCATTGCTACGTTCACTTAAGGGCAAAATCTCTGGGAAAGGCATGAATCCATCTCTACCTTCAGATATGGGTTAAATAGTTGGACTTGTATCTGTAAAAGTCATTGCTATCCTCAAAAACATTATTAATGCAGAAAAATATTCTTTTTAGAATCCAAAATATGTTTTGGCTTTAAATAGCCCATAAAGTTTTGATTAACCATTAAAAAATCAAAAATCAAACAATCTTGACTCAACCTAATATTAGAATGAGCTAAAGTAATTATCCCATTGAATGCACTTATATGCAAGTATGAATCCATCTATTCTTCCCCAGCTGTGGGTTAAGCAGTAGGACTTGTCTCTGGAAAAAAAAGTTGTTAATGCGATATTCACTTGCAAAAATATTATTTTTACAATCCAAAATATGTTTCAGCTTTAAATAAGCCATAAAGGGGTGATAAACTGTAAAAAAAAACAAAAAAAACAAACAATCAATCTCCAGTGGGAGAATTAAAAATGGTACCATCTAAATGAAAATGTTACTGAGATGGAATCATATTCAACAGAAAGAAAATATCATTTACTATTTGGGGATTTTAGATGTAACTCAGCATTACCTGCCACATGGTCAAGACATGTGTCTAAACCAGTTTCCTCACCTGTGGCTAGGCACTCAACAGGATTAAAAACAAAGCCTGTCAAAAGGGAAGATGCACCTTCTTGTTGGATTCATCAGCCATTTAGCACAATGAGGTAAACTGGGATCCATAGGGATGGATTCAGCCAGTGTGGTGATAACCTGACATTGCTGAGCAGAGATGGCTTCCGAGATTGAAGTCAACAGTCAAGCAGGGGTCCCCCCCGCCAAATAGAATCAATGGCATCTGTGACAAAAGCAAGCTTTCAATTTCAAGGACATTGGCTGTGGTTTGACCTGAGAGGGATGAGCTCCACCAGGTGCTCAGCAACACAACACAGTGATCCTACAACCACCTGCGGTCATGGGACTGACAGCGATTTTTAGGTTCTTTTGAACTAGCCTCCTCATCTCTATTGTTTTTATCATTGTGTTTCAGAGATTTTGTCAGGTGTTATTCATATATGTCCAGGATGAAATAAAGGGTTTCAATCAAAATTCCTTAATGATTATTGTATATGATGTTGAAATGAGAAAGGCTGATGAGGATGTTGGCTGAAATACAGGGTTATTTAAAAAGAATGAACAGATTTTGATGTTGGCTGAAATACAGGGTTATTTATAAAGAATGAACAGATTTTGATGTTGGATGAAATACAGGGTTATTTAAAAAGAATGAACAGATTTTGATGTTGGCTGAAATACAGGGTTATTTATAAAGAATGAACAGATTTTGATGTTGGATGAAATACAGGGTTATTTAAAAAGAATGAACAGATTTTGATGTTGGATGAAATACAGGGTTATTTAAAAAGAATGAACAGATTTTGATGTTGGATGAAATACAGGGTTATTTAAAAAGAAAGAGCAAATTTTGAAAATTTAATAAAAACAAATTTTAAGAGACAGAAACACATTACTGGATAGGAAAAGGTTCAAAGTTTGTTATTTTAAAGTTACTCTTCACAAATTGCAGTATACAAAATGACTTTTCTTGTGGTGTAGCCTTTATAAGGGTTGACACAAATTATAACAATTTAAATTTATTAAAAAATCTGAAAAAAAAACAACAAAAAGAAATATTTAAACAAGATTGAAAAAGATTTGCATCTACTTTAATAATTTTGAACCCTTTTCTATCTTTTAGCATTTGTATTTCAGCCAACATCGAAATATGCCTTTTCTTTTTGAATAACCTTGTATCGTGATAAATACAACATAGAGTAAAATACTAGTAAAAAAAAAATGACTGAATAGTCCCAGAAATTTATACAAAAGCTACTAATAACAACATTTATTAAAGAATTTCATGGTTTCCTTACCAATGGTATTTATTGATCTATTCTTTCATATTTCTGTATAAAAACCAGTAATGAATAATAAAATGATTTTTAAGCTAATTGGGATGAATGCCTTTTTGAATATCTTCAAAATAAAAATGTGGATACTTGAATATATGACACCAACAAAAGCTGGTTCACATTCTTATTCAAAGTTGGATTCTAGACTTTGTCCTACTCTCCTTACTGATATACAGTTTTTTGTCACGTGTCAGAATAGAATTAAAGATTTAAAAATTTATTCAATATTAATCATCAAAAAAATGTCATGCAAGGATGCTTTTTATTATCTTTTTTTTTTTGTTAGGCAAGTGTTTTAATTGTTTTAATTCAAACTAATTTCCTCATTTTTTTTCTTATTTTTCCTAATGTTTTATGTGAGTTCTTTCCAATCTTCCTCTAGTATCTATTGTGCTCCAGAATATTGTGAAACCAGCAACAAGGGCAAGGAAATTAATTCAAAGAAAACTACATACAATGATTGCTTTTGTTTTCTTTTATTTATTTGAAATGAAAGGATTGGAATCATTTGAAATAGAAACACTAGTTGAAAAATTGTTTTTTAAAACTTGAAACAATAACAGATTATTTCAGACATTTCATACATTGATGTTGCAAAGAATCAATTGCAATCTATTTTCTTTTTCACAGCACATTCTTCCATTGAATCAGTTTGAAGATAAAGAAGAGATTGACCAAACCATGGATTTTATGACTGACAATGATAAATCATTCTGTGAACTTTTCAATCTTCCTCATAGTGAAAACCCATTACAAGGTATTGTTTTTCTTTTCTCCTCTTTTCTTTTCCTTTTTATTCTTTTTTGCTTTTTTTGTCCATTGGCTTTCCTGAAGTTCAACTAGTTTTTATATGAATTTAACATTGCCAAAATTGACTTCCCTTATTTCATTAGTATTTCTTCCCCCCAAATCAAATGCATATCAATATTTCTCTTGTCTAGGTTGGCATGGTGGGAGACGGTGTGCATTGATCAACAAAGATAAAAGTTTGACTGCTGCATTTAAGAATGGAAAACTCTATCTTACTCGAAGGTAAAGTAGCCATTTTGTTTGTTTTTTGTTTCACAAAAAAGCATTTATTTGATTCATTTATTTTTTATGCTGAAAACATTTTATCTTTAAGGGTTTCTTCAATATACAGTAGGAGCAGAAAATATCCAGTACATGACAAAAAAGTTTATCTTAATATACAGAGTTAATTTGACAGAATTTAGATTAAAGATTAATATTAACCGTTACCTCATCAAATTTCTTCTAGAATTGTCTCCCCTGTCACTACATTTGGGGGGGGGGGGTACAAAAAACATGAGCACCTACTGTTTTAAAATTTTTATAACTTTCTTTGTATTGTATTTGTGTGTATAGATTTTATTTTTTGTATACTAATAAGAGAATGGATGAGTAATATTTTGATGGAATGCATTACGTTTTGCATGCAAGTTTTGATGGTGAAAACAAAAAAATTGAAACGCAAACTAAAAAAACAAAAAATAAAAAACAAATATATTAACAATTTAACATACTTTAACTTTTATTACTCTTTGTGGAATACTGGGGTACAATAAGAAGCAAAATGGCTAACAAGGCCTTCATTTCATCAAAAGTGACATCATTCCACATATGAGTAGACACCAGCATTTGTTTCCTCTCCTTTCCTCACCTGAATAGCATATTTATTTGTCTTGTTTATAAATAGACAAAATAATTCACCTTCATGAAGGCTATCAGGTACATCCATGGAGGTATTTGAAATGTTTAGAATTTATTAATTCCACAGTGGCAGTCTGGTACAGTAGCAGACTGACCAGGGTGTCCACTTCAAAGCATTTTGCAGAGATCAGAAAAGGTTATAATTGGTTGGCACAAGGTCAGCTGAATATGGCAGGTTCTAACAGACTACCTGAGTTCCAACTTTTTTTCTCTGTTATTCTTGAAGTATAAAGCTTTGCATTATCATGGAGAAGAACAACATTTTTCCTATTAACAACTGCAGGGAGATTTTTGACCAAAATTTTATGGACACATTGCAGCTGTTGGATGTATAAATGTGCATTTATTGTTTCACTGCATTTTAAGAACCCTAAATAAATAAGCTGTGTTGGATGGTATAATATAGCGGCTCAGAATGAGAAATCAGAGAGCTGAGTTAATTGCATTTACTTATGCACAAATAACCTGGAGAAAGGTAATAATACATCTCCAGCTATGGGTTAAATAGTAGGACAGATTGGACTTTTTAACCATGGTTGGTAACCAATTGAGAAGGATAACTCTGAATTCAAAATGCTTGGGCATGGAACTAGCAACTCCATCCTGTAAAAACCTGCTACTTGCTATGGACACCACAGCAGCAATGCCTAGCTGAGAGTTGTAGCTCCATACTCCACAGGAAGTCTATGGAACTTGAGTGAATATGAGTAAATAAATAATACACTGACAATGCCACCACATGCATATCATTATCTTTCTTCCATGGGCTCCAGCTTTTGAGGTTGGTTGTGGGGATTTATCATTGTCAATCTATTGCCTCTTGCGCTGAACATTGTTGTATATAACCCACTTTTCATAACCTGTGATGATATATTTAAGGAATGCTTAGATACATTTATTATAATCAGCTACCAAAAATTACTTATGATTTAATCTAATATATTTTGCATTTGTTGGGCAGTCATAAAAGTCATCACATTACTCTTGTTTTAGTATTATAAAGTTGTAATTTCATCTTACAAAAAATATATTTTAATTCCATATCCCTTCAGGATGTAGGCAATTATGGGTCTCCACAGATTCCTTTTCTTTATTAGCTATGAATTGCAATCACATCTTGGGAAAGATACTATAAATGTTTCCCTGTTGCCTTTTCCACAGTTTGGAATTCATAGTTGTCTTTCTCCTAGACTGGCTGCCG
This sequence comes from Acanthosepion esculentum, assembly GCA_964036315.1. Classification (NCBI taxonomy): domain Eukaryota; kingdom Metazoa; phylum Mollusca; class Cephalopoda; order Sepiida; family Sepiidae; genus Acanthosepion; species Acanthosepion esculentum. The sequence continues at coordinate 53,202,146 of OZ038512.1, read as the reverse complement.
CCCAAGAACACATTTTACTCTGCTATTTAACTCATAGCATGCAGAGAAGAAATTGATTCATGCCTTTCCCAATGGCATTAGTGTGAAAGTGAATGCTACAGACTAGCCTGTAATTTGAACTTGGCTTGCTTATTCAACATTCTACTAATATGAATAAGACAAAAGGGAAACCTATCTTAGCTGACATGTTTCATCCTCTGATGGACTTTATCAAGGCAAATCAGGGGACAAAACATGTCAGCTAAGATAAGTATACTTTTTTTTTACAGATATACTTTTAGTTATATCTGAATTTTTACATTCCACTAATTATATTTACAAATATTAATTAATTTTGTATAACAATTCTAAATTCTGTTTAATGATTTGGGGGGGGTGCATTTATTTTTTTTCTTCTTTAATGCAACTAATTTCCTTTTATGATTTCAGTTTTCTGTGTTTCGAGAGAACAAAATTTCCTTCAAGCAAAAACCTTGTCCTGCCTCTTTCAGATATCATCAAACTGGAACGTGTAAGTAAGCAATTTCTCTTTTGTCCTCATAGTGGATTTCAATTGTAAAATCATTTTATATAAAAATAGAATTTGTTTGCAGCATTAAAAAATTCTTGATATTTCTTCAAGACAAACTTCTTACCATTCTTGTTCAAATATTCATATTTCCACCATTACACTCTCTTCTGTTTAAATCAGATACAATTTCAAAAGCTCTTTTTTATCTCCATTTTAAGTTCACCCAAAACAACGGTTGAGAGCCAGCCATTCAAATGAGGTCTGTGATATGCAGGCAAAAAGAATGGCAAAGAATGAGGTCTGTGATATGAAGGCAAAAAGAATGGCAAAGAATAAATGAGGTCTGTGATATGAAGGCAAAAAGAATGGCAAAGAATAAATGAGGTCTGTGATATGCAGGCAAAAAGAATGGCAAAGAATGAGGTCTGTGATATGAAGGCAAAAAGAATGGCAAAGAATAAATGAGGTCTGTGATATGAAGGCAAAAAGAATGGCAAAGAATAAATGAGGTCTGTGATATGAAGGCAAAAAGAAGTGCAAAGAATAAATGAGGTCTGTGATATGAAGTCAAAAAGAATGGCAAAGAATAAATGAGGTCTGTGATATGAAGTCAAAAAGAATGGCAAAGAATAAATGAGGTCTGTGATATGAAGTCAAAAAGAATGGCAAAGAATAAATGAGGTCTGTGATATGAAGGCAAAAAGAATGGTAAAGAAGAACATAATGTCTAGCTAGCAAAGAACAATGTAATGTCTCACATGAATAATAGAATGTTTTTATTCAGCTCAGAAACTTTTTCTTTGTGTCTGAAATAAGTAAAAAGAGAACAAGGAAAACGTTTTTGATATTTTCATTCATTTGTAAAACGATTTGAAATCACTTGTACGTGCACATAGTGATAGAAAATAAGAAGTTAACTATTTAAAAAATAAAAGTTGGCAAAGCATTTTGTTTTGCCTTAAAGAAATTAAAAACAAAAAGATTAAAAAAAAATAAGGAAATAAATAAAAGAGGTCAAAAGGTCATCATTCCTAAATGTAGGTGAAGAAAAAGAGCTAGTGTGGTAACCCCACACCAGTCATGACTCACATCTGTGAACCAATGAAAAATCAAGAAACAATTCTGGAATGAATTTCATTGTATTGGAAAAAAGTAAAAAGACAGATAGTGACGACCAGACAAAGGACCCAGCCATTGAAATAATTTCATCCTCTACCCTAAATTTTCGAACACCTAAAAATCCAACAGAGAGTAGAAAGAATTACTACTATCAAGAAATACTTACATACATACGGACTTACAAGGACTTTTCTCTCTCTTATATGCTAAAGGACTTTAGCATATAAGTTCAACACAAGAACTTTCTGATATTAATTTATAAACTCTTTGAATATTGCATATTTTATTTTAAGAGATAAATTTTTATCAGTACATGCAATATATATCTTCGAATTATCTTTGCATGCCTTTTTAAAAGGCCATAAATTGGTGTATATTTGGATTAAGGGCATTATCTGAAGATAACCACCTGTAATCAAGTAAACCCCTATTTTGGTAACTTCCACCTACAGACCCCCACATTTGTAAAGAATTTAAACAATATATTAGACAGTGCCTTTTAAAGGCAGTGGTAGCTTACATTTTCAGGGAAATTTCTGAGACATTTTTAATCTAGTTTTATTTTAATTTTTCTGACTTGAATTTGGTTTTAAACAGCATAAATAAAACTAAACCTTGCTGAAGAAAATGATTTAGAGAGGAGGTTAAAAAAAATGTAAAAGTATATATACATAAATCCACTTTTATGACACTTTATAATTTATTATAGATTTTTAAATACATTTATCAGGATTGGTTTCCATTATTTTAACACTTGAAATTCCAATAAAAGTAAAAAGCATCTTCAGGGCACAAACTGACTCTTCTCAAAAAAAGTTAGTCAGTTTATAGCTGGTTGTATTTAAAAGTAATGACTTTACAAATAGTCGCTTGAGCTAATTTTTTTTTAATCATTTCACTCCAAGACAATAAAGACACTAAGACACAAGAGGCTACTGAGTGTGAGAGAATATGAGGAAAAAGAAAATATTATTAACGAGATAGAACAATAAAAAAAAATAGGAATTAAGAAGGCAAAAGATAATGATTGACATTGCATTTAAATTTTTGAAGATCAAAGTTGTCTTTGAAGCAAGAAGACAGAAGAGAGTTCAACAAGTGAGAAGTGTGAGAGAAAAAGCTGCTAGCATAGAACTTAGAGTTATATCTAGCAATTTCAGCTGTAAAATGATGAGACCTAGCTGCCAATCTAGTACTGTGCTTAAATACATAAAATCGAGGTACCAAAGAGGAGAGCTTATCAGAACAATTACCATGAAAATATTTACGGAAAAGACATAGGGAAGCTATGTTACAGTAGTGGGAAAGTGACTGAAGCCAAGGTACCAGGTCAGGACCAGTAACATTGCAGATTCATCTTTGTATTTTATAAATGTTATATTAAGCATATGGTAGTGAGAGAAAGGAATAACAAGGATTAGATTGAAACAACGTTTATTGTTGGTAGAGAGTACTGGAATAATGATCGGGTGTACGTTTAGTGTTAGGAGTTGAATCATTTCTTGTGTTGGCATGGCTGAGGTCACAGGATACTGTCGGTGCAAGTTTGATTGATGTAGATCATGGTTGTAGGTCGTGTTGTCGGTTGATCGACCTGTCATGTTGAAACAGGGTGACATTAGATTGGCATGGTCTCGGTAGCCCTGTTTTGTGGATCGGAGGCTACTGGTGTCAACTGTGAAGGGAATGCCTTGAAAACAAGTTGAGGTAGACCTGTTCTGTGCAGCTGATGTCACTGGGGTCGACTGCAAAGAGAATGCCTTGTAAATGAGTTGAGGTAGGCCAAGGTGATAGCAGGTGTTGGGAGGCCAGTTCTGTGGAATGGAGGTCGCTGCATCGACTGTGAAGGGAATGCCTCATAAACGAGTCGGGGTAGAGCTGTTCTGTGGAGTGAATGTCACTGGGGTCGACTGCAAAGGGAAGTCCAGGTAGGCTGAGGTGACAGATCACATGTAGTAAGATAATATATATGGATGGATTCTCCTATCAAGAACAACGGATGATAGCTCAAGAAATTTTTCAATGAACCTTCACAAGTGAATTGCTTATTTTTCAATTGCCAGTCACCTGCAATGCATACGTTCTCCACCATGTGCCACATGTCACAATGTGCCACATGTCAAATGATACTACAATCGCAATTTTTTTTTTTTTTAATAAGATTTTTTTTATCTAGATGGATGTTAACTGTTAGCTCTTATAAGAAATTCATCTGTCCTTTGCCAAACTTCTACAGGCAGATTTGAATTCAGAGTTTTCCTTCTAGAATGGTTTCCAACCAAGACTATAAGACCCAGTCTGTTCTGCTATTTACCTGTAGCTGGTGGGGAGAAGAGATGGATCATGTCTTCCTAAATGTATTTGCACATAAGTGAATGTAATGAACTCAACTGCAATTCAAAATCAGGTCTCATCCCAAGCCATTATATATTATACAACCTGCACATCCAAGCATACAGCACCCGGTATTCCCAAATGGTCACCCATCTCAGTACTGATCAAGCTTTATGTTGCTTAACTTTGCTGATTGGGTGAGAACAATATATGAATGATGAAGATTTAATTTCATAATGAACAGATTTTTACTATAGTGTTCAATATTTGGAATTGAGCAGAGATAAATTTGATTTTTGAATAAAAAAATTACTGTAATTATCCGTAAATGTACATATCAATTGTCCCCGACTCCGCAGTTTCGTGGCGCCATGTTCACTTTTCAAGGGGTTGTTTCGTATATTAAAATTTCCAGTTGTGTCTGATTTTTTTTTTTCCAATTTTCATATTTGCATCTTTTTTTAACTCTATTATGTATGTGCTACATGTTCATGTTTTTACATGTCCTCATGTATTCATTCATAAATGTAATTGTTTTTCAATTGCATATTTGGTAATTTTTATTTTTCCTTGTTATTTTTGATGTATGTATATCTTTGATTGTTTAGATAATATTACGTTTATTATATTATTTAATGTTGAAGAAGGCTGGAGAGTATAACAGCTGAAATATTATAACTGTAACAACCAAGATGAAAGCACTAATCTCAGTATATCATTGTTTAATAATGACATTTTTTTTAATTTATGCCAAAATCTATCAAGGATTTTTATTTTGTTAAAAGATATTGTTAAACATTAAACAGAAGTTATCATTTGTTATTGTCTTATTTTTAGGCTAAGCCGTATCCTTGGTTACCTGGTGGTGGCATGGCAATAGAAGTTACAATGGCAGATTCAGAAAAGGTATAAAAGAACTTCTTTTTATTTTAAAATTAAAATGGTAAAAACAGATGTCAAAACAAGAAAAATGTTCACAAAAAAAGATGAGTATCAAAAAAAAAATGTATTAACCGTAAAATGGTAATATCGAGATACAGCATGGTTAACAAAAAAGATAGCTAAATTGGTTTATCAGTCATCTCTCATCAGCGCTAAATCAAGTACAAAAAATGTACACAGTGACTAAAAATGAACACCAAACACCAATATTATATAAAAAATATAATATTTGCAGGCTAATTACTTTAAGCCTATCAACCACTCCTTCTGATTAGAGAAAGATGTAAACAGATTCCAACACCAACTAAAATTTTGAATTTCAAGGTGTTGAATTCTGTTTACATTAAGTCCTACTAGCCATCTCTATATCATAATATCGAGATACAGCATGATTAACAAAAAAGATAGCTAAATTGGTTTATCAGTCATCTCTCATCAGCGCTAAATCAAGTACAAAAAATGTACACAGTGACTAAAAATGAACACCAAACACCAATATTATATAAAAAATATAATATTTGCAGGCTAATTACTTTAAGCCTATCAACCACTCCTTCTGATTAGAGAAAGATGTAAACAGATTCCAACACCAACTAAAATTTTGAATTTCAAGGTGTTGAATTCTGTTTACATTAAGTCCTACTAGCTATCTCTCTGTAAACAGAAAGAAAGTGATTGGTAGGCTTAAAAGTATTTAGTTTGTAAGTTTAATATATTTTTTATATAACATTTGGTCTTTGGTGTTCATTTTTAGTTGCTGTGCATATTTTTCATTCTCGATTTAGATCTGATGAGAGAAAACTAATAAACCGATTTAGTTAATTGTATTGGTTTTTTGATATTACCACTTTTTAAGTTAGTTATGTTCCATGCATGATACACGCTTAGGCGATCATGTATCTTTTGATACATGACTGACGATTTTTTTCCCCGCAGTAGGTTGCCATTACTTTCTGTGGTAGACCAGTTGCCATTCAAGGCTATAGAACCTGGTCTGTCCTGCTATTTACCCATAGCTGAGGGGAGAAGAAGAGGATTCATACCCTTTCCCATAAGTGAATGTAATGGATTTGACTGGAATTCCAACTCGGCTCTCCGATTCCTCAATCCAAGCCACTCTCCATTACTCCATCATGTCTCTCATTACCACTTTACAGTAATATTATTTTTTTGTTATTAATATTTTTATTGTTTTGACATGTCTGTTTTTATTGCTTTAATAAAATTTTGTACTCTTGCAAAAATATTTCAATAGTTTATTTTTATTTTTTAAAATTTCCTCTTATTTAACAAGAACTTTATTTTTGACAGATCACCAAACCTCTGTTATTTGGAGTCTTTGTTTAGTTATGACTTTTATAACTTTCTCAATTGGCTATTGCTTTTTGGTTATTTAATTTCAGACAAGTTTGAATTACATTTCTTTACGTTGCTAGGCCCATTTTGGGGATGATGAACATTAATGGGTCATCTGTATTAACCTTGTGGGTAATTGAATCAAGTGGAAAACACTCCTATGTTATGCATTGAAAAGGACTTCAGAATAATAATGGTCTTGACACTGGAGTCATAATAAGAACTCTTTACACACATATTTCTATAATTCTGTGACTGGCAGTTTCAAACTATTACACAATTTTCAGGCAGGGATGTGAAAGAATGAAAGAGAATGGCTAGCTAAGAAAAAAGGGTAGTATATATATATATATATATATATATATATATATATATATATATAAATTTTTTTTTAACATACATGTATTAACACGTGCGATACCCTGTTTTCATCAGCCGCCGACCAGGGGTGATATCACGGTTTTGGTGGCTATGGCGGGGCCGCCACCCCTAGCGTCACTAGCAGCGTTTGCCACCAGGCAGGGTATGAAGATAAGCTAATTAATCGTTCCTATTTGTAAATTCTTGTAATGAAATAAATAAACGATTGTTCCTCGTTGCAGCTTCTATCCGTAATGAAAGTTCCTGAACGCATTTGCCGTTATAGACAACCACGCAAATATTTCACTCGCACATGTCAGAGGTCGTGATGTTGCGCGCGTTTTATTTGCTTGTTTTGATCTCGACCAAATCCAACCTGACGCATGCTGAACTGTTTTCTGAATGTTATGCGAAACGCTCTTCAACCAACGGCCAGTGATGCCTAATTATATATTTAGGGTGTAAGGAAAAGGACAAATTGTGCTGTAGGCTCTGTAACTTTTTTTATATTTTATATTGAGCTCCCTACATTTTACATTAGTATTTTTGACGTGTATTTCATATTTAGTAGTTGTTCCATAAATGCAACATAACATATACTGAATGACTTTTTTTTCTGTGTATGGTGTCTTTGAGGATATTTGTGGCATGTTCTACTTAGACAGACATGACCACATTAATATACAGATCAAATTCCATGGCAACATTTTCAGGAAAATTAACGTTTTTTTTGATACACAACATGCTTCTACTCAAAGGAAAGCAGTACTCACTCGTAAATTGGGTACTGCTTTCCTCCAGGGTGGATGATTCAAAGCTAGGTTTTTTCACAGTCATTTTGCATGATGTTGGCCTTATATATGGGGTGGAGTTGAAATACAACAAATGACTGTTACAATTTCGTTTTGAAAAATGCTGAAGATTTGCCATTAATATCTTCTCGGTATTAACCTATAATTAATGCTACATTTTACATTAATCGTTATGGGTTAAGAATGCTTATTGCAAAACAAATTTAAATTGAAAAGAAAAATAAACTAAATATAAGATATATAAGAATTTTATTTTTTACATTTTTATTGACATACTTTTTCTGCAAGTTTTTGACTATTTATTCTTTGCTAAAAGTGCTTAACTTTTTTTCTTTTGTTAATAGTCTCATAAAATGTAGATTTTATGCTCCAGTAAAATTTGGGTGATTTAATTCCTATTTTTTAAAATTTGAAAATCCACTCCAAATTTTTTTCTATTTGAACAAATGTCATTATGGTTTGTTTTATTTGTCGTTTTTTTTCTTTGTCATTTTCATTTGTGTGATAGTCTTACTTTGATTTTCATTTTTATTCTTGTCTGTTAGGACAACAGGTTTTAACTGTGACTACTACCACAATTATAAAATGAAAATGAGGCTACAATGTGACTACTTTTCTTTTTTTTTTTTTGGTTTGACATTGATTCTATGTTGCAGACGTATGTGTTTGGTCCGATGATCTGTCGGGATGAGCTTTTTGAGAGCATCCTGTTTGCTGGACGAATGGGCACCCTCCCTTGGGCAGATGAACATGATACATTGGCCTGAAGTTTCCTGCTTTCTTTGGTTTCATGGTAGGAGTTCTGTGTTTATTGTGTTGATGATGACAACATTGCATGATCAACCTAAACTTGATTTTGCCTTCCTTACTTCACCCTTTTCTTTGGTTTTGAAGTGGAAAAAAAAATACAATTAAAAATTTTGATTTCTAGAGTAATTTATCCAAAACTGATTGAGAATTTTCCGTAAATTCTCACTTTTTAGTGTGAAAGCATGGACCTTGAATGGTGAATTCATTTTCTAAAAATGTTGCTCATACTAACTCTGCATCCTTTGCAATCCTTTTCTAATAATGCTTTTCTCAAATGCCAGTTTCTACAATATGCTTTCATACTGAGGACACTGGAAAATATTCTTGAGTTATTCTATGACTTTATAATAGTGTTAGCTCTGAATGTGATCTGTTTGTGATGTCCAGTGTGAGGCAGAGAGGAGAAACGTTTTTGAAAAATTCACATCAATAATTTTAGCTTCAAAAAAATTTTATTAACATCACTGTGTTCATATTGAATTAGTATTTGACAAAATCAAGTATGGAGAAACAACATCCCTCATGTGGTGTTTGTTTCCATTGATGCATTTTTGAAGGCATTCTTGGAAGTTGGCCTCCACTCTTTCCAGCATTACTCTGTCAATTTGGGCAACTTCCACACGAATAGCTTCCTTCAAATCATCCAATGTACGGGGCTTATGCTCATACACACATGAAATGAGGTTTCCCCACAAGAAATAATCATACGTGGACAAATCAGGAGACCGAAAGGACCAAGGAGTGTCAGTAAACCTGGACATGAGGCGGTTACTGAAGAGAGAGCAAAGAAGGTCAATTGATGGTCTGGCTGTGTGGACCGTCACCCCATCTTGCTGAAACCACACACGTCGGATAATTCATCATAATTCAGGCACAAAGAAGTCATTTATCATCTCATTGTAACACTCGAAGTTCGCAGTAACATCATTTCCATTATGGTCTTCAAAAAAAAGTCAGTATCAATGACGCCAACTTTTCCAACGGTACCCCAGACTGTCACTTTTGGGCTGTGCAATGGTCTTTTGTGCAGTTTTTCAAGAGCCCAATAATGACAATTCTGTTGATTCACCATGCCACTGAACTTCATCACTCATTAACAAAATGAGGTTGTCATTTGTCTCAAATCGCTTCCATCTGACGTGTGAAGTTAAGCCACTGTTCATAGTCAATGTGTTGAATTAGCATTTGACAAAATCAAGTGGGGAAAACAATATACCTCATGTGGTGTCCATTTTCATTGATGCATATCTAAAGGCATTCTTGGAAGTTGCCCTCCACTATTTCCAGCATTGCTCTGTCAATTTGGGAGACCTCTACATGAATAGCTTCTTTCAAATCGTCCAGTGTACCTGGGCTTATGCTCATACACACATGGCTTGAGGTTTCCCCACAAGAAATAATCATACGTGGACAAATCAGGAAACTGAAAGAGCCAAGAAGTGTCAGCAAACCTGGAGATGAGGCGGTTACTGAAGAGAGGACAAAGAAGGTCCATTGATGGTCTGGCTGTGTGGACTGTCACCCCATCTTGCTGAAACCACACACGTCGGATAATTCATCATAATTCAGGCACAAAGAAGTCGTTTATCATCTCGATGTAACACTCGGAGTTCACAGTAACATCATTTCCATTATGGTCTTCAAAAAAGTAAGTACCAATGAAACCAGCTTTTCCAACAGACTAACTTTTGGGCTGTGCAATGGTCTTTCGTGCAGTTTTCTCAGATTTTCATGAACCCAATAACGACAATTCTGTTGATTTACCATGCCTTTGTGATGAAAATGAGCTTCATCATTCATTAACAAAATGAAGTTATCATTTGCCTCAAAAATTGTTTCCATCTGACGTGTGAAGTTAAGCCGATGTACATAGTCCCCTGGTCTCAACTTTTGCCCAATGACCAATTTGTAGCGGTGGAAATGCAGTTATTCATGCAAAATATACCTTACCAAATAATTATCGATGCCAAGTTCAGTAGCATGCCTCTGAACAGAGCAATTTCGACTGTGAAACAAAGCTTGTCTGATGTGTCCAAATTTTTCTGGGGTACATACCATTTGTGAGGCTCTCTTTAGTCTGTTATTCATTAGTGTACCTCATGTATGAAGTGCATGAACCCAACATAAGATTGTGTTATGTGTGGGGACAACCTGATTTTGGTGAATGTTGAATTGGTGATGAAACTCACACTGAACTGCTATGACAGACTTGTTATTGTTCACAACACTGTCATAGGTAAACAGGTGATGTTCTATTGAGAGGCATCTACAAAGGGGATTTGTTAGCCTTCCTAACAAACAGGTGTGCTCATAAAATGAGTATACAGCCACACACACACACACACACACATATATATATATATATAGGGGGTGATGGATAAATTGTCTGAATTATGCAAAAATGAAAATAACACTGGCATCTCATTTTAATAGATATATTTACCAAAATTACACAAAAATATCTCGAAATACTGAAGAGTAAATTTATTCAATAAAATCACCATTGGCTTCAACCACAGCCTCCAGACAACTTTGGACTCTCCTCCAACTCTTCTGGACGGTTTCCTTGTTTAAGTTGATGAATGCTGTCATAATCCTTGCCTTCAGTTCATCTTTAGTGTTACAAGGAGTTTCGTTGGTCTCTCACTCAACTGTGCCCCACACATAATAATCAAGAGGGATTGCAGTCTGGGGAATTAGGTGGCCAGATGTAAGGGGTGATGTGGTGGCAGAAATTGTCTGACACCCACGACTGTGTTCTCTTGCTTGTGTGGCATGGTATAGAGTTCTGTTGCCAGACATAGGGTCTTCCAGCAGCCACCCTCTTGACCCAGGGCAGCACTACCTCCTCAAGACACTTGATTTAGGCCACCATGTTGAGTCTGAGGCTCTCATCAACAAATTTGGGAGTTCTTTTCTTATGAGAATGATCAGAGTGAGTTTTCCCAGTTGCTGTACATTTGTAATCACCATTAGACTCATCCAACTCTTTCTGAATCCTCTGCACTGTCCACAGATTGACATCCAAAATGTTTGTATTGGATCTTTCAGCACGAATGCTAAGCAGTACAGCATGCCATTTCCAAATTTCTGGCAGAGTGAATTACATCATGGTGCTTGTTTTCTCACAGACAGTGCCCAACTGACCCTACTGTGCAGTTGACAAAATCAAAAACAAACAACGCACATGCACATAATTAAAATATAAAATGGTGACAATTTACCCATTGAACCCTCTGTGTGTGTGTGTGTGTGTGTGTGTGTGTGTGTGTGTGTGTGTGTGTAACAGCAAAATTGTCCAAATCATGTCACAGTGTAATTGTTCATCTCACAAAATGTTTAATATCTAAAAAAAAAAAAACACCCACAAAACTAATTTTTCTTTTTTCCAAGTTTTCAGTTAAGACGTTTAGCCATCTTGATACCATTTGTCGTAAGAATCACTGGAAAACTCTTTGAGTTATTCAGCCAGAAAGAGAACAGGTTAAAATCGTTTTGCATCAGTCCCACTGTCTTCCCAACTGAGCAATGATGAGAGGAAAAAAGATCATTCAGGTCTTCAGCAATGGTACCAATATTCATACTCTGACTTCCATCTTCAAAGTCCGTTCAAGAACCATTAGGAGAACGGTGAATAATTTTAAAAAAGAGGGAACAGTAGAGAGGAAAACTGGATCAGGAGGTCACAAGAAGAAGAGGGATAATCATTTCAACTAAAGAGATCAATTAGAGAAGATCAAACTCAATCCATAAGAACGTTTGGCACATGAGAGAGAAGTTTCAGCTATGACAGTCCAAAGAGCAGCGAAAAGAGACTTGAAAATGAAATTGTACATGAAACCTCTGAGGCACCTTGTTATTCCAGGACAGGTTAGATGCTTAGAGGGTGAAAATCATCTTGAATAAGTTGTAAAATGATCCTGGAATAATATATATATATATATGAACTTTATATCAATCCTTCATGAGCTTCTTATCCTTAGCTATGATTAATTAATGTCATTTTCGTTTATGATCGATTTCATCATGATTCTTCTGGTAAGCTTGGCAAGTAATCATACATTCTTATTGCTCAAAGTAGAGTCCAATAGTGTTATAAAAACCTCGAAGAACTCCAGTAAGATATCTTTAATCCTTTCTAAGATACAATGGTTCAGAACTTAATCTAACAATTGGACAATTTTGCTGCTACACCTCGCATATATGTGTGTGTGTGTGTGTGTTTGTATCTTATCCTCATTTAATATTTTTCTCCTCTTTTTGTCATGGTGTATATTTGCTTTAATTCCTCAGGTCAGCTCTGAAGAGAGAGAGAAAACTGAAAACCAGTCAGTTGTCTGTTTCTGTTTTTCATTATCTTTTTCAAATTACTGTTTAAGTTTATATCTTTCTTTTTTATTTTTTTAATGTGAAGATTTTTTTTTTTTGTCTATGGATTGGTTTAAACTATTATCAGTTGAAGAAATTGCAATCTAAAAAAAAAAAATTTTGCTTTTAGTTGAAAGACTAGCATAATCAGTTGTTTCATAGATTATTCCGTAAGTGATGGTTCATAGTATCTTCATATTTATTGTTTTTTTTATCACACTTCGATTGATTCTTTGTTCTTCCTCAGTTATACATCGCATCTGATAATCTTTCTGTGTTGTCCTGTTTATTTGATTCCCTTAAAAACAAACTCACAGATCAATAGTGAAACTTCCCATCTCACTGGGAAGCTTTGAAATTGCAACAAATTGACAATTTCTTGGATGAGTTTACAATTAGCTATGAAGTGTTGAAGATGTTGCCAATATTTTCATATAATTTTTCTTTATATCTTATTTATTTAATTTTCTTATCTTTTAAATTTTTAATATTTTTTTTTTTTTTAATATTCTTTATTTTTTATATTTTTTAATATTTTTTATTATAAAAAAATGTTTTTATTTTTATATTTTATTTTTTGTCTATCTCTCCTGTTGAAGATTATTTCCAATTATTTCAACTTATCTGGCAATGATATTTCTTAACTTGTCATTCTCAACACTTCCTGCGTCAAAATATTAATTTTGATCTTGTAGTTTATCAATGACATAATCACTGGTTACTTAAGTCATTATAAACCCTAACCCCAACATCTATCATAAGAGATAATTAAACCAGAATCCATTGCTAAAACAAAACATATAATTCAACTTAGTCTACATTACTTGTCGCAGAAATTTTCTGCATTCACAATTAAGCCATAGAACTACCATAACTGAAATTTCTGTCATCATCATCACTCATGATCATGTCTCATAGTAGTGCCACTGTACAACTGAGCACCTGACCAGATCAATCTATATATGTCTCATTTGTATGCCAATGTTTGGTTTACTTCAAAGGATCTTCCAGTTTCCTTGGTGACAATGTCAGTCCATTTTTATCTCTGAGGTACCATGTTTGGCAACAGAAGAGGCATACTATTTCCAAAGGTGGTACCTCGTATGATTGGTAGTGGAAAGATTGTTGACGCTTGCAATGTGGAAATTTCTGTTTTTTGTGGTTAATTGGTTAAGCAGTATTTAATTTGCTGAGGATTTATGAAAAGTAAAAATGTTTACTTTTGCTAATTACTGTCTGAATTTCTGCGATAAGGGGATACATTTTTGTTGTTTCTAATGATTTGTAGAACTGGATGATTTTTTTTAGGCAAGAAAAAAATTATTACTTTTTTTTTTTTATATCACCCCATATAAGGCAGTAAAGCTACTAAGACACAAGGGGTGTGAAAGAATAAGCAAAAAGAGAAATATTATTAAAAACAATAGAAGAGTAATCAAGAAGACAGTAGATAACGATTGACATTGCATTTAAATTTTTGAAGATCAAAGTTGGCTGGAAAGCTTGGAGCTGGAAGAGAGAGTTCCACCAAACTGATTTCTGTTTAGATATATACATGGCATACTATACTAATATAGAATGCCATGGATATATACCAATTTAAAATTTTTTAATTCTATATGTTGATTAGATTTGACTGTTCACATAAAAATACAAAAATCTTGTCTGTATCTATCCAATGTTTTGTTAAAAAACGCCTGTGTTTGCTTTATGCTATTCTTAACGCTGTTTTTGCAATGATTCTAACAATTCTTCAAGTTTTCAAATACTGCAATATTCTGTCTCATTTGCTGCATGACATGTTTGTTGTTACTCAGGATTTGTAGAATTAGATTTCAAGACAGAAAATTAAATTGTTTACGAAAGGTATTTGATATATTGGCAATATTTGTTTCTCTCTTCATTCTTAATGAAAGACAATAGTTTTTTTTTTATTTTCATAGTTTATTAATATATAGAAATATAATAAAGTCATATCAAACATAAATGTATGATAGATTAATTAACATCTTAAAATATATTACCGGGCATGTGTAATTAGCAACTTTCCCCTAAAATTCTAAAATAAGTTTTGAAACTTAAATTGAAAGAAGAAACATGCAATGGTAAAACATCCGGTTCATTTCTATTCTTTAATATCATAAAAAATTAAATATTTTTAGTGAAATATATGTACGACATTGAGATTTTAATGGATCATATGGTACAATTTAGAAAAAAAAAAGAAGGTACATAGGGATGGTCATATTATACTCAATGATGTAATTTATTCCCTGTTTTTAGCTTTAGAAACACAGGGTCATATTATATTCAAGTCGTATTATACACAAGAAAATATGGTATGAATTCATTTTGGAATTAGACACTATTAACCACTATAAACAATGAGTGTACTGAAAACACATTTTAATATTTATTTTCTCTAGCAATTGTAGCCTCCTATTTCCCCAAAATAAAATAAAATCTTGCTTATGATGCATAAAAATGTTTACATTTTATAAGTATCATGTATTAAGATTAAGTATATATAAGTTTGAATTGAATCACATTTTTACAACATGAAGTCAATGTATTCTATTTAATACAAGCACCAAATTCTTTATTACCCACAATTCCCTTTTGTTACAATTTATATAAAACTGAAATGTAAGAAACGAAATGTAACTGAATGATGATATATATATATACAGTGTAACCCGGATATAAGAGACCCGAATATAAGAGAGATTTTCTCTGGTCCCAAATTAGAGCCATACTTAAACAAAATAGACCAAACCCGGATATAAGAGACTTCTTCTCCGGTCCCGACAACTCTCTTATATCTGGGTTACACTGTATATAAGTATTTTTTTTTATTTGTATCAAAGCAATAAAGTATCTTTATGAAACATTCGTAATTATATTAAATGTTTAAAAATTTTAATAGCATTTCAAAAGCATTTATACATTTGTTTTCTAAACAGAAGTGTTTATCAATAAGATTCTATTGTGATGGTTTTTAAGCTATTTAAGAAGCATTTTGACAAAAGATCACAATAGAAACCATTATTTCTTTTATGAAAATTCTTTAACACCAAACTATAAATCTAAACTCTTGGTTAAAGAGCAGATCAGTCTCTGCTCTCTAGCCTTGGTTAGCAGTCTGTCTAAGAAAAAGACAACTGAACTAAAAACTGGTCAGGCATGAGACTAGTAAGCCCACTCTGTAAGATCTAGTTACTAATGAAACCAGTGCAATAGCACCATCTAGTGTTGTTTGGCTGTGGTCCTTGACTCAACAGAGTCTACATGTTCAACAAAGATGAACATTAATACAAGACAGTACCAAGAGGGGTTAGGATCTTCTAGAAGACTATATAACTGACTTCAGTCACATGAAAGATGAGATGTCTCATTTGGCAATGGTTTTCATGAAAGAGCTCACAAATTTGTTTCATATATTCTGTTCTTTGTGTTTTATTATCTATTGTCCCTAACTAAGTGTATTTGCAATCTTTCTGTTTCAAATAAGATGTTTTTTAAGCTGAGTAAAAATTTCTGAAAACTCGTACTTGTGTATAATACGCCCCCCCCTCTCTTTTACCTTTAATTTTCATTTAAAATGTCTCGTATTATTCACAAGAAAGTATGTTAAAAAGTGAATATAGCTGATAGTGTTGTTTGGTTAGATTAGGTTTGGTTTGTTTTACGGCATATCAACAACCTTAATTGGTTATTTAATGTGGACAAGATTTTTATTGTTGGCAATATTTTTTTTCCAAAAATGTATAGCTGGTTGTTGCAACCCAAAATATTAGGAACAACAAAATATAGCAAAACACAGTTAAATATATTTTAAAACACAATATTCGTTTTTATTCTCACCAACCAGGATACAGCAGGATTGAATTAGATAAACAATTCACTGTTTACAGGTAATGTATTTTCCAGCAGCCATGTTGTTGTCTGATGCTACCCTTTTTTGTGTGAAGAGTCAATGATACGTTAGGGGAGAGTTGTCTCCCCTAACACTGGTAATATTTTTTTTCTTCAAAAATTCAATGTATTGCCAGTATTAAAACCTATTTTTACACTCTTATAGTATTTTGAACACAGTTTGGGGGTCAACTATTTGCTCATAGCTGGGACCCTAACAGGTACTATCACCCTGGGTTCAAGGTGGACCTGGGAACGTCAGCAATTAAGAAATGGTTCTATGCTCCTTAAAACATCCTGATCAGAGACCTTGTTGTTGGATGTAGTTTATCATCTTACCCAGGACGGGATAGTGTTCTTTGGAGTTAAGAATGTGTTTACTGATGAAAAAGACTTTAGTTGGTTAGAAGAAATAGATGAACAAAAGAATAAACAAAATGAGATAAAAGATTTTATTCTATCAGGAACTTTTTTGTAATTCCTGAAAGAGTATGTAAATTCAAGGAAATTTTTCTTATGATAGTCTCTGTAAAATGAAAGAAAATGTGAGATTGTTTTAAGAGAAAGATTTTATAAATTTTAACCAGTCAGTTAAATGTTGCTGAATGTTTCCTTATAAGGAAACAGCTAATATTACCATTACCATTGTCCTCATTTTCATTGTTATTATCAGAATTTTTCAATTTTTGTACCATCTAGCCTTTATCAGGTGCTTGCAGAAATTTTAAACTGGACCTTTTATTTAATCTACTGATTACTTTTCAGCCTGATCTGGCTCTTGTAAAGATAGAGCATTGTAGGAAGAGTCATGGATACTTACTGAAGTCTTACTTCTACTGCTTGATTAGAAGGAGTCTGGAGTTTGTTGTTTTAAGTGGCCTTTGATGTCAAGAGTGAACAAAATTTTACTTGTGTTGAGTTGGTGAAAAGAAACTGGCAGTGAAAAGAATAAACAAAATGGAATAGAAATTTTTATTCTATCAGGAACTTTTAGTATGAAGAGTGTTCAAGGATAATTCCTGAAAGAGTTTGTAATTTGAGGCAAGTTTATATGATAGCCTCTGTGGAAAGGAAGAAAATGTGACTGAATTTTGTTGTTGACTGAAAGAGCAAGCATACTGTGTAATGACAAAAGTACGCAGGTGTAGGCTTTAAGAAAGCTTTATTCAACTGAGAATACAAGGTTTGCGTATAGTGTCTTTTATAGTCCCAGTAGACAGAAATAGCTCTCTCAAAGAGGAGAGTAACAAAACAAGGGGAGATCACTCTTGATTATTCATAACATACTGTTTAGGATATTCTTAGAGATCCATATCCTGTATCATTTGTAATGGTGTCTAGTAAAGGGATAATTTCTTGAAAATTCACACTCCAGGTTTATTATTTTTATATGCTTGCCCATAATGCTGGAAAAGGTAGCTGCTGCTAATAGGGTTTTCAACTGTAGTGATATTATTATTGTTACAAATAAATAAAGTAATAATAATAATAATAATGAAAATTATAGATAAAATAAAATAAAACAATAATATTTAAACCTTGTTTAGAATAAATTAAAAAAAATAATAATAATAAAATTACTCTCAGCCTGCAACAAAAACTGTTCCTGCTGGAAATGCGAACATCCTGACAAAAGACATGAAATTCAATCTCTTTGCCCAAGAACAATTGGGATGACCATGCATCCATAACTTCCCTCTGTGATAGGACTTGTGATATTACGGAGTAACTTGCTTCCTTTTATAACATGTACATTAACACAATTGTAACATAAAATACACTCACAAATACATAAATAAAATTGTATAAAATTAACATACAATACATCGTGCTTTTTCTGTACTCTGTGTGTTTATTTTTCCAGTTTTTATCTTTGCCTAAAATTACACTACCACTATGGTGTGAGTGAATACACCACAAAATATGGTGACCACCAACATGTACAAGAAAAACATACAAATACCTCCACACAACACGTGTCCCAACAGGGTGTAATGGCTGCTATAATAGAAACATGAATATTAAAGCCCCAGGATGATCAAACTGTGTTTGCATAATAAAATAATTAAAGAAAAAAAATATTACTCTAAAAATAAAAAATTCTATTAAAAAAAAATATATGCAAAATTTTACAACTTACTTTAGTTGTAAAATTTTGGATACATTTCTTTTTTTATAAAAAATCATTTTTAATTATTTCATTATCAGTTGGTTATACGCCATGTATGATACACACTTATGTGATCATGTATCTTTTGATACATGACTGACGAGGCAGATTTTTTTCCTGCAGTAGGTTGCCATTTCTTTCTGCAGTGGACCAGTTGCCATCCAAATTTATAGAACCTGGTCTGTCCTGTTATTTACCCATAGCTGAGGGGAGAAGAAGAGGATTCATACCTTTCCCAAGGGTATTAGCATCTAAGTGAATGTAAGGGATTTGACTGGAATTCCAACTCAGCTCTCTGATTCCTCAATCCGCTATCCATTACTACACCGTGCCTTTCATTATACAAACACAAATAAAAATACTATTTGTGTTTTCAGAAAAGAAAATGTCTTCAAAAACAAAGTAATGAGAACTTTTTCACATTTTTTAGATTGTGTGTGTGGGGGGAGGTCCCTGTTACCCATATCATTTTCTTCTTTTTTTTTTTTTTTTGTTGGATGGAGAGGGATTCTACAAAGGAACGTAGGTGAATTTTTATCATTTTTGCTGCACCATGAAAATTGAAAATAGTGGATGAGTTTTAGTTCATGAAATTGTGGCATTATGGTGACTGTGTTATGAAGACAAATGTATTTTAGTGAAAGGGTCAATTGCATGGGTCAGTGATTGTGACTGTCTGGTTAAAGGAGAGAACAATGATGACTAGCCTTTCTTTACCCCCCCCCCCCTCCCCCTTGTGTCACTATTTTCAGAAATAACCTTATTACTATTTAGCAAATTTACCAAGAGTAGCCTTCCAAATTCATGGGCAGAAAACACACGATCACCAAAATATATTCACCAGAAAATCATCATTGAAGTTTTTCTTGCTTTACTTGTACTTTTTATGAATTTTCTGTGACTCTCTACAACCATTAAATTGTGCATCAAATGTTTTATAAAAACAAAATAAAAATGTAATGAGTTATTTTTTTATTAACCTCATGAACAATGCTCCTTTTCAGCTTCCCTTCTTTACTGTGACTTTGAAAATTGGAATTCACATTTTTTCATTATTTATAAAATAATAATTTATAATCTTTCTCAATATGTAAAGGGTGGAAATAACTCTGAAAAATGTTTCATTAGCAATCAAATAATATGATTAATAATTGATTGCATGAGAGAGCAGCATGCTAACAAATATATGAATCCCAATATATCCATTGTGATACCAAGTCTGATAAGGATACACCAAGCACATGCATCACAGCCAAATGTGTGAAATGTCAGACATTATGTCCTTTTTTATACCTGGGAGAAATTGGTACAGCTTGGCTGCGGTATCCTAGTACACATGCCATATTTACTAGACCTTTGTACCCACAAATCACCAATTATTTTTCCTACAATAGAAGAAACTTTAATTCTCTGGAAGCTTGCAAAAGCCACTTAGACCAGTTTATTACTCAGAAAGATACCAAGTTCTGGTTGGCTAGAATCATAATGCTAACTTAAATATGGCCGAAGGTAGGGGAACAAAATAGCACATGTGGTTGAATAAATCTATATACAAATACCTAATTTACATTATTCGGACTATTGTCCTCATCTTTGTTGCCATATTTATCCCAACATTTCAGCCGTTGTATGCTCCAGCCTTCTTCAGGTGGTTGGAATGTCGAACTGAACCCTTTATTTTGCTTGCTGGGGTAGACTGTTCTAGTTCCACATGCCATCCATTGTGCCATGTATCCTTAAGGACACATGGTACAGTGGATAAAGGCGTTGGTTAAATCCAGTGACAGGACCCAAAGAGTTGCGAGTTCAATACCTGGTTAAGGCAGGGGAGAACTTGAAGAGGTGAATTAACAGGAGATAACTGATAACTGACAACCATTAGACATGGCACGTGGAACTAGAACAGTCTACCCCAGTGAGTGAAATAACTGGTTCAGTTCGACATTCCAACCACCTGAAGAAGGCCGGAGCATACAACGGCCGAAACGTGATAAATATGGCAACAAAGATGAGGACAATAGTCTGAATAATGTAAATAGTGTACATAATACCTCATCTCAGAAATATAGACAGATACAAATATTTAAATATTGTCTTTGAAATTCACTTTAAAAAATTATGAACTTTTGTTCCAACCCAATAATTGAGCAGCAATTGGATGGGTCATTGAGGTTTATTGGAGATTACAAAATTATTTCTGGGATTTGTCTTCAACTTTACAAATTATCCATAAAATCACTTAGTTCAAATGTTTCTTTTTAATTGCCATATTGTAACTTTTTTCTTATCATACAACTTAGTTTTTTATCATTCCTTGGCTCTTTTTAAACATCAGTCCTTTTGGGAGATCATTTTCTCTAAAGAATTTGGTGATGTGATCTTCATGTTAACCTACTGCTGGTCTATTACTTTTAATTAGTAAGAGAGCAGCCCACTAACAAAATGATGCCCAATATATCCATTATGACACCAAGTCTGATAAGAGTATGCCAGACACATGCATCACAGCCAAATAGGCACAATATGATAACAGGTTTTGATAAAAGCAGTGCATAAACTTGCAAGTGGGACCCAGTTTGAAATACTTTCAAGTCAAATAATCCACTCCACTCAGATGGTATCTGATTGAGAGTGTTCCCAATTATTTGGTTGTAACTCCTAAGTCATCTTAGTTGCTTCATCCTTCACACTTTAAAAAAAGAAAAAAGTCCACTTAACACCCAACTATGATGCTCCCCAACTAATTTTGCTCATGAACAGAGATGCATAGGGCAACAATCTCCTAGGGCACATGCCCAACTGGTTAAAATCAAGGGGCTAACATGCAAATCTGTTATATTTGGTGACGTGATCTTCATGTTAACCTACTGCTGGTCTATTACTTTTAATTAGTAAGAGAGCAGCCCACTAACAAAATGATGCCCAATATATCCATTATGACACCAATTCTGATAAGAGTATGCCAGACACATGCATCACAGCCAAATAGGCACAATATGATAACAGGTTTTGATAAAAGCAGTGCATAAACTTGCAAGTGGGACCCAGTTTGAAATACTTTCAAGTCAAATAATCCACTCCACTCATATGGTATCTGATTGAGAGTGTTCCCAATTATTTGGTTGTAACTCCTAAGTCATCTTAGTTGCTTCATCCTTCACACACAAAAAAAGAAAAAAGTCCACTTAACACCCAACTATGATGCTCCCCAACTAATTTTGCTCATGAACAGAGATGCATAGGGCAACAATCCCCTAGGGCACATGCCCAACTGGTTAAAATCAAGGGGCTAACATGCAAATCTCTTATATTTGGTGACGTGATCTTCATGTTAACCTACTGCTGGTCTATTACTTTTAATTAGTAAGAGAGCAGCACACTAACAAAATGATGCCCAATATATCCATTATGACACCAAGTCTGATAAGAGTATGCCAGACACATGCATCACAGCCAAATAGGCACAATATGATAACAGGTTTTGATAAAAGCAGTGCATAAACTTGCAAGTGGGACCCAGTTTGAAATACTTTCAAGTCAAATAATCCACTCCACTCAGATGGTATCTGATTGAGAGTGTTCCCAATTATTTGGTTGTAACTCCTAAGTCATCTTAGTTGCTTCATCCTTCACACTTTAAAAAAAGAAAAAAGTCCACTTAACACCCAACTATGATGCTCCCCAACTAATTTTGCTCATGAACAGAGATGCATAGGGCAACAATCCCCTAGGGCACATGCCCAACTGGTTAAAATCAAGGGGCTAACATGCAAATCTGTTATATTTGGTGACGTGATCTTCATGTTAACCTACTGCTGGTCTATTACTTTTAATTAGTAAGAGAGCAGCACACTAACAAAATGATGCCCAATATATCCATTATGACACCAATTCTGATAAGAGTATGCCAGACACATGCATCACAGCCAAATGGTAACAGGTTTGGATAAAAAATAGTTTGTAGTCTTGCAGGTGAAGCCTAGTTAGGAAATATTCATAAGTTGGGTAACCTCGTCCACTCAGATGTTCTTTGATTCAAAATGTTCTCAAGTATCTAGATGTGACTCACAAGTCACCTTAGCTACCTAATCCTTCAAACTTTAAAAAATAAAATCAACACCCAGCCATGATGTTCCTTGACTGCTCCTACTCATGAACAGATACATGCAGTGCATTAACCCTTGGAGAAATACCAAACTGGTTGAGGTCAGGCAACTGACAAGCAAATCTGTACCACTGAACAGGATGGATTGATTTTTTTTTTTATAGCTCATCAACCCTTTGTGGGTCATATACAACCAAAACATTTTAGACTGTAAGAATAATTCTTCTTTTTTTTTTTTCTTTTTTTTTTTGCAAGTGGATATTGCATTAACAACTTGTTTAGATAACAATGATTTTTCCAGACACAAGTCATACTACTTAACCCATAGCTGAGGGAGAAGAGATCGATTGATACTTTCCAAATCTCCCTGCACCTGTTTTCAGCCTCATCTACATTGTTGAACCTCTGTCTGTGCAGGAAATGAGCCATGGTTTGGCAAAGGTGCTAATCTGATGGTGCAAGGTCTGGATAGTAGACAGGTTGAGGCAATGTTTCAAGCCTCTCAAGTGTGCTGGGAATTGCCATTTTGTAGGAGTGCACATTTCAGCTATAGAAGCAATTTCTCTGATGGAAAAAAAAAATACAGGTTCGATTCCTGTCAGAGACACAAATCTTTTTTCTTTAATAGAACATCTCAGTCTAGGTCGGTTGTTATTAATTTTATTGTTTATAAAAATAAAAAACAAGGATAATAACTCAAATATGTGTGCACACTAAAAAATGACATTTATAATAAGACAAATAAAGTTTTATTATAAAGAAAACTTTGACATGGATTGTTTCACAGGATCAGAAAGTAAAAGCAAGGGAAATATAGAGTCTGCCAAAAAAATGTATACACACCTTAGGAAGGGAAAAAACTAGTCTTACATATAGGGGATGCTGAAAGATGCTGTGCATCGGAAAAAAACTGGCTACATTGTTGGGCCTCAGACAAGAAATTGAAAATGCATGTGTAGCAATCCCATTGAACACTTTGGCCAACATTGTCTGAGCAGTAGTTCGCTGTACTTACTGTCTAGAAGCTAAAGGCCACCATTTTGAGTTTCTCTTGTGATTGTAGAGTCCAAAGGTAACTAGTATTAATCTTGTGATGTCTGAATAAATTTAGTATTACAATATCTATACAAGTTTTTCCTTTCCTGAAGTGTGTATACATTTTTTGGGCAGACACTGTATAAATGTGTATATGCAAATTAAGCATGTTAATCAAACATTGATTGCTTACTTGCTTGTTTTTTTTTTGGAGGTGGGGGCAGGGAAATGATTTTCATGCTTTTTCTGATGGAGTTTTCTTTTTAATTTTGTTTAGAGAAGGTAAAATGTTAACTTATTAGCCTTGATTTTGTAAATGTTTACAATGTTAATTTTCTAATTGTTCTTTTTTTTTTTTTTCTTTTAAAATTCAGCCTTATATTTTTGGTGCCTTATTAAATCGTGAAGAATGTTACCAAAGTATCCAGAGTGCTGGCTCTGCTGGAGGCTGGAACTGGGGCGAGCAGTCTTCTTCTGCCTCTTCAACCTCCTCATCGTCATCCAATCTTGCATCCACCTCTTCTCAGTCCAAATCCTCTCCTCATAAACGGCTTCACAGGAGCCACACGCTTCGATTTGATGAAACTGTCACTTATGCTTACACAGATACAGATGTTGATGACTGCTGATTTGAAAATTGTCAATAGAAAAGAAATTTATCATTATATTCCAAACATTTTGCATATCTCAAAAGAAACACAGACTGAATACACAAATGGAGCCACAAAAGAGATAATTTTTAATGTAAAAATGACAAATTTATCATAAAAGATTTGAGATTCTTTTTTTTTTTCCAAATAATATCTTCTGAAAAATTAAAAATATTCAGAAAAACTGTTATTATTTTTTTGTTAACCCTTAAACGTCTGGTAATATTTTAAATTTACTTACCAAGTCCTGATAACTGTCAACATTTGAATTTTCAATTAATGTATGTTGAATTTCAAGGAAGAATTTAGAATGTCCAATAGGAAAAAATTTCTGAAAACTCATTTTTAATGAGAACATTTGAATTTTCAGTTAATGTATGTTGATTTTCAACTACAATTATTTATCAAGAAGAAAGGAAGAATGTAGAATGGCCAATAGGAAGAGATTTCTGAAAACTCATTTTTAATGAGAACTGCAACTTAACATTGTATATTGCCTGATTTTGCAGGCAGTCAGCATCTATTTTTAAACTTCCAGGGCCAAAGAATGTATATATAGTAGTCTGGTTTAAAACTACATTTCATTGCTTTTAATGTAATTCACTTGATATATATGTGCAGGAATGAATTGTGTACCAAAAAATGTGATATATTTTCAAAGCCGATACAATATTATTAATGCTTGATTGTCTTGAGAGAATGTCAAAGCAGATTGTGATATTTACAAGTAAATTTACAGAAATTGCTATTTTCTTTGAAGTTTTAAATTTGATTTGATTAAAAAGCAGAAGAAAATTCAGTGCTTTGTATTAGAAAAAGATAAAGACACAAGGTATTTAGATGTAAACAAAAATTGACATTGATATTACTATTAACAAGGTATTCATTTAAAGTCTGGTTGTGGTGAAATATGTTTCCTTTAAAAGCAGGCATAACTTCAAAAATGAATTAATACATATATGAATGAATAGCTTTATATATTTTTATGCCATTTGTAAGTACTGATTTATTGAAATCAGATTTCATTTTTGTTAGTCACGTTTCATCTTTAAATGTAGTTTCTATTTAAGAAAGATGAATATCTTAATCTTAATGCCATTGTGTTTGTTTCTTTGGAGCTTGACCATTATTTTTTAACTGTTCAAACTGCACATTCATTAAATATTTAAAAATTACCGTAATCCTGTGTATAAGATGCAGGTTTTTCATCCAAAATGGTGTCCAAAAGTCTGCTGCGACATACTTAATTTAGACATCAATCCCATTTTTCAAGGATACAAAACTGACAAAATCGGGTCAAATTGGATTTATTTGTTTATCAGATAATCTCTATCTCATGACAGATTGCAAAGAATGGAAATAAATCTTTCATAATTAAAAATAAAACAAACAAGTTAATATTATTCAATTTTATTTTGATTTA
This sequence comes from Acanthosepion esculentum, assembly GCA_964036315.1. NCBI lineage: Eukaryota > Metazoa > Mollusca > Cephalopoda > Sepiida > Sepiidae > Acanthosepion > Acanthosepion esculentum. The sequence continues at coordinate 53,176,236 of OZ038512.1, read as the reverse complement.
TTTTCTCAGTGTGTATTGAAGATATAGTGGTTTTATACCCCAAGTGTCATTTTAATGTTTATGAATCAGAAAAGTAAAGAAAATGTCCAGTATTTTTTTTTCTCTTCCTTTTTCATAAGTTTTGTTCATTTTCTTTGCTCTAAAATCAGGTGCATTCTATACAGGAAAATAAGCTTTTTTTTCACCTGGGATTTTTATGCTTTTTTAACTGCATATTTCCTCTAGTGATTTATGCACAAAGGATTACGGTAATCTGCATAAACATTTTTAAGTTTTCTCAAACATTCAGATATTAAGCTATAAAAATATAGACGCCAATAAATTCTTTGAAATCGTAGCTATGCATCTTTCAGAAAAAAATATAATTTAAAAAATAAAAAAGTAAAATCCAAAATAAGTTTTATTGGAATACAGACATAGATAAAATCAGTGAATAGGTTTATGGCTTAAATTTTTATGACTACTAAAATTTCGGCTTATTGTATTTAACAAGTTTTTAAAAATCAGCAACATGGCAAATGGAATTACAAGTCAAGTATATTCAGGAATAGAAAGAAAAATACTAATTTTTGTAAATAAATGTTTAACTAAAAATTTAAAAAACAAATCCATCTCTTGTCTTTCTGATTAATAATTAAAAAAGTCAAACATAATTAAAATTAAATTTTAAAAATCTCCTTATTGTATTTAATGTAATAAAATGAAGAGAAGAGAAAAGCTTCAGCTACACAGTAGTTAGCAATACAAAAAGTCAGCATGCTCCATTTTAATATATTTTTAAATACCGTAATTTCTCGAAAATTGTGGCAGACTTCACCATATTACTTTAACTTAGATTAGGAAACCAAACTGACGTGAAGAAAAAAGGATAAGCCAAAGACATCATTACAAATAAAATTTATATTTAACAAGATGTACAAACAAGGATGTGAAAGAAAGGCATGCATTGAGTAAAACAAGAGTTGTCTCTCTTTAACTATTATTTGTGTTTCAAAGTTCAATGAAAAAGTTTGTGAGAGTTTCTGGTAATAAATGTTTTCAACAATTTTGCTGTGTAAGGAAAAAGATTATGTGAGTCTATAAGGAATGTTCAGCTAAGCGGTGGTGTGAGTGAGAAGGTTGGAATAGTTCGTAAGAGTTCGTACGTACGGAAATGCGTGAAATATTATTTAACGTCTGACCGCATGGTTGAGATGATAATTCTTAAAGGTCACATCTTCGCAGGAAGAAGAGATAAAAAAGAGAAAGAGGCAAACTCGTGTTTGCTATTTATAGATAATGTAATCACGTGACAGGATCACAGCACCTTGGCGGGAAACTTGATTTGTCCACGCGCTGGAAAAAAATATTGTGCGTGGGTAGATTGCAATGCCCACTTGTGTGTTTATTGACCAATTAGCGAGCAAGTTTTGGGGAGACCTAAGAAAGCCTCTGGGATCCGATTCTCCCAAAAGTGCACAAAATCGACATCATGAAAATATAGCGATTATAAAATTGTCACATAGCTTCAATTTATAAATTGTCCATTACACAGCAGTGTTGATTTATTATCCAATGAATGCTTGTTGTTGTATAATTTGAATTTGTGTATGTATGTATGTATGTATGTGTGTGATGATGATGATCATCACAAAATAATAGGCATTTTTTTACTGTAAATTAAATTACAGGTGATTGTAGGAGTGCGTATTATAAATAGGTATAAGCAAAAATATTTTTTTCATTACTGATTTAAATACGTACTTGTTCTAAAATAAGAAAGATATTATTATCCCAATTTTCATTTTAAATCCAATATAATTGTACATTTTTTTGTCAATAAATTTGTTTATCAGTAACCACATTTTTTATTTGGCAAAAAAATAAAAAATCTATAAAAAGGCCAATTTCAAAGAAAAGAGGATATCAAATTAACAATTTATTGAAATTTTAATTTTCATCATCATCATCATCATCATCACCACTTTTATAGAATCAATAATGTCGTTAAACAAATTGTCATTATATATCTTTGTCCTGTTCAAAATTATCTTTGGCCTCTTCATTCTCTTGCCAAAAGATGTCATCTTCAGAGTCATCCATGGCTGTCATGAGACAACACTTCTTGAAACCTTTCTTTAACATCCTCACTGACATTTTCAGGAAAAGCGCATGGTAATTTTTAACATTATTTTAGCCGCATAGTTTTGATTTAATTCTTAATGTCAAGGTCGATAAATGTTTTTGTAATTATTTTTTGACAGAATTTATAGATGCGTATTATACATAGGAATAGATATATTTCTTAATTTTTGGATCATTTGTTGGTGGTGCGTATTATTTTTGGGTGCGTGTTATTTTCGAGAAATTACAGTAAAAATTGGCATGCACAAGATATTTTTTTAAAAATTGGCATAAACAAAAGTTATTTCCCTTGATCGACTTTTGATGAATGAAGAGTGGTAACTTGTTTGGTCATTCAAGAATTTTTTTTTTTTTTCATATTATCAACTACTGTAGTTGAAATTTTTCCCTTTTAATTATGTCTATTTCATTGCATAAATTAAATTTTGTATCTCTAATGAGATCTTCTCATTTTGTGTGAATTCATTTTTATATACTAATGAACTGTTGTTTGAAAATTAATAAGGCAAATATTTTACAAAATATAAAAGATTTTATATTTTGCACTAAAACATTTCATGGAAAATTGGATAAAATAAATTGTTTGCAAAAATGTTGCCAAAATAAGACTTCTTTAAATAATCGGAGAAATGTTAAATTCGTGTAAGGTAAAATTTTGTCTGTGTGTCCCCCACCTTACACCAGTAAAACAAAACCGCCTGCATTATACATAAATATTTACCAGCCTATTATATATATATATATATATATATATATATATATATATATATATTACTAGTGTTTACAACATTAGCAGTAATATTTAATTTGCATGACATTTTTTAAAAGCATATTTATTAAATAATTCTTCTGTGTTTTTTATTTTTAATTCAAATTTTTAAAAATTGCCATATATAAGCATTGTTTCTATTCATAAAGTTTTATTTTTAAATTCATCATATTTGTATAGAAAGAATTTATATCGGCCTTGTCAAAATTCAGTTGTAAGTTAGAAAATCTACATCAATAATAATCATTGTTGTTGTCTACTATTTCATGTTACTATAAATTAGTTGAATGGAGCTGAAAAAAATCATGGAATTATCTAAATAAGTCAAAATAATCTGTTTAATTAAATTTTCTTAAAACTGTACTGAATTATTTAAAGAGGTGAAAAAATAGTACTGTATTTCCTGTATGCTAAGACTTATATTTTTTCCAGAAAAATACCCTAAAAAATCATCATACATCTTAGCACTGAAAGGTCTAGTTATAGAGGAGTTTGCCTTGCCAACCCTCATGAACCCTAATCATGTGATACAAGCCATCAAAACCCCAGACATAATATAAACATACAATTAGCATTCACCTGTAATAAAAACTGTATATCCTGTTGTTGTCTTCAAGTATTGATGATAACCAGTAAGGCAGCTTCCTACCGGTACTGTAAGTCTTCCATTCATCTAGGTGTACTGTACAGTATCTTCACTAACCACAATTCCAACCACGTAATACGGGCTGACATTTACATTCCATATGTATACCAATACTAGTCTTATTACCATTGAGATAGCTTGTGGTTGTTTCTGATGTGAATAGCTATAACATTGGGCTAGACTGTTGAAAATCTAATTAATAACAATGACAATTAATAATAGGTTCAAATGTGATAATTTTTTAACGATAGAATGAAAAATAACACTGTGGAGTCAGTGAGTTAGACTTGCTAGTATGGTAAGCTATTAAATCCTTGTTACATTCCGTGCTAATAGGAATATATACTTGAAAAACAAGGTGAATAAAATAAGTAAAGGTTTATCATAAAAAAAACAGTACAATAAGAATAAAGGTAACAGTTATGCACAGGTTTGTCACAAGTCAATCCTGTAGTGAGTGCTACTATTGGAAGGTCGGTAGTTCTTGCATAAGTCTGAGTCGTACTCAACAGATCCCAGCTAGACTCTGTAGTCCATTGACTTACAGATACTTATAGGTAGTTACTACCTATAGTGTAGTCACTCATGGTGGTGACAGGTTATTCCATTACATCAATCCTCAAATATTATTTTTGAAAAAAAATACCTGGCTAAATATAAGGGGTCTTGTAAGATCTTAGTATACGGGAAATATGCTATGTTTGTTGAATTAATTTTTATTAATTATTTTTAATATAAACAGTAAAATATTATTCAAATGTTTCTCTCATGCTCAGCTTTATGTAGCTTTGTCCAGAGTAGAAAATTCAAGTAGACTTTGCATCATGACACTAAGAACTTTAGAAAATAGACGTCTTGCTGAAAATGTAGTTTATTCAGAAATTTTAAAGAGGTAAGAGAATTTCAACTAAAACTTGAAAAGGAAAAGTATTTGGCTAGTTTTATTAATATTTATATCGTTTCAAGAAACTGGATTATAAATAAGTTGATAGTTTTAGACAAAGTTAAGACCTTATTGTTTTTCTTTTTTCTTAATAATAACAGAAATACCAAATTCAAATAAAATGAAGCAAAAGCTGAATGGCAATAGAAAGAGAAGCCATTTTCATTAGCAGACATTTCATTAAGTTCTATTTAATATGGAAATGTTAAACCTATAAAATATCTTTTAAAAGTTGAACCATTATTAAAAAATAGTTATGATTTTAAAATACAAAAATAATATATGCATCAGTTATATAATACTAGCTGAAGTACATGCCTACCCTAAGTGGTCAAGACTAGGATTATTGTTGGTTATAATGAGAATAAAACAATTTCTTGGTTATGAAAAGTTATTATACCAAGGTGAAACAAATGAAATATATATATATATATATATATATATATATATATATATATATATATATATATATATATATATATATATATATACACACAACACAAAAATCTTGGTAATCTGTATGGATAATCACAAGGAAGATGAAATCCTGAGAGCTCAATGTTAAATCAGAGCGAATAGTTTAATTTAAAGAAAAACAGACCACTTTAAGGCTCCATTTGTTATAATTTATTTCACCAGACAATTTTATTTTTCTCTGGATCTTCAGACTTCACTTTCAAAGGTGAAACGAATATATATATATATATATATATATATATTATTTGGAGTACCTGTCTACACTAAGAAAGAGTTGACCTCTTAGTGTAGACTGGGATTACAGTTGGTTATAATGAGAATAAAACAATTCCTTTATCCTGAAGTTGTCTCATAACTTCTTATCAGTCAGTTATGTGCCATGTGTGATACATGCTTAGGTGATCATGTATCTTTCGATACATGAGTGACAAGGCAGATTTTTTTCCCACAGTAGGCATTTCTTTCAGTGGTAGACCAGTTGCTATCCAAGGCTATAGAACCTGGTCTGTCCTGCTATTTACCCATAGCTGGGGAAAGAAGAAGAGGAGTCATACTTTTCCCAAGGGTATTAGCACGTAACTGGAATTCGAATTTGGCTTTCCAAGTCCTCAGTCCAAGCCGCTATCCATTACTCCACTGTGCCTCCTCTTCTTATATCAAGGTGAAACAAATGAACAATATATACTAGTTGAAGTACCCATCTAGCAGGGTTAGAAATTAAGATTTGTTTCACAGCTGTTTATAATGACAGTAAAACAGTTCCTCTGTACTCTAATCATGAGGTCCTGTGAGTCTGTCTGTTAAGTTATATAAAATTGTTGTATTCTTAAAGAAGGTTACAAACAGACAAAGGTGGTACTCAAGTGAAAGGAACAGCAACATAGGCGTAGATGAAAGAAAGAGAGGTTTATTGTAAAAGAGAATACACTACTGAAAGACAGGGAATCGGTTAGCAAGCTAGTAATTCCCGAAGCAAGGATATTTGCCAACCGCCCCACATGGTCAGATGTGGCACAAGGCTGAATTTAACATGGGGTATCCAAGAAATTATCACATTGGGGTCACCAACTTGTTGTGGGCCGATATATGCGTTGAGAGATAAACACGTGTCTCCTGAAATGCCCACAACAAACATGGCAAACCTGGGATGTAAATGTAAAAAAAACAAAAAGAAATGACAAGAACTAATATATATGTCCAAACAAATGATAATGTATTAACAACAAAGGTATACAAGTGACAAGACAATGTGTGTAAAAAATGAATGGGGAAACCGTTTTGGTCCAAAGTATGTCTAGTGAGTGAATGTGTGTATGTACATGTTTGTGTGTGTGTATTGTTCATTTGTTTTCCAAAATGGAAGTGCATTCTCCGCGAGAGGTTACATGTTGATGAAAAAACAGATTAGCTCAGAAGAGAGTGATAAAAAATTATTGCAGAGTATTTATAACCCTTAGAGCATCTCCTAGGAGCAGTTTCAAAGATTAGGAGAAGGTAACCTAACATTGATATATAGTTTTAAAAACAGGTTCTACATCTGATACCAAAGTAAAAGAAATGTATAAGTAAGAAATATCTATTTTAAAATATATGTTCAATTAAAAATGTCTTATATTTTGATTATTCGCATTCAACAACATTGGTCATGTACAGTAACTTGATAATAGCAATTAGTAGCATAAATGAAAAACTGCCCACAATAATACGGAGTGTCAAAAGGATAGTTTTTCCATTGACATTGCTTTTTTAACTACCTTCGGCAATGTATATTGTTTTAAAAAAACCAAGATTAGAATTTTAATAAAATCTAAGCATATGAAACTGAATTTATACATTTTCTTTGTTCTTGAGAATTGACAACAAAAATAATAAAAACTATTTATTTATTATACAGTGTAACCCGGATATAAGAGAAACCCGGATATAAGAGAGATTTTATCTGGTCCAAAATTAGAGCCATACTTACCTAAACAAAATAGACCAAAAGCGGATATAAGAGTAACCCGGATATAAGAGACTTCTTCTCCGGTCCCGACAACTCTCTTATATCCGGGTTACACTGTAGTATTTATTGGAATGGTTAGCAAAATATTGGCTAATTGCCAGTCGATTCAAAATAAAAATGATAAATAATAAGGATTTCCTTATAGTTGGTTCAAATATTTTGATAATTTAATAAATTTATGAATAAAAATTTTCATATTTATTTCCTTATAAATTGGTAAATATTGCATTACATTTCACTTTCAGTTAATTCTAAAAATGTAATAGTTTTTAAATGTTGTAAAATATCAAATTATTTTTGTAAATAAACAATCTAATTAGTGCTAAATATTTTTGTTGTAAATTCTCGAGAACAAAAAAATAAAAAATGAATAAATTCACTTATATGTCATGTTGTTTTAGCTTTTTTAAATTTTTAATTCCAATTCTAATCATCGCTTTTAAAGACAATAAACATTGCCGAAGAGTGAAAGGTTGTTTAAAAACAGTGTCATAGGAAAACAGTCCTTATTACGGGCACAATTCTCCATATTTACCGAAAATAGATTCTGGGTGGAGGAAAAAAATTGTTCTGTGAAATTACATTTTCAAAGCGCGTAAATATTTTTCGGTAAAAGTTTAGAATCGCAATCATAAAAACAGGGGCCACAATTTGCAAGTTAAAATTTATCGTTTTTAATATATTTTCAAAAAACAATATTTTTTTTTCGGAATTCCCATTCGTGTTTTAGTTAGATGCTTCTTGTTGGTTCTTTTTTCTTTGAAGAAAACAAAACAAAAACGCTTTTTAGATGAAGCCAGCTATTCTCTATATTGTTTGAGTATGAACTTCTTGATTCATGTAAAAAAATCGTTAATCAAAAAAATTTTCTTCATGCTGAAATATATAACTTTTTTTGAGATTGTATCCCAGATCATTTTTAATTTTTATCCCATTATAAGCGGACCAACCAACCTTGTTCAATATGTCTTTTTTTGAATGATGACTGATTTTCGATCTATTTCTATGAGAAACAAATTCTACAAAGTAATTTAGATTCTTCAGAGCCATTATTAACAAAATTACTTTAATCATTTTTGCACATCCGAATTATGGGCCGTCTTCTTTTGATGGCTGCAATTCTAGACTTTATTTTTAACTATTTTTTTTATCTAGACATTAAAAGAGTTATTGTAAATTTTAAAATGTAATATAATGATTTAAAAAAAAAATTCTTCATAACAGAAAAAAATCAGTAGAACAATCTTTTCCCCATAACGAGTAAAACATTTAATTTTTTATGCCTTAAAACTCTTAGGTCCAATAAGTATGCGTACTAAATTTTAGGACTATACACAGAGAGAAATCAACTTACAACAGATTCTTCCCAATTCAGTAAAGTAAAATTTAAAGGGATCTTTATTTGTTTAGGGAGTTTTTGTTAAATACATTTTTCAAACGGTGGGTATTCAAGATTTAGTAATTAGTATATAATCTTTCAATTTTTAAATTTTATTCACAAAAAAATGAAAATCAAGTGTCCCGAAAAAAAGTCGGTGAAATTTTATTCCCACTAGAAACATTTTTAGAATTACTTCCCTTGGATTTAAGCTCTTGTTCAATTCAGCTTGGAAACATGAATTTTGATTAATCTCTTAACTTTAACATTGCTCGCAAAAAAAAAGATACAATTAACATCTTTACAACGGTTTTATTCTGAGAGAGTCCCGAGGAAATTGTTTGAAGTGATGTATTTTAGTTTAAATAATAAATACTCTAACTTCACTTTGAGGTTTTTCTTACTAAATGAAAATGTCTCACAATCAAATGCAGTTAACTCAACAGTGTTTAAAATTTGCAACAAAAAAAAATTAACAATAAATTAATTGAAAAATCTAGGAAAAGAACTGAATTTTAGCAGCAAACTCTAAATTCACTGACAATTGCAAGTAATCTGAAATGTTTTTCTTTTTTTATATCTGTATGGTGTTTGGATTTTTATTCTTTTGTCATTTGTGTCTATAATAGATGAAAGCCCAAATATTAAAAGTAGAATAGCTTCAAGTGGGTGAAATGAAGTGGTCCAATTGTTTAGTCAATCATTTTAAACTGTATTAAAAAAAATATATTTGAATATGTCATATGTTCAAGGTTAATGAATGCAAAGCACAATCAAAAGTGATAAATGGCAAAAAGCAAAGATAATTTTTGGAACCAAAAATAAAAGAAAATTATTGGTACCAATTTCTCTATTTCTAAATTTATTTCAGTTTGAATTTGTCTTAAGATTTCATGCTTGAAAAAAAAAAATGAAAATTTTTCAGTTTTTTCTTTTGCTTTAATTTTGAATATATTTGCTGTTTTATAGCAGACAAATACAACAAATTTTTCTATCATAAAAACAGAATGTGACTTTATTCATTTGTTATGCAGCCTGACTTCCCCTTTCTAATAATAACATGTCTTGTGTTAGCATAACAACTAAATATCTGATTAGTATGTAGGAGAGATCATGCTGCTAATACATAGCTTTTTTTGTGCCAGTTTTCTTTGGATATTTTTGCTTTTAAAGATTTTAAAAAGTATAATTCTTTCTTACATGTGACAATAGATTAAAAAATTCTAGACTACTTATGCAGAAAATATAACAGATGCAATAGCAAAATAATTAAATATCACCATTTTTTATTAGTATCATCATATATTTGTCTTCTTTGGATATTTTTTGCTTTTAAAGATAAAAATGCTAAAAATAAAAACATAACCAATGCAATTACAAAATTACTTAAATATCACCATCATTTTTTGACGGTATGTGTAAACTAGTAATAATAATAATAATAAATATAAACTTCTTTGCTGGTTGTTAAAGTACTAACTCTGTCCCATAATAGTTGATACATTCTGTTTATGAAATATACCTGCAAATGTTACAACTATTGTCGAACAAAAGTAGTATCATGTTTCTTGCTACAGTGTAACTCGGATATAAGAGAGTTGTCGGGACTGGAGAAGAAGTCTCTTATATCCGGGTTTCTCTTATATCCGGGTTAAACTGTATATAACACACACTTCCAATTTAGCCAGAAATATTTTTTTTAAAATATACTAATAAAGTTATCTTTACTTATCTATCAGATTTTTGTTTTTCTAATTTTTATTAGATTTTATTTTAGTATTATTTTGATCTGTAAATATGGTTTAATAATTTATAATTAGATATATTTCATTCTAGGTAACTAGTGTACCAATAGTAAGTTGACCCATTTTTAATGAGTTCAAGGATTAATGTATTGATACTATCTCTGTTCTGTAATAGTCAATACAATTAGTTTATGAAATGTGAATTTAAATGTAACAATTATTATGGGAGAGAACTAATATTAACAGAACTGAAAACTTAAATGATGATCCATTTTTATAAACACTAATGATTTCAAGGATTAATTATCAGATATAAAAAAAAATATTTTGTTACTACTTCTGTCCCATAATAGTTGGTACATTTACTTTATGAGATGTGCATGAAAGTGTAACAATTATTACGGGACATAACTTGTATTAACAGAACTGATTGCCTCAACGATCCATTTTTGTAAACACTAATGATTTCAAGGATTAATTATAAGATACAAACAAATATTTTGTTACTACAGTGTAACCCGGATATAAGAGAGTTGTCGGAACCGGAGAAGAAGTCTCTTATATCCGGGTTTCTCTTATATCCGGGTTTGGTCTATTTTATATACATTAACACGGGCTCTAATTTGAGACCAGAGAAAATCTCTCTTATATCCGGGTCTCTTATATCCGGGTTACACTGTACTTCTGTCCCATAATAGTTGATACATTTACTTTATGAGATGTGCATGAAAGTGTAACAATTATTACGGGACATAACTTGTATTAACAGAACTGATTGCCTAAACGATCCATTTTTGTAAACACTAATGATTTCAAGGATTAATTATCAGATACAAACAAATATTTTGTTACTAGTTCTGTCCCAAAATAGTTGATACATTTAGTATATGAAATGTACATGCAAATGTAACAATTATATTGGGACAAAGGTAGTATTAAATATTTGAGTGATTATTTAAAATGGGTACAGTTTTAAGTTTTCTGAAACTATTAAACAATTCCTTGGAATCTCTTGTCACTTGTTTTATTAATTATAACAATTTCCCTTTCTTTAATATTCTCTCAAGTTCCAAATTTTAGGGACCAAATATTCCTCTTATCAAATATTTTTACTCCAATTTTAATTTTATTCCTTACTTTTAGCAATAATTTTAATTTTCTTTTCTTTAATTGTATTTTTATATATATATATATATATATATATATATATATATATATATATATATATATATATATATATATATATATATCTGGCCAAATTTTTAGCCATTTGTTTCAGGCCAGAAATCCTTGAGCAGCTGCTTACCTTTTGGTAACATTTCAAACATCAAATGGTATCTTTGATTTTTTTTTTACTACTAATAATAATAATAAACAAAATGATTGACGTCACTCCTCCAATATTTTTCAGCACTTAAGAATTTGATTTAAGAAAAAGTAAAATTTGACCATGTTAAAAAATATTTCAATGTCTGTCTCCTTCAAGTTATATTTAAAAAAAATTTTTTCAAGTATAAAAATATATAAATCTACAAAAACTTGTAGGTTCTTATACAAACATTGCTTGTCTTGTAATGATAAAAAAAACAGCTGCTCTGGTAATGAATGCATCAAAATGAATACAACGCCACCAGCATGAAGACATGCAACTGAAACGTGTGTAATATGACGGTGATCTTTACATTTTTTCTTTTCTCAAAGCATGCTCTTCACTTAAGTGTAGTAATAGTAGTAATAATAATTATGATTATTATTATTATTTGTTCTCTATTATTATTATACACTGATTTTATAAGATGAGTATCCTTATCATTGTTGTTATCATCATACCAGTACAGCCATTGTATTTACTGGACTCTATTTCAGTGGAAGAGACAAGTGACATTATGACAAATTAACTACATAAAATTAACTGATACAAGACATTCTTCAACATGAACAGCAGATTGAGAACAATCTAACCTTATTAATTGAATAAAGAGTTTGGTTCAAGATTCTCAAAAAGTTAGTATAGCAAACATAGTATGAAGAAGACCAGAAAGGACTGTGGTCAAAACAATTAAAACCAAGATGAGAACACTAGTCTGAAGAAATCAATGTGTAATAAAGTTGTCAGAAGTTATCAAGTTTATTATTCCATGTTGCTAAGAAATCGTTTATTATCTTCATTTGAAAATTCACTTTTCAAAATCCACCTCCCCCACCAAAAAAAACGAAGAAAAAATTTTAACTTATTTTTTGTTTTCTTTTTTTTCTCAATGATGTTCACTCAGTACAAGGCCCAAAAGCCACTCAAGGTAGAAGGTTACAGAGTAAGAAGCACAGTTTATAGGGATATGTAGTCCTAGACTTTACAGGTTAAGATTGCAGTGATCGAGGAAGCATCCTCTTGGAAGTTGGTTCCGCAAAATAGCATTTCGTGGGAAGAAGCTGTTCAAGTGGAACCTACATCTCATCAGTGGAATACGAAGGGAATGAGGGTGGTTTGCTACAATGGGCGTGGCATGGTGGATCTTAGCTGTGTAAGTTAAAAACTGATAGAACTAAGAAATGTAGCTCATCTAAGCACTTTCTATATAAATAGTGATAGGGCAGCGAGAGGCTTGTGATTTTTTTCTGTGAGAAAGGGGCTTTAGGGTGGAAAATAATTCCTCACCCACAAGGACATGGAGATGCTTTTGAACTCTATGAAGACTGGAAAGTAAAGACTGGGCAGGTCCTGCCTATATATGACAGCTGTCCTTCATTTTCGGACTGATCTGGCTCTTATATAGGTAAAGGGTAAGAGGAGTCAGGTACTTACTGGAGTGGTACAGAGAAACAACCATTTTTCCTGTGCCTTTAGTGATGGATCATATGTATGCATTCCACTTGAAGTTTGGGTTAAGGATAAGGTTCGATAGGCACTCATGTCACAAAGCCTCCCTTAGAGAACACCTGTTCAAAATGATAGGTGAAGATTCAGGTTTCGCTTGGTGATAATGGAATGTTGCTAGTCATTTCTAAGAGATTTTATCCATCTTTTGAAGATAGAATAGTAAAATTTTTATATTGCTATCTGGTAACCAACTACCTACAATCTGAAATAGGTTTTGGCTTTAAATAACCTACAAAGAGTTGATAATCCATAAAAAAACAAATCAGTCAATAGATTGCTATCTGTATTATCTCTGTTTTTCACAAAACCAATTCTAAAGAATTGAGTTTTGTGAAACGATATCAGTCAGTTACGTGCCATGCATGATACAGGCTTAGGTGATCATGTATCTTTCAATACATGACTGATGAGGCAGATTTTTTTACCACAGTAGGTTGCCATTTCTTTCTGCGGTAGACCAGTTGCCATCCAAGGCTATAGAACCCGATCTGTCCTGCTATTTACCCAGAGCTGGGAGGGAGAAGAAGAGGATTCATACCTTTCCCAAGAGTATTAGCACACAAGTGAATGTAATGGATTCAACTGGGATTTGAACTTGGCTCTCTGATTCTTCAATCCGAGCCATTATCCATTACTCCACCATGCCTCCAAATGATATACATTAATATTTAATTGAAATTGATTCTCTTAAATGATAAATGTTATTGTTTTTTTGTGCTTATATTTTGTACTTGAATTTTCGGAAATATTTATAAGTAAATATTTCATTAAAATGTATGTGAAAATTTAATAGCTTATATAAAAATGTTATTAACTTGTTTATTTTATAGACATTAATTGTTTGAACAAGTGAATTCAATCATGAAAAATTCAAATATTTTTTTTGGATTTGATTTAAATTAGCTTAAAATAAAATTCATAAAATGATTACTATTACATACATAATAATAGCTGGCCACTTGTATTTGAGGATGCCCGTCTACTAGGGCAGCTAGCCAATCCCTATTGCAGACGCTCGCTCAGGCACATATGTGTTTGTTCAACACCCACAGAGCCAACTTGTGGTTTATACTGCAACTATACTGAGTAGACCTTAGTTACAGTGTCTGGGAGAGAGTGTGTTATCTAGCGTGATCAACAATCTGAACAACACCAGCACGCTCAAACACTCGGTCATGATGACTTGAGACTTTGTGCTAGCACAGCTAATGATGGCTCCTCATGTTCCGTCTACACAATTTCACTCACAAGGCTTGGGTCAACCTGTGGTATGGTTTTCAGGCATTTCCAAATTGCTGCACACTGGGCTCGTAACCCCCTCCAGACTGATAACATTTGGAAGTCTCCTTCCTGACAAATCGACCATGATGAGATTCGAACTCGGGTCTCATGGTCAGAAAGTGAAAATTCTAACCACTCAGCTATGCACCCATATTACATGCATACATATATATATATATATACATCGGCATGTTTTTAGTTTAAGCCAGACCAGGATTAATCTTGCACAAAGCAAGTTAGGTCCTTCCTGACGGAGGATCTCTTGTCATAATGATTTGAGACAAGGTTTTACAAGGCCGGATGCTCTTCCTGATGCACAACTCAGATATTCAAGTACATGGAATGTTTTTATTGAGTCACCATCTCAAGGAAGGTTGCCATTCAATGCTTGAGACTCCATCTTAACCTTATATATATTGGCTGTTATCTCCTGTAATAATTCCAGCTGCCCTTTGACAGGTCTTGTTTTTCGTTCTGTGGAGTAATATGCCGCCCTCCTCACCAACAGAAAAGCTAGTGGGGGAGATTGTTTAGATCCCAACCACCTATCCATGTAGTAGGTTGTACTGGATTACATGTTACCAGTGGCAGGCCTTAGCCTGACCTGACATTCAAAAAAAAAATTATTAATTTAATTTTTTCTTAAACAACTAGCATCACTTAACATTGAGAAAATCTTCAATTACGTATTGCTTTGAAATGCCAAATTTTTTACGCATTTCCTTTATTTTCTTTTAAACTGCAGTGAATAAATGGCAGAAAAAAGAGACTTTAAGTCATTATCTCATTCTCTTTTGTGCTCGGTTATACTTTTGCCACGTAATGTAGATGTTAAAATGGTCTCATTCGCTTGTATTAAGTAATTTTGGTAGATATCCAGTCTTGAGTTTATATAACTTTCCCATATAATGCTAGTCTTCTTTGCTAAATTTTCATCTGTGAAATTGTGACACCAATCTCTTAATTTATTGATTTTGAATATTCTTGAAATCTGGAATCCCCACATACACTTAATAATCCCCACCCCAGCCATTTATAAACATTAGTGAATATCAGGTGAGCAAAAAAGAGAAACGGATTTGTCTTTGCTCGTTTATATAGCAAAATAAAAATTTATATAAGATCTCTGTATATTTAATTACCCAAGTAAGTGTTTAATATACAATTAAGTATTAATTATAATTAATTACAATTAAGTATTAATTATAAAAATTTAGTTAAAATTCCATACCCTCTCCTGCCTCCAAAAAATTCAGCTTCATCAGTTTATTGAATGAATTCTGTGAATTTGAAAATAAAAATTTTTAAAACTATTAAATTTTTCAGTGTTGTTTTTCTTTGTGTAAAACAAAAACAAAAATCATTTCATGCCAAGCAAGGTGATAATATCACTAGAACGGAAAGGAGGTTGCTGGACGTGGAACAGAATGAGATGACTTTAATGAGGAGAAATGACAATAAAAGAACATGTTTCAGGAACACAGAAGATGGTGATTGATATTGCATTTCAATTTTTGAAGATTGTAGTTGGCTGGGAAGCAAGAAATCAGAAGGGATTTCCAGAGGTGAGAAGTGCAAGAAACTATTAGAATATTGTTGCATCTACTGAATTCAACAGTGAGACCTAGCTGCCAATCTAGTAGCACACTTAAATTAATGCAGTCAAGGAACCAAGAAAAAAAGCTCATCAGAACAATTGCCATGAAAATATTTCTAGAATATTGTTTTCATTGATTCGTTTTCTACAGGTTATCAATCCTTTGCAGGTGATTTAAAGCCCAAAAATATTTTTAGATTGCAAGAATTGTTTTTTTTTTTTTTTTTTTTTAGAGATAACAATTGTTTAGGCATACAATTCTTACTAATTAACCTATAACCGGGTTTGAGAAGTGGTGGATTCATACCTTTCCCAAGGGTATTTGTGCATAAGTGAATACGACAAACACAACTGGAACTCAGCTTTTTGATTAACAATTCCAAGCTGTTATCTATTACACCACCTGCACATCCAAGCTTACAGCACCTAGTATTCCCAAATGGTCACCCATCTAGGTATTGACCAGTCTCAATGTTGCTTAACTTTGGTGACCATATTGGAACTGGTGTTTCAGTGTGATGTGGCTCTAAGCTCTATTTGTAGAAAAGACAAAGGGGAGCCACAATGTTGGTGAAAAAATGACTGAAGTCGAGATGCCAGATTAAGATCAATTACATGGTTTTTCTGTTTATTTTTAACATATTGTGTTTATTTTTATCATATTGTATTTATTTTTTAACATATTGTGTTTATTTTTATCATATTGTGTTTATTTTTAACATAGTGTGTTTATTTTTATCATATTGTGTTTATTTTTAACATAGTGTTTATTTTTATCATATTGTGTTTATTTTTTAACATATTGTGTTTATTTTTATCATATTGTGTTTATTTTTAACAAATTGTGTTTATTTTTAACATATTGTGTTTATTTTTATCATATTGTGTTTATTTTTATCATATTGTGTTTATTTTTATCATATTGTGTTTATTTTTAACATATTGTGTTTATTTTTATCATATTGTGTTTATTTTTTAACATATTGTGTTTATTTTTAACATATTGTGTTTATTTTTATCATATTGTGTTTATTTTTATCATATTGTGTTTATTTTTATCATATTGTGTTTATTTTTAACATAGTGTTTATTTTTAACATATTGTGTTTATTTTTATCATATTGTGTTTATTTTTATCATATTGCACATTCTTGTGAAAATCCTTTTCACTTCTTAACATTTATAATTGAACCCCTTAAGGCCAACAATAAAATCTGGAATTAATTATAAAAATAAATATTCAGTATTATAGGTTTCTAGAAAGAAAAAAAAATAACTGAAGTTAATTATAGGTTGTTTTTATCCCAATAACTGCTACTTTATGGAACAGATTTCTGTATAGTTGCTTATTTGAACAATTCAACTTTGACCTCTTCATGTCAAAGGTCAATTGTCAGCTTTTCCTCTCCTTATTCTCATTATCTTCATTTCTTACCATCTTTTCTATTTATATCACATTGAAATACCAATTCTCATGCAATCAACAAAGTTAAGCTATGTTGAGCCTAGTCAGTACCTAGATGGGTAACCGCTTGGAAATACCAAGTGCTGTAAGCTTGGATGTGCGGGGGGTGTAATGGATAATGGCTTAGAGTTGGAAATCAGAGAATAAAGTTTCAATTCCAGCCAAATTTGTTATATTCACTTATGCACAAATACCCTTAGGAAAAGTATGATTTAACCCCTTTTCCTTCCAGCTATGGGTTAACTAGTAGAACTTGTATCAATAAATCATTATTATCAGCAGTTCGAACAACACCAGCATGACACAAATATGCAGATGACACAGTGTTGATAGTAACTACAGGAAGGAAACTGCAGCAGCTCCTACAGAAGGTAGTAAAGGAAAGCATGAAGAAAGGACTAACCATCAACTGTAAGAAGACAAACTGTATGGTTGTCAGCAAAAGAAACAGCTCAACATGTGAATTACAAATTGGAGATACCAAAATTAAACAGGTGTAAAAATTTAAATAACATGGAAGTGTTTTAACAAAGGGTGGGAAATGCGACACCAAAAAAAGATGCCTTCTAAAAGATAAACAAAGTATTAAGAAAAAGGAAAATTTCACTAGAAACAAAGAAAAGAGTATCAAACTGTTATGTAATATCGGTACTTCTATATGGTAGTGAATGATGGAACATCTCGTCACTGATTGAGGCAAATGTGGGTTCAACAGAAGGATGTTGAGAATATCATGGACTATGGCCAACTTGTTTTATACAGTCCTACATGTCACATAAAAAGGCTGAATTCTAACAGATCACTGTAATGTAAACAAAAAATAATGTGAATGGTCACTTAAAAAATTTGCTAATCTAAATGGGAGGTAACTTTAAAAATTGAATTTTCAGAATGTAAATCAACAACATACAATTATGTCGAATTTATCAGACATTATTTCAATTCCCTAGACATGTTTTCAATACTAAAATGCATATTTACACCTTTTTTTAACTAATCCATGAATTATAAATGGCTGTGAGTTACCTCACTTTTACGACATTCAATTGTGTATATGACCTGTTTTGGAAATGAACACAATTCGATAAATTTTCTACCTTATAGTCCACTGCATTTAAAGATTAAATCATAAAGTTTGTGGTGATATTTTGCTTAACAAAAAAGGTTAACAAATGTGTTGCATTTGGCTGTTCTAGTGGATATTTTACTAACAGTTAAAAAGTATCGGCATTGTCTTTTTCTCTTGGAAAATACAACCTCGCAGAAAAATGGATAAAATCCATTAATTGGAATCATATTGATTGGTTTCCTACAAAAAACTAAGTTCTCTGTATGAAACATTTTGAAGAGAAATTTATTTTGAAAGGAAAATGAAACAAACTGAGTTGGGATTTACATCCAATACCTACAATACATTCAGAAAAAAAAGAAAAACATCTCTCTTGCCAAATACAAGGAAATTCAGAAAGACTCCAAAACAGTGACTGGTCCAAACTGATGAATTAGATGATTTTATTTCAGCTGATACGATAAAGAATTTTACTCAGTTGGAAGAAACAAAGTGTTATCTTAATCGTTTTGAATTTTAAAAAAAAGGAGGATTATATTCTAATTCATAGAATAAAATTTGGGTTGTCATTAGAGCTTGAAACAACGTCTCTCATTGGTCGATATATATGAAAAAATAATTTATCTATAAATTGGAAATGGATTCTTCACAAAATTTGGCAGGGTTTTAACTGCTGATCCAAAAAGGATATACAAGTGTAACAGTATTTTTTACATAAACCGTCTGGTCTTCATAAAAATACACTTCTCTCTCTCAAAAGAGTTTGTTTAAAAAAAACAAAAACAAACAAAACACATGATCAAAGTTTAAACATTTCAAGACTAACATTTTTAAAATAGGAAAAATAAAACTTTTTATTTTATATCTTTTAAAAAATTATTTTTATTTATTTTTTTCTAAGTCACTGGATGTGAATATTTTTTTATACTTAATACTAGAAAGATTTTATAAATTTCAACCGAAAGTAGTACTGGCTTCTCGGTCAGTGTATAACCAAATGTTTCCTTAAGGAAACGGTTCATTACCAATGTTTTTATTTTTATTTTTATTTTTATTTTTATTTTTTGTGAGCAAATATGATGATTGAAGTTTTATCAATCTCTCGTAACTTTTTCTCGAGTTTCTTTTTTTCTTATTGAAAAAAAAGTCACAAAATGTTAACCTACTCATAGTTAATTTGTCAAATCACAAACAAAAGAAAGGATTTATCAAATTTTTTAAAAACTTGTTGGGAAAAATCGTGAATACATTCGCAATTTATTTTAATCGCCAATTCGTACAAACGATGAAAAACGGAAATTAACCGTTTGTATATCCGTTGGGAATATATAAAGATATGGTCGATAAGGAGTTTCATAAATAGATTTTTTTTTTTTTTTTATTCTGTGCACCTGCCATGACATGTTATAGGTCCCCACCTCCTCCCTCCTCTGTTGTCGTTGGTTGACGACGCCAGAAGAAGAGAGAAAAACAAAGCGTCATTTCAATTGTGGTTAGCAACAGGCTGCTGTTTAGAAAGAGTTTTTAAAGACTTTAAAAGAAAGAATGTTTCAACTATTTTAAATAGTTACAAAGAAAAGGATATTATTTTTAAACAAACAGTTTTTTTTTAATTTTTAAGGAAGAGCATTTTTTTTCCTCTGGATTTGTTGTAAATATTTTAATGGCCAATGAACTCATGGAAAAACAAAACGCATCCCCAACAAACACAGTGAAACTAAACTTGACTCATTCATACATATTGATTGATTTATATATTAATTATGGATCGATGGTAAATTTTATAGTACATTTTTAAAAGTTTTTTTTTTTTTTTTTCTTGCTTCCTGCAATTTTTTTCCCCTCACCTTCAAGACGTTTAAGTCAGCACCGAAAAGAGAAATGGACAAATACGACAAAATTGCTAAAATAGGAGAAGGCTCCTATGGAGTTGTTTATAAATGTCGGAACAAAGATACTGGCCAACTTGTAGCGATAAAAAAATTCGTGGAATCAGAAGATGATTATTTAATTAAGAAAATAGCAATGAGGGAAATTAGGATGCTGAAGGTGAGTAAAAAAATCATTATTTGTTCATTTTTAAATTTTACCAGCATGAAAATTGAAAATGAAATTATATTGCATTTTTTTCCAGTCCTAATAGAAAAATCTTTTTGGAAACAATTCTTTTTAGACTTTCCTTGGGCCACAATACTTGTCAGAATCGAAAAATATTGATTTTTAGTTTTTTTTTTATTATTATTTTTATTTAGGGAGGTCCAGTTTATAATATACAACACTAACAGTGTTAAAATCAATCCCTGAATTATCGGAAATTACCTGCTTTATTGCGTACAAATACACTGATACAGACTTTCTTCTTGGTTACGTACAAAAAAGATTTCTTTTAATTTAAATAAAGCACAAACTATTTAATTTGTAGTTAAAGAGCAATGATTTCTATAAATTATGCATCCGTTTTTAGCTTTATTCTTCATTTAGTTAATCATTAACCTGAAATATTTGTGCAGGTGCTTCCGAAAAAATTCCAATTAAAAAAAAAGTTATAAAAATGGTTAAAAACACAGAAAATGAATTTAAAAAAAGATATTCAGATATCAACTACTACCATATTTTCAAACTTGACGGTTGTAAATAACAACTGAGTCCAATAACTCTGTAAAATTTAGGGACTGTTTGACACTGTATCGATATGACCGAAAAGGATAAAACAATTTTTTGATAAGAGTCACACTCACAACCTAAGTAAGATAAAAAAAAAAAATAGAAAAGGAAGCTAATCTACAAAAAGAAAATCTTTATTTTTTTTTTTTAATGAGTATACCAATCTATTTAATTAAATTAGTACCTTTTTTTTCTTTGCAGGAAAGGTATGAGTTTTTGGTTATAAATGTTTTTATTGTGCTTCAAATGCTACACATGGATCTGCAGATGGTATAATAGCATCTGCTCGAATTCCAGTTGGGTTTGTTACATTCACTTATGTGGAAATACACTTGGGAAAGGTATGAATCCATTTCTCACAAGATATGGATTAAATAGTAGGATTTGTATTTGGAAGATTCATTGATGTTATCAAAAAAAAAATTTGTTAATGCAATATTCATTTACAAAAAAAAATGAATTATTCTTACAATCCAAAATATGTTTGACCTTTATGCCATGTGATAACTTGTCCTCTTTTTCATCACAATTTAAATCAATCTAAAGAAATGCTTTGTCTTACAAGCAGAGTGTAAAACAAAGTTTATTTTTCTTTATTTTTTAATTTAACATTTTAATTTGTTTAAAAAATTGGAGAGTGGGGTAAATCTTTACTATTCCACACATCTTCCTTATTGACCCAATGTGCATGATCAATTCAACCCTTACTTCACTGTCGTGGGCCAGTTGAATACTAAAAGAGAATAAAATAGTCAGGAATGCGACAGGTGTAATAGTAAAATAATACCAAAATAGTTCTCTTCCTTTCATAGTTTATTTGAAACATTTGAAATAATAATAAAATGTTTTGACATTCTCTTTTAATATAGTTTCTTGTTGTCTTTCTCCAAATTTATTTGAGGTAAAACATTTTTAGGTTAGAAATAGAATTTCTTTACAATTAAGGATCTCAATCTTCCTACTTCAAAATTCCAGTCAACTTTGTTTTAAACAGATTTTTACCAATAATCTTTGCCAGAAATTTATGAAAATTGTCAACAATGTGTAAATAATGTTGCCACCTGGATGACTCAGTGGAGCAGTGTATTACAGAGTGGCCTGCCCAATTCTAAATTCAGTTTTGTTTTGCTTCTATAATACAGTATAACTGAAGCAGGTATTTATTTATTTCTCAAGAAATGAATGAATTCAGGTAAAAAAAAGTTGCAGGAAAATGAGACAAGATTAGCATGCAACACACAAAAACCCAGCCTCTTATGCCAAAAGTGGACAAAATCCCAGTTTCAAGTAAATTGAAAATTCAAGGAAGTTTTAATTCAAATTAAGACTATCTTCACATAAAGTTGTGTCTTGTGGCATACTAGGACTCCTTAACTATGAAATATATTGACTATATGACTATAGCATTGTTACAAAACGTTTTTTAGAGGTTGGTTTAGAACTGTACCCAAAAATATATTGGTGAAAAAACTAAGTTTTTTTAAAATAAATGATTTTATGAACATAAAGGGGGTCTTTTATAAAACAAATCACTCTATGCATATTCATTCTAATAGGTCTGACCATAATTTTGACTTATTGCAATTTTAATTATTAAAGAAAGTCATTTATTAAAGTGAAAATATATTGACATTGCACTAATTTCAGAATCATCTGTGCTAAATTTATCCAGGACCATACAAGATATTTCCTTTCCTCACAAAACTATGGCTGTTACAATGTGGGATATTTGTTAAATAAAAAAAAACAATATTGATAAAAATGAATAAAAAAAGGCTAAGTTAAACATTCTAGATACTTTTTTTTAACATTTTCAATATAAAGTTGTGTTTGTTGTATTCCTCCCCGACCCGCTATTACTCGTTCCATTGATAAAACTACTATTAGTCTGAAAAAGTTCCTTCTTGGAATGAAACCTGTCACTTAGGAATTTTTCCATTTTATCTTTTGATTACCTAATATTAGTCTGATAGGTAAATACATAGATAAATTTGGAGGAAAAGCATATGAACACTTACAAAATATTTATTATTATAGTTGTATTAAATTTACACAACTGTTGTATTTTGATAAAAAGAAAAAATTAACAATTGCTAAGAAAAATAATGACTGGCTACTTTGGTTTTCTGAGCATTAATCGCAGTACTGAATTGGTAGCAAGATCTCATCATTTTACGGTTGAAGTGGCTAGATGCAACCCTAAGTTCTATGCAAACAGTTTCTTTTTTCGCACATCTCGTCTGTGAAACTCTCTTCCGGCTAATTGCTTTTCTGTATAGTTTGATCTTCAATAATGTAAATGCAATGTCAATTGTACAGTATTTACATAGAATAGAATATATCTTCATTATTTACATTGTTCGGACTATTGTCCTCATCTTTGACGCCATATTTATTACAACGTTTCGGCCGTTGTACGCTCCGGCCTTCTTCAGGTGGTTGGAATTTCGAACTGAACCCTTTATTTCGATCACTGAGGTAGACTGTTCTAGTTCCAAGTCTACCCCAGTGATCGAAATAAAGGGTTCAGTTCGAAATTCCAACCACCTGAAGAAGGCCGGAGCGTACAACGGCCGAAACGTTGTGACAAATATGGCGACAAAGATGAGGACAATAGTCCGACTAATGTAAATACTGTACATCATATATCTCACCTCAGAAATATAGACAGGCAATGTCAATGGTTATCTTCTGTCTTCCTAATTTCTGTTCTTTTATTGTCCTCGCTCCTTTTAATATTTTTCTTATATTCTTTTGCACCCAGTAACCCCCAGCATCTTAGTTGTTTTGCTTGGGGTGAAATGATTAAAAAAAAAGCACTCATCTCTTAGGACAACTGTCCAATCCCTTTTACAGACACCTGCTCAGGCACATTTGTATTTGTTCAACACCCACAGAGCCCACTAATGGTTTATACTGCAACTATGCTTAGTTACAGTTTCTGGAATGATCAGCAGTTTGAACAAACCTTCAGTCACAATGTCTTATGACTTTATGCCAGCACAAACATCAATGGCTTCCAAATAATTCCATCTATCCAGTTTTACTCACAAGGTTAGAGTCAACCCATGTTATGGTTTTCAGGCACTTTTCAAAGGTACCATATGCTGTGGTCGCCTCACCAGACTGATAACATCAGGAAGCCATGTTTGTGACAAATCAACCATGGTGAGATTTGAATTCAGGTATCATGGCCAGAAAGCCAACATTCTAACCACTCGGCCAATACATATTCAAAATAGCTGAGAATTAAGAAGGCTGTTATTAGAGAGAGAGTATTGAAGGAACAGAAGACTAGGTAGAGGAAACAAAGAAGTTTATTAAATACTCATACATAGAACAGAGAGACCTGAGTAAATCAAATCCTATCCTAATATGGCTACTTGCCCTATTTATAAGTAGGAGTAGTCCATTGTCACATTAAGAGGGAAGAGCAGGCAGTATGCTGAGTCATACTATACAACACATTTTCAAACATATAATACAGAATAAAATTTTTAAAAAATGCCAGAAAAATATTCTTCTGCATCTCTTCAGGATGTAGGCAATCATGGCTCTTCACAAGTTCCTGTCCTTTGTAGCTTTTAATAAATTTTGTGTTTTTATTATCTCTCCTAAACCTTGCTCTCCTAAATCTGTCCTGTGAGTGTCAAATTTTCCAAGACTTCTTTTCTCATTATGTGCCCTAGAAATCTCATCTGTTAAACATCAGTGTCCTTTTTGTTTACATTTTCTGTAAAACATTGTCTTTGCTCACATGTTCTGTCCATATTGTTCTACAGAGGGATGCTGAGAATATAATGAACAGAATAATATGAGGATAAATACTTAATGTCAGATGTGTTGAGTTCATGTTTTAATACTTAGGGGCATAATCCTTATTTGTAATTACTACTTGGAAATCTAACAGTTCTAGGAAAGAAGCTATCTAAGTGAAACTTCCGCCTTACTAATAGAATATGAAGGGAACAAGGATGAGTCACTACTGCATACTAGCCGTGAAAGTCTCAACTGGTGGAACTAAGGAATATATTTTGTCAGAACATTTGCCATGGAAACAGCAATAAAGTAGCAAGAAGCTAGCAACACTTCATCTGTGGAAAAGGGGTTGTTGTATGGAAAATAATTCATCACCCACAAGGCTGTGTAAACACTTTTGAACTCTGTCAAGGCTGAAATGTGAGGATTAGGCAGCTCCAGTCCAGATATGGCAGTAATACTCTATTTTTGGTCTGCTCAAACTCTTGTAAAGATAAAGCTTGGCAGGAGGAGTTAGGTACTTACTGCAGTGGTACAAGGAAGTGACCATTTTTTCCAGTATCTTTTAACAATATATCATATCTACAGGTTCTACTAGAGGTAAGGCATGATCTTAAGTCCCAATTGATGTTCAAGGCAAGGAGCCACAGTGAGTCTACTGTTACAATGTAGGATTGAAAGGAATGTGGTAAAAAAGACATGGGTAACAGGTGTCGCTCAACTACCATTCAGTGGGAGTTTACATCAAACAAAAAATAGTTTTAGGGACATGGAATATCAGAACACTACATTATTGTGATAGAAAATATGTAGCAGGAAATGAAATGAGTAAATGTTAGTATTTTCAGCATATATGAAGCTAGGTGGGCAAATAATGGCGACTGTATCAGTGACAGACACAGGGTCATATATGCAGGTAGAGAGAAAAATGAAAGAGGAGTAGGACTAATACTAGGACAAGACATGCAATATGTTCTGGGGTATTGTCAAATATCTAATAGGATTCGTCTAGTTAAACTGAAAGGGAAACCTTTTAATATATCCATTGTATATGCACTGGCAGCACAAAGCATGGAGGAAGAAATTGAAATGTTTTACTGCACACTGGACAACACGAAAGTACAATTTCACAGCAAATTATAATCATCATGGGAGACTTGAATGCCAAAGTAGGGAAAGAGTGGGTTGGTGAAATAGTTGGCAAATTTGAACTAGGAATCTGTAATGAATTTGGAGAAAAATGGTTTCGGTGGTGTATAGCAAATGACCAGATAATAGCTAAGTTTCAAGAACAGCCAAGACATTTATCAACAGGGAATGGCTCAGGTGGAGAAACAAAAAAAAAATAGCTAGACTACATAAGGATCAATAAGGGATTCAAGTGCAACAGGATACTGTTAAATAACCGAAATTGCACCACGATACTGTTAAATGACCCAAATTGCAACACGATACTGTTAAATGACCGAAATTGCAACACGACACTGTTAAATGACCCAAATTGTAACTCAACACTCTTAAATGACCCAAATTGCAGAGAGATGTATACTGACAGCAAACATAATAAATGAGAATGAAAATTCAAAATAGAACACATTAAGAGAAGCTTTAGTGACATCAGCAAATGAGATCATCTCAAGGATGACAAAAGTCTGAAGTGAAATCATCATTGTTCAAATTGAACATAAACAAAGCAGCGGAACCAGATGGGATTATAATAGAGACACTAGTGAGAAATAACAAATGAAATATATGCATCAGTGGGGATATATTGGAAGACCTTGCTAGATCCATTTCCCTGGTGCTGCCTTAGAAGCCAGAAAAAAAATGTGACCCTGACATCTGAAAGTACATTACATAATGATAGATGCACAGTATTAAGAAACAGTAAAATTTCCTTATGAACAAAGAAAATAGTGCTGAACTGTTACATGATATCGGTACTCCTATTTGACAGTTAATGTTGGACAGTTTCTTCACAGATGAAGAAGAGACTTGAAGCAATAGAAACGTGGTTCTACCAAAGGATGCTGAGAATGCCATAGACTGAACATGTGAGCAATGGCAAAATTTAAAGGAAAATGGAAAAAAGGATGCTTACACAGAAAAGAGACATTTTAACTCTCTAGGGAACATCATGAGGAAAGAGAGGTTGAATTGATTTGTTTTTTATGGGCTATCATCCATTTGCAGGTTATTTAAAGCCAGAAAAGATTTTTCGATTGTAAGAATTTTTGGGGGAGATAATAATGATTTACTGATACAAGTCCTACTGATTAACCTATAGTTAGGGGAAGAAGAGATGGATTCATACCTTTCCCAAGGGTACTTGCATGTAAGTGAGTATAATGAACCTGACCGGAACTGGAACTCTGATTTCCCACTCCAAGTTGTTATCTATTACACCACCTGCACATCCAAGCTTACAGCACCTGGTATTTCCAAGTAGTCAACCATCTAGATACTGGCAAGTCTCAATGTTGCTTAACTTTGGTGATTGTACAAAGTGTTTCAGTGTGATGTGGCCATAAGCCAAGCAGGCCTAAAGAATTTGACACTGAAAAGACATGCTGAAGTTAAGAGGGACAAAGAACAGTAAATAACCTACTTAATGAGTTTGTATAAATGTTTGTGTTATATAGGAATAAAGTGTCACTGCTGACACTGGAGTTTGAACACAGATCACCAGAGACCAAACACAGGCGATCCCATTTTGAATAACTAGATCACGTGATGGTAAAGGAAATGTATATATGGGAATTAGTGTGGCTTCTAAGTGATCACTATATGGATTAGTATTTGGATCACGATTCAGCAGTTACTATTTGGTGAGTATTATCGAGTAAGTATTATTAGTGCAAGTGTTATTCGAAGGTGTCTGACACCAGCATTGTCAATGGTGTACTATAGATGTATCTGCGATTACAAAGTCTCTACTACAACAAGCATTATGTGAGTGACAAAAAAGTATTTGTTGACATCACAAAAGGTTTGCAGAACAGGAATTAGGAAGGATAACAAAAAGACAAACCTTAAGAGCTACAAAAGACAGGAAGTTGTGGAGAGCCATGATCGCCCACATCCTGAATAGGCACAGCACATAGTAGATACTTTGTAGATTTATTTTTTGTCAATCTTGTTCTGTTTATTGAATTTGGGATTTTAAATTCTTTTTCATATTATACTTTTTCGCTGTAAATATTTTCTTTTTTTCTTTGACTTTCTCTTCAAGATATAAGCATTCACAGCTCTCCACAGCATCCTGCTTTTTGTTGCTCAAAATATATTTTACCATCCTCCTTTGCCATCTAATCATGCAAATTCATTAAAAGGTTATTTGCTGTTTCTCCTTGTTTCTCTTGCCTTCAATATTTCCTGTGAGTTTTAAATTCACTCGACCTGCTTTTCACATTAAGTATCCCAAGAATTTCAGTTGTCTCTTTCTGATTGTAAGTATAAATTTCATTGTCGTTCCTATTTTTCTTAAAACTTCCTCATTGTTCACGTGTTCTGTTTGTGGTATTATCAGCATCTATTGGTGGAACCACATCTCTGTTGCTTCAAGTCTCTTCTTCATCCATGTGGAAATTGTCCAGCATTCATTGCCATGTAGGAGATTTATTACATAGCATTTCAGCATTTTGTTTCTAATGACATTTTCCTACCTCTTCATAATTTGCTTAGTTTTCAAATGTCATTTCTAGCTAATCACAAATTACTTGAGTTTCCATAGCTTTTCTAATAACAGCACAATAAAAAGAAAATGGCAAAATTATTTTCTGACATTTTGAGAGTAAATATTTATTATTATCTGTCTATATTTCTGAGATGAGGTATTATGTACACTGTTTACATTATTCGGAATATTGTCCTCATCTTTGTTGCCATATTTATCACAACGTTTTGGCTGTTGTACTCTCTAACCTTCTTCAGGTGGTTGGAATGTCAAACTGAACTCTGGCACATGGCACAGTGGATAAAGGCGTTAGTTAGATCCAGTGACAGGACCCAAAGAGTGTGAGTTCAATACCTGGTTAAGGCAGTGGAGAACTTGGAGAGGGGAATTAACAGGAGATAACTGATAACTGACATCCATTAGACATGGCACGTGGAACTAGAACAGTCTACCCCAGTGAGCGAAATAAAGGGTTCAGTTTGACATTCCAACCACCTGAAGAAGGCTGGAGCATACAACAGCCGAAACATTGTGATAAATATGGCAACAAAGACGAGGACAATAGTCTGAATAATGTAAATAGTGTACATTTATTATTATATTTTTATTATAAGAGATTATAATAAAAACATTAAATCGCTACCCAAAAGCTTTCATATTTCAATACTATGATTGTCCTTGCTCAGGTGATGGTAGGTAACTGGTGATAAAATTATTTTTTAGGGAAATTTAAAAACAAATCATTACCTCTTTTCTGAAAGTTAAAGGGGAAGGCATAAGGTCAGAATTCAAAATAGACTTGTAGGTATGTCTTGATTAACCAATTAAATGTCAGATGTGTGCTAAATTGAAAAATAAGGTCAGAGATGTGGAGGTGGGTGAGTTATTTTTTCATGTCATGATAAACCAGCACATAATCTTGGCATCATTGATGATTACAGACAATATGGCAGTGACAAATGTATTGTGATTGTAGACAAATATGACATATTCTATTTGTTGATGGGAAGAGTAGGTTCATCAGGCATAAAGTTAACAGAAAAACATTTTTGATTATTTTAAACTTATGTTTTTGAGCATTAATGTGAAGTTTTTATTAAAATTTTCATAGGTTTTACTTTAATTTTATCTTTGGTTAACCTATACTACTGTTAGTTTCATCTTAGGATAGTTTTTTAATGCCACTATTATTTCATGTTTATAATTAAAAAGAGATTATCTGTTTATATAGGGTGGGCTAAAATTTACATATTCATTTGAACTTTAATTTTTCTAATTTTATGTGTATATTTTCAAATTAAAATTTTTAATGTTTTTTCTAAATGATAAATTATAACAGCTGCAGAAATTAGAATGAAGAATTTTTACTACTTTTTAATATTTTTTAAAATATATTTTAATTAAAATATTAAAAATATAAACTACATTTATATATATATATATATATATATATATATATATATATATATATATATATATATATAGATAATATAATTTATATATATAATATATATATATATATATATATATAGATAATATAATTTATATATATAATATATATATATATATATATAGATAATATAATTTATATATATAATATATATATATATATATATATATATATATATATAGATAATATAATTTATATATATAATATATATATATATATATATATATATATATATATAGATAATATAATTTATATATATAATATATATATATATATATATATATATAGATAATATAATTTATATATATAATATATATATATATATATATATATATATATAGATAATATAATTTATATATATAATATATATATATATATATATATATATATATATATAGATAATATAATTTATATATATAATATATATATATATATATATATATATAGATAATATAATTTATATATATAATATATATATATATATATATATATATATAGATAATATAATTTATATATATAATATATATATATATATATATATATATATATATAGATAATATAATTTATATATATAATATATATATATATATATATATATATATATATAGATAATATAATTTATATATATAATATATATATATATATATATATATATATAGATAATATAATTTATATATATAATATATATATATATATATATATATAGATAATATAATATATATATATATATATATATATATAGATAATATAATTTATATATATAATATATATATATATATATATATATAGATAATATAATTTATATATATAATATATATATATATATATATATATATATATATAGATAATATAATATATATATATATATATATATATATAGATAATATAATTTATATATATAATATATATATATATATATATATATATATAGATAATATAATTTATATATATAATATATATATATATATATATATATATATAGATAATATAATTTATATATATAATATATATATATATATATATATATATATATATATATATATAGATAATATAATTTATATATATAATATATATATATATATATATATATATAGATAATATAATTTATATATATAATATATATATATATATATATATATATAGATAATATAATTTATATATATAATATATATATATATATATATATATATAGATAATATAATTTATATATATAATATATATATATATATATATATATATATAGATAATATAATTTATATATATAATATATATATATATATATATATATATAGATAATATAATTTATATATATAATATATATATATATATATATATATAGATAATATAATTTATATATATAATATATATATATATATATATATATAGATAATATAATTTATATATATAATATATATATATATATATATATATATATATAGATAATATAATTTATATATATAATATATATATATATATATATATATATATAGATAATATAATTTATATATATAATATATATATATATATATATATATATATATATATAGATAATATAATTTATATATATAATATATATATATATATATATATATATAGATAATATAATTTATATATATAATATATATATATATATATATATAGATAATATAATTTATATATATAATATATATATATATATATATATATATATATATATAGATAATATAATTTATATATATATATATATATAGATAATATAATTTATATATATAATATATATATATATATATATATATATATATAGATAATATAATTTATATATATAATATATATATATATATATATATATATATATAGATAATATAATTTATATATATAATATATATATATATATATATATATATATATAGATAATATAATTTATATATATAATATATATATATATATATATATATATATATATATAGATAATATAATTTATATATATAAATAATATATATATATATATAGATAATATAATTTATATATATAAATAATATATATATATATATAGATAATATAATTTATATATATAAATAATATATATATATATTACATATTAAAATTCAATTATTTTTTTTAATTTTTAATATTAATTTATAATTAATTCATCATAATTAGATTACCTTTTACATTAAAGAATTTTTATAAAAAATTGGCTATCATTATAAAAAAAGAGCAAATTAGTAAAAGCATAATTTCCCAAAACATTCCAGCTAGTTCTCAAACAATGTCTGAACTAGCAATACTTTTATTAATTAAAATATAACTGTTAAAATATTATGATAAAATAAATTTGACCCAACTTTGTGTGTTTTGGGTAGACCATAAAGTTTGGGTATTCTCTGGGTGATATTCTATTAGTCTACACCATGAGTTGTTTTCATTATTAATTAGTTTGAGTAGTAAATTATTTTTTCATTGTATGTATTCTTCTTCATAACAATCTCACCTCCTTTGTCCAAAGAGGTAATGTGGATTTCCTTATTTTTGCTAGGTTCCTTAGTGCATTTAAATGTCTCAGTGATTTCATTTTTTGTTTCTAGAGTGACAGTAATTATTCCTTGAATGAAGCCTTTGGTGAATTTAATTTTGTGTTGTTTTGTCTATTATTATAAACTATAGTTTGGCAAACCATAACTTGTTCATAAATTGACAGAAACATGTCTTTCTTCTACTTTTATGTACTGTGTCCCATCAGGATGTAGGCGATCATGGCTCTCCATTTCCTTCTGTTCTTTGTAGCCCTCGATAAGCTTTGACTTTTTGTTATTTCTCCTGGACCCTGTTCTGCTATCCACTTGCTTAAACCCATTAAGTATGTCATCTATTGCTTTCACTTGTCTCTCCTTCTCTCTATTCACCCTGTGAGTATCAGATTTTCCAAGCCCTCCTTTCTCATTACGTGTCCCAGAAATTTCAGCTGCCTCTTCCTGATGTTAAGGATGAGTTTTCTTTTTGTTTGCATCCTCTTGAAAACCTCATCATTGCTCACATGTTCAGTCTATGGTATCCTTAGCATCCTTCTGTAGAACCATACCTAGAGTCTCTTCATCCTTGAGGAGACCGTCCAACATTTACTGTCATAAAGGAGGACAGATATCACATAGCAGTTCAGTACTCTTTTCTTTGTTATCAATGAAACCCTCCTGTCTTGTAATAACAAATTATATATATATATATATATATATATATATGGATGCACTAAAAGAAATGTATGCCCACCTTTAAACTCAAAGATTTAATCCAGATTTTGCAGAAATTTTATTTCAATTTTGCAGATAGAATGTTTTTAATCCCAATACTGTTTAAAAACTGAGATTTATAACTTTCTGCAAGTTTTATTCAAATAAAACAATAACTTTATTCACAATATTCCACTGAGGTATTGAGGAAGCAGAGATGTACACTTTATATTTCTATTGCAAGAGGGTATGGGTTCAAATCCAAGTTTATCAACAGTGTGATGCCGTAATGATTTTACACTGTAGATCAATGGTTCTCAAACCTTTTTTGCTCAATGCATACTTTCCATAAGTCAGAATGTCACCCCCCCACATTTCCAAGATTGTCTGACTCAAAAGGTGCATTCCAAAAGATATGCATATATTACTGAAAATTTTCATTCTTTTCCATATTAGTATGTATACATTTACATGGATTATTTTTTATGGAGGAGTTTTACAAATTTAATAACAATAGAAAATATTGATGAGTTTTTAATCTTGAATACATGTACAGTAATTTGTTTTATTTCTATCTAATTATTAAATAAAGAAACTGAAGCATATTTCAATGAACAAAAAGTTCAATAGAAAGACAGGGTATTGTAATTCAATGAACAAAATTCTGTAAATAAAAAAAATACAAGAAAAAGTAAAAGATCCCCCACCCACCGGCGAAACACTAAAATTCCCACTAGGAGACGTTCCCTACTGATTGAGAACCACTGCTCTAAATCTTCAGAGGAAAGGCCTTGCAGGTAGCAAGTTGTTCTAGAGGTAAGGTTTCTGTTTATTATGTCAAGGGTATTAGATTCAGCTTCCAAAGTGTGTATTTGTCTTGGTTTCACACAGTCCCCCCCATTTCTAGAGTAGTCTGTGTTGAAAAGGGGCATTAAACTTAACAGTCATTGGCTGTTCATAATTTCTTAATTTTCTTTGATAGGGTAGTAGTATATAAAATTTTATAAACACAATGGTAACATAAATGCCACAAGGAGATTTTTTTTAAAATCATTCTAAAGATATCATAATCAATGGTATACCCAGGGGGTGCAGTCTTAGAGGCCATCCCCACTTAAATTTTTGAGGAACACCAAAAGAAAATTCAAAGAATTACTAAACAAATACCAAAAACATAATAAAAACAGAATGTTTTCATCAAAATCTTTGCGTTATTATTAAGAGGGATTTTTTATGTAAAAATTATTGTTTTATTCTTTTTAGAACCCTAAAACTTTTGGTCACAAAATTGTTTTTTGGCATCCAAGCTGGACTATAAATTTGTACAGGAAATTTGAGGCATCTTTTTGCAGTAAAAACACACACATGCAGATTTGGAAATTCTTGCAAAGATCAGATACTAGCTGGATTTTAATTAAACTTTCAGGACTTATTCAGAAATGAATTCATTTATTTTTTTAAATGCTTCTTTTTAGAAAATCTTTGTAAAAATCTTTTTTAATCTGTTGCTCCACCCACTCCATTCATTTAATTTAATGAAATTTTGACAAATTCTTTCTTGTGTAATGTTTATATTTGTTATAAGGCAAATCCTTAGAGAATTTAACTCATTAAAATCTTTTGGTCAAAATAGGACTCCTAGTTGTAAGACCTCAATTGTAAAATAAAAGATGCAGTAAAACTATGATGTTTTTTTTTAATTAGAAAGCCAAAGTATCTAAAATTCCATAAAATATTAGAGTGCTTAAAATATTTTCTTAAAGTTTTAAGATTACTGGGTAGTTTAAAAAAAAAAGAAAAAAATGAGGTTCATGTTGTATTCGCCAAGTAATTTCTTTCAGTTTTGTCCACTTTACTTAATTTCTCAAACATCAGACTGTCAAAAAATCATTCAACATGTCAGAAAAACACCTCCTCCATGTTGAAAATGCTTTTATGTGATATTTTAAATTAAAAATAAGTAATATTTGTTTCAGTTTAGATTAAACTTTAAATCAGCTAATTTTCCTCAAATAACATAAAAGTATACTTATTTTTAAAGCTTTTTTATAAAACAGAATTGTGTTGTTTTGACAGATGTCAATATAGATGATTTTATAGATTTTACTGATAAGTAAAAAAAAAAAAAAAAAAGATTCCAATCAATTTAAATCCAATTGGGAATATTAATTTTAATCTATTAGCTTGAAATAAAAACTAAAATTAATGCTTCAAGAAAGTTTTAATTTTTTAAAATGCATTTTAAACTTCAGTATCAACTTTTTTTTTTCTGGTGTCCAAACAAATGTATTGTAAATTTAGTGTTGTGCAGTGAAAATAGTTGTAAATCAAGAAGAGAACATTTCATTTTTTTTTTTTTCATTTTTACTTACACTTTAAATATATTTTAATATAAGGTGATTGGTAAAGTATATATCTGTGAAGGGTTTTTTTTTTTTTTTTTTTTTTTTGGTGGAGACAAAATATAATTTTTATCCAAGTGTTTCAAATAGAACCATTTTAATATGAAATTTTACTCCAAAAGTAGACAGAAGTTTTTTCATCAATACTTTTCTTGGTATTAAACAAAGATTGTTGTATAAAACTTTTTTGTCATATGGGTTGTTGCAGACAGAACATGTCATAGCTAAAAAAAATAAAATTGCAGGTAAACCCTTTTCAATCTCAAGTGAGGTATTGAATCCTGCTGGCAAATTTTAAAACAAAGCTAAGGGCTTCCAGTTTGATATTGGATAGATTTATATCTGGTATGAGTAATAAATGTATAAGCAAAACAACAAATTAAAACATAAACATAACACTAGTATGTACCAAGAAATACATTGGATGATCAGACCTATAGAAAATCTATATATAAATTTATGTAAGCAAATGTGTGGATGTAGATCCGACGGTATGATGAAAATGTGGAAAAGACAAAGCAAAATCCGAATATGTGAGTTTATTGTTTTTTATTTTGTTTTTGTTTTTTGTTTTTGTTATTCTGTCGACGTCAGAAGAAGGTCTATTTGACCGAAACGTCTGACGTCGACAGAATAACAAAAACAAAAAACAAAAACAAAATAAAAAAACAGTAAACTCACATATTCGGATTTTGCTTTGTCTTTTCCACATTTTCATCATATAAATTTATCAAATATGAAACTGAGAAGCCCTTAGCTTTGGTTTAAATTTTGCCACCAGGATTCATAAAGGAGGCAGAGTTGATACAATTGTTAAAAATCATAGAATTTACCAAAGACTTCATTCAAAGAATTACTGCTAATCTAGAAATTAAAAAATGAAAGAACTCTACCACAGAGACACTTAAATACACTAAGAAACCTACCAAAAAATAAAGAACTCCCCATTACCTCCTCAGACACAAGAGATGGGATTGTTATTATTAATAGGAACACATACAATTAATTTACTACTCAGTGATACCTACACATATGTAAAAATAGATGAACACAAAATAATTACTGAAACACAAAAATTTCATAGTTGTTGTAACCTAGGGAAGGTTACTGAATAGAATAATCGAATGAAGGTTGGTAATGAAAGATAATATTTAGGACAAGAACAACACATATAAGATTCACCAGTAGCATGTAGAAGAAGTAGTCAACTGCTGGAAGTGAGTCAAGTGCATTCTGCAATGAATCTCCAACTGCAGACCAACATACAGTATTTACTATTGTATTTATGTGAATGGGGACATACCCATTATCGTCTGTAGGTATGCTACAACAATAGTGATTTTTAAAAAAATAATTAATAACAAAATCAAATCGTGGTATAAAATAATAGAATATCACTCTAGAAAGCCCTCTGTACATACCTGTTATGAAGGTTGTCTCAATATGACTAGAGTAGATTTCAAGGCACCTCTAAATTCCAGTTCAGTTATCATAACTTTTTAAAATAAAATAATTTTGTTATTTTCCAGCAGGTTTATTTCTAAGCCAGCAGTTTGAATATCAGATATTTCACTGGAAAAAAATACATAAAGACCAAAAAAGAACCCCCAAAAAAACAGAACTAACATGTCTTGGGAAGCAGATAAACAATTTTGCCATTGTTTGATCTGACAAATCACTGAAGCAATCACAGGATTAATCTACTTAATTTCCAGGCCTCAAACTGGGACAAGATTTAATTTTTATTATAGTTTTAAGCTCTTGTAGAATAAACTGTTTTCATGACTCAACACCTCTTAAGCTTCTGGCCTGACATAAAAGACAAATATTGATAGCTTATATCACTAGTGTGAAACCTGGAAAGACTCTTCAAATTGAGACATTTTTATCGAAAGTGGGACATATGGCAAGCCTAAATCTATAACAACAATAATAATGATAATGGCTACTGATTTCTGAGAACATCCGTCTCCTAGAGCAGCTAACCAATCCCTATTGCAAACACCTTCTCAGGCACATTTGTGTTTGTTCAACACCTACAGAATCCATCTGTAGTTTATATGTGATTTATACATTCCCATAAACCAATATTAGACTTATATTAGACTAGGCTAAGCTCAGCATTTACAGGATTCCAATTTATTTCTTAAAAAAACAAACATGTATTTACCCAGGATCCATTAAAACTGTGTTTCTTAATCTTTATTTGGCCATGACCTTAAACATAGAATTTATTTTGTATATGTGTTGAGGGAGGGGTGCTTTTTTTCTTTTTTTACAGTGATATTTAACCTGTACAAGGCCAAAGAGCCATTCAAGGTAGGGGATTGCATAAGGAAAAGGCTTTAGAGATGGAACTGGAAATCTGATCCTAAACAGGAAACAAGGGAAAAACCTCTACTCCTGTTCAAAAGACTGGGGAGGAGTGTGAACTGGATGATAGGAAAACCTATCTACACCTACCAAGAAAAGAAAAAGTAAGTCAGTAGTAAATAAAAGTTCAAAGTTTTAGGCAAAGATGTTAGAAATATAGAATTGAAGTAGACTTTAGAAGGAACTGGAAACTCAATCTTAAACAGGAAACAAGCAAAGAAAGTGAAAGGCACTATTTCATGTTAATCTCTCATCTACATATAACAGCGTGTGCATTCATCCAAAACAGCTATACTGTGCGGATGTGCAGGTGGTGTAATAGATAGGAATGAGAAATCGGAGAGCCGAGTTTGAATTCCAGTTGGGTTTGTTACATTCTTCTTCCCTTCTCATGTCCTTTCAGGACATAGGCAATCATGGCTCTCCACCTCCCTCTATCCCTTGCAGCTCTCAACAAGTTCCTTCCCTCTGCTTCCTCCTCAAGACCACGTTCTGTCATCCACTTGCTTAAGCCCACGAAGTATGTCACGTGTTGTTTTCCCTTGTCTCTCTTTCCCTCTTCGACCCATGAATATCAGATTCTCCAGGCCCTCCTTCTCATTTACGCAAAAATGCCTTTGAGAAAGGTTTGAACCCCTCTCGTACTTGTATCTGGAAAAATCATTGTTATTCTCA
Organism: Acanthosepion esculentum; assembly: GCA_964036315.1. Taxonomy (NCBI): domain Eukaryota; kingdom Metazoa; phylum Mollusca; class Cephalopoda; order Sepiida; family Sepiidae; genus Acanthosepion; species Acanthosepion esculentum. The sequence continues at coordinate 53,137,657 of OZ038512.1, read as the reverse complement.
AAAAAATGTTAATTCCCTCACAAAAAAATTAAAAAAATAATTCTTACAATTCAAAATATTTACACTATATTTACATTCAGACTATAGTCCTTATTTTTGTTGTTGTTATCACAATGTTTTGATCATTGTGTTCTCCAGCCTTCATCAGGTGTATATCTATCCAAGTAACCTATTGGTAATTCAACACCCACAGAAACTCACCCGTGGTCTATACTGCAACTATACTGAGCAGACCTTAGTTACAGTTAGTTACTGGGAGAGAGCTAATAATCTGTCATGATCGACATTTTGAAAAAGGCCAGTATGCTCAAACTCTTGATCACAATGATCCGTGACTTTGTGCTAGCACAACCATTGACACCGTTCACAAGGATTGGGTCAACATACAGTATGATTTTCAGGCACTTTCCAATGGTGCCAAATGCTAGGATTGCCTCCCCAGGCCAATAAGACCAAGAAGTCACTTCCCTGACAAATAGAACTTGTAATAGATTGATGCCATTATTATGTGAAATTCCTAAGTTTAGCCTTTGTAATCGATTGATGACAGAATTTAATTTTGGATGTGGAAAAGAGATTCTCTGGAAATGATATATCTTAGCATCTTAATTTGATTGTAATTTAATGTCTGGAATTCTTGAATTGTTTGTTCCATTATTTTAAATTATTTTTACTGCTTGAAATTGTTTTAAAAGCAATTAACTTAATTTATTTATGAGTTGTTAAAAGCTCTGTTAAGTATAAAATTTGAAAAAAAAGAAGAAAAAAGTTGACTGTCTGGTGACAATATATTCCACTTGGAGTGACAATAGTTAAGATATATTTATTGTGCAGATGAGACAATGTCAACCTTTGGTGATATAGTAATTGTGAGGTCAATCTCTGGGCCAGGCAATGTGTACTTGAACTCAGTGTAAACAATGAGCAGTACTAAAAATAAGAACTAGATGAGATATTCCTAGACATGGGCAGTGGAATGAGGACAGCCTACCCCTGTTGATTAAATAAAGGATTGAGTTCAGAATTCCCTGGATCAACTTACACCTGATGAAGGTCAGAGTGCACAATGGCGAAAATGTTGTGATAAAAACAACAAATATGAGGACAATAGTCCAGATGCAAATAGTGTAAATAATGATAACTCCTCATCCCGGAAATTTAGACAGAAGTCTAAAATGTGTTTCAGCTTTAATAAACCAGAAAAGGTTGATAAGCCATAAAAAAAACAAATCAATCAATACAGAATCAGGCTACCTTACCATACAATAGATTGGAATATTTCACGGTTTTTCATACATTTATTAATGTTTTATTATTCACAACTATTTTCCCTGTTACAGAATCTCAATGGTGCTTTATATTCCAAAACATTTGAATTTGTTTCTATTTTTGATATTTATGTATTGTAATTTTCTCAGAGACTGTTTTTTCATGTGCCTTTAATTATGTTGAAATCAAAAGCCACTTGAACAACTGAAAATGAGTTCCTTCCAAAGAACAGACTTCTTTGGAACCAGAAAACAGTGGTGTTTATATGAGTTATGGCTGATCTTATGCTACTTAAGAATCAACCAATCAGATACAAGGATCAATTGATGGCTGATTACATCTGCTTCATATGGCATGAGTAGGAGGCCTGAGGCCTTTTTATTTTGCTGTGCTTTTAAAATACAAAGTCTTTCACTTCCCCATGATTATTTTATTGCATCCTGAGTTTATAAAAGACAATCCCTTTCCTGACATTGTAAAAAACTAAAGGGTACAATGGTTGAAATGTTGTTAGTAAAACATCCAAGACAAGTATGATTATTTACATTATTCGGACTATTGTCCTCATCTTTGTTGCCATATTTATTACGTTTCGGCCGTTGTATACTCCAGCCTTCTTCAGGTGGTTGGAATGTTGAACTGAACCCTTTATTTTGCTCACTGGGATAGACTGTTCTAGTTCCACGTGCCATGTTTAATGGATGTCAGTTATCAGTTATCTCCTGTTAATTTTCCCTCTGAAAGTTCTCCACTGCCTTAACCGGGTATTGAACTCACACTCTTTGGGTCCTGTCACTGGATCTAACCAACGCCTTTATCTACTGTGCCATGTGTCCTTCCAACCGCCTGAAGAAGGCCGGAGCGTACAACAGCCGAAACGTTGTAATAAAGATGAGCACAATAGTCCGAATAATGTAAATAATATACATAATACCTCATCTCAGAAATATAGATAGATACTGAAAGGCCGAAACTTTGTGATAAATATAGCGACAAAGATGAGGACAATAGTCCGAATAATGTAAATAATGTACATAATACCTCATCTCAGAAATATAGACAGATACAAGTATGATTGTTTCTCATCTCACAAATTCTGATGAAAATTAAGTGGAGAATAATTTTTCTGTTTTATAATAACCATAAAAATTTTATATTTAAGCTCAAAAGTAGTTAGAATCATAACTAGTTGTTGCCATTGATTATATTAATTGTTAATGCTCTTTCCAGTATGGATGGGGGTTTCCTTCCTAACCTTTTGTTTGAAGTAACATGGAGTGTCAACATCTTGATCATGTCATTATTTTCTCTTTGAGTTGCATTTGCTATCCATTTAAAAAGTTTAAGTCAGTTTCATGATAGAAGATGCCCAAATATTTTTGGTTCAGTCTAACTAAGGTCTCATTGTTTTACAGTTGAAATTGATAGATATAACTGTAAGTTCTATACTAACAGTTTCTTCTATCGCACTTCTCACTTGTGGAACTCTCTTCCAGCTTCTTGCTTCCCTGTCAACTTTGATCTTCAAAATATAAATGCAATGTCAATAATTATCTTCTGTCTTCTTAATTCTTGTTCTTTTACTGTTTTCTCTCCTTAATAGTGTTTTTCTTTTTCATATTCTCTAACACTCAGTAATTCTGTGCATCTTAGTGGTTTTATTGCCTTGCTTGGGGTGAAATGATTAAAAAAAAATCAAATTATTTTCTAAATAACTTATGATGTTCTGAAAAGAAAATATTAAAACAAAACCACTGTACTTGGGATAATCCATTAAGCATTTGTTGCTGACAAATGTTGAAATCGTGTCATGGTCACTGAATGTTTCAAACACTACTTCTAGTTAAAATAAAAGCAATGGCAACAATATTTATAAATATATATAAATGACGAAGTGTAAAGAAATGGAATGAATTCCAAAAAGGTGATATTTTATATATTGGTTTTTATGTAACTGAGTAAAAGGAGAGAAAATATACAAGTGTGAATGAGTCATTCTATCCAGATTCAACAAGGGTCCATCCTGAATGTCCTCAGATTTTCAATTTTCAGCATTTATTAATATTCATCAGAGGAGTTGATTCTGAACATTTCAGCATGATATCGAATTTCAAACAGATTTTATGCCACTCTGAAGATTATGAAGCTATTGAAAATTTTGAAAACATTGAATTTTTTGTTTTTTTCGAGACCTCTCACTGAACAACAACTTTCATTGCTTGCCTTTGGAACACTTTTTCCTTCATCACAACCATTATGAGTCTCTCAAATTCAATCAACTAATCACACTCTCTGTCACTTGTTGCAAAAATCCCAACTGAAATTTTTTAAAATGTGCAAAAACCTCTTTTTACAGTCAAAATCCCAGATTTCAGCTTGCTGCCACTGCATGAAGACATATGCAAATCACCTCATCTCTTATCATGCAGTGTGTATAAAAAACTTCTAAAAAAAAAAAACAAACAATAAAACAGATGCCTTCATGTTGCATTTCTGAGCAACAGGAGGAAAAAAATATAAAAATGCAATTTTTTAGGGTTTTTTTCTCATTTTTCAGCCATTGTAACACATTATCACTTGGTTAAAATCATGTAAAACTATGCATTTTCTGAAAGACAAACTTCAGATAACTTGAAATGAAATGTCTTAAACTATTGAAAGTAGTCATTAGCATGTGGTGAAAATGGGTGAAAATGGAATTTTTCAATTTTTGAGAGAAATCAGAGCCCAAAAATCAATAGTTGGCAAATGCTGCTTTTGCATTTGCTTAGTTTTTGCATATTTAAAAAAAATTCAGTCAGGATTTTTGCAACAAGTGACAGACGAGTGTGATTAGTTAATTGAATTTGAGAGTCATAATGTTTGTGATGAAGGAAAAAGAGTTCCAAAGGCAACCAATGAAAGGAGAGTGTGATTAGTTGATTGAATTTGAGAGAGTCATAATGTTTGTGATGAAGGAAAAAGAGTTCCAAAGGCAACCAATGAAAGGAGAGTGTGATTAGTTGATTGAATTTGAGAGAGTCATAATGTTTGTGATGAAGGAAAAAGAGTTCCAAAGGGAACCAATGAAAGGAGAGTGTGATTAGTTGATTGAATATAAGAGAGTCATAATGGTTGTGATGAAGGAAAAAGAGTTTCAAAGGCAACCAATGAAAGGAGAGTGTGATTAGTTGATTGAATTTAAGAGAGTCATAATGGTTGTGATGAAGGAAAAAGAGTTCCAAAGGGAACCAATGAAAGGAGAGTGTGATTAGTTGATTGAATTTAAGAGAGTCATAATGGTTGTGATGAAGGAAAAAGAGTTCTAAAGGCAACCAATGAAAGATACTTTCAGTGAGAGGTCTCTAAAAAACAAAAAAATTCAATGTTTTCAAAATTTTCAATATCTTCGGAATTTTTAGTTTAAAATATTTTTTTATTTAAAATTGAGGTATCATGCTGAAATTTTCAAAATCAATTTCTCTGATAAATGTTAACAAATGGTGAAAATTGAAAATCTGGGGACCTTCAGGACGGACCCTTGTTGAATCTGGTTAGAATCACTTGAATGTAAAAGAAAGAAAATGTTAAAAGTCAGGAATTGTGTTTGTGATATACTTGTGTGTGTAAGAAAGTTCAGTTACTAAGGAGAAATATATCCCCATGTCCTGGAGCAAGCTACCAGTGATGTTGTCACTCTAGCATGTTGAGAAGAAAAAAAAAATAAGAGAGGATGTGTCCCATTTTTATATCTGCTTGACAGCACTCTCTAATGACTTCTTGTCAAAACTCACAAAGCTATGGAATTTAAAGGTTGTGTGTTCGGTGTATTTTTGATGTGTGCGTTGTTCGCATGTAAACAATTAATGTAGAAGCAACAAAAACTTGGGTTTATACTACAGACTCTTTCTCTTTTCTTTTTTAATAGTGAAACCTGTAGGGAAACAAAATTCTCAATGCCCATTGTGTGTGTCCATTTTCTTTTTCTGGTCCAGCAGTAAAGATAAGAATGGTTAAAATGGTCAAGCTCAAGTCAGCTTTATGCTAAGTTGGAACAACTAAATTACTTACTTCATGTGTGGAGCTGCAAAACATGTCCAAACGCTCTGTATTGGTAAGTGATAGAGTTCAGACAGCAGTGGACCAGAGAAATGAATGTTCCTCAGCTGGAACATAATTTCTGCATTGTGCTACATCTTGGAGCAAGGAAGAGGAAGGAAATATTTTGTCTTTTTATAAACTTGAACAGTGCTGCCTATTGGGCGTTTGACTATGCCAAGTTGGAGTAATAAAATCTCTGGTTCCTTTATTACTAGCATCATGGGAAAATGTATTTCTTTTCCTTTTTTTTTTTTTTATTCCTTCTTCTTATTTTATTTGTTGATTTTATTTCATTTTCCCACAAAGCCATTTGTAGATAAACCACAGATTCTTGAGAGTAATGTGATTTGTAACATGTTCCTAAATAGATAATCATTCACTTTAAGTTACAATTTTTTTTGTGGATAGTTGTTGGAGAATCGGGTTAATGACTATTTTTCAGATACAAGGCCCTAATAATTGTCTCACAAGAAGGACTGTCTCTAAATGTTGATGAATTTACAACTTACTATAAACTTTGTTCTTTGAATTAAACAATATTTATGAACACGGGATTTTCTACAAGACTTCTTAAGACATAGATGATGTAAAAATAAATCCGAATTAGCTTGACATAAAAAATGTTATAATAAAGTAAGTTTCAATATTTCTTTTTCTTCAGTCGATCTTAAACTAATTTTTTGTTTTTTCAGTTGTTGAAATCAAATTATTTTCTCTTCAAATTAACTCATAATGTGAAAAAAAATTTATTTAATGGAGTAAGTCCAGTCATCATCCATCATTTGTGCTAGACAATTTTTCTTACCAGAAACTATCTTACATATTTATAAGTCACCATTCATCCTAGCTTTGAATATTGCTGCCACATATGGTCTGCTATATATATCCTGCTATATAGTGAGAGATTCTTGATAAAATCCAAAGAAGAATGTGCAATGTTATTGGTCCCGAACTAGCATCTTGGTTTGTCGCTTTCCAACTGCCATAGCGTTGCTTCCCTGTGCCTTTTCTATAAATACTTTCATGGTAATTGTTCTGATGAACTTTCCTCTATGGTACCTAGACTTTACGAATTTAAGTGCAGTATTAGATTGGCAGCAAGGTCTCATCATTTTACAGTTGAAATGGCTCAATATAATTATAAGTTATTCTTCTATTGCACTTCTTGCTTGTGGAACTCACTTCTTGCTTCCAAGTCAACTTTGATTTTCAAAAACTTAAATGCAATGTCAATTGTTATCTTCTGTTTTCTTTATTCTTGTTCTTTCATTGTTCTCTCTTCTTAATGGTGTTTTTTTCCTCATATTCCTTCACATTCAGTAACCCTTTGTGGCTTTATTGCTTTGCTTGCAGTCAAATGATTAAAAAAAACAATAGAATTCTTTGTGTGTTTTATTCGATTTATTTTTCAAACATTTAACTAACAGATGAACTGATATTTGACTTGTGCATATAAAATTGAAATTATATAATGTTGGTGGCTAGCTTAGTTGAGTTGACTTATGCCCTCTTGTTTTGGCAATGGTAAGTATATGTTGCAGGTGTTAACACTTTTGATGATATTTTTATGCTCCTGGCACATTTGACCTGCAAACAATTTTTGGTGGATTCATGTAAGTTCAAAGGAAAAATAAGAAATAGAATTTAAACATTCAGATTAAGATCTGCCTTTTACTGCGACAATTGTTAGCAATTTTTATAGTTATCATTATTTTGAATTTCTGATGCAGGTGAGAAAATCCAGCTGGTCAATTTAAGAGAATATGGAGATAATGAAACTGGGAATCATGAATTGTCATTTTCTGTCACCTGGCTAGGGTAAAGGAAGTCATCAATCATTGTTATCAGAAAAGATTTCTGTATATAAAACCAGCGTGCATTTCGCTTGGTGGTCATTTTTTCTAAGCGGGGAGCAAATATCAGACACAAGACACACCCAGTTGCCCAAGTGAACACACATGTGACAGAAGAATTGAGGAAAGGTCAACAAGCTGGATATTACTTTAATTGTTACAGCCAGAATCTCCAAATCACTACTCCTGAAATAGAGTATTTTGATTTGCAGTAGCTAATAGAGACATTTTATTCAATCAAGTTTCTCTTTATATTCAATAAACCTGTTGTTAGAATTATCAACAGTGTTGTGCATTTCATTGAATGAGTTCATTTTCCAGCCCGACTTCAGAAGTTACATTCAGATTTGAGAGACATAAGTTTACTATGGTTATAGTTAGGAATTATGCAATCTTCAACAGGAATTATGCAGTCTTGTCTATGGTCAATCAGTCAGTTATGTGCCATGTGTGATACGCACTTAGGCGATCATGTATCTTTCGATACATGACTGACGAGGCTGATTTTTTTCCCCGCAGTAGGTTGCCATTTCTTTCTGTAGTAGACCACTTGCCATCTAAGGCTATAGAACTCAGTCTGTCCTACAACACATAAGGGGTTCACACTAGACTTCACTGTCAATCCCAATATCGTAAGATTTTAGGAAACCTGAATGACACACCAGTCCCAATCGAGGAGGGAAAAGAAAGCCGAATGACATGTAAGGTCAGTATTGCTAAGACAAAGCCGGCAGAGTTAGCAACTTGCAACTGAGAAGAAAAAGAAGAGAAGAGACAGAGCTTAGAGCTGGGGAGGTGGGGTGTGTGAGTTGAGAAGTAATACGTATATTGCTAGACATGTCAAAGTTAAAGGGTTGACAACACAATGGGTTACATTTGTTTAAAGCATTATGGGATGTCAATATTTTGATTATGTCATTATTCTCTCTTCCAGTTACATGTGCTGTCCATTTTAGTTGTTGCTGCTATTGGTAGTCCTCAAGTGATATGTTTTCTGTTATTTAGTACAATTCTTTCTTTATGTTTAGGTTCTATAGACTTGGATGGCATCTAGTCTACTGCAGTAAGAAATAGCAACCTACTGTGGGGGAAAAATCTGATTTGTCAGTCATGTATCAAAAGATACATGATCACCTAAACATGTATCATGGATGGCACATAACTGACTGATCAACTGACTTTTCTTCACACTCCAAATTTACGTCTGTAAAGGGAGTGATATAAATTAAAATTATTGATTAAAAAATAAAATCACATCAAACTGAGAAATCAGCCCTGTTTAAAATCTTTTCTCCATATCTCCATTAAAGTACAGAATCATAATCTGTTTGGTATTTTTCTGAGATAGACCTTCATGTCTGTCACTGAGCAAATGTTTATATTGAGAAAATGAATGTTCAATATCGATACTAGTAACGGGCATCCATATAAATGAATGTTCAAAATATATTGAGAAAATGAATGTTCAATATCGATACTAGTAACGGGCATCCATATAACTTTAGCGGCAATCTGTGATAGAATGGGAAATCTGTTCTTATTGGCATTCCAAAATGCTGGAATGCAGAAGGGATTTGGTAAGTCATCTTTGTAGCTTATATTAAATTTTAAAGAGGATGGATCTTGTAAATCTTTGATGGCTGCAAAACTGCCAATGCCATGGCTAATACATGTTAGCTGTTTAGGATTTAACAGACGAGTCGATTTGTAAAACATACATTGGATAAGTATCCAAGCATTTCTTCAACTTTGAAAGTGCTGTACTAATTACATCCTACAAATTTGATGTGACCTTATTTCTCTATATGCTTTCCATTTCAGGCAAAAGATAGTTTCTAGACCAAATGTTGTACACAACACATGCAAGTGATTTGTGTTCTTCTAAGCTTATTAAAGCTTTTATTAAACAAGTGCATTCTCATTGATGAAATGCAGATTGACACATAAATTATGGCATGGTGAAGTTTACTATGTTATATAGGAATAAAGTGTTGCTGCTGACACTTGAGTTTGAACGAACATACAGTGGCCTTAGAAAAGTTTTTAGCCAGGAGAAATAAATTACATCCAATTTCAAAATTTAATTACGCAATCCCAACTAAACATAAATAAACAGTATTTGGAACTAGTATAAAGTTGCACTTCCATTTACTAGTTTCACTGCTTGTATTCGATTTTTCATGGATTTGATCAAGTTATCAACAATCGTCTGAGCCATATTTTGCCACTCCTTTAGCAATGTTTCTTTAAGGGTTGCCACTGATGTGATTTTGGTTGCACACTCTTGAAGTTTTCGATCAAGGTGCTCCCAAACGTGCCCTATTAGATTCATGTCAGGACTTTGGGCTACCCATGGCAGTGACTTGATACCTTGTGATTCCTTCCACACCTTTGCTTCTTTGCTCGTATGACATGGTGCTCCATCTTCTTGATAAAGGTAGACATTCTTGTCTGGTTTCAAATAGTGGAAGTAATCCTTTCTCTAATATTTGACAGTATTTTGGACCATTTAACTGCTTGTCGACAAGAATCAGCTCAGATTTTCCTCCAAACCAAACAGCGCCCCACACCATTACTCCAATCCCTCCATGTTTCATGGTCACCTGCAGACATTCAGTGTTCCAAGTCTCATTCTGATTTCTCCAAACATAAACCAATCTCAAATTTGAATATTAGTAGAATTTACTTTTATCTAACCAAATTACAGACTGCCAAAATTCATAATCTTTGCTCTCGAATTCTCTTACCCGGTCCATTCGTCTGTCCCTGTTAACCTCTGAATTCAAGGGCTTCTTTCTTGCAACTCTTCTTTGATAGCCTAGCTCTTTCAGAGTCTTTCTCACCGCATATGGCGACATTTTCATGCTGTTGGTAACATCTTTGACGCTCTGACGATAGTTTCTGATGACTTCCCTCTTCAGCATCCTTTTCATTCACTCAATTTGGTCTTCCTGAACCTTGTTTCACATGACAATGGCCTTCTTCATTAAATTTCTTGACAATATTATGAACTGTTTGATGATTAACCTGGAAAAACCTAGCAATTTCTCTATTTGACTTGCCACAATGATGCCATCCTATTATTTGCCCTCGTTGAAATTCACCAATTTCCTTACTTCCGCAAACTTTCAGTGCAAAATATAAGTCAACTATCGTTCATAGATGAGAGTAGCTTGATACTAACATGGTATACTAACATGGTATTGACTGAAAAAAAAGAGACATTATGACACAAGCCAAAATTGATGTAATCAAATGTGGCTAACAACTTATCACAGCCCACTGTAGATTACCAGTAAGCAAACACATGTGATCCCATTATTGAATTAAATAAACCATGTGACCATAGAGGAAATGCATATGTAGGAAGTCGCGTGACGTCTAGATTGATCGCTATTTCTAGTCTATCCTCTATTACTATATGGATCGCTATTCCTAGTCTATCTTCTATTACTATACAGAATGCTATTTCTATTCTATCCGCTATTACTATTTGGAGGTTACTTTCCAAGCAAGTATTATTGAGCAAGTACTATTAGTGCGAGTGTTATTCGAAGGCGTCTGACACCTGTATTGTTCAACGGCATTACTATAGCTGTATCTGCGATTACAAAGTCTCTACTACAACGAGCATTTCAAAAGTGACAAGTATTCATTGACATCCCAAAAGTGGGAATGGGTGTTTGTTGAGTGACAAAACTATCATCTACTAATTTCAAAATTTGTTTTGAGCCATGTTTTTTTTTTCTTGTTTGAAGAATCATTCATAAAATTAAACATATGAAGAGTGATACTTGGTTGAATTGAACCATGAATTCCATCGGGGGGGGGGAACAGGGGGTGCTTCACTAGTAGGCTTCAAGCCATTTCAGATATCAGTTTTTGACCATTTTTTTAAGCCAGTTTTTTTTTTTTAAACTGACTTCATGAAAGTATTGAGCTGAGAAACATTATCAAATTGTGGCCGGTGTGAGAATGTCTCACCAACAAGATGTAAAATGTGTGCTAAACACAAGACATGATTGACTATTTTACAAGCATATTGGATAAAGCATTCTTATGTGCTTTTTCACAAGATGCTGCTGAATTTGTTGCAAATGCAGTAATGTCAACATAAGTAACAGCTCGGATGCAAGCCTGACTTACAGTTCGATGACTTACAGTTTCATAGTGACAAAATGAATAAGAAATGGCACTCTTGAATATTTGCAATCACGTTCCAAATGCTGCCGTCAGTTGTTTCATCTGCTATGATACTTCTGGTTTTGTTGGCAAGCTTTAGTTTTAGGGAAGCAAAATGAGGATTAAACAATTTTAGTGTCATGAAATGAAAGTTGTCCTGAACAGCCACTTATCTACAGCCTTTTATACTAATGCAGGTGTCTCCCAGGGCTCCATTCTTGGTCCTACAGTTTTTAATCTTCATTGACGAACTTCCCAACGACATCAGCTCTTAACTTGGCATCTAAGCTGACGACACTACCATTTACTCTTGCCTCAGTAGTAAGCCTGATCAGTCCGACAAGGTCAAAATGACAGCTGATGTACAAAACGACCTCAAGACCATCGTTAACTGGGGCAAAAGATGGCTTGTCAATTTTAACGTCTCCAAAACTAAACTTCTCTCCATTTATCATCTGATAGACACCCTCTCTGCCTTCCATCAGCATGGCTGATGCTATCCTTCATGAAAGTGACTTCACCTTCTCTGGCTAATGTTCTCAGCTAACATGAGGTGGAAAGACTACATTGAATCCATCGCTTGATCAGCTGCTAAGAAAGTCGGTTCACTGTATCATTCGAGACAATTTTTCTCTCCGGAATGCATCTTGCATATCTATAAGTCTACCATTTATCCATATATAGTCTGGTACTCCTGCACTCCTGGAGCTCCTAGATAAGATCCAAAGAATAATCAGCAATATTATTGTCCTGATCTGGCAACTCAGCTTCAGTCACTTGCCCACTGCCATAAGATTGCCTCTCTGTGCCTTTTTTGTAACTACTTTCATGGTAATTGTTCAGATGAGCTCTTTGCTATGGTACCTAGATGTATGAATTTAAGTGGAATACTAGACTGGTGGTGAAATCTCATCAATATCTACAGGCTAAATCTGCACATAGGACTGAACTACAGTATCACTGGGTGGAGGGCTTCCTAAACCAAAGACAACAGCCAGGGCAGAGGGTTCCATCAATGGAATTAACAGCCAACTGTGTTTGACCAGGGTAAGCCTTCAAATTGGAGGATATTGGCTAAAGAGGGATGGGCTCTGTCAGGTCTACTTGCCTGTGATATGCTGTGCATGAATGAATACTTCAACTTTCAACCCAGATATTGGCATGCAGCTGAGACATGTGGAGGGAGTTCGTCAGGTGCTCAGTTGTGCAACCACACCCGATCATTGGACTGATGGTGATGAGTCACTTGAGAAAAATAATTTGAAAGGTTGCTACTGTATTTTATTTTGTTTTGAGCTTGTTTGACAGTTTCTCTGTCAAATCTCCTCACAGATGAAGAAAAACTTGAAGTAACAGAAGGATGCTGAGAATACCATGGACTGAACAAGTGTGCAACAACAAAGTTTTAGAAAAAAAGTAAAAAGGACACTTATACTCCAGAAAGAGTTGAAATTTTGGAGATAACAATGGCAAAATTTATTAAGAGCTACAAAAGATAGGAAATAGTGGAGAGCCATGATCGCCAACGTCCTGCAAGTACATGACACATAGAAGAATCATCCTTTTTGTAAATGTTATAAACTGTAGCTTGGTTAATGTTATAATTAACCTATTAACTGCAGACGACTGAAAACATCAATCATTGCAATTCTGTTTGTCAACATTTTTTAGGAAAGGGTAACTGAGCTGCTCCTGTTGCAGTTAAAGCCAGAAACTAATTTTATTCATAATAGACATAATCACAAAACTAATAAGTAACTAATTAACTTTCTATAATCATTAACAGTTCATTAAAAATGTTTAACAAAAATAAAACCGAACATAACCAATGCCTACTTGTAGACTCAACTCTAAGTTTGATCAATGTTCACATATTGACCTAAGTATAAGCTTGACTAATGCCTGCCTCTTGAACCACGTACAAGCCTGTCCAATTCCTGCCTCTCGACCTACGTACAATCCTGTCTAGTGCCTGCCTCTCGACCCACGTCCAAGCCTGTCCAGTTCCTGCCTCTCGACCCACGCACAAGCCTGTCCAGTTCCTGCCCCCCGACCCACGCACAAGCCTGTCCAGTTCCTGCCCCCCGACCCACGCACAAGCCTGTCCAGTTCCTGCCCCCCGACCCACGTCCAAGCCTGTCCAGTTCCTGCCCCCCGACCCACGTACAAGCCTGTCCAGTTCCTGCCTCTCAACCCACGTCCAAGCCTGTCCAATGCCTACATCTTGGCTAAAGACTTCAATATTGAATGATAAAGCATGTGCTAAAATGTCATTAAATTTACTAGCCTAAAAACAAAACTTATGACACAGTCATATACTGAAATTTAACAACTGCTGAGAATATGTTAAGGTATAAATGTTTAAAAGGAAGAAATCAAAAGCCTTTTTAAAACTATGTCTAGTATTATGAATATATTTTAGTTGAAACTTTGACAACATTATGAATTAATGGTGGAAAAAAAAGCAAATTTTAATTTCCTTCAACTTTTTTTGTTATTGTGACACAATTTGGGTGTATTTTTTTCTTTAATGATTTTAACTTTTTCATGTCTTTAATCTTTACTGTGTGACTATTTCAATATTTCAGCAACTGAAGCATCAGAATTTGGTAAATTTGATTGAAGTATTCCGCAGAAAAAAACGTCTTCACTTGGTTTTTGAATATGTTGACTATACAGTTCTTAATGAGCTGGAAAAAAATCCTCACGGGTAAGTAAATTGAACTGGACTTTTCTTTTTATCCTTTCTATACAAGATGTTTTGTTGCCTTTTATTCAGGTTAATTTAATAATGATCTATAACTTTAACAATAAATTTCAAAATCATCATTAAGTCTGTAGCCTATTGACAAATAAGAATTTGCTTCACAAAATAGATTTATTTTTTTATTTATACCTCTTTCCACCATTATATGAAGGTATTTTTTTAATAATAAAGTTCACATAATATAAATCTGGTGCATACTACCCCTGAATCCCTAACTGGCAGTGCTTTGTGACTCTTGTTAGCTTATCAACAATTGTTTTTTTTCTACCTACATTTATATATGTTACAAATTAAACTAAGCACAAATGACTATTAAAAATGAAAAATGTTTATGGATTTTGATATCATTCTAGGTTCTTTTTGTTGTTTTTGTTTTGTTTTCATCCAAATCTGTGAATTTCTTTTGTTCATGCTATAATGCCTTTTGCTGCTGTCTACACCCAGTAGTGTAACCACATTTAGTGGTCTGGTCCTCAGGATGACATTTTAACCACAGGGCTAACTCTGCTAGTCAATGCAGACATTGGTCCAAGCTGGTTGTTGGTTGCTGTGATCCACACCAACTCTGCCCACATTGTGTTTTTGATCTCAGAGCAGTGGAAGATCAAATGTCATAGTCATCACAGTCCTGGTTCAAACCGTGGTAGGTGCTATATTAATAAAGAAAAATATCTTCACAATGAAAAAAATAAAACCAAAGATTTATAGGGTTAATCTTCAATTGGTTTATATAGCTCTTGGTACAACAAAAATTAACCCTTCCCACATCAATCTCTATAGTGACACTGTACCTTGCCTAATAATTTTGGGTTCAAAGTTCTGGAGGCAGCTGACATGAATTCCAGAGGCACCCAATGCTGGTTCTCAGCCCTAAGTTGCCAAGCTCCCAAAGCCATCTGCTTATATGCACTTTGGCTCAAGACTGGCATGGGACTGAAGGGTTCTGGAGATTCAGTGATTCTTCAATTTTTGCATCAATCCCAATAAAGGTTTTTTGTCTCTATTTCTGCTTCCTTAATCAATTTTCAAAATTTGGAGAATTATCTACCTTTCTTGGGAGTTGTCACATGGATTCCTTCTCCCCCTAACTCCAACCTGCTTCACTTCACATCTTGCACCCTCACTCGGCACAGGTGGTGCTAAATTTCTCCTTCCTATTCTAACTCTGCCCACCACTCAGAGCTAGCATAACTGTTTTTGTGAAAAATCTAATTTTTAAAGTGTGTAGACAAATGTGCATAGTTTAATTTCATCATTAATTTAAATTCTGACTCCTTTCTATTTTCCTAGAATTAAATTAATTGTTCAGCAAGAAAACAAACCAGACTACTCTGTTCTCACTTAACCTTCTGAGCAAGAGATAAAATTATTTCCCCAATTTGTTTTCATCAATGAAAATATATTTGTTTGCCTAAATTCTCAAACAAAAGACAAAACTGTTCCCCATCCATGGACTGGAAAACACAAACCAGACCACCTGCCTGTAATGACAGGATTGATTTTCATAACCTTGACCCACATAGTGGATTCATTCCCTGTTTTCATTTTTGTTAATGAAAATATAATTCCCATCTCTCTCTCTCCTCATGAATGATATGTGTTTTTCTAATTTCTCAAGAAAGAGATACCCCCCCCCCCATTTGTTTTACCCACATGCCAGATTTTCGATAGATAAGAAAAAGTAGACTCTTGGTGCATTGTTCCAATTCATAGTGGTGAGACAATCCAGGTGGCTCTTTTTCTTGCTTGCACAATGCCAGGGAAAATGTTTTCCACTCTCTTCTCTGTCTATCCCTGTATCTTCCAGCTTATATTTCATTTTGGATGTAACCCTTTTCTGCTCAAAATTAACATTTAACCATCTCATGGCCTCAGTGTCACAATGCTAAGTCATCAAAAAGAAAAAACTATATAAAACTGACAATTTTTTTCATCCATAATGTTGAATGTGTTTTTAACAAGAAAAATCTCAAGTTGATGTTAAAAATTGCTGCAAGACATTGTTGATTTATTTTAAAAATAGAATTATCTATTATGACATGTCTCTAATTTGTATTTAGATACATAGTATTTATTTTCAATTTTTCTAGTTCAATTGTTTACCTATATTGCATATGATCCATTATTGTACATAATTAGGTTACGATAAAATGTGTATTTTATATGAATACTACCTTTATGAAAATTAAGTTGTAGTAGAGTGGGGACCCCATATCAGTGGAAGAAGCACCAGACTCTTGCATCAGCCCTACAAGGCTCAAGAGCCGCTTCTGGTAGATGGTTACTGAATGAATTATATGATATTACCATAAGAAAAGGTAGAAGGAAGTGAAGATTATGAGGATAAAGAGGATAGATAGTGATTGAATCTTAACTTGAAGAGGTTAAGATTGTAGTATCTAGGAAAGGAGGCATGCAGGAGTTTGTTCCATATGTGACAATTTTGGTGGAAAATTTTCTGAGTGGAACATCCTCCTTACATATGGAATATGGAGGATGATTCAGATCTATAGATGTAGCATGGCAAGTATTAGGTGTAAAGGTCTGATCTGGTCGAACTAAAGAGTGGAGTTAATCTGAACATTTGCCACTGAAATAGTAATAGTGTTGTGACAGGTTTGCAATGTTGTGTCTGTGTAAACAAAACTGTAGATTGGAAAATAAATCATGAATATATAATTTAAATAAATACAAACTTTCAGGATCATGTGCCACTCGGCCAGAAGGTAGGGAATTCTGGTCATTGGCATACATAGAGTGCATTCTAGTATGACCAGTGATGAGCTGTCCATCATGATGCAGAGTGGCAGTAAGAAAGCAGCAGGTGGAGTTAGAGATGTAGAGAGGAGTAGGTGGTGTTATTGTCAACTGAAGGGGAGATCTGGTCTGTTAGTCTGTCACGACAGAAATAGCGGCAAAAATGTTCCAAGTGTCACCTTCCTACCCACAAAGAGTGTGCTAGGTCTGACTCAAAAGTTGGCCCATGAATAAAGAACCAAGTATAGTGGAACCTCAATTTAACAGACTAATAGGTGCGATTGTCTGTTAAAGCCATTTGTCTTTTAATTTGAAGCACTTTTTTTCATGACCTAAAAACACCCAGTACAATACAAAATAAATAAATATAAATACAGTTTATATGCATGCATAATTATTTTTAAGTTACTACATACCTTTAAATAATGTTTGAAAAGTTTTAAAGTTAAATTCAGAGTCCATTGGTTCCAGGACCATTAATTCAAGGTTTTACTGTACATTGAAAACAGGATTTGCATTTTTTTTCTTACCATAGAAATATTTCACTTTCCATTCTTTGTTGTAATTATACCTGCTCTTATCCAGTTTTTGTTCATATTGACACAGACAGAAATTGGAATACATTGTAGGGTGAACCTGTCTGGTCAGTTAAACTGGACTGAAGGCTGCAGTTACATGTTTGTGAGAAAAATCAGAAATCAAAAACACAAATTATGTTTTTAGATTATATGTTGTCTTGCAAAGATATTCTTTTTCTTCTCCTCCTTCCCCAAATTCCTGGGGAGGAACGGGCCATTACCATACTGTTCTGGCTCCAGTGTGAGTTGGTAGAAGCAGATGTGACATGCTCAGGCAATCATGTCTCTTTGCAATTCATGATCACCCAAGAGTATTTGTGCATAAGTGAATGTAACAAACCTAACTGGAATTTGAACTTGGTTCTCTGATTTCTTATACTGAGCCATTATACATTACACCACCCATGCATCTAAGCTTACAGTATCTGGTATTCCCAAGCGATCATCCATCTTGGTATTGACTAGGCTTGACAATGCTTAAATTTGATGATCCGATGAGAAACAGTATTTCAATGTGATATGGCCATAAGCACTGCTTTGCAAAGATCAGTTTGGAATAAAATATTAGCCAAAGACTGGACACATAAACAAAGACTCTTACTGATTTTCTTTTTTAATTTAAGAAACTGCAATATCATGATGTTGTCATTAACCTTTATCACTCTGTATGTGACTTCATTTGTTGTACACAAAGTTTATGCTGTCACTGAATGTGACTCTGATCACTGTGTTTGAATTACATAGTTGTGTTGTCATATCCTTCTATGGCAACAGAAAACAACTTTGAGTGAAATTAACAATGAGGTTACTGCAACTGAGAGACCTTGAAAAAGAATGTAGTGGAAAAGAAAGTAATATTAATAATGCAGAGTGCTAAAGGTTTATCTTCTGCTTGTGAGAAATGCTTGTAGATAATATTCTCATTAAAATACCATAATGATAACTTGAGTTTTATTTTTTTCAATCTGAAATGAAAAAAATACAAAATTTATTTCCCTTTGGTATTTTTTCTTTCTTAAACAAGATTTGTTTTATCCATAATAACAAAAAAATCAAGTGAAAATTATCATTTTAAATTAATTTCTTTTAAATGAATACATTTATGAACTTTTTAAAATAAAAAATAAATTCAAATATATTTAAAATATTAAATATACACCCATGTGTTAATGAAATTAATGTTCCACTTTTTAAAAATTCCTTATCAGAAATTAAAAGAGTTTTTATATAGTTCAGTTATTTTAATTATTGAAAGGCATACACATATGTTCATCCTTTTAATAATCTGTGGGAAGGGGGTCAAAATTTGATTAGATATTTAAAAACAGATATTTTAAAAGTACAGTAGAATCCCTGACAACTGGACCTAGAAGGCCTTCCAGATATGAGGAATTGGTTACAAAGTCCGGATATGAAGGGTTATAGATTAAAATAAAAGAACTGAAATCAAGTTTAACATTTATTTTCAATGTTTTATAGTAAACAAAATAAGCTAATGGTGAGTGAAATATAATGGAATTGATTTTAAGGAAAAAGAAATAAATTATGTAATGTTAATGAAAATTCATTAAATTAAGTCTGCCACGGATGCAAAACAAATAATGTAACGAGGATTTTTTAATCGTTGTTGCATGACGATTCTTTCTCTTCTAATGTCATTCTCAACTTTTATGAATTTTTTAAAATGAAAGACACTTTTTAACTTTGTGTGTGTTATTGTAATCGTTATAGCTAAATGCTGGTTTTCTTTCCATAAAACTGACAACCTTTTCAATAGGTTTTCAATTTCAGTCCAGGTTTCATCACAGTCATGTTTTTATTTCCTTGTTCATTGTGTCAGTGTGAATGCTGGAGAATAGTTTCTTTGGAAGATTTTATATCATACAATGTTGATTTTCCTATGTTTAACTCAGCCATTAGTTACAATGAACTTTCACCAGCGTCTAGTCTGTTTAAAATTTCCACTTTTTGCGATAACTTCTTTTCCTTTTATTCCCATTAACTTTTGCACCAATACAAGTCATTAGGATGAAATAAGCAATTATCCAAAGTAAATTTCCTGAAAAACAAATTTCAAATCTGTTACATATCACTCAAAAATATACACATCAAAAATCAAAATCATGTTCGGATATGAGGCACTCCGGATATGAGGGATTCTACTGTGTATATATATATATATATATATATATATATAAATGTCTACAAAAAAAAAGACAAAGAAGAGTAATGATAAAAAAAAATTACTCACTCTAAAATGGTGGATCAAAAATATCAACAAAAAAAGACTAATCAGTTACCATGCCTTGCTTTTCAGGACCAACCGAGGACAAAAAATATAAATATATACATGACTAAAAATAAAAAAAGAGGAGAAAAATACTGCCAGAGAATCAGAAGTGTAAACCACAGACAGATTACATTTAGCCCCAACAGCTATAACTTTTGCTTATAGACAGAAGTCTGCTTAGACTTAGTATAAATGGTCTCAAGAATTCTCAGATGGTAATGTAAATGTCTTCTGCTGAGTGCTGTGAAAAAAATCCCTGGTGAAAGATGAGGCATAAATTGGATTATTTATTAAGTGTTCTGCAATCGCAGAACTCGAAGTATTCACAAGTGTATGCAAACTATCATACTTTATCCTTTTAAAGAAAGTTCTGTAATTCAGTCAAAAAATATATACACTTTTAACTTGTACAAGTGAAAAATATGAAAATTTAAAAAATGAATACAATATTATAAGTAAAAACTCCCAAATATAAAAGTAAAAGCGTGATTGACTGATTGTGATTTTGTGTGTATGTATGTGTGTGTGTATATGTATGTATGTGTGTGTGTGTGTATATGTATGTATGTGTGTGCACCTGCTCGAAGGGTTCTTACTAACTTTATAATTTCAGGGATGGGCAAGCACCAGGATTTTAAAAAATATATTTTAAATATTTTTTTTTTATTGTAAGGTTTAATTCACAAGAAACTTAAATTGAAATATTGATGTATTTAATAATAATGGCTGCTTTGTATACAACTGCTTCCTAAGATCAATGGTAAAAAAAGTCTTTGAGCCAGTAAAGCCTGAGGTTTTTGACAAAGATCATCCTTCTTTGAACATTGTGGACTGGCACTACAGAATCACAAAGAACTGTACCAAATAACAGAAACCACATCACTTGAGGAGCAGCAACAGCTAAAATGGATAGCACATGTAACTCAAAGAGAAAATAATGACATAATCAAGATGTTAACATTCCACACGATTTCAAATAGGAAAACTCCCATTAATACTGGAAAGAGCGATAACAGCTACTGAACTTGAGAAACCTGTTTTTCTAAAAAAAGGGTTTTAAGAGAAAGATTTTATAAATTTCTACTGAAAGCAGTACTGGCTTCTTGGTTAATGAATACCAAATGCTTCCATGGGGGAAACGACAAATATTACCATTACTCATTTCTAAGTATGTATACCTACTGTTTCTTCAGCACCAACGGAGCCCTCCTGTAGTTTATACTGCAACTAAAGTAAGTGGACCTCTGGAGTAGATTGCATAACCTGATATAATCAACACTTTAGGCTGGTACACTGAAGGCCTCGATCATGATGACTTTTATCTTCATGCTAGCACAACCAATGATGGCTTCTGAACAGTTTCTTCTACTCATTTCACTTGGGTCAACCCATGGTATAATTTTCAGGCATGTCACAAGAGTTTTGCATACTAGGATCATCCCCCAGAACTATATTATGAACGGAGTCACCTCTCTGACAAAATAACACTGGTGAGATTTGATCTTGGGTTATGTAGTCAGAATATTAATACTCTAAGCATTTGGCCATGTGTCTAAATATATTTAAAGATATGTAATAATATTTTCAAAAACTAAAAAGAGTTAAGTTTATAAGTTCCAGAAATTCATACACATGCCACAGTGGATAAAGGCGTTGGTTAGATCCAGTGACAGGACCCAAAGAGTTGTGAGTTCAATACCTGGTTAAGGCAGTGGAGAACTTGGAGAGGTGAATTAACAGGAGATAACTGACAACTGACATCCATTAGACATGGTATGTGGAACTAGAACAGTCTACCCCAGCAAGCGAAATAAAGGGTTCAGTTTGGCATTCCAATCACCCAAAGAAGGCCAGCACGTACAACAGCTGAAATGTTGTGATAAATATGAGGATAATAGTCTGAATAATGTAAATAGTGTACATAATACCTCATCTCAGACACATAGAAACTAAAAAAAGGTATGTAATAATATTTTCAAAATCTAAAAAAGATACATAATAATATTTTCTAAATATAAGAATAACATTTAAATATATTTTATAACCATAAATAACTTTATCTTTTTCATTCATTTCTTTTTCATAATTTTTTTCTTTGTAAATAAGATTTTTCTTTCTTTCCAGAGTAACAGAAAATCAAGTGAAAAAAATTATTTATCAAACATTGAAAGCTGTTGACTTTTGCCATCAACATAAGGTGAGTAGATATTTTTGGAAAATCTGGCACTACTTAAGTAGAGTGGTCCACATATAAAAAATAGGGAAACATTTTTACTGAATAGCATTCATTAAACTTTTCTCATTTGTCAAAATTGAAAAATAATGTTTTGTTTTTTAAATTAATTTATAAATGTGGCGGTGTCTTTTCATAATATCAATAGGGTAAAATAAAATCCCTGACTTTTTACAGGGTTATCTGGACTTAGCAGTTCTGTGGCTGAAAACAGATTTTTCTTTTTAAAAGATTTGTTTTAAATAAAGAACTAATGGATATATACATTTTTAATAAAAGAACAAAAATGTACATAAATTATATTTATTCTTCATTTAAGATAAATAATTATTCTCTAATAATGTTTGTGCATTTGCTTCTGAAAAGATCCTCCTCTTCCCTCCAGAAAAGTTTAAAAGTTAAGAAAAAGGAAACGCAGATACCAATGATGTTTAGCAATAATGGTTTCAAACTGTTTAGCAGCATATCAACAGCTATGTGTTATTTAATGCTGAAATCTAAATATATGTATACAATTTTATTATTGTTTTGAGAGATAATAGTGGTTTTAGTGATACAAGTCTTAATAATTAACCCATTGCTGGGGGAGGGAGAAGAGATAGATTCATATCTTTCCCAAGAATATTTGTGTGTAGGTGAATATAATGAACTCAACTGTAATTGGAACTCAGCTCTCCAATTAACAAGTCCAAGTTGTTATCCATTATACCGCCTGTACATCCAAGCTTACAGCACCTGATATTCCCAAGCAGTTACTCATCTCGGTACTGACCAGGCTCGACATTGCTTAACTTCAGTGATGGTACAGGAACTGGTGTTTCAACATGATATAGCTGTAAGACCATGAAAGACAGGAAGGTTCTCACTTGGAAGATTGGTGCAGCACAGTCTTCTTTACTATATTTGGTTCTGTGCCATTCTAACAAAAGCTGTCTGAAGTAGTCAGTTTATTCATTTGATCTAATACAAATTAAGAAATACTTTACAAAGATATAAGTAAGCCAAATTGTGGAGACAATTTTTACAGTTAAGAAATATTTGAGTTGGATGCAGCTGGGTTCCCTCCCCAAATCGAAGCCGTAGGCCTTGACCGTGGTGATGGAAAGCGGTCGGATGGCATTAGCATCTTCCCTTTTAAAATGGGTAAGTCGTTGATTTGGGATGCGACCTGTGTGGATACATTTTCGGCCGGTAATTTGATCAGGTCCGCAGTTGAGCCGGGGTTCATCGCCCAAAGCACAGAGATAAAAAACATAGCTAAATATTCTTCTCTTTCTGATAGATTTTTTGTTACTCCTGTGGCAGTGGAGACTTCAGGGGTTATTGGCCCTCGTCCGATGGCGTTCCTTCGGAGGATTGGCGCGATTGCGTCGCGATTAAGGAACGAGCCTCGCGAAACGGAGTGGCTCTTGCAGCGTGTCTCACTGGCGACGGTTCGAGGTAATGCTTTCTCCATCATAGCGGCTGGCAGAGGATAGAAAAAAATTGTTTATAGTTACGTTGTTCTGGAATTGTCATCATTGGTCGACTGAACTTTCTTTGTTTCAATGACTTTTGTATTGTTATTATTAGTTACTTAGTTCAATAAATTTGCTTTTTGTTAAAAAAAAAAAAATATATGCATTAGACCAAAATTATTAGATTTGTATCTATAAATAGATTCTTGACTCTTTTAAAGTCTCTTTCAATGAAAACTGTAATAAATTTCAGAAGCTCATAAAAGATAGTTCCATCAACCATTCGCCCTTGCATGGAGTATTGCTGCCATATATGGTCTGGAGCCCCTTCTGTTTGTCTCAATGTCAATGATAAAATCCAGAGATGGATATGCAATGTAATTGGCCCTGATCTGGCATCTCGTCTGCAGTCGCTCTCTCACAGATGTGCCGTTGCTTCCCTCTGTCTTTTTTACAAATACTTTCACGATAACTGCTCCGATGAGCTGCTTTCGCTGGTTCCCAGACTTCATGAATTTAAGCATTCAACTAGGCTGGCATCTTGCTCTCACCCTTTCACTGTCAAAACTGTTAAATGTAGCCGTCTCTTCTACTCCAATAGCTTCATGTCTTGCACCTCTTGCCCGTGGAACTCCCTCCCCTTTTTTTGTTTCCCTGTTAGCTATAATCTCCAACTATTCAAATGTAATGTCAATCGACGTCTCCAGATGCCCTGCTCTATCCCCTGTCCTTCTCTTCATCCTTTCCTCCATCACTCCTCCTTGGAGGTTTTGAGGAAGTGTGGAACCACCTCTTAATTGCTGGTGTTCCCAGGTCCACCTGACCCGGGGTAGTAGCACCTGTTGGGGTTCCAGCTATGGGAAAATAGTGAACTTCCAGGTCTTTTCCAGCACATTGAAACAATGATGTTGCCAGCTATACGTTTTCGAAACAATCATGTTGCCAACGTTATCCTTAAATTACGTTTACAAAGTAAATATGTTTAGTAAATATGTGGAAACTGAATCTGGCATTAAATAACCCATAGTGGTTGCTATGTCATAAAACCCCAAACAACCAACCATCACTCCTCTTTGCTCTCGCTCCAACTCTCTGTAACTCCATGCGTGCTAGTGGCTTCACGCCTTGCTTGGGGTGAAATGATTAAAAAAAAAAAAATCTTTAAAACTTGAAAAACCACTATTAGCTCCCTTGATTACACAGGTATACAAAATTATTTTGGAAATAGGGATGTTTTTGTTAAATTTGAATAATTTGCAGGTGTTAAATCCCAAAATAACATTCCTTTTCAACCATTACCTTTAGTTTTTCTTCGTCAAAATACTATATCCGCCATTAAAAAAAAAATGGCCACGATTAGGTTAGGTTACTGTAAATGTGAAAAAAAAAATAAATGAAGCTTAAACACAATTTCAATGTGAAATAAAACAATTTTGGGAATGTGAAAATGAAATATAACAATAATCTATATATAAAATTCTGTAACTTCCGCTAGTCTGCACTTTAAAATAGTCATACATTGATTGATCAAAACCAAATTTTGAGGAGACATACAAAAAGATAAGGGGGTACAAAGTACAGTTGGTTTTACTAGGGTGCATATTTTAGTACAATAAATTTTTATTCATTTTTTGGAAAAAATTAATTTTTATTATTTAACATACAAAATACTCCAACAATTTTAAAAACAATAAAATGATTAAAATAACAAATACTTATTTAATAAAAATGCAATATTGTTTTTCGCATATATTTTAAGTTTTTATATATACAAGAATCCAATTTCCTGTTTGCTCTGCGTTTGCAAGAACTGTAAACAAATCACAAGGCCAACACTTCAAAAAGTTGGAATTTGGTTCTAGAAATCATGAGGCATGGAAGAGAGTTCCACAAGTGAGAAGTGCAGGAAACGCAACCGTTAGCATAGAACTTATGGTTATATCTAGCCAATTTAACTGTAAAATGATGAGACCTAGCTGCCAATCTAGTACTGACATGGCCAGTGTTAATCAATGATTTGTCAATTTCTATAGCAGCTTTCAATTTTATTTTAGATTGTTTCTTAATAAAGATTTTTGAATTAGGTTTTAAAAAGGAGAGAGAGAGAGAGAGAGAGAGTAAAATTATTTTATTAATTTATTTTTTAAAAGTCTTTTGTAAACCATTTTCACATGCTGCACATCTTGTTTTATTGGTAAAGAAAAAAATTTTATATATTTTGTTTCATTTATTTGATTGTCAATAATTTTCATTCCTTTTTTTTTTTTCTAGTGCATTCATCGGGATGTAAAACCAGAAAATATTCTTATCAATAAACATGGACATGTAAAACTTTGTGATTTTGGATTTGCACGTGTTTTAAGTTAGTATCAAGTAAATTTTGTAAATAATTATTTACATCTTTTTAATCTTTTCAATGTTTTTTTTTTCCATTTTTAATTGGGTTAGAATTTATCAAGATATACAAATTAATGTCTAGAATATTTTTATGAAGACATCATTTATTTATAGATAAAGACATAAATTAATATCTAGAATATTTTTATGAAGACATCATTTATTTATAGATAAAGACATAATGTCTGCAATATTTTTGGTAAATGGATTTGTGTTTAACCAAGTTTATTAACAAAGATATTTTAAATTGACTTTATCCACTTTTCAATGCCTCTTTTAACTGTACATTAATTAACCATTGGCATGTAAATAGCTAAGGATTCATTGATCCAAGTTCTTTCAAATTTTGGCTCAAATCTATAAATATTTGATGACTATAGAAATCTTTCTTTATTTCAATTGTTGTACTATTTTTAAGCTGGTCCAGGTGATGAATATACTGATTACGTTGCTACACGTTGGTATCGAGGTCCTGAATTATTGGTCGGTGATACACAGTATGGCCCTCCTGTTGATGTCTGGGCTATTGGATGTGTCTTTGCAGAACTTTTAACTGGCCAGGCACTTTGGCCTGGACTTTCAGATGTTGATCAATTGTATCTCATCAAGAAAACATTAGGTAATTATTAAATTTTTATCTTTTAAATATTAAATAAAAATAATTATCTTTTTGAATTGATATTCATATTGCTATTATTAACAAAAGAAAGTGATTTACTGTTTATGAAACTTGTAGCATACTTGCAGACTATAATGGGTATGTCCCCATTCACATAAATACAGTAGTAAATACTGTATGTTGGTCTGCAGTTGGAGATTTCTCTCCAGCTGTGCTGGTCAAAGTCCTTGCCACGGGGTAGAGAGGATAACCAATGAGGCTATGTTGAAGGGCAGAGTCTTGACTCCTGAAACAGCTACCCGACCCAGTTTTATAGGGGGTCTACGGGGAATTTTTGGCTGAGCCTACGGGCTCAGATACCCCACATTAAATTCAGTCTTGTGCAACATCTGACCTCGTGGGGTGGTTAGTAGATGTCCTGCAGTTGGAGATTTATTGTGGATTTCACTTGACTCAGTTTTAACAGTTGACTACTACTTCTACGCACCACTGGCGAATCTTATATGTGTTGTTCTTGTCCTAAGTATTATTGTTCCTTACCCACCTTTGTTTGATTATTCTATTCAGTAACCTTCCCTGGTTTATAACAAACATTCCAAACTTTCACATCAAACAGAAACTCTGGTCTATTGTTGAGTTGTTAAATCCCTTTTTTATTAACTTACACTCTCCTCATTTAACCTAAATGAAGCATGGTTGGTGTAATTGTTTTCAGTGTAGAAAATGAAATCTGCAAACCAAATTCAGGCCAAGGCAGTTTGGCCATTTGGTAAGGCATGAATCCTTCTCTTCTCCACCAGTTATAGATTTAAGAGTGGGATGGATTAGGA
This sequence comes from Acanthosepion esculentum, assembly GCA_964036315.1. NCBI lineage: Eukaryota > Metazoa > Mollusca > Cephalopoda > Sepiida > Sepiidae > Acanthosepion > Acanthosepion esculentum. The sequence goes on along the minus strand of OZ038512.1, from coordinate 53,110,345 downwards.
CCTTTATCCATGGTAAGGTAAGCAGCCGAGAACAACAACTATATTCAAAACCAATCTGAAAAAAGATGGGCTCCACCAGGCTATCTTGCTCTAGACATGCCCCGCTGCAGTTTATATGGTACCACTAATCAGCCCAACATGGAGTACAAGATGCATGCAAATGAAATCAGGAGAATTCCTTACATTTTATTATTATTATTATTATTACTACTACTACCAATAACAGCAACTTATAAAAACAATAACTAGTTTTAACCTGGGAAAATTTACACGGTTTTCCTATTTTTTTGATATTCTGGTGAATCTTAATTCTTAAGTTAATTATTGAGTAAGCAGACAAGAACAACAACTCTATATTTAAAATCAATCTGAAAAGAGATGGGATCCACCAGGCTACCTTGCTCTAGACATGCCCTGCTGCAGTTTATACCCCTAATCAGCCCAACATGGAGTACAAGATGCATGCAAATGAAATCAGGGGAATTTCTGACATTTTATTATTATTATTATTATTATTATTACGTCTGCTACTACCAATAACAGCAACTTATAACAATAATAACTAGTTTTAACCTGTGAAAATTTAACGGTTTTCCTATTTTAATATTCTCCTGAATCTTAATTCTTAAGTTAATGGTTGAGTAAGCTCATGCCATGTAACAATAGAAGATCTGTAGAAATTCCCCTATTGCATTGTTAAATATTTGAGTGTAACAACTTTTAACAAAATATTGCAATAACAGTCATAAATATGAATGCTGGTTGTTATTTTAAGAAGTGGGTACAAATGAAAAGATTTGAAATTGATAACTTTCCATTTCACTGAAACCGCCATTAAACACTTCTAACTTTTCTTCTTTCATTCTTTTTCTCACTGAAACCAAGAAGTGTTTTTCCCCTCTTTCCACGAGATCAAAATGGAATAGTCTATTATTTATGAGGTATGAGCAGGAATAGTTAAACATATTTTTTTCCTCTTCCAATAGGAGTAGATAGGCTTGCCTATCGTCTGGTTCACATTTCTCTCTGGTCTTTTGAACAGGAGTAGAAATTTATTCCTTGTTCCCTGTTTAGGATTGGGTTTCCGGTTCCTTCTAAAATCTGCTTCAACTCTATACTTCTGATGTCCCTGCCTGAACACTGAAAATTTTCACTATTTATCTTTTTTTTTCCTCCACCCCTAATAGGAGTAGATAGGTTCACTTATCGTCCAATTCATACTCCTCCCCCATCTTTTGAACAGGAGTAGAGGTTTAACCCTTATTTCCTGTTTAGGATTCAGTTTCCAGTTACTTCTAAATTCTACTTCAACTCTATACTTCTAACGTCTCATCTTGACCTTTTCAAGTCTAGAATTAGGTGTTATCTTTCCTGCCTTGCCCTTTCCTATGCTCATACAACATCACACAGTAACCCTCTACCTTGAGTGACTCTCGGGCCTTGTACTGGGTGAACATTAGTAAAAAAAAAAAAAACCCAAAAAACAAACAAAACCCTTTTATCTTCCCTTTCTTTCATTTTCTCACTGAAACCAAGTTGTATCTTTTCCCACATGATCAAAACAGAATAGTTCATTATTTATGAGGTGTTGGCACGGCGTAACGGTCGTGCAAACAAATGAAGACAGAGACACACACAATTATAATGGGATAATAATAGCAATTATTACTATTACTAATAATAATGATAATCATGAGACCTGTAAGCATTCAAGTAGGAGGACATGTCTTGTGGTTTGATCTGGAGAGGGATTGGCTCTATCAGGTCTTCTTGACCAAGGGTCAGGTGCTCAGTGACCCTATGACCACACTGATGATGATTTAAAATGTTGTTTTTTTTTTTACTGTAAAGTCCAGAAAGAAAGTGAAGAATAATAGAATAATATTTTTCAATATTCTCCTGTTTTGTGGAAAGAAATGTAAATATGATTTTGCTATAAAAAATAAAATGGTTGATAGAAGTTGCGGGTAAAACAGTCGTTTATTACAAAACTGACAGCAATTTAACAATCCTACTATAATTGTACTCGTCCCTATCTTTATTAGTTTGCATGACCATTATGTCTTGCTAATACCTCATAAATAATTAACTATTCTGTTGTGATTGGTTGCAGTGGAAAAAAATGGCAGGAAGAGAAGATAGAAGTGTTTATCTGCTGTTTCAGTGAAATGAAAAAAGTTGTCAATTTCAAATCTTTTCATTTGTATCCCCTTACTTCTTAAAATAACAAGCAATATTTATCATTGTTATTGTAATATTTTGTTAACGTTCAAATATTTAACAATGCAATGGGGATTCTATGAATTTTTTTATTGTTGCAGAACTCAATCATTAACTTAGAATTAAGATTCATCAGAAAATTCAACTAGGAAAACTGAAATTTTCACAGGTTACAACTAGTATTAAATTATTTTCAGTAATTGTTATAATTTACTTGACAGGCATAAAATATCTCTCATAATAGTTGATACATTGACATATTTATTTTCTTTTGATTATTGGCAACAAAGGTTGTGTTTATCTGTCTTCAAGACCACTTTGTTTTATGATTAAACTTTTTAAGAGTTTTTTTTTGTTTTTTAAATAGCATGAGATGTCTTAAAGTGAACTGCTTGAAACTAAGCAAAAATTGAAATTTTCAAATTTGCTCTTGTTTCTATAATTTTATCAAATATCAACCCTGTGTAGAAATTTAAGAACATGTAAGGCAATCCTTTCTATTGACAAAAGACACTGGAAATCCTGGGGCACAGTTTGTGTTATAATATTCTGAAAATGGAAAATTGATTCAAGAAACAATAACTACTGATTCAAATGAATTTAGAGTACATCATGCCAAAAGAATTGATAAATTGTTTTAAATGTTTCTCAAAATTAATGGTTCTTGGGGACAGATTTCACTCTTGAAATTTAACAACTATTATGGTATAGCAGAAGTATTTAAATTCTTATAAAATTTGATACTTATTTTTGTTTTATTTTTAGGTGATTTAATACCTCGCCACAAAGAAATTTTCAGTAACAACAGTTTCTTCAGAGGATCATGCATTCCAGAAGCAGAACAAGAGGTGATAAATACTAATTCTGGTTTCTTACAAATTTCTGCCATTTTAATTACAAAACAAAATAACCTAAAACTTGAAGGAGGAATTTACTCTATTACCTGTAATAATTGCTACAAGGCATACATAGGAGAAACTAAGTAAAGGACTATATGAACACAAAAGGGATGTCTTAGAAGACAACATATTAAATGTATTAGTTATTCACTGTAATAAAACTGACCACAGTTTTGATTTAAAAAATACAACTCTAATAAAAAAAAAAAATTTACTAATAAAAAAATGTTTAGAAAGTGCTTTAATTGTTAGATCATCTACAGTAAATTTACACCCAGATTCTTACAACATTTTACCTTCCTTAGCAGATCTTTTATTAAATATTCCACATTGTGATAATAGAAGTGCTGGAAAGAAAAAGAATCTAAGTGAAATCAATTAGATTATATGCCTAAAACACATATTAAACATTGTTAATTCTCTGCATCCCTCTTTCCTTCATTCACATCAACATAAACATAGGCTGATGTAGTGTGTCCTAAGGGACAAAACCTTTTCCACTTTGTCATACTTCTTTTCCCCCTTTTTTTTGTATCATTTTAGATGAGGGGCTCTTGTTCATAATGTCGAGACAGGTTAAAATAAGTCCCTGACTTTTTACAAAGTTACTAGACTTAGCTGTTTTGCATTTTGACAATTTTTTTTTTTGGTTGGAGGGGACTTAACTTTAAAATGCATTAAAAAAATGAAAAATGTTTCTTGAAGCTTTAATTTTAGTTTTAATATCAAGCTAATAGATTAAATTTAATGTTTCCAATAAGTAAAATACTATTCTGTATTTCAAACTGAATTTAAATGGATTGGAAATTTTTTCTACTTTATATATATATATATATATATATATATATAAAAATATATATATATATATATATATATATATATAAAAATATATATATATATATATATATATATAAAATATATATATATATATATAAAAATATATATATATATATATATATATATAAAAATATATATATATATATATATATATATATATATAAAAATATATATATATATATATATATATATATATATATAAAAATATATATATATATATATATATATATATATATAAAAATATATATATATATATATATATATATAAAAATATATATATATATATATATATATATATAAAAATATATATATATATATATATAAAAATATATATATATATAAAAATATATATATATATAAAAATATATATATATATATATAAAAATATATATATATATATATAAAAATATATATATATATATATAAAAATATATATATATATATATAAAAATATATATATATATATATAAAAATATATATATATATATATAAAAATATATATATATAAAAATATATATATATAAAAATATATATATATAAAAATATATATATATATATATAAAAATATATATATATATATATAAAAATATATATATATATATATAAAAATAATATATATATATATAAAAATATATATATATATATATAAAAATATATATATATATATATAAAAATATATATATATATATATAAAAATATATATATATATATATAAAAATATATATATATATATATATATAAAAATATATATATATATATATATATAAAAATATATATATATATATATATATATATATATAAAAATATATATATATATATATATATATATATAAAAATATATATATATATATATAAAAATATATATATATAAAAATATATATATATATATATAAAAATATATATATATAAAAATATATATATATATATATAAAAATATATATATATATATATATATATATATATATATAAAAATATATATATATATATATATATATATATATATATATAAAAATATATATATATATATATATATATATATATATATAAAATATATATATATATATATATATAAAAATATATATATATATATATATATATAAAAATATATATATATATATATATATATATATATAAAAAATATATATATATATATATATATATATATATAAAAATATATATATATATATATATATAAAATATATATATATATATATATAAAAATATATATATATATATATATAAAAATATATATATATATATATATAAAAATATATATATATATATATATATATATAAAATAAAATATATATATATAATATATATATAAAAATATATATATATATATATATATATATAAAAATATATATATATATATATATATATATAAAAAATATATATATATATATATATATATAAAAATATATATATATATATATATATATATAAAAATATATATATATATATATATATATATAAAAATATATATATATATATATATATATATAAAAATATATATATATATATATATATATATAAAAATATATATATATATATATATAAAAATATATATATATATATATATATATAAAAATATATATATATATATATATATATATATATATAAAAATATATATATATATATATATATAAAATATATAATATATATATATATATATATATATAAAAAATATATATATATATATATATATAAAATATATATATATATATATATATATATATATATATATATATATATATATATAAAAATATATATATATATATATATATAAAAATATATATATATATATATATATATATATATATAAAAATATATATATATATATATATATAAAAATATATATATATATATATATATATATATATAAAAATATATATATATATATATATAAAAATATATATATATATATATATATATATATAAAAATATATATATATATATATATATATATATATATATAAAAATATATATATATATATATATATATATATATATATAAAAATATATATATATATATATATATATATAAAAATATATATATATATATATATATATATATATATAAAAATA
>OZ038512.1:53091757-53096757 GCA_964036315.1 Acanthosepion esculentum | reverse complement strand
AATCAGTTCAGCTCAATCAAGGCAATAAAGCCACCAAGATGCAAGGGGTTACCGAGTGTCAAAGATTTTAAAAAATAGAGGAAGTATTATTAAGGAAAGAGGACAATAAAAAAAAAAAAACATTAAGACCGAAAATGACGACCGAAACTGCATTTAATTTTTTGAAGATCAACGTTCACTGGGACGCAAGACAATTCCACAAGCAAGAATTGCGAGAGAAGAAATTGTTAGCATAGAACTTACGGTTACATCAAGCGATTTAAATTGTAAAATGATGTGACATTGCCGCCAATATAGGAACACGCTTAAATTCGTAAAGTATAGGTTCCAAAAAGGAAAACTCATGAAAATATTTATAGAAAAAGCACAGTAAATAAATACTGAATTGTAGTTGGTTCACATCCTTTTATAAATAAACCTTACCAAAGAAGTGAAAAGTGTATACAGTAACAGCAGTGTCAAGGAAATAACCGTCATTTTGACAGTTTTTTTTATAACCACCGTTAGATTTAATGTTTTTAATCAACAAGCTTTATTTACTAGATTTATTGCGCTTTATTTACACTCTTGTGCAAATTAATTGAAATAACCACTTTAATTTCCTTTCTTTCATCATATGGTTAATTTAGTACCTCTGAAGTAACGGTGTAATCCATTTCTATTTTTTCCTCAGATTAGGTCATTTTTAATGGTATGCAGTAATATGAATCTATTTTCAGGGTGTATAATGAAATTTATTTGGCCTTAAAAAATATTGCGTCATCTGTGATTGCATCAGATTTTCATCATGCCCAGACACTATTGTCTCAGCTGTTGATTAGTTGTCCTATGACCATTGTCTGCGATGGAAGTTACTCCAAGGAAGCGTACGAAAATTGTAACACTGCATGCACACAATGGCAAGCCTTACCAGTGAGCAAATCAAAATACTATTGACTGGCTCTGAAACTCTCCTGATTTAAATCCAATTGATAATCTGATCAGTCTGCAAGGAAAGACTTCGTGGAATAAATACACAACGTACTAACATGTGCACTGGGTCATGTTTCATTGGAAAAATACGAAAAAAAAAAAAAGAAATAACAGAATTATTCATTAATTTGCACAAGGGTGTATCTGAATTACCATGGCAGACCTTGAAGAGACTAATACTCTTTAGTTTCTCTAATAAAATGTTTCTATGTTTCTCTAAAGATAAGTTCCAGTTACTATCTGTAAATCAACAGTAGTTGAAAAATACAAAGGCATGCCTTCCCATTGCTTTCTCTAACGTTTCCTAAATAGATCTCTACAGAATGATTTTTATAAATTTCAAGCGAAAGTAACACTGGTCAACGAATGCCGAATGTTTCCTTACAATGGAACGCTTGATGAGAACAGATACGCCTTTCTTCACTCTCTCAAAGTAGTCTTTTGTAGCACTGGCTGCAATATTTATTGGGGGATGGTCATCTTCAGCATATTCTTATTATAGTCACCATAATACAACTATGAATACCAAATGTTTCCTTATAAGGAAATGGTAATATAACTATTACACTTCATTTAGGGTTTTTTTAACATTGAATTTAATATTCCCGCTTTTTCCCCGTTGTCTTCTCTAACAATTTCTTGAATGTTATCTACAGGGCGCGGCTGGTATTTGAGGACATACAGATTTAAGATTAATACTGCTTCCCACTAACTTTTAATGGTTTTATTTTTTCAAAAATCAATAATGGCAAACCCTATGATAACAAATGAAATGAAAAGGCCAGCTGTGATTGTGGCATTAAAGGCTGATCATAGCGATTTGGATATTGCACGTTTCCTCAGAGTTGCAAGATCGTTTGTCCACAAGATACGAAATGAGTTAGAAGACGCTGACAGTTCTCCAAATCTGTATCAAAACGTAAAAGACATTCTGCACATTTTGATAAAGTGAGAACATCCGAATTTATTCAGAAAGTCAAGCAGACAATTGATGAAAACCGAGGTCACTTAATGAGGTCAATTGCCAAAAAGCTGCCTGTGTGAGAAAAAACAATCAGAAGGAGTGTTCATGAAGACATTCGATACAAGTCGTACGTCATGAAGAGAGGTCAATTTGTGTCTGAAAAAACAAAAGAAAACCGTTTAAACAGATCCAAAAGGCTTTTAAACAAACTTTAAAATCCTTCAGAAGCTGGTGTGATTTGTTTTTTCTCAGATGAGAAAAATTTTGCTCAAGATCAAAAACTTAACAGAAGAAATGACAGATGGCGTTGTTCAGATCCTTCTGAGGTGCCAAGAGTGATGCGCACAAAATTTCCTTCAAGTGTTATGGTATTGGGTGTTGTTAGCAATGAAGGACATCAATGCCACCACACTTTTTTTCCACAAGGTCTTAGAGTAAATGCTGCTGTTTACATTGAGGTTCGAGAAACAGTTGTTAAGCCCTGGATTGACAACATATGCAACGGCAGGCCTTACATATTCCAGCAAAACTCGGCTTCATTCCGCAAGGCTCTACGAACACAAGAATGGATGGTTGACCATTTGTACGACCACATCACACCCAACATTTGGCCTCCTAACGCTCCAGATCTCAATCCACTAGACTATTATGTGTGGAGCGTTGTTGAGAAGGAGGTTAATAAACAGCCTGATAACACCAAAGACTTTCATAAATCTGCAATAGTTCGAGTAATGTCTGACATAAATAGGGACCAATTAATCAGAGCTTGCAGCCGATTTCGACCTCGTGTAGAGGCAGTTATTGATGCTAGCGGTGGTCTTATTGAATAAAATTAAATAATAGTTAGCTAAATTTCATGTTTACTTGTTTGTAATCAAATATAATTATATTCATTTGTTCAGCAAGTTTTTTTTACTAATCCATAAAATCTGTCCTCAGATACCAGCCGCGCCCTGTAGATACATTTCATTTAACATTTGTGAATTCACATAAAAATTGAAAAACAAAGGTTTTCCCCGTTGTCTTCAAGTATTTCAGTTTTCAATCTCCTAGAGTGGCTGTCCTACCAAGGACATAGGACCCAGTCTACCCTACCATTTTATCCGTAGCTGGGGCATTCAGATTAAAATAGGCCCCAAATTAGATTTTTGAACACATCAATTTCTCACCAGTCTTCAAAAAATCAGAGCAGCATTTCGTAATTTTTCTAAATGTAATCTATATAACTAATCTATTGTCTATTTTAATACGAATGTCCCAGCTGACATTCATTACACATGGCACGTGGAACTAGAACAGTCTACCCCAGCGAGCGAAATAAAGGGTTCAGTTCGACATTCCAACCACCTGAAGAAGGCCGGAGCGTATAACGGCCGAAACGTTGTGATAAATATAGCAACAAAGATGAGGATGAACAATGTAAATAGTGAACAGAAAAAAAAAAAGTCAAAAAACATGGCCACCAAACTAAAACTAGACAACAGGATCAAGTAACTACCAAAAGTATAGCCATTCATCAAGTTAAAAAATTATAAGGACTTAAACAAACATGCAGAAAAACATGCAGAAAAAAACATGCAGAAAAAAACATCGCAAACAAATAGTATAAGAAATATGTTCAAATATGCACATCAATGACTACAAAAATTAATTGAAAAATAAATCAAGTTCTATAAAACCACCAGCAACAATATGGGCAAACAACATAAAAAGGACACATGGCACAGTGGATAAAGGTGTTAATTTTATATAGAATTAAACAGTATAACAGACTGAGTTATCCTTGGTGAAAACCTGGAATTGAAAAATGGAGGCAAGGAGAAATCACTCCACTAATTTTTTTTCAAAAAAGTTATGGCAATATACAATTTAGAAATATAGGGTGACCCCCAAAAAACGGGAATTTTTGAAGTGCGTATTGCCAGACATGAGCAAATGGCAACACTGAGACAGTGACCTTGAGCAAGTAAACATTTCGCCATTTTAGTAATGAGAATGAAATTCACAGTATCCCAGCTGAGATGTTGCAGCAGTCAATGAGGAATCTCAACAGCAGATTTCAAGAATGCATTCGTACAGGAGGACGCCATCTACAGGACATAGTTCTTAAAAAATGAAAATTCCATCATTGTTTCTTAAATGGCATGTTTTAAGGTTTCAATTTCTATGAATTAAATATTTTTCTTCCATCACTCTTGGTTTTATTGGATTGTTAAAAAGTTCCCGTTTTTTTGGGTCAACCTATATTAATGAAAAGGAAACTGTGGAGATATGATCGCCTACGTACTGATTTTTTTTTTTAATACAAAAGAGTTCTACCAACCCTTTCAATATCTTTCAAATTTTTTAGAAAATAATAAAAAAGTCGAATTTTGAAATAAACAACTTTAGCGAAATAAGAATATGAAGATTATTTTTTTTTAATTATATTAAACGTCAGATATAAGGCAATACACTAAAATCTTGCTATTTGCTTTTCCTCCTCAGCTTTCTACCGCAGTAAGGCTAGATTATCATTCGTATTACTAGTTCTATGTGAATCTCATAAAGAACAGTTTCATTTTTATCTATCAATACTCATTTATGTATTCAGAGTTGATCTTGGCTCGCTGTTGTGACTTAATTTCGCTCGGTTAAAGGGAGATAACTATGACAGCTCTCCTACCTGAATTATATTTTCATTGAATGGGACAAGAAAAGCATGTTACGGGCATATATCACGTTGAAATAGTGATTCTCGTTTGATAATCGAAGTTTAAGCAACATTAAGCCTAGTCAGTAATCAGATGAGTAACATCATGTGCTATAAGCTACAAGACAGGCCTACAAGCCGACAAGAGATACAATCGAGCCACAATATTTCGCTACAACGCTTATCTATTACTGTTAGTAAAATAATAACAGCAAAATCGTTAATATCAGCTAAGTGATAAATTTTATATTTGTATTAATCCTCTCATATATATATATCCTTACTCTGTCCTGGACATTGAGTTCTACCTGGATCATATCCTCTTGGAATTATTTTTATACATATATGTATGTGTATATATAATTGCATATG